>OY744549.1:31282383-32014883 GCA_963556195.1 Sepiola atlantica | reverse complement strand
TATGTATATACACATGTGTAGGTATACGTTTATACATACATATATATCTGTACATATACATATGTATATATATATATATATATATCATCAATCTTCATTCTATTTCGTAAGGTAAATAATTAATAAACAAAAAAAATGTATTGGGGGTGGGATATATGCTAATTGCTTATACGGAAGATTATTCTGTTTATAAGTGACTACGATTGAGTCCCGTGAGCCAAAATGCTGGCACCGGGGGCTGGGCGGCGGTGGGCAAAAATCCATCAATCTTCATTCTATTTCGTAAGGTAAATAATTAATAAACAAAAAAAATGTATTGAGGGTGGGATGCATGCTAATTGTCAATACAGAAGACTATTCTGTTTATAAGTGACTACGATTGAGTCACGTGAGCCAAAATGCTGGCGGCGGTGGGCAAAAATCCATCAACTTTCATTCTATTTCGTAAGGTAAATAATTAATAACCAAAAAAATGTATTGGGGTGGTATATATGCTAATTGTCAATACGGAAGACTATTCTGTTTATAAGTGACTACGATTGAGTCACGTGAGCCAAAATGCTGGCGCCGGGGGCTGGGCGGCCTTGGCGGTGGGTAAAAGGGCCACCCCTTAGTCTGAGTTTCAAACCCTCTGCGTTCTTACGGTTTGTGGAAGGGTAAGCAATCTTTTTTATAAATTTCCAGGAATAAAGTTCCTCAGTACTAAAATGGCAAGTTAATATTTTTTCCGATGTATCGTAAAGACATCTTAAAAATATTAAAATAAAACACTTTAAAGCAGTTTCAGCATGTTAAAAGTATACAGGTCGGTAGATCATTAAATTTTAATGCGTTTAGTATGAGGCTTTCGTTGTTGTTTGTTAACTATTCCACACTCTTACCATTTACTATTTTGTCTTCAAGAAATAAAATCGAGTTGTGGCATTAAACAGGAATATCAGAGAGGTTTAGGTAAATCGAAGAAATCAACAAAATATCCTGTGTGTAGGTCTAGCATTTATTTGGAAACTACACAAAAAAGCTAATTTATTCATTTCCAGAATTTTCTCGAAGGGAATATAGGCACATTTTTGTAATATTGATTTTGTTGAGGACACACAAAAAGAATAATCAGGGGGCGACATGTAGAGCGAGTTTAAATGTTATTATGTAGTATTTCTTTACTTTTCAAAGCCTTGGGAAATGTTAATCGTCCATCCACTTCAGGGATTATATAGCTTCTGCAACTCTTTTCTATAAAATGACGAATTATTACATTATACCATCACCAGTCCTATCCAGGATACCGTTGAGGTCTGCATTAATGCCGGACGTCCATAGAATACTAACCCCTTACGTCTACAGTGGCGGCCTGCCATGTTTGGGGTGAACCATGTTAAACAGACATATCTCTTTTTTTTTTCATTTTAATTTAGTTTATCTAAAGAGATCAAGGGGCCTATTCTTGAGGCTAACACTTGAGTTTCCTATAAGTAAAATTTATATCCGAGGGCTCTCTTAAGGATAGATGTTGTTCCTTTTAGGGCTGCTATCTGTACTTCCCTACAATTTGGTTTTCCGTGGATTGTTTCTTAGTATTTACTTAGATTTTTTTTTCACCAGACCAGTTGCCCCCACTACAACCGGTATAATGTTTATTTCATCGAGGGACCATGTTACTTTTAAATCATTTTTGAGATCTTGGTATTTTGTTATTTTTTCCCGTTCGGCTCTATTGAAGCCATAGTCATTTGGGACGGTTACATCAATGATGAGAGCAGTTTTTTCTGGTTTGTTCCAGATGATAATGTCTGGTTTGATAGCCTTGTCTTTTATGTATCTGCCCGCCTGTATGTCTTCATCATAGAACACTGTCACTTTTCCATTCGATGTTATGGGTGGGGGTTCATGTTCCCAGATGTTCAGTGATCTTTCTAGCTGCATCTCTCCGCAGATCTTCCAATGTAGGTATTTACATACTTTGTTGTGGCGGGCAGTGTAATGGTTATGTGCTAAAAGAATCTTTCATCCAGACATTAGGTGGCTTGGACTTTCAATGGCAGAGTGGCAGAACCTGCACTGGTCAGTTTTTTGTAGACCCGCCATTTTCTTAAACCCATTAGTAAGTAGGCCTTGGTCTTGTGCTGCGGTTAGTATCCGTTCCTCATCGAACGGGAAGTTGCCACTCTTGAGCCATTGTAGTGAAGCCTCCTTGTCGATATAGCTCTGGTTAAGTTCTTCAATGAACTTTCCTGCTCTTTTATATTTCGCCATCCTTCTAGTCGGGTCTTCAGCTCCTTTTTCGTGTACTCCTCCCTCTTCTTGCGCGCGATCAGGGTTGCTGGGTTTTATCATCTTCGCTAGTGTTCTCCAGTGTGTTACCACTGAAATTATCGGCTAGTTTTGTTGTTGAGGTCTGCTGAGGGAGGTATTTGGTGTGATGTACATTCACCATTCTCATTTTTCGATCACAGGAGCTCTTTATATATTGTCCCACACTGACCATTGAGGCTCGGTAGGCATGGCTGATCTCAATGAGGCCCAGACCACCTTCTCTTCGCGGTAAGTATAGCCTGTCCATACACTGATGTCAATAAATGACTTTGTTTAAGGCAAGCATTTTCCGAGTTTTTGTGTCTAGTTTGTTGATGTAGCCTTGTGGCCAATCTATAATGCCGAACCTGTAGGAAACGACAGGTATTGCCAGTTAGTTTATGGCAGTTATTTTATTTTTTGATGAGAGTTCAGATGTGAGGATTTTTTTCAGGCGCTTAATATATTCTCTCTGTACCTTCTCTCTCATCTTTCCGTGCTCAAGCGTCTCATTCTCTTCTACTCCAATGTATTTATAGACATCATCTTCTCCTAGGTCTTCAATAGAGCCAGTGTTAATATTAAGATGTTCTGATGCTGTCTTTTTCCCTTTCTGTATTGTGCATTTAACGCAGTTTTCGAATCCAAACTCCATGCAGATGTCTTCTGTGTAATCTTTTACAATTTCTATCAGAGAGACTAGTTGTTTCTCAGATTCTGCATAGAGTTTGAGTTCCTCCATAAAGAGGAGGTGATTTATTTTTTATTTTTATCCTTCTTTCTGCCTCTGCTAAGGTTGTATCCAGCATTGTATCGTTTAAGTAGCTTACTCAGTGGATCCATTGTGAGGCAAAAAAGAAGCGGTGAGAGGCTGTCTCCTTGGAATATTCCTCTCTGAATCTTAACGTTTGGAGTCTGAATTTTTCCTTCCATATGGTGAAGTGTGATTGATGTACGCCATCTGGTCATTTGCATTTGGAGGAATGACCTAATATCTTGTGGACATTGTACAAGTCCAAAAAGCGGAGTATCCAGGAGTGAGGTATACTATCAAAGGCCTTTTTGTAATCAATCCAAGCCATTGAGAGGTTTCTCTGCCTCTTTTTACAGTCTTGCAGAATTGTTCTGTTTACAAGGAGTTGGTCTTTTGTGCCAAGTCTTTTCCTGGTACATCCCTTCTGCTCACTTTCAAGGTAGTCGCCGGCAGCTAGATGTTCATATGTTGCATCAGCAATAATCCCTGTTAGCAGCTTGTAGGTTGTTGTTAGGCAGCAGATAGGCCTGTATTTGTTAACCAAATGCGTCTCCTTACTTTTGGGAATAAGGGACGTGTTGCCTACAGTAAGCCATTCATGTGGCTCCTCATCACCACTGATGATTCTATTGAATGCCTTGGCATAGTAATGATGAAGTGCTGTCAGTTTTTTCAGCCAGAAATTTGGGATATTGTCAATTCCTGGGGTCTTGAAATTACTATACTGGGCTACTTTCCTGCAGACAACTTCTTTGGTAATTTCCAGGGCTGGCATCTTTGGTTTCTCCTTGTTATCCTCTTTAATGTTGTTGATCCATTCTTTTTCCTGGTGTTGTTTGGGGTCCTCATAGAGTGGCTTCCAGTAGTTTTCCACTTCTTCTTGAGTAGGAGGAGAGTGGACTTTTATTTCGTCTCATATGAGGCTCCGATACACCATCCTAGGATTAGTCACAAAGAGTTGATTTATTCTTTTTGACTCATGTGTGTATTCTAATGTGATTTTTCAGACTGGTACGCTGTGAAAATGCAGTTCCACAAACTTTACAAGAATATGGTTTCTCACTTAATGTTTAATTTTACTTCAGTCGAAGTTCTCAGTAATCTAGGGGCCCCTTCCTGGGCTAACACTTGATCTCTATATGAGATACATAGATACCCGAATATTCTATTAAAATTCTCCTTTATGTCTCAAACATTGAGTTAGTAAAAAAGTTAAGAATAATAAAGTCCTCCTCTCCCCAACTGACCAGTCAATATGTGATAGTATATCTTTCTTTTGGTTTGTTGGTCTTACCGGATTCCAGGACAAGAATTCATCTAGTCTGGTGGAGTATCCAGCACGTGGTGTTACTTGAGGTAACATCACTAGGAGAAGATGCACTATTCCTTGTACGAGGGGATCTTATTTTTGCTGCGGATACTATGTAATTTGAATATTTGGTCAGCGTTTACTTGTAGGGGTAAGTATCCTCATGTCAGGTTGGCCTGACAAACCCTTGTACAGAGAGACCGAAGACAGTCGAGGATAGTGTCTAGTAGGTAATTAAAACTCCAAATACAAATCTTTCACTCTTTTTTATTATTTTTCTTTTCATTCATTTGCTGGGGACGGGGCATTCTTCCAGATGCCATACAGTCACCCGCTATTTACAGACTCTAACCGAGAGCTCTTTTCAGGATTCTGGCTGTTCCCTTGAGTGCAGTTGTTTGGATTTCTCTTGCACTTGGTTCACCAGGTATACTGGCTAAATACTTTTTCAAGTTCTTCTTCATGAGTCCAGTGGCTCCTATGATAACTGGAATGATAGAGATCTCTTTGAGGTTCCAGTTTCTTTTCATATCATACATTAGACCCTGATATTTTGTTATTTTCTCCCTTTCAGCTCTATTTAGGCCCCCATCATTAGGGACACTGACCTCAACTAAAGTTGCCACCCTCTCTCTCTTGTTCCATATTACAATGTCAGGTTTGACAGCTGCGTTTTCCAGATAGGTAGCTGTGGGGATTTCATGGTCATAATGGATGGTGTATGTCTCATTCCCCACAGTTCTCTCAGGTAGATGTTCCCAGTGCATGCTGCTACATCTGATATTCAGTTTCTTACAGATGGTCCAGTGGAGGTATCTGCACACTCCATTATGTCGTGCTGTATAGGAGCCATCTGCCAACATGATTTTGCAACTCGATATCAGGTGGCTCACACTCTCCACTTCAGTGTGGCAAAACCTGCACTTGTTGTCCTGACTGAGAGCAGCCATCTTTTTAAACGCATTTGTCATCAGGCCCTTGTCTTGTGCGACCATTATAAGCCTCTTCTGGTCGTAGTGGAGGGCTCCCCTTCTTAGCCAGTCCAAGGACCCTTCCTTATCAATATAGTCCTTGGATAGTTCATCGAGGAAGTATGTGGCACGTTTCTGTCCTGACCACTCATCAATGCACCTGTTCTTAAAAGTCTGGGTGTATCTCTTGCGGCTCTTTTGGGCTATCTCTGTGGCAGGATTGTTTGGTGTTTCTGCCTCATCTATATGACAGCCTTGTCCAAAATGCTTGGCCAACTTTGAGATGGAATTTGTTTTGCTGGCCCTTGAATCTTGGTGTTCACGTACCATTGCTAGGCTGGGGTTTAAGGAGCTTCTTAGGTACTGGCCAATGCTGACAATAGTGGCTCTGTGCTGGTGGTTTATCTCTGATAGACCCAATCCTCCCTCTCTTCTGAGCAAGTACAGTCTTGGCAGACACTGATTTCTATAGATGACCCTATGAAGAGTTAACATTTTTCGAGTCTTTACATCTAGCCTGTTGATGGTTTGTTGAGGCCAATCAATGATGCCAAAGCTGTACGTAATTACTGGCATTGCAAGTTGGTTAATGGCAGTTATTTTTATTTTTGTTTGTAAGCTGTGTTTTGCAGATCTTTCTGACACGGCGTCCATACTCTCTGCCAATTTTCTCTCTCATCCTGGCATGTTGGATGGTGTCATTTTCCTCAATGCCAAGGTATTTATAGGACTCCTGCTCTTCGAGATCTCGTATCTCATTTTCCTCATCTAGCTGTAGATTGTCTGTCTGAATCTTTTTCCCAGCCCTGAGGGAGCACTTGGCGCATTTATCCAAGCCAAATTTCATTCCAATGTCTTTGGAAAATGTGTGTACAACCTGCAGGAGCTGCTGCAATTCAGTGTCAGAGCTTGCATACAGCTTAAGGTCACCCATGAAGAGAAGGTAGTTGATTTTCTTGGATGGATCTCTCTGGCGTCCCTGACCAAGGTTATAGGCCTCTCTCCTGTTGTTGAGAAGCTTACTAAGTGGGTCTATTGCCATGCAGAAGAGCAACGGGGATAGGCTGTCTCCTTGGAAGATTCCCCTTCTGCTATTAATGTTATGGATGGTAATCTTTCCATGGCTGTGGCTTAGTGAGATGTTGGTTTGCCACATTTTTATGTGGGTTGTCATTGTTTTTTAATTATTGGGTTGATATTATACAGGTCAAGGTACCGTAGTAGCCATGAATGGGGCACGCTGTCATAGGCCTTCTGATAATCAATCCATGCCATGCTCAGGTTTCTATGCGGCTTCCTACAATCCTCTAAAATTGTTTTGTCAATCAATAACTGGTCCTTGGTACCAAAGCATCGTCTCCTACAGCCAGCTTGTTGATCTTCTAGGTAGTTCCCAGAGGAGAGATGGTCGTAGATGCTATCGGCTACCAGACCAGTAAAGAGCTTGTAGGTGGTACTGAGACAGCATATGGGTCTGTATTTATTTGGGTATTGTGTCTCTTTTGTTTTGGGTATGAGGCTTGTGTCTCCCTTAGTGAGCCATGGTGGTGTTGCCTCTTCACCCCTCAGTAGTCTGTTGAAGCATTTACTGTAGTGGCCATGGAGTGCAGTCAACTGCTTTAACCAAAAATTGGAGACATTGTCAATGCAAGGTTTCTTGTGGTTAGCAAACAGAGCTAGTTTTTTTTACTCGCTTCTGTTGTAATCACTGGCTCCGGCATTGTGGGCTTGGTCTCATTTATCCTCTGTATGTCTTTAATCCACTGGGCCTCTTGGTTGTATACTCCCTCACACTCAAACAGGGTTCGCCAGTAGTTCTCCAAGTCTTGTTCTTCAGGTGGTTTTTCTACAGTAATGGTATCCTTTATTAGAGTTCTATAGAACACTCTAGGGTTTGCTTCAAACTGTTTGTTCTGGGACTGGGCCTTCTTATTTGACTCGGTTTTTATTCTTTTAGCAAGTGCTGGTATTTTGCCTTCCAGCTCCCTGACAACGTTGTTTAGTTCCTCACTGCTGGTGGTGTGATACTTTGCATGGAGTCTGCTGATGTTGTTTTTCAGTCTCCCTTCTGTTGTGGGAGCTGCGAGGAACTGTTTTATTTGGCTCATATCTTTCCGATGGAGGTTTAATTCTTTTTGCAGCTTGAGCTTCCATGCAGGTGTGGTTTTGGAAGCTCTGGGATTAAATCGCTTTTTAACGTTCTTTTGAGGGAATGTTATCCTATCGATATAAAGCCCAGCTGCATATGTGATCTGGTTGAGTTCTGTGAGCGACACTGCATCTTTCACATGTGTGTCTCCGCATGTGCCTTTTTAAACTGGCACTTTGTGAAAATGTAGTACCACAAACTTTACAAGAATTGGGTTTCTAACCTGTGTGTATTCTCATGTGTGATTTAAGACTGGCACTCTTCGAAACCACAGTTCCACAAACTTAACAGGAATAAGGTTTCTCCTCTGTGTGCATTCGCATGTGCTTTTTCAAAGAAGAAATGTATCGAAATTGGGTTTTACAAACGTTACATAAATAGGGTTTTTCACCATTGTGTATTCGCATGTGCCTTTTCAAATTAGAACTGAGTGAAAATTTAGTTCTACAAACTTCACAAGAATAAGGTTTCTCACCTGTGTGTATTCGCATGTGTGTTTTCAGAGTAGAATGCTGTGAAAATGCAGTTCCACAAATATTGCAAGAATAGGGGTTCTCACCTGTGTGTATTCGCATGTGAGTTTTCAGATTGGGATGCTGTGAAAATGCAGTTCCACAAACTTTGGAAAAATAGGGGTTTTCACCTGTGTGTATTCTCATGTGCTGTTTCAAACTTGTATCGCGTGAAAATGCAGTATCACAAACTTTACAAGAATAGGGCTTTTCACCTGTGTGTATTCGCATGTGCTTTTTCAAACTTGTATTGTGTGAAAATGCAGTACCACAAACTTCACAAGAATAGGGTTTCTCACCTGTGTGTATTCTTATGTGAGATTTAAGACTGTACATCTCTGAAAATGCCGTTCCACAAACTTTACAAGAATAAGGTTTCTCACCTGTGTGAATTCGCATGTGCTTTTTCAAATTAGAACTGAGTGAAAAGTTAGTACTACAAACTTCACAAGAATATGGTTTCTCACCTGTGTGTATTCGCATGTGAGTTTTCAGAGTAGAATGCTCTAAAAATGCAGTTCCACAAACTTTGCAAGAATAGGGTTTTTCACCTGTGTGTATTCGCATGTGCCGTTTCAAACTTGTATTTTGTGATAAGGCAGTACCACAAACCTTACAAGAATAGGGCTTCTCACCTGTGTGTATTTGCATGTGTGCTGTCAGATTGGCACGATGTAGAAATGCAATTCCACAAACTTTGCAAGAGTATCTTTTCTCATTTTTGTTCATTTTACTTTAGTGTAAAGTCTCAGCAAACAAGTGGCCTCTCCTGCGACTTACACTAGATTTCTGTATGAGATACATAGATATCTGAGAGTTGAATTAAAGCTTTCCTTAACCTCTCAAATGTTGAATTAGCATAGCAGTAAATAACATCAATTTTTCTTTCTCTAATTCATTACTTTATTATGTTACAGTATATTTTACGTAGTTCAAAAGTATATGCATTCCCCATTCTTTTGTATTTTTCCTTTCAGAGATCAAGACTGATGAGTCTAATATGCATTCAATGAGTTAGTATCGATATTTTCTACAAGATTTTGCTGGAGATTAAGAATCCTATAAGATACAAGATATTCACATGCTCTGTGTGTACTCTAATGTCTTGTCAAAGCACATTATGGAAAAAATATTGATTTGCACATTTTACAGGATAAAAGATTTCTTTCTCAACTGCCTGTACATTGTTTCTTAAACAAGAATTATTTCAAAATAATGATAAACGTACATACAGAAAAAATAGATGGCAGTTATTTTTGTAATTCTTGTGGAACTGAAAAGAACCATCCTTTTCTATAATAGTTTCAATCTGTAAATAAAGAAAATATTTTATCAAAACATTTTTACATACTTTATATTTGTATCCAATCAATTTTAACAAACGATATATTTTGTCGTTCAGTTTCGATGAGAAATAATTAATATTACACAATTTTGATTTGTAAAGAAAACTTTTTTATCACAGACATGGAAAATTGTAAACCAACTTCTCCTGTTTAAAAATCTGGAATAATCAATCAAAAATCTTTCTTAACACCTTGGTGAAAAGACTATAGATTTCCAACTAAAGTAACTTTTAAAATAGAAAGTTGAGACATACAAGAAAGGTTGTTACCAAAACGATATCCTCATATCACTTTGGCAAAAAAAGAAGGAAAGACGAAATGAGTAATGTGAAACGTGATGTTACCTGGTGCTCTAAGCTCATGAGAAAAGCCGTCCATTATTCTCTTATATACATTCTCAGCTAAAATAAACCTAGAATCGAAATCAACTAATGAAAAAGATGTTGTCAAACACTGTATTGTAAACTCTATCAGAAACCTGCATTTTAATCTAGTAGACATTTCTGTCCTCTCGATTTTGCAAACCGTTGTTTTTCTCAACAACATAACTGATTGTAGAAATATGAATTCCTCAGTTACATGCGCCCATCTCCTCCAAAAGATAAGTATATTTTGACTATTTCTTCATTCACAGAGATTTTGTTCATTCCAAGCCATGCATTCTTCGTTTCCATGCCAACAACTTGAGATATTTGAATTAATTTCACCCAGAAAACTTTATCTATTCAAAACAATAGCACATTATTGTTGGTATTTCAGGGTGTTTTGTTCATTGATATTTTATCTGCCACAGTAGATACAATTCAGAAACGGATAACAACTTTTAAAACTATTTCATCATTTCAATTAACATAAAAAAAGCTGACCACTGTAAGTTTTCACTCATAAATAGGGCTTAATATACCTCCCGCACACAAATTGCCAAGATTAAGATGGTTATGGCCAATTTGTCCAAACGATGCATGTTGCACACTCCAATATTGGCAGAGTCCACAACTCTCACACATCTATATATGTTCCAGTCAAGAAATGCCAAATAACACAACACTTAATCTCTACACCACAATGCACTCTGTCACATTACCTAATGTTCAGGGGTCAGGCTATTGATGATGGTTCCAGAAATCCAAGACCTGCACGATTGCACAATAGTAATCACTGTAGAAGATATGAAAAATTCTCACTCATATAATAAAAGCTGCTCGCCATCTATAGTGGTTTCTTTTTATTGTGGGATGATGAGAAATGTGAAGAACGTGTACCAAAACTAGATATGTTATCTAAAAGAGAAAAAGAGGAAAATAAGCATAGCGAAAGAGAAATCCCACATGTTACCTACTAAATGGTACAATGAGAGTCCGAGAAAGATGACTTAGCCATTTGGACAGAGGTAATTGAAGGGTAAATATAATAACCCAGCATAACTAATATCCATATCTCATCTCATGTAGAACAAAAACAAATTCTAAAAAGATATGCTGGATCCACTGAAAAAAAAATTCTAAGTTGCTAAGACTAATACCTACTATTCACTTGTCACTGAATTTTACGATATCACAAATAATGAGTGCCATCTCTGTCCAAATCACTGTTGCATCATGAACCATATATGCGTTAAAGCAATACATCTGAATATATGCGTTAAAGCAATACATCTAAATTCTACTTATCAGAGATGGTCCCAAATCATCAATTCTTATTTCATTCTCAACATGGCAACTAGCAATGGTGGAAAACCCATATGTATGACATTGATCGGAATGTGACACATACCACTATTTAGCTGGTGCCAATAAACATTATATACAGCATAATCACATTTACATATATACGGCAAAATCACATTTACACACCTGTTCTTGTTAGATCACCGTAAGTAAGCACCGTTGAGCCTAGTCAGTACCAAAAGGGTGACAATTTGGGAATACCATGTGCTATATGTGTTTATACAGGTGTTGCGATCCATATACATATTCAGCTGTTAGTAAAAACATTATAAATCATTGCACCACCTTTGAAGCTCTGAATTTGTCAACGTTCAACATGCCTATTTGTATGAGATGACTCAAGTCAATAAACGTTCCACAGGTTGTCAAGGCATTATGTAGAACTGCAGAAGCTATATTCGCTCATGATATCATCTTTTCTAAAAATTAAATCATTCGGTTTGTTTCTCTAAGCATGGATCTTTATCTATCTTTTACTTTCTCTCTTTCTTTCCATAAGTTTGATTACTATTTTGTTTCATTAAGACTTTACAAAATAGGGACACCAAGACACTATTTTCTCTATCAGACATCATTATTTCCAGCACTCGTTAGAAACACCATATGTAAGCATTTAATAGCTACTAAGACCTTCCCTACTCCTCAGATACATGAGATACAACTTCAATCACCGAATAAGGAATACATCGGTATCTTTGAGCCCAACAAGGATTCAATGTGTTTGTATATGCATACACATTTATGCAGTCAGACCAATTTACAGTGAGAACCACGATAAACACATTCTAGTGAGTTTAACCAGTGATACACATATGTTATATATCAGTAGTGGCGATGAATTTGCAGTACTATAGAGGTTAAAATCATGTGAATGTTTATATTGAGATGTCCAAAACTGTTGCTAATGATCTCACAACGTTAGACCTGAATGAATCGTCCTTGAAAACACTTTGTTGTGAAATTCAATACTATTTTCAGCACATAAGGTCGTTAATTACATGCTGGAAAATGCCAGTCAATTTCTCTTTGTGCCAGGCTATATAAAAGTAGTAACCAGACAGAATCACAATGCAAAACTTGCAACATAACAGAACCTTAGGGGACTTTTGATGACACTGCCGAACATTACATTACTATACCAAAAACTTTGAAGCATATTCGAAAAACTCTGACGAATTTCTTCAAGCTTCAAGGAAAAAACCTATATAATATATTCATATAGATATACAGTATAAACAAATATTTTATAACAATTTAGTAACAAAAATAACATAAGCAAACATTGTTTTAAACAAAGATTCAAAATCTAAAATTTAGAAAAAAATTAAAAAAAAAACACGGAATTCTCTAGCGAGATAGGTAATTGTACACCGATGAAAAAAAAAAGGTCAAATGATGCATGTTGCACACTCTAATATTGGCAGAGTCCACAACTCTCACAGATCTATATATGTTCCAGTCAAGAAATGCCAAATAATACAACACTTAATATCTACAACGCAATGTACTCTGTCACATTATCCAATGTGTAGGGGTCGAATTATTGATGATGGTTCCAGAAAGCCAAGACCTGCACTATTGCACAATAGTAACCACTGTAGAAGACATGAAAAATTCACACTCATATCATAAAAGCTGCTCGCCATCTATAGTGGTTTCTATTTATTGTGGGATGATAAGAAATGTGAAGAACGTGTACCAAAAACTAGATATGTTATCCGAAAGAGGAAATGTGGAAAATAATCATAGCGAAAGAGAAATCCAACATTTTAACTGCTAAATGACACAATGAGAGTCCCAGAAAGATGGCTTAACAATTTCGACAGACGTAATTGAAGTGTAAATATAATAATCCAGCATAACTAATATTCATGCCTCATGACTCAATGGTAGAAAAGCCCTATGCATCACGTTGACAAGAATGTGACAATGCCCCTATTTAGCCTGTGTCAATAAACATTATATACAGCATAACCACATTTACATATATGCGGCAAAATCACATTGACACACCTGTTCTTGTTAGATCACCATAAGTAAGCTACGTTGAGCCTAGCCAGTACCAGAAGGTTGACCATTCGGGAATACCATGTGCTATATATGTATACAGGTGTTGCGATCCATATACATATTCAGCCGTTAGTAAAAACATGATAAATCATTGCACCACCTCTGAAGCTCAGAATTTGTTAACGTTTAACATGCTTATTAGTATAGAATGACTCAAGTCAATAAACATTTCTATCAGTTGTCAAGGCATATTATAGAACTGCAGAAGCTCTATTCGCTCATTATATCATCTTTTCTAAAAATTAGATCATTGGGTGTGTTTCTCTAAGCATGGATCTTTATCTCTCTTTTACTTTCTCTCTCTTTTTTTTTCTCTTTCTTTCTATAGGTTTGATCACTACTTTGTGTCATTAAGACTTAACAAAATAGGGGCACCAAGACATTATTTTCTCTATCAGGCACCATTATTTCCAGCACTCGTTAGAAACACCATATGTGAGCATTTAATAGCTCCCAAGACCTTCCCCACATATCAGATACATGAGATACAACTTCAATCACTGAATAAGGAATACATCGGTATCTTTTAGCCAAACAAGGATTCAATGTGTTGGTATATGCATACACATTTATGCAATAACACTAATTTACAGTGAGAACCACGATGAACTCATTCTAGTGAGTTAAACCAGTGATACACTTATGTTATATATCTGTAGAGGGGATGAATTTGCACTACAATAGAGGTTAAAATCATGTTAAATGTTTGTATTAAGATGTTCACAACTGTTGGTAATGATATCACAATGTTAGGCCTGAATGAATCGTCCTTGAAAACACCTTGTTGTGACATTCAATACTTGCACAAGATTGTCCATAAAGGCATTATTCAGTTCCACATACGAGCAAGACCGTAAATTACTAGAATACTATGAAAAGAAGTACTCGAGTCATTCCTTCCAGCACATAAGGTTGTTAATGACATGATGGCAAATGACAGGCAATTTCTGTTTGTGCCAGGCTATATACAAGTAGTAACCAGACAGAAGCACAATGCAAAACTTGCAACATAACAGAACCTTAGGGAACTTTTGATGTCACTGTCGAACATTAAATTCCTATTCCAAAACTTTGGATCATGTTCGAAAAACTGTGACGAATTTCTTCAAGCTTCAAGGACAATAAAAACTATATAATATATTCATATAGATATACAAAATAAGCAAATCTTTTATAACAATTTAGTAACAAAAATAACATAAGCAAACATTGTTTTAAACAAAGATTCGAAACGTCTTTTTGTATTTTGTTAAACGGCAACAAAGATTTTATTATACTGTCATATATGAATAAAAAAAAAGTTTTTTAAATCAATTTTGATCATCCGTACTTGATAAAAAAGCTACATTTTATGCAGGGTCAACCGGTAGCCAGTGCAGCAGTCTTATCTTCTGGAGTGCACATTAAATTAAAAATAACAATTTGTGAAAACATACCACCTCAACAAAAAAATAATTAATCAAATGTATTTTTATGAGCGCATATTTTTTTTATTCCAAACATTTAAATTATTAATCAAATGTATTATTATCATAGCATATCTATTGATAATGGAGATTATGTATCTGTCTGTCTGTCTGAAGCCAAAACTATACTATTTAAGACTATTGACCTTTTCATGAAAGTGTATACTACTTCAGACTAATATACTATCTTTAAATGCTCAACTAAGGGGAATAGTGTAGTATAGTATCTGTTCTGTTAGTATGATACCATCCTTCCAGGCATTACCTCCTCCTTTTTTTAGAGGTGTAGAGGTAGTGTAGTATCTTTTTTATTGTCATGATACCATCCTCCCAGCCTTTATCTCCTCCTTTTTTGAGAGTCGTGGAGGTAGTGTAGTATCTGTTCTTTCGTAATGATACAATCCTCGCAGGCATTACCTCCTCCTTTTTAAAGAGGTGTAGAGGCACTGTAGTATTTTGTTTGTTGTCATACCATCCTCCCAGCCATTATCTCCTCTTTTTTTGAGAGGTGATGAGGTAGTGTAGTATCTGTTCTGTTTTCATGATACCATCTTCCCAGGCATTACCTCCTCCTTTTTTAAAGGTGTGCATGTAGTGAGTATCCGTTCTGTTTTTATGATACTATCCTCCCAGGCATTACCTACTCCTTTTGTTGGGAGAAGATGTAGTACTTGTTCTGTGGTCATCATAAAACCTTTCCAGTGATTACCTTCCCCTTTACTTTTTTTGAGACGGGAGTTAGTGTAGTATCAGTTCTGTTGTCATTATACCATCCTCCCAGGCCTTACATCCTCTTATTTTAGGGGGGGGGTAATTTACACGCCCTCTGATTATTAAGCATAATGTTCTATTTCGAACGCACAAAAAGTTATATTTCGAGAGAGAGAGAGAAGGCGGTGGCGCGTTATTTGATTAATAACATGTAAACAACAGATTCTCTTAAATTTATCGTGCGAGTCGCTCAAAAATGATATATTTCATTTTATTTTTTTATTAAAACGTTTTGGGTTTCTTTTCGTTTTTAAATATTATTAAAAATTATGTTTTAAAGCACACATTTATAAAATTAAATTATTTCATTTAAAAATAATTGATTAAAAATCACAATTTTTTTTTAAGAAAAACCAAACACATTTTACTAAGCAATTAAATAACTGTATTTTATTTTATTGTTGATTTTATTTTACGTACACTGTTTTTCGATTTGAAAAACTCAAATAGTATCATCTTTTTACAACCTTAAGTGAGTTAGGATTTTTTGTTTTACATTTGACGCCGTAAAGGGTAAATTTTGTTTCAAAACTGTTTTTATTATTCCGTTTTTATTTATTAAAATAAAGGATGGGATGATTTTCTTTCTTAAAAAAACAAAAAAAAAACAAATTTACTGAGCAATAAAATAAAACAACTGGCAAAAATATGCGATCGGCGGGAGCATATATTTGCTAGTTTACTTCAAAATAAAAACTCTTCATAATTGCTAAATGTATAAAGCGAAGGAACACTTTCCATTTAGTAGAGTCTCTTCATTTCACTTCAAACAGTTAATTTTATCTGAATATTTACTTCAACTATAACCGCAGTTTTACATGCTTTACTATCAATAAGTTTATTATCGGCATCGTTTTTTTGTTGTTGTTTATGTAAAACCGAAGATGATGATAGAAAAATCTCAAATAAATATGAATTGAAAAATACCTTTTATAAAATTGTAAAACAAAGAAATTTAAGTAATACTTACTTTTTCATAAGCTGATTAAAGAAACGACGACAGTATTTCGAAAATAAAATATTCTGTTAGTGTTCGTGTTAAAACGGGTGTAAGTGAAAATTTTAAATGGCGATCGCAAATGCAGGTTCGCAGAAAATTAAAATAGACATAAAACAAAGCGATTTTGCAATTGTACCGATCTCTTTAATTTCAGGTGGAAATATTATTCAGATTTCTTTTTAAAATAAAATTATCATTTAACGACTTTTCTTTTACGTTAAAAACAATACTTAATACTAACGGAGACGTATTTTTTATGCAATATTTACCTTTTTGTAATTAGCGTCTTCTTGTTCAACTTGACTTCCGGATAAATCAGTTTCTCACTCAAACTTCATCGCAAGACTTTTTTAGCCACACTCATATTAAAAATTGATTGTTTTATAAAATAAAAACTTGGATGCGTCCAACAAAATGTAATCGATCATTTTTGAATAAACTGGAAATCGAAAAATATTATGAATCGACTAAATTTGACTAAATGAAAAATATAACTAAAGATGTTTTTGTTTTTTTTTTAAATATAAACTAGAAAGAAGGAATATGCCCGTCAATATCGTATCCATGTAGACAAATATATTAGACATTTGCAACGTTGACAGTTGCATCCACTATCTTTAAAATCGACATCTTTAATATTTTTGGTACTTTATAATTTCCTTTGTTTGCTAAAAATGACAAGATTACAAATAATTAATAAATTAAATAGATTTGTCTTCTAATTATGAGGAGGAGGATTATCTCGGCATGAAACATCTGGTACCCAAGTGAAATAGCATAGTTATTTAATAGTGTTTTGCTTACCCCGTGTTGTTGTTATTATTATGATTATGATTATGATTATTATTATGATTATGATTATGATCATTATTATTATGATTATGATCATTATTATTATTATTATTATGATTATGATCATTATTATTATTATTATTATTATTATTATTATTATTATTATTATTATTATTATTATTATTACAACAACAATAACAAACAAACATTACGTTCATTAACACTAAAATTCTTTCATTTTTAGCCTTTTTGCTGGGAACAAAGTGTTGTATCTGTTTTATCTTTAGTCAGAAGAAAATAAATTCTTCTTGACTAGCCAATTTATATATTTGTCCCATTCAAAGTGTCCCCTTTTTGGGTGATTTAGATATCATCCTCATAAAAAACAACAACGTTGATCTAACCTTTCCCCCATGGAGAGACAATTAAATAGGAACTCCAAAACTAACCCAAAATCTAGGGTAGTAGTGACTCATGTTAAGTCCTGAGTGGCGATCAGGATGAAAGCATGCCATTTATTAACCCCAACACTGGATAAATAAACCTAAGTAAATCCTTTCCTTGGAAATTTCCATGTGAATTACTAATTTTTAAAAGGGTAGTTTGTAATGTTTAACTCTATGGTAAATCTTAAATGAAAACAAAAAAACAAACAAACTGAGGAATATCCGTTTGATGTACGTACCTGTCTACTGAATATATCCTACACCAAAAAAGCGCGTAAATTAATCAAGTAGTTTATTTTTATAAAAGAAAATTAAATTCTTGTCCGCTGGGTATGCTTTTGATTAGTGGTTTGGCATTACTAAATCCCTAAAACGAGATGGGGTCTGTCCCCCGGTAGACTGATTTGGCAATGTCTTTGCCTGCTAGTAGCCTAACTTGATGGATGAATGTGTCCTTCTGGTTGACTTTGCGTGCTTCTGGTGATTGACTCCTGCTAACGGCCTGCTTATCTGTCATGGGCGGTGGAATTCAAATTCAAATGGTCGGGTTTCGGAACTATGCACGCTACATGGGCTCAGTGGACCCATTCTCGATCTCGCTTGTCATCCTGTACAAGTAAAACGGAATCGTTTGATTTCACCACGTCAATCGTCACAATCCACGGTAAATGACAATTGTGTGCTACTTCAGATTTTAGTCGATGTAGCTTGACTTCATCGCTGGACTGTATGGGGTGTTTAAACACAAGTGACCAAGTTGACTGTCGAATCTGTGGTCAGTCTCATTGCTTCCGAGTGCTCCCCTGTTGTGCACCTGCCTCAATAATTCATTTATTTGCATTCCATAGGCCGTGAGGATGTCTCCACTAGTTCCTCTCTCGTTTATCCATGGTAGTCCTATGTTCGTGTGTCTATATGTGATAACATTATGTGGGGTATGTGATAACATTATGTGGGGTATGTGATAACATTATGTGGGGTATGCGCACTGGCGTAGCTAGGGGGGGGCGAGGGGGGCGGGCCGCCCCGGGCGGCACACCTGAGGGGGCGGCATTTTGAGAGGATAAAAATAGAAAGTAGAGAAAAAAATTTAAAAAAACAAAAGTTAACAAAAAATATGAAATTTTATACTATAATTTTATATAATAATAAATTTAAATGAGAACATTTGAAAACCTGAAAATGTTATGAAATGATAAAATCATTTTTATTTACTTTTTTGTCGTTGTTGTTAAAGTCCGAATTTTCGCCAAATAACATGGATGTATCAAGGAGAGAATAGTCCGATGTAGTTTTCTTTTCTTTGTCTTCATAATGCTATTATTAAGAGGGCGAGCCCTCCGAAGAGAAAAAACGTCTTGTATCGGTGCTTTTTTAAATCCGTGTGTGTAATCGCTCGGTTTTCAGAAATTTGTTGTTGTTAATAACGTTTCAACTCTTTTAAAAATAGTTTTAATATATTTTAAACAAATGTATTTATGAATGGCAAATAAGGCTATAAATTTATTTTTTGTGAGAGAACTGTCGCAAGGCATCAAGTCGGTTGAAAATTTACAAACAGATTTTTCGCGCCTTTTTTTCGGCAAAGTTATCAATGACTCTATCAAAATTCACTTCCTCGACAAGTTCCCTCTCTATTGAGAGGATTGCCAAGTCTGTAAGTCTTGTCTGGCTCATTGCTGATCTAAGGTAGTTTTTTATGAGCTTCAGTTTTGAGAAAGAGCGCTCACAGCTAGCAACGCTAATAGCTCTGGTGAGGAAAATTCTCAGCAAGATCACAATATTAGGGACGGAATCCCCAAGTTGGTATCTTTGTATAAAGTTCAAAAGTTCAAGAGGTCCATCGATTTTGTCTTTTTCTGAAGCTTTTACAACATACTGTAACCTCTTCTTTTCAGCAAAGAATTTCTCTTTTTCTATATCTTCGTCAAATCCACCAAGCTGACAATCATAATTATCATCAAGCAGATTTGACGGTATAAGAAAAGCGTATTTATTTGCAAGATTGTGAACTTGTTGAAATCTGCAAGATATTTCTTCAGTCAATCTGTCTATGACAGACAGCATTTCCCGTCTCAACTCAGTATCAAAACTCAGCGCTGCATCAGTCAATCCTTCACCATCCATTCGTTTCTTTTTGCGAATACGACGCTCCATGCTTATCCCCATTTCAGAGCAGAGTGTTTTTGACTCGTCTATTGCAGTGTCCACTATCTTTTCTCTATTCTGAAGAAGGAAATCTTTCAACGCCGTCAGCCTGACAGAACTTTGTTGCAGATCCAGCCCTTTTTTTGAAGATATTTCTGGGCATCATTGATTTCTGGGAGAATAGTTTTCCAAAGGTTCAGAAATAAAAGAAACGGAAACGATAGTACCGAGTTGAGAATTAAAGATGCATCTGATCTTGTGGTTGCATTTTCTCCTTCTTCTGTGAGCTGTTCCAGGGCAATGACGACTTCCACTATTGTTTTTATCACAACATCTACAGCATCTGCTCGACTACTCCATCTAGTATCCACAGTCCGTTTGATACTTAGACCGGTCAACTGAATCAAGATGTCCCAGCGATGTGTAGATTATATATATAAATGTAAATTATATTATTATATGAATGAATCGCCCTAACTTTTTGGACGCATTTAATTTAATTATGTTTTTACGTGCATAAAATAAAATAAACTAAAATAAATGTTATGCACGTAAAAACATAATTAAATTAAATTACATATATATATATGTGTGTATAATAGTCATTCACACACAGGACTGTTTCGCTGTTTACAGCTCATCGGTGCGGCTAGACTTTAGCAACTACTTCCAGCTAGGAACGAAATCCGATCATCTGAGAGAGCGAGGGAGAAATATTTTAACAACAATTAGCAGCCTTTGGGCTGATATCACAGTGTAGTATCTGTTCTAATGATACACTTCTCCTTTTCTGTCGTCGGTCAGTATGGGGAAATCGTTCATGACTGAGAATTTTTATTTTTGTTTCTATCCAGAGTGCCCCTTTTTGTGGAGCTGGATTTTCCCCACATTAAAAACCGGCCTTGTGTCTAACTCTGCCCTCGTGGAGAGGCAAGTAAATGGGAACAATCGGCAGTCGTTGCCAAACCGACCTCAGCTCTAATTGTACACAAGATCTAATTTTAAACAAGACCATTGCTATATTCGCTTACGGCCGTTTGCCATTTTCGGCTCTCATTATGCTCAACATTATGGGAGCATTATAATAAATACGTATTTATTTTATAACTATATATGTGCATATATACATATATATGTGCATATACACATATATTTATACATACATATACATATATACATACATACGTGCATATATACATATATACATATATACACACACATACACATATATAAATACGCATATATACATACATATATATGTATATATATATATATATATATATATATATATATATATATATATATATATATATATATATATATATATATATATATATGGCTGGTTTTAATTCTTGGACAAAATTTCCATTAATTGAGAATAAATTGCTTTAATTCATTTCAATCACTAAGTTTAAAAAATGCAAGCATTAATTATTTCTGGAGATATACTCAGTGACCGGCTGACCTAACAGGATAGGGCCAAGCCTAGGCTTCGGCCAAGCACCAAAAAAACAAAATTACCTCAGAAAGATTTCATACTTAAAGGGGAACTTTCATATAAATTTTTATCGAATAGGTGCGAAAAGAAAGTTGGATATTTGGGTGTATGTACACCGACATCAAAGAGGAAATAACATTAGATGCGAAAGTTTGAATTCATTAATTTTATTACTGTCCAAACGTTTGTTTTTGTAGCATACTTTTTATAACTCCTTGTAAACTTTACAATTGCTAGCTGGGGGATCGGACAAAATCACCCCGGGCAACCCCCACCATCTACTTAAAACAAAAGGAAAACAGATAAAATCTCAAATGAATAAAAAATATTAAAAATCAGTTTTCATATTTTAATTTTAATTTAATTGAATTTAGGAAAATTAGATACCGTAGAACTAATTTTCGCAAGGTATGAAAATTAAGAATAATGTTAACTTAATAATAATGGACCAGTTTTCCTACCTAGCAAAAAATTTTCCATGGACGAATTATCCATGGGCGAATTATCCATGGACGAATTTTCCGGGCACCCAAATGCCGGGGGGGGGGGGGCGGCAAATTTTACTACCGCCCCGGGCGGCAAAAGGTCTAGCTACGCCACTGGGTATGCGATAACATTATGTGGGGATAACCCCGTTGTGCTGCCGATGGTTGCATTCATTGAGGATATGTCGGTCCACTCGCATCTCCGGTCTTCACATAACATGAATATTACGTTCTTCAGGTTGCGGTGCTGCCTCTCAATGTTTCCCCCAAATTTGGGGCCGCCATAGACAGTTCAGGTTCTGCTTGATTGAGGTAAACTCACAGAACAATCTGTACACCTAGCCTGTGAAATGTGTGCCTCGGTCGGATGATATTATACTTGGAATTTGTCGGATCCAGGTCATGGTCCCTTGCGCACGATATCGCCGTTAGGTTGCGACTAAAACTGTCAAGAATCGCCTAAGTGTACCACTTGCCTTTGGATGAAGGCATCTCCACGAAATCTTTGTACATTACCTCGAAAGTTATTTTGCGCGCGTGGATATTTGTTGAGGCTGTTTACGTGTAATTTGTCCAAAAAAGTAGAAACTTTTTTTTTTTAGGGGTCGAAATACGAGTGGTGAGATTCGGTGGCCAACAAATACGTGCTCACTTTACGTATAACTTATATAGGAAAGTGATCCCCCACCCCTCCTAACATCTAAAATGGCTGTTTACATGTAACTTGCCCCCAAAAAGTAGAAACTTTTTTTTTAGGGGTCGAAATACGAGAGGTGAGATTCGGTGGCTAAGAAATGCGTGCTCACTTTACGTATAACTTATTATAGGAAAGTGACCCCCCCCTCCTAAAATCTAAAATAATAAAAATTTTCATAATTTTTTTTCATAGCGGATATTTGTTGAGGCTGTTTATATGTAATTTGCCCAAAAAAGTAGAAACTTTTTTTTTTAGGGGTCGAAATACGAAAGGTGCACTTCTATAAATTTACCTTTTTTTCTATATAGGGTGCGAAGGTAAAATCTAGTGTTTTCTTGCGGGGGGGGGGGGGATTTTTTTTCGATCTAGCGTTTTTTGAAAATCTCAGCTGTCAACACTGATAAAAATTTAAAAATTCCCGATTTTAGAGAGATCTCACCTCCCACCCCCTCAGTTGACAACACTGTTGATTTCTATCACACAGGTGAAGGCACCCAAGGATGTCACATTTGGTTGTATTTGAAGTGTCGAGTCATAAACAGAGTCGGCATGACCAGGGCGAAGATGTTCAATGATTATTATAGTGTGGTGACAAATTGACGACTAACGCTCTTCAGTAGTGCGGAAAATTTTTATAACAATTGAACGCCATCCCCTACTGATATAAATTCTCTGCGACAACCGTCCTTCGTCTTAGATGTTGGAAGCACATCCTCAGTTACCAGCAGCCACACTCTGGTAAATCGCGCTCTTCCTATTTTCCACAAATTTACAGATATTTTTCGAGAAGATATAAAAATAAAATATTTTTATATTACAAATAATATCTTCTTTCCAATGATGTATCTGCATTAAAGAAAGAAATTACTTTTCGATTTGTAAATTTAAAAATTAAATTTCTGCTTATTTAGTTTCTTACAAACAAACCATGAAATGATTAAATTGTAAATAGGCAATCTCTGAAATAAAAAAAAACAAAGGATTTTGAGGACGAAATTACCTCCCTTGATTGTCGCTCTTTTGGAAACCATAAGTGAGAAGGTGATTTATCGGGAAGTCAAGACATTAAAATAAGGTAAATATTACATGAAAAATACTTATCAATTATTGTTGTATTGTTTGTTTTGTTTTTTAAATCGATAAATTACAATTTTATTTTAATAAAATCTGTTGTGAATGACGGACAGACGTGAATAAGATGTGAATAGGAATTACAAAGGTTAAACAAAGAAATGATCCCCTCCCCCTTTTGGTTTTATTTAAGATTAACCATAGAGTTAAACATTACAAACTACCCCTTTAAAAATTAGTAATCTACATGGAAATTTCGAAGGAATGGATTTACTTAGGTTAATTTATCCAGTGTTGGGGTTAATAAATGGCATGTTTTCATCCTGATCGCCACTCAGGACTTAATATGAGTCACTACTATCCTAGACTTTGGGTTAGTTTTTTAGTTCCTGTTTACTTGTCTCTCCACGAGGGAAAACGTTAGACCAAAATTGTTTATTTATGTGGAATAAATTCAACTCCCCAAAAGAGGACATTCTGAATGGGACAAATATATAAAATGGCTTCTTCTGACTGAGGACAAAACAGATAGAACACTTTGATCCCAACAAGAAGACAACAAATGGAAGTCTGTTGATGTTAATGAACGTCATGTTTTTTTGTGTTTATTATTATTGTTATTATTGTTATTGTTATTATTGTTATTATTATTATTATTATTATTATTATCATTATTATTATCATTATTATTACTATTATTATTATCATTATTATTATTATCATTATTATTATTATCATTATTATTATCATTATTATTATTATTATCATTATTATTATCATTATTATTATTATTATCATTATTATTATTATTATCATTATTATTATCATTATTATTATTATCATTATTATTATTATTATTATTATCATTATTATTATTATCATTATTATTATCATTATTATTATTATTATTATCATTATTATTATCATTATTATTATTATCATTATTATTATTATTATTATTATCATTATTATTATCATTATTATTATTATGATTATTATTATTATTACGCTTAAGAACGCGGGGTAAGCGAAAAACTACTGGGTGCTATTGAATATTACAGTGTGGTTTCACTTGGTTACTATGAAGTTTAATCTTAGCCTTTTCATGCTTCATAATTAACAGACAAATGTATTTAATAAATTTATTTTTGTAATTTTGTTATTTTTAGCCAACAAACGAAAATATAAAATACAAAATGAATTAAAGATATCGATTTTCAAGATAATCGATGCAACTGTCAACGGTGGCGAAAAAATCGATCGTTTTTTATCCTGGGTTTTATCTTGTGTTTATCCTTGTAATAAATAAAAGAAATTCAATCAATGCAAATGTCTAATATGTTTGTCTACATGGATACGATATTGACAGGAATATTCCTTCTTTCTTGTTCATATTTTTTTAAAAAAACATCATTAATTATATTTTTCTATTTAGTTAAATTTAGTCGATTATTAAACTTTCTAATATTTTTCAGTTTTCAGTTTATCCCAAGATGCTCAATTTCTTCGATGGCACACAAGTTGAGAAACTTTTTTAAAAAACAATCAATTTTTGATATGAGTGTTGCCAAAAAATTCTTGCAATGAAGTTTGAGTGAGAAGCCGATTTATCCGGAATTCAAGTTGAACAAGAAGAACGCTCATTACAATAAGGTAAATATTGCATAAAAAATACGTCTCCGTTAATGTTAAGTATTGTTTTTAATGTAAAAGAAAAGTCGGTAAATGATAAGTACGTGCAAAAATGGCCGTCTCTTGTACGGACTATGCTTATTAAAAAGCGCTTATCATTAATTATTTAATTAGTTTCCGTGTAAACTTTGATTGTGTTTGAAAGATAAAAGCCTAAACTTAATCTCTAAACGAAAAAACTGCATATTTACGCGTGAAAAATAAATTATAATAAAATATGTAATCACGGCGGTCAAAACCCCCCAAAAATCAGTGAATTTTGAACTTTGAAAAAATTACTTGTAAAATTCCCTTGAAAGATAAAGGAACTATTTAGGAACTATTTCAAAGAAAATTATTAAATTAAAGTCATAAGACACTGAATTAAAAAAAAATCCCACGTTTTACTAAAAATTAGCAAAATTATCCCCCCAAAAGTCATAAATGAGTCAAATCCGCCATCACTTAATAAAAAAGACTTTGTTTACCAAATGACTATCGCTATGCAAAATATATGGAAGAGAAAAATGTCATAATTTATCATTTTTAACTTTATATATAAAAATGGTTTTGTAATAGTTTATAGAAGTTGAAAAATTATTATCAATTAATTTCTTTATTCTTTTTTTAAGTTATAAACGAATTTAATTACCCTTATTTTGTTATAATAAAAAGGAAATGCTTATTTAATTAAAATATTTGTTAGTGTACGCAATTAAGATCTTATTTATTTTATTTTTAACTAAAACGGTTCATATTTAACTTGGTATTAGTTTTTAATTTAATAATACTCTGAAATTATTGATGACGTCTGTTTACCAATGTTCTTTCCTTAGAATTGTAAATAAAACTTTTTTAATGTTAAACATTATTTTTACGTTACGAACTGCGTCAATTTTATCATTTTTTTTACATGATTTAAAACTTTAGTTACTCGATTTATTATTAACGTGTCGTAACGATAAATTACATTGATCCTTTTAAAAATAAAGTGTATTTTTTTTTAATTTTAAATGTGAAAAAGTAAATTAAAGTCAATGACTACACTGACAATTTATTCATTGAAAAAAAAAGTTAAAACAGTTATCTATTGATAAACAGAATTCAATTTTGAAAGAATGTCATCTTTGAATTCTCTTTATTTATTAACAAATAATTGTTTAAACTTAAATATTTATTAATGAAAAAAAGACAAAACAAATACAATTCTTTCCAAATAATTGACGATGAATTGTGAAATTACCGAGATTGTTGAATCTCTAAAAATAATATTTGAGGGCGGTAAAAGTGAGTGGTTGTTGGAAGGCTAATCCTATCTGGTTATTACAGAACGGGGCTACTATACCAATCCAAGTTCATCGTTAGTAGAAATTATCCATTTTTTTTAAATTCATTTTTTTGTTAAGTACCTGGGTCTCAAAATTTTTAAATTTTTGGTTTATTTACAAGATTATAAAAAAAATTCTTGCGCTGATGATGCCACGTTCATGTATGAAAGGGAAATATAATAATCTCGCATTTTTTATTTTCCCAAAAACTTTAATCATTAAAATCACATGAAATATTTTTTGCAATTATATTATTTTTTTGGTGAAAATATTTATTAAACAATGCTTTATTCAATAATAATATCATCGCTAATTCAAAAAAATAATTTTTCTTCGAGTTATATAAATTTTGTTAACACGGTATTAGGGGCCTTTTTGTAATATATAAAAAATATTTAAAAAAATTTTTTTAATTGTTAACATCTACAATGCTTTATTTTCATAAAAAACGAAAACAGATTAATGCATTTTTTTAAAAGTGTATTTTGTGTTAAAAAATAATTCATTTTCACTAAGATTTAAAAGAAAATAAGTGTTTCATTATATTCCGTGATTGTTGATTAATAAACTAAAATTGGTTGATTTCCTGAATTTTAGTGAATTTTTAAGTGGAGGGGTGGGGGTCAAAATGTTTTTACATTTTGGGAATCGGCCATTGATTTTGCACGTACCTAGTAAATGATGGTTTTATTTTAAAAATAAATCTTTAATAAGATTTGAATCGGAATAAAAGGGCTAAACAAAAATAACCTTTATTTTTACCTATCCACGCCACTTGTGTTTGAAGGGCCAACGTGAATAACCTTTTGCAATGAAAATACATTTCACGAATCTCAATAGTCGCTAGATTAATTATTTTTATTTTTTACCTCCCTAAACCTAGCCTATAGATTAATTGTTTTTATTTTTTACCTCCCTAAACCTAGCCTATAGATTAATTGTTTTTATTTTTTTACCTCCCTAAACCTAGCCTATAGATTAATTGTTTTTACTTTTTACTTCCCTAAACCTAGCCTATAGATTAATTGTTTTTATTTTTTACCTCCCTAAACCTAGCCTATAGATTAATTGTTTTTATTTTTTTACCTCCCTAAACCTAGCCTATAGATTAATTGTTTTTATTTTTTACCTCCCTAAACCTAGCCTATAGATTAATTGTTTTTATTTTTTTACCTCCCTAAACCTAGCCTATGGATTAATTGTTTTTATTTTTTACCTTCGTAAACCTAGCTTATAGATAAAAAAATGGTGAGAGAGCCAGATGATGAGAACATCAGCAGACAATTTTTTAGATTTCAACTGTACAAATTAGTGAAGTAATGGTAACTCAAAACTACGATAATTTAGGGAAAGGGGTTATAATCAATCAAACAATTTACATTCAAAATATTATGCATAATAAATGATAACTATAGATAGGAGTTTTTTAAAAATGAACTCACTCCAATATAGATATAGACATACAATTAATGTAACGAGGTAATATGGGTAATGATACAATGTTATTTCCCTCACAACACGAGTTAAGTATAAAATATAATCACAATTAACTTGAAGTATACATTTCCTTAAAAGTACTTTTGGATCTTCCTTATACTTTAGGATGAAGCATTTGGCATAATTTGATAGAAAATAATAAATCTATAATAGCTCATTTCAAAGAAAATGACGCACCCTATAAGATTTTATTTCATTATGCATTCTGCCCTCGAAGGGAGGTAAGTAAATAGTGGTATGAAAACATTTTAGAACGACAATACGGAAATGTTTAGTTTGATTATTAAAAAGTTTTGTAAATTAAATTAACACATCCTACATTAAAAATAAATATTTCTTAAAATAAATATTTTCTTAAACAAGCGCATCCTACATTAAAAAAATATTTAATAAATATTTCTTAAAATAAATATTTTCTTAAACAAGCGCATCCTACAGTAAAAAAATATTTAATAAATATTTCTTAAAATAAATATTTCCCTACATTAATATAGGGAAATATTTATTTTTAGAAATATTGAGGAAAACCGACGACCACAGCTTTATTATCAAGATCAACCAGTGTAGATTGAATTTCGTCTCTTTTTCGTATTCCTTGTATGATCCAGTTACTTTTATGTTTTGCTCTTCCTAAGCTTTTTGTTACTTTTTGATAGGTTTCTTTTATGTTTGGCCTTTGGTTACATTTTAATAGACAAATCGAAACATTTCTGAAATTTTTTTTTCAAAATATTATTTCTGGTAAGGTTTTAGTCAGACATTCAGACTAGGATAAAAGTGTAGTATCTGTCTTCAGTCAGAGGCAGAGAAATACATTTCCATTGAGTGGATTTTGGGTTAGCTAGATATCCCTCAATAAAAACAGAACTTGTTTCTAGCTTGTCTTTTGTCTGTGGAGAAGTAAATACAAATGATTATATTTTTCAAAATGGTGCTTTAGTTTCCATGAAGAAAGCAACCTGACACTTTCTCTGTTCTGTTTTTCATGTTTTGCAAAAACGAAACCGACTAATTAGATACATCATTTATGTTTTACTTCTCTTACAGCATCAGAAAGCAATAGTTGTAGAGCGAATGTTGACCATTGAGTGTTTCAGTGAATTGATAGTAGTGTGAATTATGTATACACCTATAAAAAGCCATTTGATGTACTTACAGAAGGTCGGCTATCGTTTACTCAGGCCGGTTTCAGTCCAGGAAGATTCTGTTGTGATGAACTTAAAAACTGATAACAGGAACAGCGTTTGTTGACCTAACAGCTGCATATGATACGGTGAACCATAAAACACTATTACTGAAGGTAGTCCAAATGACTAGCAACGCAGCAGCTGTTATGATTATTCAATCAATGATAAACATCCGAGAGATTTTAATTGAAATGGGTGGAAAGAAGAGCCTGTGGAGACCTCAGAAAACGGACTCTCCTAAAGATCAGTCCTTGTGCCTACTCTTTTCTACGTGTATATGAATGACCACTGTGAATTTGATGAATTCTGCAAATTCATCTATGGAGATGATCTTTGTCTGGCGATGCAAGCAGGGGACTTCATAAATATTTACATACGATTTACAGATGTTATTAATACCCTGACAGAATACTACACTAACAATGCATTAAATGCAAATACCGGAAAGACACAGGTCTGCATATTTTATCTCAACAATTATGAGGCAACCAGGAAGCTCAACATCACATTGAAATCGCAATGAACTAAAAATGTTAGTTTTTCCTGTCTACTTCGGTGTTACACTCGCCAGAACACACTCCTTGGAAGAGCACTGCAACAAGATAAAGGAAAAGGTTGCTACAATGGACAACTTGCTGACAAAACTCGACAATTCAAACTGGAGATCCATAACGTTGCACATTACATCATTATTAGTTTGTTGATCTGCTAGTAAATACTAGTAATACTGTAGTTTGGGCCAAATGAATATAACCATTACTAAATAATGCATGCTACCGAATCACTGGGAAACTAAGACAAACCCTGGTACCAGTGGTGTAAAGATTGGTTGGCATGGTACATCCCTCATATCCAAAACGGACAGGGAAACAACAGTAGATACCTCGTATTCGACCAAGAGGCAGATTGAAATCAAGAAGCAGTTCATGACCCAAGTAAACCTTGAACATTCATGGTCACAGAATTACTGCAGTAACAGATGGAATGGCTACTTGAACAAACCCAGAGAACATGTTCCACAGAGAACGTATCTCTCAATGGATGACTAAGTAACCTTGAATCAAGCAAGGGCAATGGTTGGAGACCAGATGAAAACCAGCAACAACAAGCAACCGCCGTTATGGAAATCTCAGACATACAATGGAACACATCCTCAGTGTCTGCAGTGATGGAATAATTTGTACTGACGAAGAGTTGATGTGTAACGATAGATCTAGTTGAGTTACATGAAATAAAATTATACTATTTGTTTTGCATTGATTAACATTTCAAATTATTGAAACTACATTGAAGAAGTCATAGCTCTGGAAACATCGGATAACTTTAGATCTGATGACTACTGCCCAAATTAATTCATACAACCGTAAACATATTTTTTGGTAAAATCTTTATTCATTGAATATGAATTTGGTTTCTATTTTTCTCAGAAACATCAGAAGAATACATAAAAATGTAAGTATCATCTCAAACTAATACTTTTCATTACCTGTTCATTATCTGTATTTAAAAAAAAAAACAGTTTTTCATGTAATTCAGTAGTTTTTCACTTTTTGTAGAATAATTAATTTAATCTTGACTGCAAATTATTTATTTTCAATTCGAATATTTTAGCTTCAGATTTATATTCATGTGCTAGTAAAAAACTTAATATTTATTTTTTTATGTGAAAAATATATTAAAAAGTAGACTTATGTAAATACATTTTTAACAATGAGAAATAAAAACTCTTCACGTCTTTTATTATATAAAACCAAAATTAATTAATCTATTATTTTACAAACTTATTCCCAAAAATCTGAACTGCATATATCTATAGCACAAAACCTCAACCGTAACTTCATGACTTTTACAGAAAAACAGACAGCTTTAATGTTTAAATATTTTTTGAATAACAGGTAAGTATCCGAATTAAAAAAAATGTTTAGTGTTTCTTTAATGATTATTGTAATTGCATGAGTTTATTTTATTTTTTTAAATTGCAGATTTTTTCAGGGTCAATTAATTCGAACATCACAACATTTATGAACGTTCTACTCGGAAATTAATACAGTTTATGTTGATTTTTAAAAAAAATAGGAGGTAACACCAATACCAAACTTTGCAATGAATTTATATATTCTAGTTCTCTCTCTTTTCCATTGAATTTGCACTGGATAAATAGACATACATTATCAACAAAATGCAATTACAGATTCCAAGTCCATTTTTTTGAGGTTTCTTTTCCATTTCATTTAAGCGTTACGGTTCGAATGGATTCGTCGTATTTGTCTCAGATCATGATATCACTAGCAGCGACACGTAGGGCAACATAGGCTATTCCTCCCTTCTAATTGCCTCTAACAACCTTTGTTAGAGTTTATTCTCTTTTGCATAGATCAGCTTGCCATCCCCTATTGATTGTCTATATTAGCATATATCAGTGAAAGATTATCCATCCAGTCATCCTATTCTTTTTATGTGCACTTGCCTTTCACTTAGAATGCTGATGGATACTCGAAGGTGGGAAGATCTACACTGAGTTCTCACAGATAGAAAACACCTTCCTCCTGGTAATAATGTTTGCGATGTTTTGAAGCTCGTTTCCAAAATAGGAAACCATATAATCCACAAACCCCCAATCCGAGCAACTGAGCGAAAGGAACGACAAGTTTTCAGAAATATATGTTTCAGATGTCACACTTTCATGTATGTTGTCATCATATTCCGAGACTGCCATTTTTGATTTGGTTGTACGGTTAAACGACTAGGCCCATAATAAACTTCATTTTTTGCAAAATCACGTTCAAACCAAATCCCACCCTTGATAAGCAGAACCTATTACTGTTGTTAACAATAGTCTGATAGATCCAAAGCGGCTGTTTAACAAGCACGTGAAGACAGGCACATCTAGCAGCACAATGTTTGATCATCATCATCTTTTTTTCTCTTTGTTTGCTGGCATGAAAATAGTAGCCAACACTGTATGCATCAACATGACGCTCCAGCTCAGCTTTGTTAATCCATTAAATGATGGATTTGCTAGGGTCCGAACTACGAGTCTATGGTATCAGCTTAAAGTCAATGTTGTCTGTCATCATGCTAATGAGATAGTTTGTAATATTTGCAACTACAAATATTTAAACTTTAATCGCTACACGTTTACCTCCAAGCATAAATTCCTTAAGATCTTTCTCCAATCGTAACTGGTTTCAAGTCTTCCTTAAACGGCAACAAAATAGACAACATTATTTGCAGAGTCACGTTCGATAAGTCGTACTTATTGCCGTTGTAAACAATCGTCTGATCGATCCAAAGTAGCTAAAGCAGCACAATGTTTGTTCATTGTTTATTTTCTCTAATTCTTCATGAAATTGTACATAACTTCAATGGTGCATTTTTAAAAATAGTTTTGTTTGCACAGAACATGTATAAAAATCTGTATCTTTTCTTGAAAGGTGTCTTTTAATTTTTTTAATGTTTTTAGAAACTCCAACAATAAAACAAAAGCCAAATGTCTGATTAGATTTGAATCGATTTACGTTTCTTTATCTTTTCTTAAAATTTTTCTTTTAATTTTCTGATCATATTTGCAGAATACCCAGCATTGATAAGGAAAACAAGTGTTATTAGATTTGAATTGATCTACATTGGCTTCGATACTTGAAATATAGAAATGACTTACAGAAATATACTTTGGAATTTCTTGATGTAAATTCCTCAGAGTTAAAAGCAGAAAACGAGAAAAATCATCTCCTTATGAACTATGCAATTTTTTTTCATCAAATCGAACTTTGCAATTTCATATTGAAAAAAAAACTTTTTTGTCAAGTGTGTATTTCTTTTCTTCTTAGGCTTACTAAATAATTGAATAATTGTCGCAATGTACAAATTTCAGGTATTCCAAAAACTGAAAAAAGGATCAGATTCTGCTAATAGTTAAAAAGCTTAATTATAGCTTAAATATCAGCTGCAAATTGGTCAATTTTGTAAAATAATCTATTAAAATATTTATAAAATGATTTATGTTGCACCAAATTTAGAGAATCTCTATACATCATGTGATTTATGAAGGGTTTAAATAGCATTTTGATGAACTATAAATATTAACTGAATATATCATTTTTATTCCATTTACACAGCCGTGCATGGATAGAAGATCATAACCGCTCAATTAAAAATTAATCCATAGATCTAATACTGAGCTGTCACAGAGAGGTTAACACAAGTCTAATATTAATAATATATATATATATATATATATATATATATATATATATATATATATATATATTATCAATTACAACTAAAAGCAATGGATGTTTTTACTACAACATGAGAGAAATATCAGTCACGACCCCATTCAACCAGCTACTCACTTTCAATTCTATAAGAAATTTCAAACAATGGTAATGTTTCATAATTCACTCCGTTTTTTGGCATAAAAGAACAATATGTAAAATACATAAATAAAGTGTTGCAAAGAAATCATTGTGACAGGGAAATGTTCTATAAATCTGATACTGAAGAGCACCCATATTCTTGTGAAATATGTGGCTCTTCTTTTACACAGAAAACACATATGTTGCGACATATACAAACACATACAGAAAAGAAACCACATTCTTGTGAAGTATGTGGCTCTTCTTTTACAACTAACCAATGGGTATTGCGACATATGCGAACACATACTGGAGAAAAACCATATTCTTGTGACGTATGTAGTACTTCATTTACAACTAAACAGAGTATGTTGCGACATATGCGAACACATACTGGAGAGAAACCATATACTTGTGAAGTATGTGGATTTTCTTTTACAGCTAAACAAAGTATGTTGCTACATATTCGAACGCATACTGGAGAGAAACCATATGCTTGTGAAGAATGTGGCTCTTCTTTTACAATTAAACAAAATATGTTGCAACATATGCGAACACATACTAGAGAGAAACCATATCCTTGTGAAGTATGTGGCTCTTCTTTCACAATGAAACAAAGTATGTTGAAACATATGCGAACGCATACTGGAGAGAAACCATATTCTTGTGACGTGTGCGGCTCTTCCTTTTCACAAAAACAACATATGTTGCAACATATGCGAACGCATACTGGAGAGAAACCATATACGTGTGAAGTATGTAACTCTTCTTTTACATCTAAACAATATATGTTGCAACATATGCGAACACATACAGGAGAGAAGCCATATTCTTGTGAAGTTTGTGGCTCTTATTTTACAAATAAACCATATATGTTGCAACATATGCGAACGCATACTGGAGAGAAACCATATTCCTGTGATGTGTGTGGCTGTTCTTTTACACGGAAACAGAATATGTTGCCACATATGCGAACACATACTGGAGAGAAACCATATTCTTGTGAAGTATGTGGATCTTCTTTTACAACTAAACAAAGTATGTTACGCCATGTGCGTACGCATACAAGAGAGAAAACATATTCTTGTTAATGTATGTGTCTTCGTTTTAAAAGAAATCTTAGTATGTCGCATGCAAACAGCAACTGTAAACAAAACAATATTGTTGTGAATATATTGTTCATACTTTTTAAACAGATATACTATGTTGAAGAACAGCTGAACATAAATAAAATGTAAACTATATTTGGATGAGTATATTCTTCTTTTTGTTCAGTCAAAGCCAATATGATGATTCTTAAGATAAACAATATTCTCAAAGTATTTAGTTTATTTAGAATGAAACAGCATATGTTGCAACACAGGCGAACACATACATGAGCGAAACTATATTTTTTGCATGAAACCCACATGTGATGCGTACTATGCGAAAACATACTGGAATGACACTATATTATTGTGAAGTGTGTGGCTCTTTTACACAGAAATTAAATATCCTACGTTACATGAAAATAAATGATAAAAACATATTTATGCAAAATATGTAGCTCGTCTTTTTCAAAGAGATTCAATGTTGCAGCATATAAGACTGGAGAATATATTCTACTGAAGTGTATAGCTATTCATTTAACAGAGGTCTAATATGTTTAGCTCATACGAATGCGTACTTGATAGAAACAAAAATATGAAGTGTGTTGCTCTTTTTTAGTTAAACTTAATACTGAGGAAACCACTTTATTGTGAAGTATGTACCTTATCTCTTCAACAGAAACCAAGTTTGTTGCAACACATGTTTACTCAAACTATTGATATATTCTAGTATTCATACAAACCATTTACGATTAGGAACGTACCCGGCAATATACCTGGTGCACCAATTACAAGAAATGTCCAAAGCATTGCCTTGAAACGGTTTGTAATCGAAAAATGATCTCTCAGAGTCTTTAGAATAGCAGGTGTATGTCTGGCATCTGGGAGGATGCCCCATCCCCAGAAAAAGCAAAAAGAACATAACTTAAAAAAAAAAAATAATAGTAATATTTTTGTGAAGTATGGGATTATACTTTTACACTTAAATACACTATGTTGCCGGATCGAAATTATATTCTTCTTCATCTAAAATATATGACTTTTCCTATTTGGACATACCATCAGAAATAGGTTTTTTTATTTAATCAAAAGAAAACTTCTAAAATCGTATCTCCGAATTTATTTTAATACTTTCGCACAGAAATAAAAAAAAATCTACCCCAAAATGCATAGAACAGATTGTGCAGTTTTTATTTATTTATATATAATTTATAATTGAAGTTTTCGATTTATTTTCTTGTGATATAGTTCTATTGTTACCAAAATTTAATGCAATACTTTTTAGTAAAATTTTCTATATGTATATTATACTCATCCACATACAGACTGTTTCGCTGTTTCACAGCTCATCAGTGCGGCTAGACCAGTTAGTGTCTCAAGCCGGGATCGAAACGCAACTGTCGAGCTGACAGTCGGCGATGCTAACCGCGACGCCATCATGCGACACTGACTGAATGGAAGAAATATCTCAATGTAACGAAATGTAAACATTGCAATTGCCTGAGCTCGAATTAGTCTTTACCTAATGAGCATTGCCTTAAAGCTAATGGCCGTTGACGATACCCTTACAAAAATAAGCTCTACCCGGAGGGAGCTTTTATAGTCATTCACATACAGACTGTTACGCTGTTTCACAGCTCATCAGTGCGGCTAGACCAGTTAGTGTCCAAGCCAGGATCGAAACGCAACCGTCGAGCTAACAGTCGGCGATGCTAACTCCTACGCCATATAATGCTTGAAAAAATTCATAATTACATGTAAATCAATTTGTATATTGATTTTGAATAGAACACGAGTAGTTTAAAAATTACTTTTATTTAATTTGTATGGAAAAATAATAATTTTTTGATTGTCTGTAATTAAAGAAAATGTTATTCTGAGATGAAATCAATTTGAAAAGACTGCCATGTTAAATTCGTAACTGCTAATGCCATTGAAATACTAAACTGGTCTCTAATTGGCTAATGAAACTGGTCTCTAATTGGCTAATGAAATATGGTTTTTCATTATTTTATACAAGGATTAAATCAGTGATAGCCAAAAACATTTTTCGATAATGACATTTTTGTGGAATTACATTGTATATTCCTCGCTCAAAATCTGGGTGTTTTTATTTATTAAATGTCAATAATATTGTTTGGACATGAACTGGTAGAAGCGGCTTTCGTTCAATGTAGTTTAGAGTTATACACACCGGTTATTAAATAGAAGATGTTATTAAAGTTTTTTTTAGATTGTTGAAGTTTACATACTATAGTTTACAAAGAATATATTCTTGTCCAGGTGTGTGTAAACTTCGATTACCCTACAACTAGAACGAGTTGTTACTTGAAGTTTAAGATATCGTTTTTCAATATGAAGAACTTCCATGATCAGCTATAACTAACACTGAGGCAGGAGATAACGGAGTCGATGTTTGGAAATAAATGGTGGGTCACATTTTAGCAGCTGGTTATAGTCGTTATAACATATGCTCCCTACCCAACCCCCTTCCTTGTCCACTCCCGGCATGCACTGTCAGCCTCGTTCTCAGTCTGAATAAAACCTGACTCCGTCAAGACGCTTTATCTCACTCCTTCAATTGTGTTCTCTTAACTTCATTAAATGTATAAAAATGTAACATGGTGTAAGCGAGGATATAAAACACGTCTCAAAGTCATCGTCGGAACGAGCAACAGGTGAAGTTTTATGCCCTTCCACTTTTATCCCCTTTCCCAAACGACAAGTTGAAATCGACAACAGTAGTGCTACTACTACTACTACTACTACTACTGTAAAACTGTCAACAACGAACCTCGTGCGACAAAGATGGTGGAAAGTTTTCGAATAAACATAATGCCGCCAAGCAGTTTGGATGTTAAAACAAACCCTGTGGAAACATGGAAATGATGGAAACAGATGTGGAATAACTATTGTATTCTAGATAAATTAGCAGACCAGGATAAACAGAACCAAACAAAAACGTTGTTTTTACATGCAGTTGAACCAGACGCCATCATTATCCAAAATGGGTTTTAATTTGCCCGGAAACGGTAAACTCAGGCTTTAAAAAGATGGGCAGATGACTTTCTGGATCAGATACTCAAAGATAACGAATATTTCTAACCCTGACTGAAAAGATGGGTCCTCTACTATGATTAGCAGAGGTTGATAATGGCAGACCCAAACACAAATGCATGTTTAAAATGGTAAGATTTGGTAATGAAGACAAATGCAGGTTTTGCAATACTTAATTGAAGAGTTTGAACCAACCGATATCAATCTGTAAAATTGTTTTCAGATGGCAGCTACACAACTCATCATTATAATGTGTGCCAGTACATCCACGTGATAATTTGTAAAAATCTACCCATGTATGTTGGACTATACAACCCCCATCCTTTTCCTTGTCTACTCTCGGCATGCACTATCAACCTCGTTCTCAGTCTGAATAAAAACTGACTCTCGTCAGCATGCTTTATCTCACCTCGACACTTGTGTTTTCTTAACTTCTTTAACTACATTCAGGGCCGGCGGGACAGTTATGAAAGTGGGGGGGGGGCTTCCCCTAAAAAGTGGGGGTCCGGTTAAATATATGCATATCAACTTAATTATTGATGACCGTAAAGTTTGGGGGGGGGTCCAAGTCAAAAAGTGGATGCCGCCGCCCATGATCATAATGTGACATGGTCGCAGCGAGGATGTAAAACACGTCTCAAAACTTGAAATATACAAAGTTATCGTCGGAACGAGCAACAGGTGAAGCTTTATCCATTTCCCCTGGGACAATTTGACGTTCAAAACAGTAGTGCTTCTTCTGCTACAAAACTGTCAACAACGACCCTCGTGCGAAAAGATGGCGGAAAGTTTTCGAACAAACATAATGCTGCTAAGCAGTTTAGATGTTAAAACAAACCATGTGGAAGCATGGAAATTATGGAAACAAATGTGGAATAACTACTATATTATCTTTAAATTAGCAAAGATAAACAGTACCGAATAGCGTTGTTTTTACACGCAGTCGTGTTGTCGCCGGTAGAGGATGTCTTGGATTAAAACAGAGACATAGTAAATTAACATTAACTTTATTTGCATAGGACGCCATTACAAGTGGGGACAGGAAGTGGGGACAGTTTAAGGGCAGATAATTACCGGAAGTTCAAAAGATAAACAAACGAGCGATGACATAATGATACATCTTTCTTCTTTAAATTAAACAAGGTTTGTTTTCTTACAATTTTATTTTGTTTAAGCATGACAAGTCCAGTCTTTGTTATATCTTTCGGGGACGTCCAGAGCAACGTGGCTCCAAATATGGCTCGGCAATTTTATTTGGATATGGCCTTGCAGTTGTTGGCAGAGCTTATGCATTGTGTACTGGTGTACGGTATGTAAGTGCTGATTGGCTGCTCGGGCAGTGTTGGCTGGATGGAGAGATCGCACCATGGTTGCTCGGGTATACACGCATTCCATCAGTAATGGGTGGTTCATTGCCACTAATTATTAGTGGGTGGTTGTGTCCGTTGTTATATAGACGTTCAGTCAACTCTACTCTTGCGGGCATTATTAACTGTATGTTCTATCGATGAATACTGCCATCTGCGGATTCTACAAGGTATGACTTTGGCTTTGCAGTGGTTTGTGTGACTGTTCCACGTTCTCACAACTTGGTTTTCTCATCTTGGATATGAACTTGCTGACCTGCATGCAATGGTTGATGGTGCTGACTATTCCGTTGGTCATACCGGTTCTTTGTCTTGTCTTTGTTTCATTGTATTATGTCTTTGGGTTGCTCATCTCCGATCTGTCGTTAGAGACTAGTAGGATTCGGATGGGCCTCCAGTTGAGGAGTTCTTTTGGGGATTTAAGGTTGGTTGAAAGCGGTGTAGCTCTATATGACATCATCGATAAATGGCAATCATTGCCAGTTTCTCGGGCATTCAAAAGTAGTTTCTTGCATATGCCAACCATTCTTTATGCAAACCGATTGGATTAAGGGTAATGTGGTAATTGTGTTAGGTGCTTAAATTCGAACTTCTCTGCAAAGTTGGCAAATTATTTACTTGTATACTGTCACTATAGACCCTTCAGGAACACGTGGTTCCTTAAATATTTGTTTCATCTGTCTGATCACTGAAGCAGATGTTGTTGACTGCAGGCGTCGTACAAATGGACTGAAAGGTACTCAATTCCTTCCATTGTGAAGAGATCTGTGCTGATATACTACCATGAAACAATGTTCCTGATGGGGTACTTGGGTGATACTTCTGATATGTGGGGCATCTTTCAATCATGTCCCCAGTCTCCTTATTTATGTGTATACAGTAAACGGCAGTTCTGGCCCGCGGCCGGGGTTTTGCTACTCCCTGATCTGATAAATGCAGTTGTTGCAGAACATCTGCTTTGAGTGAAGCGGGTATGATGATTTTGTTGCCTTTCATCTTGGATCGCAACTTCATCTCTAAAATTCCAGTATAGGAGTAAGCAACTGGGGAAACCGGATCGATCTGATGGACATCCGGTCATCACAGTGTTGATGAGCTCTCTTAGAGTTGAACCCTTCATGGTTTCCAGATTAATGATTTTTAGGCGAGTTGGTGATGCACTCAGCTGAGTGTTCATTATGTGTATGTTGAGGTCGATGCCTTCAATGTGATTGCCTGGTCTGGGTTACACTCTTGACAAACAGCTATGGGAACTGCTCTGCCTGCGCTGTATTTCATTAGAAAATCATGCCCTTGAATCTTTAGAAGCATCCTTGCCAGTCTTGGAGGTGTTTGTACCAGGTTCTTGAGTGAGATCGATTCTAATGGCGTGTGGTCAGTCTGAATCGTCAACCTGTGACCCCATACATAATGATGGAACCTTTCTAGACCCAAAACAACAGCAAGCATCTCGCTTTCAATGTTTGAATATCGTGTCTCCGGCATGTCATTCTGAAAGAGGGCTGAACCGAGTCCAGCAGCAGAAGCATCCACTTGTATCATGATTGGTGTCTTTGGGTCAAAATACCCCAGTACGGCAGATCTTTGGATTTCTTCTTTGATGCTGTCAAATGATGCTTGTTGCTGCGATGACCAGACCAAATTATTGTCCTTAGACAACAGGTCTCGTAATGGCTTTGTCAGTATTGAGAGATGGGGCGACTACTTGTTGAGGTAATTAACTAGTTCAATGAAGCTGGATTGCTGTTTCTCATCCTTGGGGAGTTGCATCTGGGCAATCGCCTCCAACTTTTTGGGGTCTGGTTTTATACCATCTCTGGATATGATGTGGCCAAAGAATGGTATTTCTGATGTGCGCACCACCAACTTGTCTGGGTTGAATTTGCAGTTCCTTTCCTTAGCTCTTTGAAGGAGCTGATTGAGTGCTTGGTCATGATCGTTACCATCTTCGTCAAAGCCGTACACGATTGTGTCATCGGAGATAGAGAGAACATTCTTAATGTCTCCAAAGTTCTCAAACATGAGTTGCTGGAATTTATCTAGGGCGCTCTTCACTCCCATTGGAAATCTATCTACCAAATGGGGTGATAAATGTTGTCAATTCTTTTGATTTCTTATTCAGTTTAATTTGCCAGTAACCAGATTTGACATCTATCGTGGTGAACCATTTTGCACCGTGTAGCCTTGAGACCACGTCCATGTATGTGGAGGTCACAAAATGTGGTCACTGTATGGCCTTGTTCAGGTCTTTGGGGGTCTAGACATAGCCTGATTGAACCATTGGCCTTTGTGACACAGACAAATGAGTTGACCCATGAGGTTGGTTTGGTCACTGGCGTTATGATACCCTGATTTACCAGTGAATCAAGCTCAATTTTAAATGTGTCCCTAAAGGTCACAGGGATTCGCCGGGGTTGATGTACAACTGGGGCTATTGTTGGGTCTACATTTATCGCATATTCTCCTGGCAGGCATCCAATGCCGTCAAATACATCTAAAAATTGGTGGAGAATCTGTTCCCGTACTTTGGGGTTCCCTCTTGGGACAGGATTTCCTTTTGTGCTCATTTCAGACTGGCATTTTCTTTGGTTCTTAAGTGGATCGTCCGTGTTGATTGCCAAATTGAAAGTCACCAGACCCAACTTTCTGGAGGTTTGTAGTCCAAGCAGAATCGGCCGCTTGGTTTTAACCACATGGAATGGCGCACTAGTGAATCTGTCCTTGTATTTCACTCCCAGAATGCATGATCCTGCTTACTCTATCGGAGAGCCTCCAAATGCAAATAGTTTCACTGGTGTTTTGTACAGTGGTACCTTAACTAATTGCTGGAACACACTCAGGGGTAGCAGGTTCTCATAGCTCCTGTGTCAACTTTTGCTTTGATCTCTCTCTGGGTTAGTTTGTTGCCTATTCTTAAGTTTGCATAGGCTTCTGTTGCGCCCAAGGGAACTTCGCATTCTACAGAATGAAAATAGAGTCCTCCATTTTCAGGCTCATCTTCACTGTCGTTTTGGGTGGCTGTGTGGATATTACTGTCTCGACTTGTATTGTTGGAGTATCTTTGAGGTCTTCCCATCCTGATACCCTTTTCTTTGCCTCTGCCGAGCGACAAACTATGGCAAAGTGACCTGTCTTCCTGCATTTCAGGCAGGTCTTAACCTTGGCTGGGCATTCTCCTTTATGGTGACCTCTACCACAAAAACCACATGTGTGTATATACTCGGGGGCACGACTTGATTGGACTGCATGTGCACTGAGTTTCTCAAGCGGAGTCCGGATTGCCTCCACCTGTTTGATTATTGCCTCTTCAGTTTCTGCTATACGTAAGGCTGTCGTTATTGATAAACCCCTACCTTCTTTTAACAGTGTCTTTTGGGTTGACTTGAGGTTTAGTCCAAATATAAATAAGTCCACCAAGTTTGTCTCTTCGACTATGGGGTCATATTCTCAATTTTTTATTATTTGCCTCAGCCTCTTTAGAAATGAGTGGACTGGCTCATTCTCCTCTTGGCGACACTGTAAAAGTTGGTGTCGAAACATCCGGAAATTTGACTGAGGACTGACATAATTCTTGAATTGTCTATGTAGTTGTGCACATTTTTACTTTCATCCATCTGAAAAACGAAGTGGTCGCTAATCTCCTGCCCTTCGACACCAGTACACAAAAGGAGGTAATTTACTTTCACGTCGTCGTCCACGTCACGAAGTGGTCCACCAAAATATAATATGGCTTGACGTAAAAAAAATGTCCACTTCTTTTCCCAAGTGGGGACTGGACCAGTCTATCCTTGGTGCTAATGTATGGGAGTTTCTATGATGAGAAATTAATAAAACAGTAGAGTCAAATTCCTCTTACCTCGGCGTATAGCTGTGCGCACGTGCGTATTTTCAGGGGACGGGTCTGATGTCACCTAAACCTGACAAATATGACTATAAAGTGTGATTTTCACTGAAAAACATTCTTGTCTCTTTGGATCCCACTTCTGACACCATGTTGTGTTGTCGCCGGTCGAGCATGGCTCGAATTAAGAACAAACAGAGACGAAGAGTAAATGAACACAAACTTTATTTACATAGGACGCCATTACAAGTGGGGACAGACTAAGGACAGATAATTACCGGAAGCTTAAAAAGTAAACAAATCAGTTAAAACATACTGATACATCGGTGGGCATAACCAGTGTTGCCAATTTAGCGGGTTTCCCACTAGATCTGGCGATTTTGATTTGAATCTGGCTAGTAAAATTTGGATCTAGCGGCTAGCGATTTTTTTCTTTAGAATCTGGCGATTTCGTTTGCCACATACACACACGCAATTTCAGATTCCAGTAAAACTATTTTCCGTATTCATTTTCTCTTTAGTCATCATGAGATTATTTCTCAAGCTACCTTCCATACATGATATATGCAAATCTGCAGTAGTTTTACATGTCAATAAAAATGTTAATGTTCTAAAAATAAAATGGTGATCGCGACCGGACAAAAGCTCACCGGACAAAAGGCCACCAAAATAATTCAACCACGGACAAAAGCCCACGAACGTAAAAATAAATTAATAAAAAAAACAATTCTAGGGCATTTATAACGAGAGCGAACAGAACGAAAAATGGGTAAAAAAACAACAAATAAATGTGCAACTAATAAATGTTACCAAAGGCAAGATAAGTTACTATTCTACCTACCTGGATAAGTTTATTTGTGTTTTAACTTATTTTAAAGCATATTTTTGTTAAAAACAAACATGGTGTCGACTGTTCAATTCATACTCAAAAAGAAAATGGCGTCGATAAGATGTCGACGATGATCACTCGAATAATCGCTAAAAATCGAAAATTAAACAAAGTACTGGTAGAAACACATCCAATAAATGTCACCAATCGTGCGAAAATGTAATGTTCTTCCAGCATTTTGTTTAATTTTCGATTTTTGACATTATAAAAGGTTTGATAAGGTAGATAGGAGGCAGTTAACTTTGAAATGTTTACTTTGCATCCCCATAATTTACCAATAAAAATATTCGACTTACACTCTGAGAACCAATGTTAACTAAATTCTTTTACCTACTAAGTTAGAATGACCCGGAAATGGGGGATCATTTTATGTTACAAGTATATGCAAAACTGATGCATTCTGAAATAATTGTTGTTGTTTTCTTTCCGCGAAAGATAAGTGATACAATACAACGGTTTATTTAATATAAATAAATAACACAACAAAAAAAATAACTTTAATATTCAATAAATTGACTATTAACAGCCCCGTTACATCCACGTCGCACGCACTTTTTTCGACTTTTGTTAAATTTATTTATTTTTCGTATTACCACCCGGACTTAGAGTTAGTAGTAGGAAGGGTGCATTTTTTTTTGGGGGGGGGGATTATGTAATTTTTGCAAGGTAGGAAAATTAGGTAAGTATGAATTACTTCGATATGTATTCCAATCATTAACAAAATATTAAAATGGCCGACTTTTGTCTTTTTTTCAGCGGTGACAGAGCAAATTAATTCACTTATTAATTTGTTGCCCGATTTTTGCGGATTTCTTTCTTTAACTTTTATTTTCTAAATAATAATTTATTTTCCGATTTTTGTGGATTAAAAAAAATCATTTTGCAAATATTAATTGGTTTTCTCATTTTTGTGAATATTTTTTATAGCTTTTATTTTGAAAATAGTAATTAATTTTCCGAATTTTGCGGATTATTTTGCAAATATTAATTTCATTTTTGTGGACAATTTCTTCGGCAATATTCTATATTTAGATACGTCATTATTGTGATGTTAAATTTGTAATATATTTCAATTTTTAATAAACACTGTTTAATTTTATGATTTGTTTCTTACAAAACAAAATATACACTCCATTAAACCTCCCACTAACCCTAGGTCCAGGTGGCAACAAATTAATATTTATGAAAACAAAGTAACTTTTATTTGCAAAATAATCCGCAAAAGTCAGACAACAATTTAATATCTGCAAAATATTTTTTTTAAATAATAGACAAAAACAGACAAATTAATATTTGTACAGTGGATATATTTTCGCTGTCATAGCTTTGAAAAACAGACAAACGTAGTGTTATATAACAGATCTCACTCTATCCGGAACTAATGTTGGACAGCGACATGCTGAGCGTTCACCGTTTCCGGAGAGCTACAAAAAGGAAAACAAGAAAAGGGGCTTGGCGCTAGTTGGAGGTAGCCGCCATCTTTTCCCCAGCTAGCGACCAACGAGTGAACACGTAGAAAAAAGGTCACTCCGTCGCCGTCGCCGTCGCCGCCGTCATCAAGAATTAAGATAACAACTTAACCGTCGCCGTCGCCGCCGTCATCAAGAATTAAGATAAACAACTTAACCGTCGCCGTCGCCGCCATCATCAAGAATTAAGATAAACAACTTAACCGTTGCCGTCGCCGTCGTCATCAAGGAATTAAGAATAAAAAGAACGATCTTTGCTTTGGGGTAAATAAATATATTTGATTAATCCTATTCAAGTTGTCCGTGTTTCCTTGCAACCATACGCTTGTCTATCACACTGGTGTCAGAAGCGTACATCAAGTTAAATATGGAGAACTACACGAACTTCACACGGGACGAACTTTTCACCCTCATTAGAGAGCAGAGAACACTATTGTTCAATTTGAAGACAGGGGCGGAACAGCCATCCGAACGTGTAATTCAAGAGGTTCAAACCGACTTAGACGACATGCTGGCGGCTTTAAGGCTGACTCCTTCGACAGCAACCCGTACGAATCAGAAGGAGAACGAGTATAGCGTAGTTATACGTCAACAGGCTATCCGGGACGTTCTCAAACAGCAGAAATTATTCCGCCCGGGAAATGACGTGAACCAATTCATCACGGCGCTGAACAAAGCTTATACCATCCACGTCGCACCGGAATTGGAGAGATATCCCAGCCTAGAAGGCGAGTTCGTCAAATCCGCGAAAGATTTACTTGACCAGGGTATCTTTCAGCAGATGGTGGATTCAAAGTCAGACTCGTCCACTTTTGAGGAACTAAAGGAGTACTTGCAAGCGGCCCACGGCAGCCAGATGACGAGCTTCCAGCACCTTAGCCGAGCCTGGGACTTGGAGCGAATAGACGGCGAAAAATTACCAGACTTCGCATCTCGCTTGGAGAACACTTTGAGAGATGCTGCCGTCCACATAAAGACGAAATTCAAAAAGGATAAAAAGACAGACCTGACAGTGGACGGTCTGGTTTCCATAATAGGCGCGATGCTGATGAGCGAAAAGGTGAAAACCTGGACTCCAAATATTTACACTCACCTAGTAAAGACGATGGACAATCATTACAACGCGATCGGCATAGCTTGCGAGGCCCAGCGATACATCGATCGTGGTGTAAAATCTGACGTCTCCTCGCCACAAAAAGCCTACTATACACAGAAATCACAGCAGTCTTACCAGGATGAGGCGTCACTCAGAACGACCCTGTCACCCCAACTCAGTAGGCAGCCACACCAGAGAGGCCCCGTCAACCAACATCCGAAGCAAGACCGTCCGCGAGGTCGCAAAGGTCGCCAGCACAATTCACAGACCCCGTTATGCCGGAATTACCTCGGGGGTCGACCCTGCTTTCGCGGGCACAATTGCCCATTCCGCCACCCGCCTCGCACCCAAGCACAGGCTCATATCGCTGCAATGGATGATGACCAGACATTCATAACACAGGATTTTCCGTTCGGGCAGGACGAGATGTGATGCTTCGTTCGCCCGACCCTCACATCAGCCATCACGTCTTCAATTTTCAAGGACCTAACCACCATTCACCGCTCGTCCAATCCTCATTCAATATTGACGGTGTGTACTTCTCCGGCATCGCGATGTTAGACTCAGGATGCTCCACGTGCATCATACCGCTGTCTCAGCTTCCCAAGGAAGCTGAAAAATATATGACCCGCACTGATATTCGGGTGAAGGGTATCAATGGGAGCATAGCCGCCCTGGGTGAACTGACATGTGACGTCACGATTGGCAACCACAATTCCCCCACGTTCAAAAAAGTGAACGTGCTTGTTACAACCCAAAACACACCAATCCTGATCGGCCAGAATATCCTGCGTCACAGCACGCTCAGCTCATATATAATTGACAACCAAAATTCCACGGTAAAATTCAGGCGCACATTTCCCTCAGGTTCCTTATCACACGCCGCGACCATCGCGCCGCCGACATCGTCGACCCACGTTCCTGCATGTGAACCCCAAACTGCTGTATTCCAGAGTCTCAAGGCGGAACCTCAACCCAACGCCCAGACACTGGAAGATAAATTAACTTGGCTGAAGCAGAACACTGGGCTATCGCTGCCGAATCACCCAAACCGGGACGAATTGGAGGATACGGCGAACCTTCTTATCAAATTCGCTGACATCATCGGCTCGAATGACAACAAACCAGGGACGTTCATCCGACCCATCCGGATACCGACCAACGGCCAATCCCGCAGTCAGAAGCAACACCCGATCGCCCAGGCCTTGGAAGCCGATGTCGATAACGAAATCAGACGCATGGCGAATGAAGGCGTTATCGAAAAATGCAGTGACCCCAGGGGCTTTAACAGCCCAGTGTTCGCTGTGCGCAAGAAAAACGGTTCAGTTCGCGTAGTGGCTAATTTCAAGAGAACACTAAACAAGGTCTTAGTCGATCTGGACCCTTACCCAATACCGAGGATAGACCATCTATTTAACAAGATCGGCAGGGGCAACACCTACTTTGCTTCTCTGGATCTTCGCAGCGGCTACTGGCAAATCGAAATCGACCAGCAGGACCGTCACAAAACCGCGTTTACATGGAAGGACCAGTGCTACCAGTACACTCGCCTGGCCTTCGGTCTTACCTCTGCCGGAGAGATCTTTTAACGTTGCGTAGCGGAAGCTTTAGCCACAGTCAGTTCACGCGATAACATCTCGTCGTACATCGACGACAACTTGGTACATGCAAGAACATTCAATGAATACATATTCGCTCTGGAACAGCTTTTTACCGCCCTCCGGAATTTTGGTCTCAAGCTAAACCCGGAAAAATGCTCATTTCTTGCACCTGAGGCAAAATTCCTCGGACGCATTATAACCAGTGACGGTTTCAAGCCTGATCCTGAATACGTTCGGGCTATCCGAGAAATGAAGCCCCCAACTTCGAAAAAGGAACTACAAAGCCTTATCGGGCGGTTGGTATGGATTAGGCAATTCCTTGAAACGCGCTTGCAGGAACAAATCCGATTGGACACATTTTCAAAACTCATGTCTCCCATTCATGACCTCAACAGGGCCAATAAACCTTTTCTCTGGACTGAGAGTGCCGACAAAGCCTTCAGAAGAATCAAAGAACGGCTTGCCTCTCCACCAATCATTTCATTCCCGGATTTTTCAAAGCTGTTCACACTCACCACCGACGCTAGCGATGTCGCATGTGGTGCGATCCTAATGCAAGAAGCTGACAACGGGAAGAAGAATATCATAGCTGTTGCTTCACATGCATTCAACCCCACGGAACAGAACTGGTCCACGACGGAACGGGAGGCCTACGCTATCAAGTGGGCGATAATTAAGGTTGATTATTTTCTCCGAAACCGCCCCTTTGTTCTTTTCACCGACCACAGGTCATTTATGTATCTGGATCAGCGGGTATTTAATAATGCCAAAATACGGAGATGGCAAGAGGAAATTTCGTGCTACGATTTTGTTCTCGAATACATCGAGGGCGAATCGAACATTTGGGCTGACATGCTCAGTAGGGGTTGCGGGCAGAAGAAGGCCAAAACTCCGTATGACCCGACCCCAGCAGGCCAGACTTTCGAGCTAAGTGGGTCAGTTTTACGCATGTTTATACCGTCTTGGTGCCTCAGCGAACTTAACGGTTTACGGTTGATTCCTAAGACTCACTCACCACAAGGCACCCGTGCACAAGAACACATCAGCAATGCGTTCTTTGCATATCATTCGTCATCCTCCATCCCTACAGAGAGAATCTGCAATCACTTGGGCATTGCAGAAGAACAACAAAAGGATGAAACATTAGCGAAGATCATCAGTGCCCTCCAGTCAATCTCACCGGATAAACCACATATTGATCCCGACGATCACCGTGCTACGCTCTTCAATAGACACTTCCAACAATTTTTTCTGGAGCCAGGCACCTCCGTTTTGATGATTCGGGACAGCAACAACTCCCCCAAACTGGTTGTGCCGTATAAACTTCGTGCCAGATACCTCTCGCAAGCACATGAAGGCACCAATCACTCGGGCATCACGCGCATGCAAGAACTCATGTCCAGTTACTGGTGGGAGTTCAAGAACCGCGACATCAAGGCCTACGTTGACTCTTGCGTAACATGCGCAAAATGCAAAGCGAACTATGGCAAACGCACCCACTGGCCCATGGGTCACTGCAAACGCGGAAAGAAACCATTTGAGTTGGTCTTCATAGACTTTGTGACAATGCCAAACTCGAAAGGAAAACGTTACATCCTGACAATTTTGGACAGCTTTAGTCGGTACTTCACGGCCATACCATGCGCAAGGGACCGTGCCATTGACGCAGCCCGTGGGTTGTATCAATTCTTCCTTCGACACAGGGAGATTCCACGGATTGTTTCATCTGACCGTGGCACACACTTCACGGGAGAAGTGTACAGACGATTCTGCGACCAGTTGGCTATCACGCAGGAACTCCACTGTCCGTGGAGACCACAGAGCTCAGGCAACATCGAGCGACAACATCGAACGATGAAAAACGCGCTATATATGCTATGCGAGGACAGAAATTGCGAGTGGACTGACGTCCTGGGATCTGTGGTCTCGTCCATGAACGCCACGGTCAATAGCGCTACCAGTGTCTCCCCCCATTACGCAATCACTGGTCGTCATCCCAACATTGGTTTGCCTATGCTTCACAATAAACAAATCAGAAGCGACGATCCGGGGGCATATGGCATGGAGATCAATGCCCTGCTGAGGCAGGTTCACCACCATGTCACTCTGGCCAACGACGAGGCTGACCACAAACTTGAGAGGAATGCGCATAATCCTACTTGCAAAGACTCAATACAAGTGGGTGACAGGGTCTTACTTCATCGGCCACAATCAGGACCGGCCCGAGCATCTCATCTACCTTGGGTGGGGAATTTCACGGTCACAAAGTCAAATGATGTGATGTGCCAGGTGCAAGATGAAAAGGGTGATCCAGCCTGGATCCACCGCGCACATATCAGACAACTGGCCCCTCGACCACCACACCTATGCAACACACCCTTACCCCTCTCACCATGTACCAACCACAAAAATCACGTCGAACCACAGTCACCAAGGGACCCAGATCCAACTCACGACATACACCCTACAACATTACAAGAGGGCAATACAGACAGTACTCCGCTACCAGCGAGAAGGACGAGAGGACGACTACCTGCACGCTTCAAGGACTTTGTCATGAACTGAGGATATCCCACGGACTAGTTCACAAACCTGATTGAGATCTGAGGGGGCATTTGTTATATAACAGATCTCACTCTATCCGGAACTAATGTTGGACAGCGACATGCTGAGCGTTCACCGTTTCCGGAGAGCTACAAAAAGGAAAACAAGAAAAGGGGCTTGGCGCTAGTTGGAGGTAGCCGCCATCTTTTCCCCAGCTAGCGACCAACGAGTGAACACGTAGAAAAAAGGTCACTCCGTCGCCGTCGCCGCCGTCATCAAGAATTAAGATAACAACTTAACCGTCGCCGTCGCCGCCGTCATCAAGAATAAAGATAAACAACTTAACCGTCGCCGTCGCCGCCGTCATCAAGAATTAAGATAAACAACTTAACCGTCGCCGTCGTCATCAAGGAATTAAGAATAAAAAGAACGATCTTTGCTTTGGGGTAAATAAATATATTTGATTAATCCTATTCAAGTTGTCCGTGTTTCCTTGCAACTATACGCTTGTCTATCACAGTAGTCGATGAAATTTGTCAGTCATTCTGATATATATATATATATGTATGTATGTATATATATATATATATATATATATATATATATATATATATAGGTAATAAATAATTGATATTTATTTATAATTATTATATATATATACATATATATATATAGGTAATAAATAATTAATATTTATTTATAATTATTATATATATATATATATATATATATATATATATAGGTAATAAATAATTAATATTTATTTATAATTATTATATATATATATATATATATATATATATATATATATATATATATATATATATTAGGGTACGAAGTTAAAATCTAGTGGGTTTTCTTTAGCGATTTTATTGTTTTCGATCTAGCGGGTTTTGAAAATCTCAGTTGCCAATAATGACGAAAAGTTAAAAATCTAGCGATTTTCTGGCGATTTTGCTTTCTCAATCTAGCGGGTTTTGAAAATCTCAGTTGGCAACACTGGGCATAACATTCGCACTGAAAGACATGCCAGTTGGCTACTAAATGGAGTCGACAGTTTCTGCGTCCGTATGATCGAGCGAGGAAAGAAAAAGAAGAAAGGGAGTTTTGAAAGACCCGCTCACATGAGTTGCGGCAGATGTTTAAAATAGTGGCATATTATTGATTGTTTTTCATACACTCACAGGGCAAGTCACAAACGACTTCGTTCGAATGATGTTTCAAAATTTGGGCAATTATTTTTCAAATTAAATTCATGTTTAAAATAGTGGCATATTATTGATTGTTTTTCATACACTCACAGGGCAAGTCACAAACGACTTCGTTCGAATGATGTTTCAAACTTTGGGCAATTATTTTTGAAATTAAATTCATGTTTAAAATAGTGGCATATTATTGATTGTGTTCCATACACTCACAGGGCAAGTCACAAACGACTTCGTTCGAATAATGTTTCAAACTTTGGGCAATTATTTTTCAAATTAAATTCATGTTTGACTAAAAAATCATTTGATTAGTTTTGATTCATGGATCAATTCTTTCCGAAATATAAAAAGTAATTTTGAAAAGAATTATTTGGCCAATTTATTGAAAGCCAGGAGAGTTCTAAAATCTTTTAAATAATTAATGATTTAAGTTGAGACAAATCAGCATTAATACCAGATAAAAACATCACTTACATGTTTGAAGTGTTGGTTAAATTTAGGATTATAGTCTAAAATGTGTTTAAATGTTTCATTAATGATAAAAAAGAATGTCTACAAAATGATGTTTAAATAAACTCATGAAAACGTCATAATTAGTGTCTTTGAGAGAAAGATTCAAATTAATTGGGATGTGTAGCCGGTTTAAAACCCTTTCAAGAGAGATTTTACCGAAAAAAATTGTTAAACTGAAATATAAATACTTTTGAGGAACCCTTGTTTAAGCAGCATCCTAGAAACGATCTCTGGAAGAAATTCGATGTTTATTGGTTCAACCACTTTTTACTGATTGGGTAATGTCAACAAAATATTCAATCTCAATTGGCTGCCTATGCCAGACTTTATTTAATCGGAAAGATGTTGTCCTGGGAGCCGAACACCTGTTCAGCATCTCTTATATAAGCGATAACCCAGACACAACTGCCAGATAATGATGTTAAATAAATTCGGTTAGGTAAGTTTGATAATTACTCGATTGTTTACAAACCCCGTTTTTGGCTTTTTTCACATTTTATATATGTATTTTATGTATAGAAATAAATATAGTGAAACTTGCCCAACGAACTTATGTTGTCGATATTGAAGCTATCTCCAAACTAAATTTCCTTCTCAGATATCTTCTATGTTGGACTTTCCACATGTAATTCTGCCTGGCCGATTTTCTGATAGTGTTTTGCACTTAGTCTGTGTCATGGTGTCTAAGCCTTCCCTGCTCCTACTTCCAACCGAGTGTGGATAGTGATGCGTGTGTTAATTATCCAATTGGAATTGTCGACCTTGTTCTACACAAACATCCTTGAGCTGGGTTTGTGCTGAGCCTTTTAGTTAATGCAGTATGGAGATTCAGCATCCCTAAGAATAGATCTTACCCCAGCAGGTCTACATTTTCGCAGAAGCAGTGTGACAAAATTTAATGCACCTTATTCGGCACAATTTGATTGTCTAAAACCTGGCAATGTAGTATTGTATTTAAATAGACATTTCACAGCAAACTGATTGATAAACTTCATTACAGAAATTTTCCATATCCATAAATCTGCTGGGATCCCATGACGTCATATCCTGTAACGTTGGTAATTTCTCTGACATTTTCTCGTTTTCGACCTATACCATCCTTGCTGTTGTATCATTTAAAGTAATTGCGTCTAGAACCATCTCAAGCTTCCCAGGCTTGCGATATATTTCTATTGTACAACATTCCGGGAATAGTTTGTGATGCCGCCTCTCATTTTCTTGTTGTTTTGTCACATTGATTACCAAATCATCTGCTGCGATAGAAAATACTTCATATCTCAAGTTATTAAATTACTTCTTTTTAAATGGCTCAACCGACAGGTTCAAGCTAAATGATAGCTGACATTAGTGGTATTGGTGGTCAGAAAGTGGTCATGTTCCCACATGTTTTGTCGAGTTCAACGTTTCAGTGTATCTGTTAGAGTCCTGATTTTGTGAATATCTTTGTATTCTTATGTCATAAAAACACATCAACAAGAATCTGCATTGTGTAGTTCAGCACATGAGTTCTTTGTTGAGTTCGTGAGTATCAAGTCATACTGTTAGTGTTACATTTTTCCTACTTGTGAGGAGGTTCTCATCACATATTTCACCCCTATGATATTAAAAATAAAGAGGTGACTTGTTGGCACATGTTCTCATTATTTTAAAAGAAATAAAGCCTTAAATTTTAACTGGCAAACAAATGTGAGGAGATATGAGTCGACTCAGAAAGACAGAGAGGGAAGGTGATGTTATTCAAGAAATTCACCCCCGTAATTTAGAAATTAAAGGTTTGTAACGACAGTAAAAATATGGATCACTTTTCCCCACATAGCAGAAAAGTTAAATGCCGTCAAATTCAACACTTGAGTTCCGTCCAGGACAGCAGTGCGACCCAGTCTAGAGAAACTGAAGACATCCGAGCGAGGAAAATGAACATAGAGAAAATCCAGTTGATTCATAAACTGCTATATGCAAATTATCTATTAAATAAAGTAATCCATTCCAACAAAAAATAAAAAAAATTTTAAATGATTTTGAGAAGAGAGTGATTCAGTGTAAATCGCCTCCCCTCGTTACTTAAAACATCACAGAAATAAACATTAAGGGATCTTAATGAAAATTTCAGTATTTATAGGAAAATATTTATTTTTTTAAATAAAGGAAGGATTAGTAAACCTGTTTTTTTTTTCTCTCTTTAATTTTAACTCTACAATACAATTGATCTTTTGTTTGCGTTTGGTAAAAAAAAAGTCATGGAAAACAGCTAATTATTGATTTTGTTTTTACCTTTAATTTGATTATATAATTTGGCCTTCAAATTGGCGCCAATTAGTTGTTGGCAGGAAAATAACTTACCCAACTTTTTAGAAGATTAATTCGGTTTATGTTCGAAGTTAACGTAAGCAGAATCGGTAGTTACAGCCTTTAAACCAAACAAAGCAGACTTTTGCTGACGCAGAAATACGTAAACAGTCGAAAAAAATAAAATAAATGAATGCGAACTGGCGGCAAAATCAAAACGAGGCTGAGTTTTTAACATGACAAAAAATTATGAAAGAAAAACACTCACCGTATGTTTATCTTTATGAGAATTTATTTATTTTTTGACCAAGGATCTCAATGAAATAATATTTTTCACAGGAAAGTTAAACAATAAATTATGTCTTATTTAATGAACAAACTAAAGAGTTTACAGAGAATAATCAATGAAATAACCCTTTCTATACAGCTTTAAAAAAAATTTGGTACAGTTTTTGAATCTGACAAAACCCGACGAAGTTAGGATAAAACAAAAAACAGAACAGTTCAAAAGTTGTACCAGTTTGGTTCAATCACGTTTCTTCAATTATCGTCTGCATGTAAGGAATTTATAGATTTAATCAATTTACAGGTAAAATTAACGTATGCTTCTCGAGCCTTTTGATCGGCTAAACAGTTAAACATCTTCTGTTTACGTAAATTGCCAGAATATGATGAACAAAAAGTCGGGTTTGTCTGGTTCAAAAGCTGTACTTGTACCCAAATGCATTGACAGGTAAGTCAAAAAGGGGCATTAACTCCAAATGTTTTTTATTCGGTTAAATCAAATTTTCTTTTTTCAAAACGTAATTGCAACTTTTATGTACAAAGAAAGAACACGATTTTGTTGCTTAAAGCACATGATCTAAATTACGAGGTGATGTCGAATTCAGATGTCGAATTAAGATCCCCACATTCGCGATCAACATCATGTTCTTAGGGTTTATTCATGCTGAAATAAAGGCATGTTGTTGTCTTCATCATCATCCAGCTAACTAATTGCATCTTCCACCATGTTCAAGAGATGACATATATTAACTTTTTTCACAAAGACTTCATTTTATTCTCCATTTTTTTAATGAATGAGTAGCATTCCTTCTTAGTGATGTAATGAAATGAAAGTAGGACAACTTTTCCTGAAAACGTAATATTTAAGACAAAACAAACTATTCTCCTTTGTCACTAATTGTCCATATACCCAAAGGTTTTGCTCGTCTCATGTTGGAAGAGGCTATTTTGCCGGGACCAACAAATAACGAGGCCCTCGTTATTTTGCCGGCTTCTGTTGTTTTAACCCAACTGTTATAACCTTGTGAAAGAAAAATAATTAATTGAATAAGGACAAATATTTAATAACAATTTATTTTCATCATCCTCATCATCACAACCACCACTATCATCATCATTATCACCACCACTGTCATCATCATCATCATCATCATCATCATCATCATCATCATCATCATCATCATCATCATCATCATCATCATCATCAGATGTTATTCTGTCAGTTATTGTACATCTTTTGAATATTAATAACATATCTGCTTTTGATACAAAAAAAAAACATTAAAACTAAAAATTAATTAAATGAATGAAAATATTACAAACAATTAGATTTTTTAGTCGGATTTCATTTACTGTAAATCGTAGAAGAGGAATTTACATTGGGAAAATGTTTTAGTGTAACTCGACTGTTATTTAAGGAAAATAAATAGTTTTCATTCATTGATATGAAAACAAAAAGTCAAAACTTACAATAATGTAAGGGGAAACTGCGGATCTTTTCGGATTTAAAATCGTAAGAAATATACACAATAATTCAAACAAAAATTGTCTGTGAAAAAAACACAAAACAAAAAATGAATTATTTATTCAATTTAAAAAAAAATCTTTCTTATTGGACAAATGTTGAAATAAAAATTATCTTTTTTACGTCATGTAGCCAGAAACAAAAAAATAAACATTAAAGATGTTTATTTTTTTCAGTTTCATTATCTTCGTTTCTAACTGTAACAGTTAGGTTTAAAAAAACGTAAGTCGTAAGCCAGCAGTTTAGATTCATAGCGTGGCGAAAATCGTCGTATGAATTATTTATTTAATTAAAAAAAATTAGTCAGAAGTTTTAATTACTTTTTTGATTAGAAAAATGTTGAAACACAAATTATCTTTTTCGTAAGCCAACAATTAAGTAGACACGTAGTGTGGCAAAGCTCCTCTTAAGCTGGCGGTTAAGTAGACTCGTGAAATCGTCACTTTAACTGTAGCAGTTAGTTAAAAAAACATTAACCGGAAAAGTATCCTGTGTTTCATGTCACTGTACTCACTCAACTCTTTGTTATGGGGTGCTGCTTTCATTGCATTTTGACAGCAAATGGAAAGTCCTCCTCCGAAAAATTTAAAAAAACATTATTTTTTCAAAATATTATTGTAGTGTCGAAGATCACGTACCAACGTGATCGGTACGAGAGCAGGAAGCAGCAGCAGCAGCGACATAGCTAGGGACATAGATAGAGAGATTACGACCGTTGATACACACATGTTGTTAAATAAAGATATGTTTACAACCACCACAATTGACTGTTGTTTATTACCAAACACCACAAACTGGCGACGACGATGAGATGAAATTCTACACAAAAAAAGCAAAGAAAGACATCTACAAAAAAAAAAAAAGTGCAAACAACGAACTTTTCTACGGAAAAAAAACACGGAAAAAGAGGTCACACGTGCTACAAGAGAGAAAGAAAAATATACGTTTTTTCTTCCAAAGGAAAAGTACAGAAAAAAAACGAGAGATAAGTAATTCGTTTGTTATCACATTTATTGTCTTTAAATAACAATCCTTTTGTTATTCACATCTTATTGTCCTTTTAAACAACAATATGGCAAAATTCGTCACATTGGGGGGGGGGGGGGCTAAGCCCTCCACGTGCGTTAGATACAATCGGAGATCCAGAGTCTTTACATAAAAGATGGGTAAATTGGAAAACCGATCTGGAAATTTTCATACTAGCTTCAGGTGTCATAAATTCTGAGCAAAAAAGAGCTATCCTTTTGTTAACAGGAGGCGAGGTCTGCGTGAAATTTGGACGAATTTCACGGACGAACAAAAAGCCGGACACAAGGCTAATAAAGAAAGAGTCGATGTATTCCGAACAGCTATAGAACTGTTTGACAAAACTTTCGCTCTAAAGGAAAATATCCCTAAAGCGCGTTCAAGATTTTGGGAGTCTGAACCAAACACGGGAGAAACCGTGAATAATTATATCACTCGCTTAAAGAGTTTGGCGAAGGTGTGCGGTTTCACTCCAGAACTGAACGAATTCGTCAGAGACAAGATCCTTCTTCACATAAAGGACGCGGAACTAAAAGCCAAATTATATGGTGAAAGCAACTTGACGTTGGATCGTCTCATCCAAATTATTGGGACGTACCACCACAAAGAGGCCCTAATTTTAGGATCTACTTGTACGTCTGATATAAATAGATTAAGCGACAGACAAAAACCTAAACCAAGCCACAATGTGTCATCTGCATGTTATAAGTGTGGGGGGAATGGACATTTTGCAAGAGATTGTGTTAGAAGCAAGCATCACAAGTGTGGAATCTGTGGGAAAAAGGGACATTTGAAGTCTGTTGTTTCTACAAAAACAAACAAACAAAAACGCAGAATAGAAACGAACATGACAGAGCCCCAAAATACAGTCGTGGTGGACGAAAGCATTATCATAACAAAGGAATTCAACAGAGTGTAGGGGAAAGGGAAGATAACAAAACTGGTGGCGCTAATGGGTTTAATTTATTCAAAATATCAATGAGTGAAAATGTAATAAACCTCAAAGTCAGAAACACCACCATCCCTTTAGTGATAGACTCAGGAGCAGAGCATAATACATTATCTGTAGAGGACTTCAAGAAAATAGAAAAAGAAGGACCCAAAATTAAGCTCCAGCCAGATTCTACTAAACTATACCCCTATGCTAGTGAAAAACCACTTCCCCTTCTAGGAAAGTGCATATTGAAGGTTGAAGTTCCTAGCACAAATCGCTACATAACAGTTCCATTTTTTGTCATACCACAGGCCCAAGCGTCACTTTTAAGTGGTAGAACTAGTAAAAGACTAGGACTTTTAAGTGTGGGCGTTAACGCCAACATCTTGAACTGCTCGGAACTGGATATATGGACAAGAATACTAAAAGAATTTCCAAAGGTTTTCAGTGGATTGGGAAAACTGAAAAACTACCAATTAAAATTCAAAATAAATCCAGAAATTATACCTGTCACTCAGCCAGTACGTCGGATACCATTCAAGCGGCGGCAATGTGTCCTAAACAAATTGCAAGAACTGGTTGATCTGGATGTAATTGAGAGGGTCAGGGAACCTTCTCAATGGGTGAATCCTTTAGTGACAGTGGAAAAAAGGCCCGAGGACAATGGAAAAAGCGATGTGAGGATATGTATCGACATGCGTAGAGCAAACGAAGCTATCGTTCGAGAACGTCATCCAGTGCCCACGATTGAGGAAACTATACAAGAAATGGCTGGAGGCAAATATTTATCAAAAGTAGATTTGAATATGGCCTACCATCAAATAGAGTTGCATCCAGACTCCAGAGAAATCACAACATTTGCTGCACCTGATGGGCTATACCGGTATAAAAGACTTATGTTTGGGGTAAACATGGCCTCAGAAAAATTTCAGCAAATCATAAGTCAGGTTATAGCTGGCTGCCCAGGAGCATACAACATGTCAGATGACATCATAGTAGTCGGGAAAACAGAAAGTGAGCACGACACTAGACTCGCCAAAGTTTTCCAACACCTAGCCGAACAAGGACTGACCGTCAATGGAAAGAAGTGCCAGATTAAAATGACATCTATAAGATACATGGGCCACATTCTGACACAAGACGGCTTGAAGGTCTCGGACGAAAAGGTGAAGGCTGTAGTTGATGCTCCTCCACCAAAAGATGCATCACAGATGAGGAGTTTCTTGGGACTGGCCCAATTCTGTGCTAAGTTTGTGCCCCATTTTGCTAGTGTAACTGCACCACTTTGGGATCTTACAAGACTAGATTCTGATTGGAAATGGGAAGAAGAGGAACAATATTCCTTTAACAAACTAAAGAAAGGGTTAATTGAAGCACCAGTCATGGCATACTACAGTGTTGAGTTGCCAACTAGAATCACAACTGATGCTTCTCCCGTTGGCGTGGGTGCAATCATTGAACAACAGCAGCTAAACGGATACTGGAAACCAGTATACTATGCCAGTAGGAAGCTCACACCAACAAAGTCCCGATATTCTCAATTTGAAAGAGAAGCACTGGGAGTATTCTGGGCATGCAAAAAGTTCAGTCTGTACCTCATTGGATGTGACTTTCAGATCCTGACTGATCACAAAGCGCTGGTAAAGGTACTATCACCTTCCTCGAAGCCCCCTTCAGCAAGAGTGGAGAGATGGCTGTTGTTTCTACAACAGTTCACCTACAAAGTCATCCACATTCCTGGCCGAACCAATAAGGCGGACCTGCTGAGTCGACAGCTCGTTGAAAACCCAGACAAAACTGAGGAAAACGAAACAATGGACTACATCTACAGTATCATTAAAGATACTGTACCTCAGGCACTGACTCCCTGTGAAGTGGAAAACGCTTCAAAGGATGATGCTACGATCTCCAAACTTCGGCAAGCTATATCCGAAAATGACTGGACCCATTTCAAAGGTACTGCATTTCATGCAATCAAAGATGAACTCTGGATAGCAGGACAGATGGTCATCCGAGGACGCAGGATCATAATCCCTGAGGCACTTCAGGGGCGGGTAGTTGTACTGGCTCATGAAGGACACCAAGGGATTGTGCGAACCAAAAATCGCCTACGGTCCAAAGTTTGGTGGCCAGAGATGGATAGAATGGCAGAAAAGCGAGTAAAAGCGTGTTACCCATGTAAAGTGGTTGGCAAAAATGCCCCTCCAGAAGAACTAGAGAGTACACCGCTGCCTGACCAACCCTGGACCTATGTAGCTGTTGACCTACTGAGTGTCTCCGAAGGGAACTACCTGCTGGCTGTTGTCGACTACTACTCAAGATGGCCAGAAGTTGCGCATATGAAAATAGCAAATGCCAAAAATGTAACGGGTGCACTAGAAATGATGTTCAATCATCATGGATATCCCAACTATCTGAGGAGTGACAACGGACAGCCATTCTCATCAAGAGAATTCAATGAGTATATGAATACTCACGGCATCACCCAGGTGAGAGGGATCCCGTATTGGCCACAGTCCAACGGCGAAGTGGAACGGTTCAACAGAACAATCCTAAAGGCAATTAAGATCGCCAAAGTCGAAGGGAAAGACTGGAGGACTGAACTAAGGAATTTTCTGTTCCAATACCGAACCACCCCTCACACAGTAACCGGAGTATCCCCAGCGAAGTTACTAATGAACCGCGAACTCCGAGGTAAGCTGCCAAGTATTGTAGGAGCGTCCACTGATTTTAGTGACGTACATGATAAGGATGCTCTACACAAACTAAAACGCAACATAGCTGCTGACCAGAGAAGAGGAGCCAGAGACCAACAGATCCAGAGAGGGGACACAGTATTGTGTAAAAATTTACACAGAACAAACAAGCTGGACGCTCGGTTCGAGTCTCAGCCCTATCAAGTTGTGGAAAAGAAGGGAAATGCTGTTCTAATACAACAACCCCAAGGCCAAGTGAGAATGAGAAACGCTGCCCATGTAAAAAAGGTACCCGGCGACATGCAGTATAGTCCTGACTACACGGACGTCCCTAAAGCAGTTTACTCCCCCCCCCTGATACAACCCACTGGCCCCCTACTTCTACAACAGATATCGAAGACACACACCTCAACCCAATCGATGCACTTCCCATCTCCAGTCCAGACCCTAAGGAAACTGCTCAAGAACCCCTAACACCGGCCCTAACTGCCCCTAGTGGTTCAATCAGAACACCTAGAGTAAGATCCACCCCAGCGTGGCAAGAAGACTTTATAGTGACATAAATTTATAAAAAAAAGAGGCAAGATGTAGTGTCGAAGATCACGTACCAACGTGATCGGTACGAGAGCAGGAAGCAGCAGCAGCAGCGACATAGCTAGGGACATAGATAGAGAGATTACGACCGTTGATACACACATGTTGTTATAACCCTTGTTAAATAAAGATATGTTTACAACCACCACAATTGACTGTTGTTTATTACCAAACACCACAATTATTCATGGTCAATTTGAAGTCATAATTCCAAGCATTCGTAAGAGGATAAAACTGTAGCATCTGTTCCGTCCTATTTTCTTTTCCACTGAGGGGATGTATGGTTAACTGGATATCCCTCATATTAAAAACTGACCTTGTGTCAAGTGTGTCCTTTGTGTGAAGTCAAGTAAATACAAATTATGATATTGTTTGCAGTAGTGCTATTGTTTCTAAATAGAAAGAACCGTGAAACTTTCTCTGTTCTTTCTTTCATTTTTCTTAAATTTAAACCGTCTGATTTGATACATCATTTATGTGTTAAAGCTGTTAAATATCAGCAAACATGCAGAATTGAAAGTGAACCTGATTTATGGAGACCTGCAGCACCATAAAGCAATAGTTGCAGGTCAAATGAGTATTTTAATACATTAGTAGTAGTAAGAATGATGTTTGCACATGTAAAACGCCATTTGATGGTCTTACAGGAAGATCATGTTCCGATCAACATTTAAATCTAACTTAATATATTGAAGATTGTTATGAAGAAAACTTGATCACAGCTGCATATTATATGGTGAACCACAAGTCACTACTAATGAAGGTAGTCCAAATGACTAAGAAGGCAGCAGTTGCCATGCTTATTCAATCACTGCTAACCAACTGGGAGTTTTCATTGAAATACATGGAAAGTAGAGCCGGTGTGGACCTCAGAAAAACGGACTATTTCACCATATATACTGTTGTGGTTGCAAGGTTGAACCACAATTAGTGAGGAATACAATGAAGACGCAAACAACACGGAGAATGCAATAATAAGTGTATTAAAGAAAAGGTATATTTACAGTATGTACAAATGAAGGTGTCGAGTCAGAGAGTCTTGGTGGGAGGACATGTACGCTCTTCGGCGTCACTTCCGGTGGCATTTAGATAACACACACTAAGGCCAACCTAGGCTTGCCATTTATAGTGTAACGTTATTCGTATATGCAAATGAGTGGTTGCCACCACAACACCCCCTCCCAAGATTTGAAGTCACACAGATTTCAATATCTTTTTCTTTTTGGGTTTACCATCAATCGTTCATTAAATTTTCTTTTCCTACCTGATCTTCGGGGTTCAGGTGTATATTGAGGCGGTTCCAAATTAAAGGATTCGTATATGACATCTATGGTTTCCTCCTCTTCGACTGTTGTCGTATAATCATCATCTTGGATATGACGTTTTTTTATCTGATTTAGGTGCCTTTTATGTATACTCTGTGGACCTTTAATCATATATGTACAATCACCGATGCGTTTATCCACTACTCCACATTCCCAGTAAGATGTGTTATTCTTGTAGCACTTAAAATATACTCGATCTCCCGAGTTATATTTCTTTCTTCTCGTGTGTGTAGTGTTTCGGATAATTGCCTGTCTTGGCAACAGTTTATCAAACGCTGATTTTACCTTTCTGGCAAACATTAGATCAGCTGGTGATATGTTTGAAGGTGTACTAGGATGTGGTGTGATCCTATAAACTTGCAAAAATTGTTGCAAAGCTTTTTCTGTTGGTGTTCCAATGGATTTCTTTAACGCTCGTTTTAGCGTGTCCACGAACCTTTCCGCAAGGCCGTTCGACCTTGGATGATACGGCGGAGTCGTGATGTGCTTCACTCGGAACGTGTCGCAAAATTCCTTAAACTCTGCGGATGTGAACTGCGTTCCGTTGTCAGTGACCAGTGTGTCTGGTACACCGAATCTTGCAAACAACTCGTGTAGGAACCCTATTGAGTTGTTCGTTGTTGGATTCCTGCAACGCATTACCTCCGGCCATTTTGTGTAACTATCCACTACAATTAAATAATAGTTTTCTCCTACTGGACCAGCGAAATCCATGTGGATTCTCGACCATGGTTGGTCGGTTTTCGGCCAAGGTTTGTGTACTATAGGTGGGGATTTTGCTGCTAACTGGCATCCTTTACATTTATTTATTGTTGCTGCTATGTCAGTGTCCATGTTACGCCAGTACACGTAGCTTCTCATTAACGACTTCATTCGATTTATCCCCGGATGTCCCGTATGGAAATCTCTTAACATCCTATTCTGCAATGTTTTGGGTATTACCACTCCCTCACTGTACAGTAACACATCGTTACATATGGAGAAAACTTCCTGCACCTTTGTGTCCGTTATAATTTTCTCTTTTATGTCCTTTATGTATTCGTCTTTCTCGGCTTCCCTTTTAATGTCCGACAAAGTTACGGGTAGTTCCTTAATGATGTTTGCTACCATATTTTTTACTTCAACATTTGTCCGAATTGCTGCAATGACTGATTCTTCCAGATTGTGTTTATGTGGTATCAGTCTTGACAGTCCATCCGCATGGCAAATCTTTTTTGATGCTAGATGTTGTAGCTGGAAATCGTAATTAAGTAAGATTGTACCCCAGCGCAGCAATCTATTTGCGGTGTATACCGGCAATCCTTTTTTTGATCCATAGATCGTGACTAACGGTTTATGGTCGGTTTCAAGTAAGAATTGTCTACCATATAAATATCGGTGAAATTTAGTCGCGGAAAAGATTATGCTCAATGCTTCTTTTTCAATTTGTGAATATGCCCTCTCGGCTGGTATCAGCGTTCTCGAAGCGTACGCTATTGGTTTTCTAGACCCATCCGGCATAATATGTTGAATGCATGCTCCTAAGCCGTAGGAACTAGCGTCACTAGCGACGACTATTTTTACTTTTATGTCAAAGTGCGTTAAGAATAATTCGGATGTTAGTGCGCTCTTTATTTTGTCAAAAGCGGTTTGACATTCTTGCGTCCAGTTCCAAGGTGTATCCTTTTTAAGCAGATTATTTAAGGGGGCTCGCAAGTTATGCATTCCTTCAATAAAAGATTGATAATAATTTGCGAGTTCTAAGAAACTCTGCAAGGTTGTTACGTTATCAGGTGCTGGCATATTTTTTATTGCTGCAGATCTGTCTTGGTCTGAACGTCGTCCATATTTGTTTATTATGTGTCCAAGATACTTAATCTCGCTCATACAAAAGTCACATTTACTTTCTTTTACTTTAAAGCCGAATTCTTGTATTCGAGTAAATACTTGTTTCAAATGTTCCTTATGTTCTTGTAGGGATTTGCTCCTGACAACAATGTCGTCCAGGTATGCACATGCGCACTCAATACCACTTAGCATGGTGTCCATCGCTTGCTGAAAAATGGCAGGCGCTACTTTGATGCCAAAAGGCAATCGGTTGTATTTGAATAATCCCTTATGCGTATTGATGCATAGTATTTTTGAGCAATTTTCCTCGACCGGTATTTGCAAATATGCGTCGCTCAAGTCTATCTTAGAGAAGATATTACCACCATTTAACTTCGTGAATATTTCCTCTGGGCTTGGTAGAGGGTAATGGTGATCTTTTAATAGGGAGTGTACCCCGGTCGAAAAATCTGCGCACACTCTAACTTCGTCATTCTTTTTCTTTACGTATACGGTGGGGGCTGCCCACTCGCTGTGTTCTATTTTTGATAGAATTCCTGTCTGTTCCAATCTATCTAATTCTTTATTAATCTTTTCCAACCCAGCGAACGGAACGTTTCGCTTTTTTCTAAAAATTGGGCTGGCGTTTTCTTTAAGTTCAAACGAGGCCTTGAATTTATTACAGCGACCTAAGTTAGTCGTGAATGCTTCAGGAAATAATTCTTTTAAATCGTCTTTTATATTTACTGTTGTTGGAGAAGAACATTCTATTTTTTTACAGAATGTATTGATTGGCTTATCCCATAGTCCAAATTTCTCAATTAAATCTATTCCAAACAGATTTTCACTATTTTCCAGTACGAATATTTTTAATTTCTTCGTAATCCCTTTTAATTTTATCGGAAGGACAACTTCTCCTTCAAATTTTATACCACCACCCGTTACCGTCCGGGCTGATTTACTCGTTTTCATCATAGTTGGTTTTTTACCCAACTTTTTCCATGTATTCAGGTTTATAATAGAAATATCGGAGCCGGAGTCGAGTTGTAACTTTATTGGTGTTTTAAATATTTCCACTTTTACGTATTTTCGCCGATCTTTGTCTAATTTTGTATTTGATTTTGTTTGCTGTACTCTCTTTCTGGTGTAATCTTTATATCTGCAGCAATCGCTTTTGTGTCCCACCTTACAAATGTAGCATTTTTTCTTTTTATAAGGACAATCTGATTCCCAATGCTTTTCTGCACATCTCTTACAGTTATATCTAGGAAGAGGCTTGTTATATTCTGTCCTATATTTATGGTTATTAGGATTGTAATATCCCGTTCCATTTCGATTGCTTTTCTTTGTAAAGTTCTTGGTTGGTGTGTATGGTTTTCTAACTTTTCTTACATATGCCACTCCGGATTCTTCTATATTTTTTAAATCCTTTTTTAGTGTAATGGCCCTTTCACAGTCCTCTGCTAGTTTCTGGAGGGTTAAATCTTGCTCAGATTCCAGCTTAGACAACACTCGTCTGCGTATTTCTGTATTTTTCGTGGAAACTAACCCTTGTGCGAAGATTAGACATTTAAAATCTTCTACCGTTAGTTCCGCAAGCTTAAAATTATCGCAGTTTTTATTGACAACTGATGTGTATGTCAAATAATCTTGGTTGTCCATCTTTCTTAGATTCATGCACAGCCATCTTTTATAAAAAAGAGATATATTTGGATTAAATAATTCTTTTAGTAATTTCACAGCTTCCATGAACTCTAATTCCGCAGTTTTTTTAGGTAATATGTAATCTATGAATTTGCTGTGTTCTGATGTACCCAATTTCCTGAGTAAGAGGCTCACTTTCTGGCTATTTGGCCAATTTTTGCAGTCCAGTTGAAAGACATCCTCTTATCTTGTATAGTATGCTTCAAAAGTCTTTCCTTCCTCCGGCACATAATTAAATGTGTCCATACTATTAAAGATAGTTGTATGGGAGAAATTAACACTGTCGACATTTTCTCGATTAATCTTTAGTAGTTCCAGTGTTTTAGCAAAACGTTCATTTTGTCTTTCCTCGCGGTCAGCTTCTGCCTGATTTTGCCTTTCCTCGCGGTCAGCTTGTGCCTGTAAAAATAGCATGAACATTTTTGATAAGTCTTCTATTTTTTTTTTTCGTGACGTTTTACTGTATTATCCGTTATCCAGTGACAACTTAAAAAAAAAATCCTTTCCTTGAGCTTTAATTTCTAGCTATGGTATTTCCTTTTAGTACCGCCGCCAAACAAATTATTAATTAAAAGATTCCTTTAGTTGTTGTTTTGCTAACGGGGAGCAGTAATTAGAATCCACTGGTGAACTTTTTTTTTCGTAGGTTGCTTCCTTACTTTTCGTAATACGAGTCTGACCTGTCGTTCTGCGACAGAACAAAATCCGCTTTTCGTTTGCAAGTTGGTCCTTTAGTAATACAAAACAGATTTGTCGTTTAGCGACAAAACAAACATTCACTTTTACATTCGTTTGCAAGTCGGATTCCCAGAAAACGGCGTAAATTGTCGCTTTTGCCACGTTCGTTTTTTTTTTTTTCACTTAAGTTGAAACTTTTCTTTAGCGTAAAATCCGTTTGCTCGTCAACACTTTGCATTGTACTTTTTTTTTTATAGTTCTTCGTCAAACTGTTATATTTGACGCTTCATATCTCGTCGCCAACTGTTGTGGTTGCAAGGTTGAACAATAATTAGTGAGGAATACAATGAAGACGCAAACAACAAGGAGAATGCAATAATAAGTGTATTAAAGAAAAGGTATAGTTACAGTATGTACAAATGAAGGTGTCGAGTCAGAGAGTCTTGGTGGGAGGACATGTACGCTCTTCGGCGTCACTTCCGGTGGCATTTAGGTAACACACACTAAATCCAACCTAGGCTTGCCATTTATAGTGTAACGTTATTCGTATATGCAAATGAGTGGTTGCCACCACAACAATAAATAAATATACTTCACAAGAATATTTCCACGAGTCTCATTATATTCGGCGACATATTAAATTTCTTTAAAAAAAACGAGCCACATATTTCACAAGAATATGATTTCTCACATGTATTTGCCTGTGATGTAACATACTTAATTTCTGTGTAAAAAACGAGCACCACACTTCACAAAAATATACTTTTCTTTTTTGTTTCATTTTAATTTGGTCTAAGTTCTAAGAAATCAAGGGGAACCTTCCTGGCACTAACACTTGATCTCTATATATAAGATATAGAGATACTTGAGTGTTCACTTAAAGTTAAACTTTATATCTCAAATGGTGACTTTGTAAAGAAGTGAAGTAGGTTCTCACGTGTGTTTGCATGTTATGCAACGTAATCTCTGTGTAAAAAAGATCTACACACTTCAGAAGAATATTGTTTCCCTCCAGCATGTGTGCGCATATGCCGCACCATGTGTGGCTTGTGTTTAAAATAATATTGTTTTGCTCATGTATGTGTTCGCCCATGTCGCAACATATGCTGTTTCATTCAAATTAACAAAATATTTTTTGAGCATATAGTTTCTCTTAAGCATCAGCATATTGGATTTGTTTGAAAAATGAGAACAACATATTTCATAGGAATATAGTTTTTATGTAGTATGTGCTTCGATGTTCTTTAACTTAGTGTACCTATGTAAAACATAAGAGCTATATATATTTCACGAGAATATTGTTTTATTTACATATAAACAACATGCAACATATTGAATATCTTTAAGAATAAGACACAAATATTCTAAAAGAATATGTTTACCCTCATGTATGAGTTTGTATATGTTGCAACAAACTTTTTTTCTTTGTAAAAGAAGAGTCACATACTTCGCAAGAATATGGTTTCTCGCCGGTGTGCGTTCGCATATGTTCCAACACATATTGTTTTCTTGCAAATGAAGAGCCACATACTTCACACGAATATGGTTTCTCTACAGTATGCATTCGCATATGTCGCAACATACTTTGTTTCCTTGTAAAAGAAGTGGCACATACTTCACTAGAATATGGTTTCTCTCCAGTATGAGTTCGCATATGTTGCAACATACTTTGTTTCACTGGAAAAGAAGAGCAACATAGTTCACAGGAATATGGTTTCTCTCCTGTATGTGTTCGCATATGAATATCCATACTTTGTTTTCTTATAAAAGAAAAACCACATATTTCACAAGAATATGGTTTCTCTCCTGTATGTGTTAGTATATGTCGCAACATATGTGTTTTGTATGTGAAAGAAGAACCACATATTTCACAAGAATATGGTTTCTCGCCAGTATGTGTACGCATATGTTGCAACATATGTGTTTTGCGTGTGAAAGAAGAACCACATATTTCACAAGAATATGGTTTCTCGCCAGTATGTATTCGTATATGAATAAACATACTGTGTTTATTTGCAAAAGAAGAGCCACAGAATTCACAAGAATATGGTTTCTCTCCAGTATGTGTGTTCATATGTTTCAACACAGATTTTTTCTGTGTAAAATAAGAACCACAAATTTCACAAGAATATGGTTTCTCTCCAGTATGTGTTCGCATATGTCTCAACATAGATATTTTCTGTGTAAAAGAAGAGCCACATATTTCACAAGAATATGGTTTTTCACCAGTATGTGTTCGCATATGAATAACCCTATTTTGTTTACTTGTAAAAGAAGAACCACAAATTTCACAAGAATATGGTTTCTCTCCAGTATGTGTTTGCATATGTTGCAGCATACCTGTTTTCTGTATATAAGAAGAGCCGCATATTTCACAGCAATATCGTTTCTTTCCATAATCTGATTCACAGTTCATTTTCGAAGTTGAGATATGTGAGATTTGTTTAAAACAATTCGTCTTCCTGTATTTTCCATATTGTGCTTTTGTGCAAGAAACGGAATAAATCATGAAACATTCCCATATCTTGCTTAAATTTTTGAAGGGGTCTTGACTGGGATTTTTCTTATATTTCAGTAAAATCAACTTTTTAAAATTGTAAATGAAAATATATATTAATGTTTGTCTCTCGGTGGTACATCTAACTATTAGATCTATAGATTTGAAATTTAGTAGAACTTATCCTTTATGTAGATCGGGGTAAATGGAATATAAATGCTATATTCGGTGCATTTTTATATATCATATGCAAATGCTATTGAAACTCTATTAGTAACATAATGACAAGAAAATTATCTCCCAATATATTATCACGAGGTTTGAGTTGATGAAAGATATAAAATTAGTATAGTTCACCAGATCATGATTCCTCTTGCTTTATGTTTTTAACTCTAGGAATTTAAATCAAGAAATATATTTCTGTAAAGCATTTTACGATTTCAAGTAACCAAGAAAATGTTCATCCATTCAAATCAAATAAGGCATTTGTTTCTGATGAATGCTGGATATTCTGCAAATATAGAAACAACATTGAACAATAAATTTCAAGAAATGATAAAGAAATGTAAATCTATTCAAATCTAATAATGCATTTGTGTTTTCTTTGTATTGTTAGAGTTTATCCAAGTATAACATATTTAAGACATATATTAATTTTATACATGTTCTTGTAAACAAACTTATTTTGAATATGCTGAGCAAATGTAAGACGTTATTTTCTAATGAGCAAATAAGAGATAGGTTTCAGCATTGTGCACAAAAAGACAAAATTCAAGTTATGTACAATTCTATGAAGTCCCCAAATTCATTACTGATTAGATTTAGAATATAATGTGGACATTGACTGCAATACTTATCCATTAATAACATGAATTAACTTACTTTTTTTTTCACATAATATCGAACTAAAATACACAGAATTTTCATTAATGAGATCAAAAATGTAATAATTTTGTTTTTTATAATAATTTACATATTTTTCATAGTTTACAAAAGAAATTAATTATTTCAAATAATATTTAGGAAGCATAAATACTTTATAGCTAACTGTTAAAAAATTTATAATTAACCCATTATGTTGCATCAGTGTTCGACTAATGTTTATAAACGTAGGTAAAAAATCGGGTAAATCTTTTTACATTTATCTTTTATTATTTTAATTCAGAAAACATATACGAATGGGCAAATTCGGATGAGAACCAGTACCATAGACTTGACAAATATATCTGGGGTGCTACAATTCGTTCAACAAATTAATCAATAAATATTTGAAGATACTAAGAAACTGGGAAATATATTAAAATCACCAAAATGACCCACAAAATATTTATATGCCCGAAAACATAGCCAAAAGAAACTATTCATCTTTTTCACATCTGCTATAAAATATTTAATTATTTTATATATATACTTGTACCGAATATGTTTTTTTTTTAAAATCTTATATGACTTAAACCAAGATACAAAAGAACGTTATTTGAAGAAATAATGAAGACATCCGAAATTTTATAGTCGGAAGATGTGACAGTCATATATTTCTTCTGTAAAAACCATTCAATTAAAGTTTTACAAATTTACGATCAAATTAATTCAGAGGAAAATGGAATAATAATATCTATTATGGACGTAGCCTTATAACAGACAAGTACATCTAGAAGAGAATCTCAGCATATGTTAACAAGATATACATATATGAAAGTGTCACATCTGCAGCCAATATTTTTGAACACCTGTCACACTTTCGATTAAATGATTGGATTGGAAGTCTGGGGAATGAATAGTTTCCCATTTATAAAACGAACTTCCGGACACCCCAAACAGTATTAGCAGAAGAAATGTGGTTTCTCTTTGTACATCTCCCCTCTGAGTATCCGTTGGCATACTAAGTGACAGAAAATTGTCAGAAAGAAAATTCTCCAACAGCATGAGTCAAACTTATCTATGTAAAGTAGAATGCTGTGTCAATAACGACTAGACTCCTACAGAGGTTGCTGGAGGCAGGGCCTGTTTAGCAAATATGTGATGCTGTCAGTGACAGCCTAAGTTGAGTAAAATATGATGAATCGATTCAAACAGCTGATACTCTTGAATGCAATTAACAAGAAGATCGCCGCTTCTATGACAAAAATGGACTTTGAATCTGCAATTCAGTTCTGTTTATAGTGTATGTCTAATGATCCGGTGCAGATTTGATGGCAAAAACTAGAATCTTCAAATACTAATAACAGCACCAGCAACATAGGCCCTGCCACTTGATTAAGTTTTCTATTGGTGAACCCCAATGTATGGCTAATCGTTTTGTAAACAAGCCCTGCAAAATAAGCCACCAGGTTAAGATGGCATTTCAGAATGGTGCTATTCAATTTCGCATACTTCCCTAAAGACTAAGGGTAAAGTAACCCTGATAGAAACCTCAAAAGTCTCAAGAGTGTTCAAAGGAACCTCTCGGGTCAGTGTATATAGACTAGCAATCTGAGTTACTGTCGCTCTTCAACGTACTTCTTTATTTCTATGCATCGTTATGAGGTTTCTGTTTACGGTAACTTCTAATATCAAACCCAATTCATCTTCTAAAATCTAAAATAAGGTATCCCCACACAAGTAATTTGCGACAGATTTAAAATACAAATTAAATAACTAAAAAGAGATAGAAAAAAGAACTAATTAGCCGTTTTCCCTGTTTGTTTTTTTTACCAAACGCAAACAAAAGAAAAGGTAAAATGTGTTGAATAATTAAAAGTAAAAATAAATCCATTTTTACTAATCCATGTTTACTAATGTCTTTATTTATAAAAGAACAAAATTAGTTTGCTATGAATGTTGAAATTTCTTTAAAAATTCGTAATATGTTTATTTTATGAAATTTTAACAAACAGCGATTGGGGGCTAACCGAATAACTCACGTTCCAGAATTGTTTTTTTTTAATGTATTTGGAGCGTTAGAGTTAAGCTTAGGGGTGGTGAAAACAAAACTACGTATTTGTACCAGATTTCAATGTGAAAATCGTTCCCAGGGCACTCGAAAACAAAATAAAATATTATAAAAACACAATAAACAATCGATTGAAGATGATTCTATAAAATTACAATTCTCTGTTTACTTGTAACGTTGACTCATTTCTATATCAAAACCAACGAGAACCAGAATTGTTCGGACGCGCTTCAGTAGTAAAAAGAACCCCAAATAGCAATTAAATTCAAGTTACACTTACTTGTTGTTTGACAAATTGCCTTCAAGAAAGAAACGATTTTAAGATGTGTTAATTAAAAAGAGGCGAGTTTGACGGGTGGAAGTCAAAATTTAAGATGCCATGAAATTAAAGCGGGGGGGGGGGGCTAATATACGTGAATCATTTCGAAACATTTGGAGGAAAAAATATTATTATTTTATTCATCGCAATATTTTAATAGTTCAATAGTGACAAAAAAAAATATGACAAGGCGCATCTCTTTGGTGAATATTGCGGGTGAAATAATTATTATTTTATTAATCGCCATCTTTTAATTGTTAAATGGGGACAAAACAAAACGACCTTCTCTTTACGACGGGCCTAGACAACAGATATATTTGATCATAATTTTTATATAATATTAATAAGAATGTCGTTTTGAATAAAAATCAATGTATAACATTCTCAAAATAATTTCTAGCCCACTTTTAATTTTCAAATAAATGTCACTACTTTTATCGAAGATCTTTAAAACCATTTTTTATTTTATTTCATTCAACTTTTAGGGTTTCATCTTTTTATTAAAAAAATAACAGAAACTGTATTAATTTCTAGTCAGAACATTCATGAAAGTTGTAATGTTCAAATGAATTGAACTTAAATAAATCTGCAATTCATGAAAGTTGTAATATTCAAATGAATTGAACTTAAATAAATCTGCAATTTATAAAAGTTGTAATATTCAAATGAATTGAACTTAAAGAAATCTGCAATTCATGAAAGTTGTAATATTCAAATGAATTGAACTTAAAGAAATCTGCAATTCATGAAAGTTGTAATATTCAAATGAATTGAACTTAAAGAAATCTGCAATTCATGAAAGTTGTAATATTCAAATGAATTGAACTTAAATAAATCTGCAATTCATAAAAGTTGTAATGTTCAAATGAATTGAACTTAAAGAAATCTGCAATTCATGAAAGTTGTAATATTCAAATGAATTGAACTTAAATAAATCTGCAATTCATAAAAGTTGTAATATTCAAATGAATTGAACTTAAAGAAATCTGCAATTCATGAAAGTTGTAATGTTCAAATGAATGGAACTTAAAGAAATCTGCAATTCATGAAAGTTGTAATATTCAAATGAATTGAACTTAAAGAAATCTGCAATTCATGAAAGTTGTAATATTCAAATGAATTCAACTTTAAGAAATCTGCAATTCATGAAAGTTGTAATATTCAAATGAATTGAACTTAAAGAAATCTGCAATTCATGAAAGTTGTAATATTCAAATGAATTGAACTAAAAGAAATCTGCAATTCATGAAAGTTGTAATATTCAAATGAATTCAACTTTAAGAAATCTGCAATTCATGAAAGTTGTAATATTCAAATGAATTGAACTAAAAGAAATCTGCAATTCATGAAAGTTGTAATATTCAAATGAATTGAACTTAAAGAAATCTGCAATTCATGAAAGTTGTAATATTCAAATGAATTCAACTTTAAGAAATCTGCAATTCATGAAAGTTGTAATATTCAAATGAATTCAACTAAAAGAAATCTGCAATTCATGAAAGTTGTAATATTCAAATGAATTGAACTAAAAGAAATCTGCAATTCATGAAAGTTGTAATATTCAAATGAATTCAACTTTAAGAAATCTGCAATTCATGAAAGTTGTAATATTCAAATGAATTGAACTAAAAGAAATCTGCAATTCATGAAAGTTGTAATAATCAAATGAATTGAACTTAAAGAAATCTGCAATTCATGAAAGTTGTAATATTCAAATGAATTCAACTTTAAGAAATCTGCAATTCATGAAAGTTGTAATATTCAAATGAATTGAACTAAAAGAAATCTGCAATTCATGAAAGTTGTAATATTTAAATGAATTGAACTTTAAGAAATCTGCAATTCATAAAAGTTGTAATATTCAAATGAATTCAACTTAAAGAAATCTGACATTCATGAAAGTTGTAATATTCAAATGAATTCAACTTAAAGAAATCTGACATTCATGAAAGTTGTAATATTCAAATGAATTCAACTTAAAGAAATCTGCAATTCATGAAAGTTGTAATATTCAAATGAATTCAACTTTAAGAAATCTGCAATTCATGAAAGTTGTAATATTCAAATGAATTGAACTAAAAGAAATCTGCAATTCATGAAAGTTGTAATATTTAAATGAATTGAACTTTAAGAAATCTGCAATTCATAAAAGTTGTAATATTCAAATGAATTCAACTTTAAGAAATCTGCAATTCATAAAAGTTGTAATATTCAAATGAATTGAACTTAAAGAAATCTGCAATTAAAAAACTCATGTAATTACAATAAACATTAAAGAAATAATAACCACTAAAAACTTTTACAAATTCATATAATTACCTGTTGTTCAACAAATATTTGAACATTAAAACTCTCCGTCCTTTTAATGTCACAAAGCTACAGTTGAGGTTATTGATGCTGTTCAGATTTTCTGGAATAAGTCTGTAAATATAATAAATCAATTAATTTTGGTTTTACATAATAAAAGAGATGCGAGCAGTTTTAATTTCTCACTGTTAAAAATGTATTTACAAAATTCTAATTCATTTTATATACTTCTAACACTAAAAATCAAATCGCACGTCTTTTCACAACAATTTACATATACATCTGAGGGTAAAATAATCTAATTAAAAACGCAGCAGCTGTCAAGATTATTCAATCAATGCTAGACAACCGAGAGTTTGTCATTAGAATGGATGGAAAGAAGAGCCTGTAGAGATCTTTAAAAACGGACTACCCTAAATACTCGTCATTGCGCCTATCCTTTTCAACATAGACACCAATTACCAATCAAAATTTGATGAAATCCACAGATTAATCTATGCCAATCCTTTTCAACATATACAACAATTACCAATCAAAATTTGATGAAATCCACAGATTAATCTATGCCAATCCTTTTCAACATATACAACAATTACCAATCAAAATTTGATGAAATCCACAGATTAATCTATGCCAATCCTTTTCAACATATACACCAATTGCCAATCAAAATTTGATGAAATCCACAAATTAATCTATGCCAATCCTTTTCAACATATACAACAATTACCAATCAAAATTTGATGAAATCCACAGATTAATCTATGCAGATGATTTTGGTTTTCTGGACGAGAACCGGCCTGATTAAACGATAGTTTCTCTTCTGTAAGTGGCTTTTACAGATGCATAACTGTGGACCTGATCTAATACCAGTAATAGTAATAAAGTAATGCTCTTCTGAGTTGGTCTTTGTTCTCTCAAAACTATACAACAAATGCCTTACTTAATCTTGTTTTCCTGATAGTTAGAACATTGCCTCTGTGGTACCAGTCTTCAAGAATTCTGGAGATAGAACTGATCCTCTAAACTATCACCCAATCTGTCTACTCCCGATCTTTGCTAAAATCTTTGAATCATTAATCAATCTAGCGATAGTCAGGCATCTAGTTAATGCTGACTTAATTTCTTATCATCAATCAGGATTCAGGCAAGCAAGATCTACTGCAGATATCCTAACGGTCATCTCTGAACGCATATACCATGCACTGGACAAGGCAGGTGAAGCTAGAGCGGTAGCGCTTGATATATCCAAGGCGTTTGACAAGGTCTGGCATGAAGGGCTTCTCATAAAACTGCACTCATATGGTATTACTGGACAAATGTGTAATATAATTAAATCCTTCCTAACAAAGCGAAAGATCCAGGTTGTAGTCGATGGCTGTTCTTCTAAGCAATATGGCATACATGCTGGTGTACCCCAGGGATCTATTCTTGAACCTCTACTGTTCCTGATTTTCATAAATGACCTCCCTGATGCCATTGCGACTGAGATAGGAATATTTGCTGACGACACAACACTCTACTCTCGTCATTTGGGAAAACCCGACATGCACATATCTGAGGTAATGGCTAAATCCTTAGAAAATGACCTCCAGTCTGTAGTGGAAATGGGTCAAAAATGGATGGTAACTTTTAATGCCGCAAAGACAAAGCTACTTTCCTTCAATAACTACAAGAAACATCTTCAACCATCGATTGTCATGGCAAATAACACCCTACCTGAGAGTTCATCATTCAAACTCCTCGACCTAACTTTCACAGATAACATGAATTGGAATAAATACATCAAAAACATTGCCAGGCTGCTGCAAAGAAGTTGGGCTCTCTATACCGTGCCAGTAAACTTCTCACACCTGACATTATCCTATATCCCTACAAAGCCACCATCCGCCCATGCATGGAGTAGTGTTGCCACATCTGGGCTGGTGCATCATCCGCTAGTCTCTCCCTCTTAGACAAGATCCACAAAAGAGTTGCTAACTTGATAGGTCCTTCAGTATCCACCAAACTCCAGCCTCCATCCCATCGCTTCAATGGTGCATCCTTGTGCCTGTTTTGCAAGTTCTCTGATGAGCTTGCTGCTCTGGTACCCTTACAAAGTAAATTCATTAGACCAACCCAACAATCTGCCAAATCCCATCAATACAGTGTGGAGGTCCCCAGATGCTCTCTGCTTCCTGCTTTCCTTACGTTACTAACATGCAGAAATGTAAAACTAATGTAAATAGACAACTCGATGTGCAGCTCGTAATTTAGGTTGAACCCCTCCACCTCCTTTTTTTTCTTAGTAGCCCCTTAGATCTACAGTGGCGGACTGTCTTGTTTTGGGTAAACTATGATAAAAAAAATCATTTGCACGACTATCAATGTATCAAAACATTCAAAGGTTACCAATTTGTCATGGAACTATTGCTTTATGAAGCTGAAGGTCTGCATAAATCAGGTTCACTTTTTATTCTGCCTGTTTGTTGATGTTTAAGGGCCTTAAAACATAAATGATGCATTTAATTAGACGATTTTATTTTTGCTAAAAATAAAAGAGAGAACAAAGAAAGTGTCAGGATGCTTTCTCCGAATGCCTTGAATTATGGCTTCAAACTCAGCACAAATAATATTTTTTTTAAATAATTTTAATTTTTAGAAGAGGTTTTAATTTGTTATCAAAATTCAACGAAAACAGCACACCGATAACAAAGAGGGCACTTACATGAAACGAGCAGTAATTTTGGGTATATGAGCACTCGCTCATGTTGTGTTAAATATTACATTTTCAGGAAAAGTTTTTCTACTTTCATTTCATTACATCACTAAGAAAGAATGTTACTCCTGTTTTAAAAATGAAGAATAAAATGAAGTATTCGTGAAAAAACTGAATACAGCGTGCCTAAAAAAAAACGGGCCCCCGTGTACACTTTATGTGATATCTCCTTTGTTTATTCACCGATTGCCCTTATTTTACAGGACATGGCAGAATCAACGACCGTGAGTACACCAAGACCTCAGTGAGAGCTGGGACAAAGAATACACTGTGTTAAATTTTACTACAAGACAGGCACGTTTAAGAAAACCCAGGACGATTTCATGCATCAGTTCGAATGTGAAAAGGCTCCATCCAAAAGCAGAATTCAGAACTGGGTGGACCACTTCGAGAAGTCTGGGACCGTGGAGAACCTCAACGCTGCCAGTGAGAACCGTTCAAGCCACTCGGGACGTCCCAAGAAGCAGACAGCCGAGCTGGTCGAAAGTGTGAGAGAGTCTCTCCAGAAGAGTCCGAAACGCTCTGTGCGTAAGCGAAGTCAGTCCCTCGGTATCTCCCATAGACTTGCAGGAGAGTGCTGGTGAACAATATCAGGGTTTACCCATACAGAATACAGACGCAGAGAAGCGCTATGGCAGTCAAGATGCTCGATAAGATCGAGGAGACACCATGTTTCCTTAACCTCCTTTGGACCTCAGATGAAGCCCACTTCCATCTTGATGGAAAGGCGAACTCCAAGACAAATGTTTTCTGGGGGTCTTCCAGACCCAATGAAGTAGCCACCAAGCCCCTGCACTCTCCTAAGTGCATGATGTGTGCTGCAATCTCGGTCAGAGGCATCATCGAACCAATCTGGCAAAGAATCTGGCGCAGCAGCGACAGTCACAAAGGAGCGGTATGTGGATGTCCTCAAAACCTTCAAGGGTGAGCTCCAGACCCTCTACCCGTCGCTCATGAGCAAGTTCTGGTTCCAGCAAGACGGAACAAGTTCTCACACCTCAAACCTGTCCCGACATTGGCTGAAAGAGAACTTCGGAGGCCAAGTGATCAGTCTCAAGACTAATTTTGAGTGGCCACCCCATAGCCCGGACCTAAGCCCCCAAGATTTTTTTCCTTTGGGGCTATCTTAAGGACAAAGTGTACCCAGGGAAACCCAGAACCATCACGGAACTCAAGGAAGCCATCAGGGAGGAGATGAGAGCCATTGCCAATTCAGTATGTAAGAACGTCATGGACAACTTCGTTCTGTGCCTCAAGAAATGCACGGAGCTAAATGGAGGCCATCTAGTACACGTGTTGTAGAACGGAGAAAAAAGGCCAAAGACCCTAGTGTGTTCATGTGATGTTTCGAATATAATAAACTAGTTATGCCCCAAAATTCATTTCATTCGGACGAAACACTAAGAAACGGGGCCTAATGAGAGTTGGGGCCCGTTTTTTTTGGGGGGGGGGTCACGCTGTATATGTCATATGATTGAATAAGCTATTAGATTACGTAACTATAATGGAAAAAAAAAAATGCTTTCATTTCAGTGTAAAATAAACAGTAAGGGCAGGATCTTGTCCCGAATGTAGGGATCTGGGCCGAGATCTTAATTCTACATCACTTCATAGCAATCGAGACTCACTCATCTTCAATTAGTAAAATATTTGTGTTTTAACTGTAAAAAAATCGCGTCCTTTCTTTGTACATACGAGCTGCAAGTTACCTTTCGCAAAATAAAATTAGATTGGAATAAAAAAAAAGAGAATCTGAGTTACTGCACCTCTTCAGCGTGTACACTTCTTTCTTTCTATGCATCGTTATGAGGTTTCTGTTTATGGTAACTTCTAATATCAAACCGAATTAATCTTCTAAAATCTAAAATAAGTTATCCCCCCAAAGTCATTTGTGACAAGTTTAAAATCCAAATTAAATAACTACAAATAGATTTTTTTACAAAACGCAAACAAAAGAAAAGGTAAAATATGTTGAAGTAAAAATAAATCCATGTTTACTAATGCATTCATTTATAAAATATAAAAATTAGTTTGCTATGAATGCTGTCATTTCGTTCAAATTTCGTAATAAGTTTATTTTTATGATGTTTTAACTAACAGCTGAATCACTCACGTTCCAGAACCGTTTTGATGTATTTTGGGCGTTAGGGTTAAGCTTAGGGTTCGTAATAACCAAACGACGTATGTGTACCAGATTTCAATGTGAAAATCGTCCTCCAAGCACTCGAAAACAAAACAAACAATCGATTTAAAACGATTCTATAAAATTACAATTTTTCGTTTACATGAGAACTTGTAACGTTGACTCATTTCTATTCAAAACAAAAGAGAATCAGAATTGTTTGGACGCGCCCCTGTAGTAAAAAAAGAACCCCAAAAAGCAATTAAATTCAAGTAACACTTACTTGTTGTTTCAGAAGTGTCCTTCAAGAAAGAAACGATTTTAAGATGTGTTAATTAAAACGAGCCGAGTTTGACGGATGGAAGTCAAAATTTAAGATGGCGGCCGGAAAAGGAGGTTCGCATCAAATTAAAGCGGGAGGTGGGGGGTTATATACATGAATTATTTCGAAACATTTGTTGAATATTAGGGGAAAAAATATTATTATTTTATTTATCGCAACATTTGAATAGTTTAATAAGGACAAGGTTGATGTCTTTGGTGAATATTACGAGTAAAATGTTCATTATTTTATTAATCGCAATATTTGTCAGTTATACATTTTAATAATTGAAGAGTTCGAATGCAAAACGCGATAAATCCAATTTGTTTAAAAAGCGACTTAAGACAATAAAAAGACAAATATATCAAATCTAGACTCAAACTATATATACTTGTTTTATTTGTAAGCAAAATTAAATTATGCTGATATTATGTAAACGATAATTTTGGGATGTATTCGAGTGTTGAAATACAACACTTTTTGAAGTGACTGTTTCGTCATTTTGTCAATGGCGTGTATCGCGTTTTGAATACGAACTCTTCAATTGTTTTGTTTTCATTGTGGGAGAGTTCCATCCACGGCAAGGAAAGAGTTAACAAAACCCCTCGCCCTCCTCATGTTAAGAATGCCTTTCAAAATTTGAGCGGCGGTGTATAAATCCACAAATTCGCAATATTTTAATAGTTTAATGGGCACAAATCAAAATATGACGGGACTCATCTTCCTTGAATGAACAGATTCTGTTTTATTTTTTCAAACAAAAAAAATGAAAAAAATGATTAATAATTATAAAAACATTAAAATGTAAAAATATATTTTTTATAATGCTTTAAATGTTGAATATTATCATGCTCGCTTATGCATTTGTAAATGTTTTATTTATTCTTGGTACGAACTTACTTGTTACGTAAACACGAGTTATCTCCCGTTGACTTAAGTGACTCCCACCATCACTCTTGACGGCAACCTCCCACTACTTGTATTAGTGGTAAACTGCTATGTATTCAGTGTAAATAAATTCTTGTTAAGTTTACACGTGTGTCTCGTCTCTGTTAATGAATGCTTCAATAACAATTTACTAATATGGCTTTATTTAATACTCACCTGTATCAACGCATAATATAAAATGGTGTCAGAATAAAATATCGAACCGTCAACACTCACAGCCGTATATCAATATTTTCAAAAAAAAAGAAAAAAAAAGAAAAATGGAATTTTTACCACATCCAAAAGAATTAAATTTCTCTTCGGATAATCTCGGACAGGAATGGGAAACTTGGAAAAACCAATTTCAATTGTTCCTGCAAGCTACAGAGTCGGATAAAAAACCGGAGAAGGTGAAAATTTCAATATTTCTGACCTGTATAGGAACCGAGGGAAGGAAAATATATTATACGTTTAACTTTGAAAATGACGAAGAGAAGCTAAACTTGAAAAAAGTTATAGAAAAATTTGACGCGCACTGCCAACCAAGAAAAAACCTGACGTTTCTCACATATCAATTTCTCAAGTGCAAACAGAACGAAACACAGAGATTTGATGAGTACGTCACAGAACTACGGCAAAAGGCAAACAAATGTGAATTCAGTGACCTCACTGAAAGACTAATAAAAGACATTCTAATTTGTAACGTTAATGACAACATGTTGAGAGAAAGAATGCTCAGAGAACCTTCACTGGATTTACAAAAGGCGATACAAGCAGGCCTGAGTGCTGAAGAAATGAAGAGACACTCCAAGATAATGGCTACATGCGAAACAGAAAATATCTCAACAATTCGCAATCCAAAGAAAAACAGGCTGTCGTCCAAAGTCATGTTCAAACGTGAAGACAAAAAGCCCGCGAAAACACAACAATGGATTGAGACATGCACCTACTGCGCTTGGTCACATCAGAAAGGAAACTGTCCAGCATACAATAAAAACTGCACAAATTGCGGCAAAAAAGGACACTTCGCTCGAATATGTCGAACGAAAAAGAAGAAACTATATAATGTCGGACTCTCACACAATTCAGACCACGTGGAGCAAAATCAGTTTAACATGGACGCCATATTGAAAAAAAATGTAGACGCACTACAAACTGACAAATGGAAAGTAAAGATTCGAGGCAACGAAACACTCATCAACTTCAAAATCGATACAGGTGCTGAAGTAAATGTATTACCAGCAAAAATATATAGAACTATTGAACCAAAGCCAAAATTAAATAAAACGTCTATAAAATTAACCGCCTACAACTGTACGCAAATTCCCACGATAGGGAGCTGTGTTATACAATTACAAAATAAAAATATAAAAGTAAGTTCGCATTTCATTGTGGCAAACACAAATGCAAACGCAGTAATCGGCGCAGAAACAGCAGAAGAATTAGGACTGATAAAAAGAACTTATGAAATAAACAAGACGGACATAGAAGCATTAAAAGAAAAATATAAAGATTGTTATAGTGACATCGGAAAATTACCAGTCACACATCATATAACAATAACTCCGGACATAAAACCCGTCATAAATCCTCCAAGGAACATACCGTTTGGGATGAAACCAAAATTAAAAAAGGAGTTAGAAAAAAATGACAAAAATGGGAATAATAAAACCCGTTGAAGAACCGACAGATTGGGTAAATTCTCTGGTAATAGTGGAGAAACCGAACGGAAGATTAAGACTATGTTTGGACCCTAGAGACCTAAACAAGGCCATAAAAAGAGAACACTACAAATTACCCACCGCCGAAGAAATATTTGCAGAAATGGAAAATCCAAAATATTTCACGAAATTAGACGCTTCAAATGGATATTGGCAAATACCCGTTGATGAAGAAAGCTCTAAGCTATTAACATTTAATTCGCCATTTGGTCGTTATTCGTTCACGCGCCTGCCATATGGAATACATAGTGCCTCTGAAATTTTTCAAGCACAAGTTGCAAAAACAATAGAAGGCATACCTAGAACGAAGAACTTACAGGACGATATAATAATATGGTCAGAAACATTAGAGGACCATATAAAAAACATTAGACTAAGTATTCAGTCAACTACGCAAAGCTGGATTAAAATTAAACAAAAATAAATGTGAATTTGCAACAAAGCAATTAACATATTTAGGTCATTTGATCACTGATGAAGAATTAAAACCAGACCCTTCTAAAATAAAGGCAATAACACACATGCCTCTACCCGAAAATAAAAAAGATATCCAACGATTTTGGGGAATGACCAACTACCTGTGCAAGTTCATACCAGAGTACTCAGAGGTAACTACACCGTTGAGAGTACTGCTACACAACGATACGCTGTGGTCATTTGATAAACCTCAAATAGAGGCTATAGAAAAACTAAAACGGATAATAACTAGCCTACCAGTTTTAAAATTTTATGATCCCAGCAAAGAAATTAAAATCACCACCGATGCCAGCAAACATGGATTGGGTGCACTGTTACAACATAAACATGATGAAAATGGTTACCCGTGTCATACGCGTCACGATCGACAACGTCAGCAGAACAAAATTAATGCCCGATAGAATTGGAAACGCTCAGCATAGTGTTCGCCTGCAACAAATTCCACCAATATATCTATGGAAGAATATTTCTCATAGAAAATGATCACAAACCATTAAGGCAAATTTTTAAAAAATCCATTACAAAAAGCCCTTCGAGAATACAAAGATTCATACTTGCGCTTCAGAAATACGAATTCGAAGTAATATACATTCCAGGGCGAGAATCCGTAATTGCTGATGCATTATCACGTGCATACATATCAGACAGCGAACAAGAAATATCGGATACAGAAATGGACAAATATATCCATACAATTATAAAACAATATCCAATGAGCGACCAAAAACTGAACATATACCGTGAGGAGACTGGGAAAGACCCAACACTAAAAATGCTCATGAAATATGCGACATCAACTTGGCCAGAAAAAATGGATGTGCCACCCACAATAGCACCTTATATGCCAGTCCGCGATGACATATCGGTTGTGAAAGGACTAGTATTGAAAGGTACACGAATAGTGGTCCCAACCTCCCTAAGCAAGGAAGCCCTACAAAAAATCCACACTGGACATTTGGGCATAGAAAAGTGCATTACAAGAGCAAAAGAGGTCGTATATTGGCCTAACATAAACAATCAAATAAAAGAAATGGTTAGCACATGCACACATGGTCTAGATCACAGAAACCGACAACCGTCAGAATCACTAATACACCATGAAATCCACAAACTTGATGACTGCAAATCAAGTACGGTGATCAATAAAATAAAAAACACCGACGCAAAATTTGGCATTCCACAAATAGTGATTAGTGACAATGGACCCGAGTACCGATCATCAGAATTTAGACAATTTGCTAAAGATTGGGATTTCAGGCATATCACGACAAGTCCGAACTATCCACAGTCGAATGGCTTAGTAGAAAGAAACATTCAAACAATTAAAAGAACATTAAAGAAATCGTTTGAAAGTAGACAAGACCCATACCTAGCAATGTTAGCGTTACGGACTTCACCATTAAAAGATAAAAACCCGTCACCAGCCCAACAGTTGATGAAAAGAACGCTAAGGACAAATCTTCCAAATATCATGCATAACAAAACAATGAAAAAGCATGAAATAAATAAAAAGTCCAGAGAGCTATCAGAACTAAAGAAAGACGATACTGTCCATATTCTTTCACAAGAAAAATGGAACCGAAAAGGTAAGGTTGTGAAAAAATTAAAAGAGCCTCGTTCATATCTAATAAAAACAGAACAAGGAAATTATGTACGGCGCAACAGACGTCATATTTTAAAAACAAAAGAAAATCAAAGGTTCAAAATCAAACACGACTATGAAAACATATTAAACCAAGAAAATAGTCGAGAACAAGTCGTATCAAAAACAAGCTTGGAAAACAAAATAATACCAAACTACACAAAGAAAGGGAGACCAATTAAGTGTCCCGCCCGATACAGAGACTAAATGAGAAAACTCTAAAAAAATAAAAATACTTTTATTTTTCAGTTAAAACAAAGAAAAAAAACGGAGATGTTACGTAAACACGAGTTATCTCCCGTTGACTTAAGTTACTCCCACCATCACTCTTGACGGCAACCTCCCACTACTTGTATTAGTGGTAAACTGCTATGTATTCAGTGTAAATAAATTCTTGTTAAGTTCACACGTGTGTCTCGTCTCTGTTAATGAATGCTTCAATAACAAGTTACTAATATGGCTTTATTTAATATTCACCTGTATCAACGCATAATATAAAATTACTTAACGGTGGGAAGAGGAGAAAGCTTTCGAGATCGCCATTTTGTAATAGGGATTACTGTAAAGATATCCATCCTTCTTGCCTTGTTGAATATCAAGAAAATGGGTTAGCAAATATTGGTTAAAAGGACAAACTTTCTCCTTTACAATTCACATTAATTTTATTCAAACAACTTCTTCAACACAATAAACATGACCCGCAAATAATTATGGAAACAGAATTACAAAATATGTTGAGTCAGGAGACATGCATCTACTATACAAGTAAGATTGAGTTCATTGAGTTCAGGTTTTTGATCTGGCCTCTGCCCAATTCAACATGACGCTCAAAGTCTGACTGTTCATTGATTCCCGGGAAAATGTTTGGGCTAAAGTTCTATCTCGCACAAAAGTATTATGGCTGAATAAAACATCAATCACTCGGTGAGTGAAAACATGCAAGTGCAACAGAAAATAGATCGTAATTATGTAACTGCTACAACGGCAAACCATCGCATAAGAACACAATGAATTGATTATTGTTGTGGTTGAGGGTTTATACGAATAGTACTTAAGCAGGTGATTATGATATGATGTTCATAGTGATTGCTCTGATCTACAGTAATGCTATCTATGAAGCATTTCTTGATTTGAGCCCCCATGTCTCTCGATGAAAGTGGCTTCTAGCGTAGAGGGGTGAACTAGTCATATGCTTAATACACCATTATAGGTTAATTATTTCGAAAGCTTTATCTCATCGAACCATCCGAATAGCGATGTGTAGCTTTTTATTTTACCTTGCTGGTTACTGGTGCGGGCATTTCGTCAACAACTGAGTATTTTAGGATGTATTTCTGTATATCGATCTTAAATAGATCTGGTGCGATGTACTTCCACGGATATGATGGAATGTAATGAGTGTCGAGTGGTTCTCTTCTTTTTACATTTTGTTGTTCCTGACAGAGTAAGCATGATTGGCACATCTTCTCTACCTTTATTGGTGTTTTACCAATATAAGGAAGGGAGCTTGTCCCTATCTTATGTTTAAGTCACGAAGTAAATAACAACACCTTTTTTAATAAAAACAACGAAAAGGGTTTTATTCTTTCAAGTTACCTATACCGTTTGGTATAGGTGGAAGAATGTTGGACAGTGTCCGAGTGAGGAATATGAAAATAAGAAATTTTTAGGGCTGCCGAAAGTCTGAGCAGTTACCTCCAGGCTAATATAATCGGTGCTGGAACGTCCAGTGGACAGGGCAGGAGAGATAGAAAGACGTGGTTTCTCGTTGCTCGCAGGAGTCTCTCTGCTGGCCGAATATGATTCCCAAAGGGACTGAAGTAGTTCTTCATCCGACAAAAGGAATATATGCACCCATACTGATTGGTCAGTGTGTTATCAGCTCACTCAATGGGGACATTTTTCAGAAGGGAGAAATAGGTCTATGTTTATGACCGCTACAGGAATATACGTTTCTCTAGCAAGACGATGAGTTTTCTCAATATCTTTATGTAGTTGGTTGAGTTGGTGTAGGATGTCATCTCTCATAGATTCTAGAATGAGAATTGGTGTCTTTTTAAGTATTCTTGCTTCAACAGCTAGTTTATCGTGATACGAGCAGTATGATCGAATGTCAGCTGGTACATCTCGGAGAGGTTCGGGCCATACTCATATAAACATGCACAAGGCTGCTTGTTTAGTGAGTTTCCTTCTTGCAATGCATGTGAATAACAGGTTTGCTGCGAGTGAAGAATATTCTACTAAGAGAAAAGAAATCATCAAAGAAATAGGACATATGTCTGGTTTAATGTTGACTAACCAGATTTCGATTTATTCACATGAAAACAAGATACAAAGTGCCCACTTAATTATTTTCCAAAATAATAGCAGACAGTATTTTATGTCAATATATTGTGAACCCATTATCTCAAGAAGTATTTAAAATGCCGTGGCTGTTATATATATATATATATATATATATATATATATATATATATATATATATATATATATATATATATATATATTAATCCATATATTCCAGCAGAGAGGCAGAGGGTCAATTGGTTTTCTGAGCATATCTCACCGTCAGTTTGGGTTTAATAAAAAAAAACTTACAAAATACTCAGTCCTATCTGGAAATACAGATGACAGCCATAAAAAGGAGAACGTCTTTCCTTTAAAGAGCCCTCAGGTGTAAATGTAAATCGTAAAGAAATCAAGTTTAAGATCCTTGTATTCCTAACTGATGTAAAATTTTTAAAACTGAAAATGCTTATGTTTGTGAGGTTTGTTGTTCAGCATTTTCACAGAAACCTCATTTTGATACTCACATGCGGAGTGACACGAAATGATATGACAAACAATTGCTGTCCACATACAGATGTGGCAAACCACTATCTCCCTATGCCACACTAAAAGGGACAGTTCACTCGCCGCTATACATATCAAAAGAGGAATGTTTTACAGGGGACACACTATCTCTACTTCTATTCTGCATTGCGATATACCCGCTCAGTAAGCTGCTCAAAACAGTCGAGACGCATGCAATCGTAGTGAAGGCCGTCGGAAAGATTAATCAAAGCGAATCCATCATCCACACTTTATGGATTATCTAAAACTTTATGCGAGCTCAGAAGATGAGTTGAATGAGCTTCTGAAGCTTGCACACACTTTGGGATAGACAAATGTTCCAAGTGCGCACTATATGTCAAGATGAGATGTCAAGTAGTCGAAGAATACATACATCTTGTATGTCTCCGAATGATGTTGCTAAGGATGTTACTGACTGGCTTCCTGGTGGAATTGAAACCTTCATTCCTCATCGTATGTTTCAAACCAAACCTCATTCTCGTCCATTGATTTCATCTGTTTGCGCTTAAGCTATTGACTACCATAAACATTACTTTTATCAGTATTGTCGGGATGGTTCTGAGACTTCTGGACAATCCTACAGAAGATCTAGCAATGCCTGCATAAGTGCAATCTCAGAGGCTGACTAGATATTCTCAAAGGATGCGTGGGTCTATCCATCTCCAAAAGTTGGCTCTTGTAATTTCTTGAGAATCTGCAATAGTAGTATTAATAATGGCAAGTCTGCTATTCCTCTTCTTTTTAAAGGTCTTGAGGTTATTTCATATTCTAAGGATCTCTTTGCTCGTCTTTTTGGTGACAATTTTCTTCGAGTGCTGTGCTTTCAGATTTTCCTTTGAAAACTGATCAGTCTTTTGATAGTATTATTATCACTCCAAAGATTGTTGATAGGGTTATTTTTTATATTGACCAGTCTAAGACTTCGGGTCATTATTCAATTTCTGTTGTCGTTCTCAAGCCTGAACTTTCTTCTTTCTTCTTTAAATAATTCAATCTCTATTTGGTAGAAGGAGTCCTCTCTTGCCCGTATCTTTGAGAATGTTGGTGATCAAGCTGACCCAACTAAGTATCATCCTGTTAGTATACTCTCTGTTATTAGCAAGGCTTTTGAACGGTTCCTCAATGGCAAGCTTGTGCATTTTCTGGAAAGTCTGGAATATTTAGTGATGTTCAGTATGGCTTTCGGTGTTTTCGTTCAACTGGTGATCTGTTAACTGTTGTAACTGAGCGGATAATTCAGGAGAGCATAGAGCCATTGCGCTTGACATTTAGAAGATTTTCGACTGTGGGATTCTGGTCTCCGACACAAACTACAGGGTTATAGTATTGATGGTGAGTTTCTTGACATTATTAGGTCTTAAGTTGCTGATCGAAGCTTGCAAGTAACTTTGACATTGTCTCTTCATTCTATTTTCCTATCAATGCTGGTGTTCCATCAAGCTATATTCTAGGCGCAACATTGTTTATTATCTATATAAATGATCGTTCGGAAAATTAATATCTATACTAATTATACCACTCTTTATTCGTGTGCTACTTCTCGCTTATCTCAATCGGATCATTCAAAATATGCAGCTGATCTCGAGGTTGACCTGGGTTGAGTGTTGGATTAGGGTACGAAATGGCTGGTTTTATTTAATCCAGTTATTACTCAGCTCGTGTATTTTAATCGAATGGGTTTCTTATTTTTTTCTAGAGATTCCCATAGATGGCTCTGTCCTTAGGGATAAATGGACTCTAAAACTTCTTGGTCTTTCTCTTTGATCAAATCTTTCTTGAATTCATACATTAGACCCGTTGCTCTTTCTACTCCTGGTAAGTTCGAATATCTTTACAAATCTACTATCAGGCCATGTATGGAGTATTGTTGTCATATTTGGGCTGGTGAATCTCTGTTTCATTTAAGGGTTATAATGAGGTGCAAAAACGTGTCTGTAATTTTTTTGGCTTCATCCTTTCTTCTTCAGACGTGACGTTCCTGGTCTCAGTCTTTTCTATAAATACTATTATGGCATGCTTTTTTGTTCCAGCTCGTTTGTACTCGGTAATCTAGTGCACCCCATCAATTTGCTGTTTTGATACCTTATTGTAATACAGCTTCTCAATCCAGTAGCTTATTTCCAAGAACTGCAGGCTTCTTGAATTATCTTCCTGCTGACTGTTTTCCTCCTACCTATAGCCTTGGTATTTTTAAGACAAAGGCCAATAGGCATATTCTGTATTTGTGATAATCATTTTTCTTTCTTGTTAGCTCCTTACATCCAGTGGATTCATTCTTTGTCTGGAGCGATTACAACAAAAAAGACACAAGATCTAGGCAAACATCTTCTATTACACATCTGGCCAAGAATTTCGGACAGGGCTGAAGAGGGGGAAAGACCAACCAAACCCGCAAGATATAACTCAAAAGAGTCGGAAAAAGGTACACCGAAACCGTCAAAGAGTCGGAGCAGAATAGCAGAACAAAAACGTGCCGCCTACTTTCTAGACGATATATCACAGGAGTATATCGACCAAGAAGGTTCCTTGGACTGGATTAAAAAAAGGACCCTCCACTATGATTAGGAAAGCCTTATGATGCAGGTCCAACACAAGGCTTGATGACAGAGGCATTAAAAAATAACAGAACTTAACAATGATAGCAAGTGCAGGTTTTGCCACACTGAAGTGGAGAGTGTGAATCACTTGATATCAAGCTGCAAAATTATGTTGGAAGATTACAGCTACACAGCGCGTCACGATGGTGTGTGAAAATACATACACTGGATCATCTGTAAACATCTTAACATCCAGTGTAGCACGAAATCCTGGAAACATCTACCAAAGAGGACTGTAGGAAACGATATGTATACCATATATTATGATTATGTGGTTCCCATATCTACTTGAAAAAAAAGCAGTAAAACCGGAAATTTCAATATTACAAAAGGCAGAAAGAATGGAGACACCGATTGTGATGTGTGTTCTAAATGACAGTAGCTTGAACAGAGCGGGACGGGAGAAGGTGACAAAATACCAGGGCCTAGCTTGTATATGAAGATAAACTGGAACTTCAAAAACATCAACAGTATCCCAATTATAATAGGAGCTAAAAGCTTCACGAATAAGAATTTCAAAAACTATCTGCAAAGTATTCCCGGAAAATCAAATGCGAAAGAAATTCAAAAATTTGCACTGAAGGGAACAGCAAAAACTTCTTTGGAGCCTCTAAATAGCAGGCGATTGTCTTGACTTCAGAAGAATGCACCGTCCCTTAACTAACAAAACAGAAATAAGACAACTTAAAAGGAGTTAAAGTTTAAATTACCTATTAGACACCATCCTTGAGTGTACAACTTTGCCAGGACAACCGAACATAAATATACTTCACCCTACCCCTAACCGTGACCCAATATTCAAAATACCATAGTATTTGAAGCATAAATAAGATCCACTCAACAGTTCTACACTGGTTTCAACGATGAATAGTAGACCTCTAAGAAATGTTACCTCAAGTAACATCACGTTGTTGGATACTCAACCAGACTTGATGAATTTTGGTTCGGAAATCCGGTCAGATCAAGATGCCACAAGAAAGATATACTATAACAATGTTTAGTAGTCAGTTGGGGAGAAGTAAATTAATGTGCTAAACTTCTTTAATCACTCAACGTTTGATAGGTAAAATAAACTTTAATGGAATATTCGAATAGTTATGTCGACTGAAGTAAAATCAAACAAAATAGTGAAAACCCTATGCATTTTAAGTGTATAGCTCAGTATTTTCACAATCATCCAATATGAAAAAAAAACACATACAGAAACACACTGATGAAAAATCATACGCTTGTAAAGTGTGTTGCATAAAATTTTCTCAAAAATCTATATAACAAGATAACTCACGAACACACACTGGAGAGTTCGAATTACCTACTAGACACCATCCTCAAGTGTATTCGGTCTCTCTATAAAAGGGTTTGTCAGGAAGACCTGACACAAGGATACTTCACCCTACAAGTCAACTCTGGCTAAGTATAGTAAATAACATAGTATTCGAGGCCCAAATAAGATCTCGGTGTGGCTACACGCCTATACCTTCTTCTAGTGATGTGACCTCAAGTAACAGCACGTAGGTGGATACTTCATCAGACATGATGCATTCTTGTCCTGTAATCCGGTTAAGAGCAATAGACTAAAATAAATATATACTATAACATAATCAACTCGTCGGTTTGGGGAGGATATTTGATTTGATAAATTTTATTACAAACTCAACGCTCGAGAGGTAAAGAAAAAGTTTAATTGTGGAACATTCGAATATCTATGTAACTCATATAGCGATCAAGTGTTAGCAGCAGGATAGGTCCCCTTGATTTCTGAGAACGTCGACTGAAGTAAAATGAAACAAAAAAGATAAGTTAATCAAATCTATAATCACACGTATTTACAAATATAATTGTAATAAACTCACAAGAGGAGGTGTATATTTAAACTCGTTTTATTAGTCGTTCTTTACACGATGATACTACTGTAATGGCGGCTACACATGCGTAGTGAAACCCGGATGTTAGTTGGTTTCTTAGTTCAAGGGACACTACTCTGTCTGCACATTTACATACATTACATCCCTCCACCCATAGTTCCGAATTACTTGTTTATGTGACATAGTCTTTCAAGTGCTTCGGTTTGTTTTTTGTTCTTTCACCACATCTAATGGTTTCTCTTACTGGGGCCTCCTGCTGTGTATTCCCCCCTCCATTTGTTGTTTCCTGGTCCGGACTCAAGCTACCTGGACTACTGGTGCCTGAGGTCAGTGGGATCACCCAGTCTGTATCCAAATTTTGATTTCTATTTTGTGGACTTGTTCTTCCTATTTCCGAAGCTCTATCTGCGTCCAGCTCCATCTGTTTTTTTACATGGTCCACATGTCTCCTTACCACTGTCCCCGACTCCAGTTTAATTTCATATGACACTGGACCTGTCCGTCTCTTGACCACTCCCTTTTTCCATCTTGGTCCTGTATAGAAATTTTTGGCCCAGACTAATTCACCTTCTCTAAATTCTCGTATGCTCCGAGAGTTGTCATATTTCTTTTGAATTTCCTGGTGTTTTCTCATACGCTCCCTCACTGTAGTTTTCTGCGGAATGATCCAATCCAAAACTGTTTTTATTTTCCGGTTCATTAATAATTCTGCTGGTGATATGCCAGTGACCGTTTGTGGTGTGGAGTTACATGACAAGAAACGGCTCAGTTTGAACTTAGGGAGCCTTTCTCATGACTCATTTTTTTCATTCCTTCCTTAAAAATCCGCACATATCTTTCAGCCAATCCATTTGAAGAGGGGTGTTTTGGGGCTGTTGTGATATGTTGGATTCCTTGTCTTGACATAAATGCTTAGAATTCTTCACCTACAAAAACGGCTGCATTATCAGTTACAATTTTTTGGGGCAACCCGTGAGTTGCAAAACATCTTTGTAGGTGTTCCAGGGTGGCGTTTGTGGTGGATGAGTTTGACATGTAGACGTCTAACCATTTGCTGAACGCATCCACTATTACCAGAAACATGTGACCTTTAAATGGGCCTGCATAATCTATGTGAAGTCTGGACCACTCCTCTTCAGGGATTTCCCAAGGGTGTAAAGGTGCGGTTGCTGGCATTTGATTGGTTTGTTGACACTCATAGCAATTCCTCACCTTAAATTCTATTTCCTGGTCTAATTTTGGCCACCAGAAATAGCTTCTGCTCAGCCCTTTCATTTTTACAATTCCTTGATGTCTCTCATGGAGTGCCTCTAAAAGTTCTTTCCGCCCTTGTATTGGCACCACTACTCGCTTTCCCCACAGTAAACATTCCTCCACAATTCCCAATTCATGTCTTCTATTAAAATAAGGGTGCCAATCTTCTGTAGTAGGCCACTTCTCTGGCCACCCATTTTTTACATAGTCCAGCACCTGTTTTAGGAGTTTATCCTTTTTTGTCCACCTGGCGATTTCTTGATGTGTAACAGGAGCTTGATCCAGGTAGTCTAGCAGCATAATGTTCTCCTCTGGTATGGGCACTTCTCCCAGTGTTGTAGATCTTGGCAACCTACTCAACCCATCGGCATTTCCATTTTTTCTTCCCTCCCGATATTCTAGCTGGTATGAATATGCAGATAGGATTACTGCCCAACGTTGAATTCTCGCCGAACTGATCTCTGGGATTTTCCTATTTTCTTTAAAATATCCCAAGAGCGGCTTATGATCAGTATATAATGTGAATGGCCTTCCATACAGATACTGGTGAAATTTTTTCACCCCAAAAACTACTGCCAATGCCTCCTTATCAATTTGGGCGTAATTCTTTTCTGCTGGTGCGAGGGTCCGTGATACAAAAGCTATTGGTCTTTCGGAGCCATCTACCATGATGTGAGATAGTACAGCACCCACCCCATATGGGGAAGCATTAGATGCCACTGTCACGGCTTTGTTTGGGTCGAAATGTACCAACACTTTTGAGGAAGTTAATTGTTCTTTTGCTTCTTCCCATGCTCTTTCTTGTTTTGACGTCCACTCCCATATTGATTCCTTCTTCAATAACTGATGCAAAGGAGCTAGAATGTTTGAAATGTTCGGAATGTACTGGGCATAATAATTTATCATCCCCAGAAAAGCTTGTAGCTCCTTTACCGATGTTGGGCGTGGTGCCTGCTTGATCGATTTCACTTTTCCCTCTGCAGGTGTTATGCCTTCCCTGTTTACTATGTGGCCTAGATATAATACCTCGGGCACTAAAAATTTGCATTTTTCCCGGTTTAATTTAATTCCACTTTTTCCTAGCCTGTTTAAAACTTCCTCCAGGGTCTCTAAGTGTTTTTTCATGGTTTTGCCTGTCAGTAGAATGTCGTCAATTCTAACAATTACATTTTCAATGCCCTGCAAAATGTTTTCCATAGTTCTCTGAAATATTCCTGGGGCTGATTTCAATCCATAGCATAGTCGGTTGTACATGAAAAGGCCTTTATGAGTATTGATAGTTGTTAATTTTCTAGATTTTTCATCCATCAGTAATTGCTGGTAAGCTTGGCTTAAATCTAGCTTGGTATAGGCCTCACCTCCACCCAATGTCGCATACATATCTTCTGTTTTTGGTATTGGATAATTATCCAATTAAGTGACTGGATTGATTGTCACTTTATAGTCCCCACAAATACGTACAGACTGATCCGCTTTTAAAATGGGTACTATTGGTGTAGCCCATTCAGAGAATTCCACTGGTGAAATTGTTCCTTCTTTTTGCAGTCTTCCTAATTTCTCTTCTATTTTCTTCTTCAGCATATAGGGTACTGACCTTGGTTTGAAATACCTGGGTTTTGCCTCTGGGTCTATATACAAACTGGCCTGGGTTCCTTTCACTTGACCTAACTTCCCATCGAACACAGCCTCATGCTTTGCTAATATTTCTTTCAATTTGTCTTGGTCAGTCTCCTTTATTGTCTGCACCTTAAAAATCTCCTTTCATGGCAACCTCACATGTTGAAGCCAGTTTCTTCCCAGGAGTGTGGGTGAATCCCCCGCTACCACAATTAACGGTAATTCCACCCGACGACTGTCCAACTGCACTGGAACTTTTGTTTGTCCAATCACCTGGATGCAATTTCCTGTATAAGACCTAAGACGCACTTTTGTGGGCTCCAGCAACTTTTTGTTGTTTATTCTTTTCCACGTTTTTAGTCCCATTATCGTTACAGATGCTCCTGTATCTATCTCCATAGAAACCCTCTTGTCACAAATGTTGATGTCTACACAATAGGGGTCTACTTTTTCCAGTGGCACTCTGATCCTATTTGTGGTATAAACTTCCTCGGAATTATCCGAGTCTGTGGCTTCCCCTTCTATTTTCCTCACTGAATTTTTTTTCTTTTCTAACCTATTGGGGGGTTTCTTTTTCATGTTTAATTTAAAACATTTCTCTGCTATGTGCCCTTGTCTTTTACAGTATTGACACATGGCATATCTAAAAGGACACTAACTTGTTTCGTGTGTTGCTCCACAACGAGTACACTCTTTTTCCGACATTTCATTCGATCTGTTCTCATATTTTATTTTTTCGGTCTTCCTCCGTGGTGGTGTGAAAATTTTGTTTACTTCTATTGTTTTTGTTTGAATATCTCGTAAATGTTTGGAGGCAGATTCGATGTTGACCGCTATTTTGAAAGCTTCGTTAAAAGTTATTGTGTCTTTCTCTGCAAGTAGTCTCCTCTGAATGTTGTCATCGTTTACTCCTACTACGAGTTTATCCCGTAGCATTTCGTCCAAAAACGTTCCAAAACGACAATCTTCACACATGCTTCTTAATTCTGCCACATAATCTGTGATCGACTCGCCTGGTTGGCGGTTTCTTGTATAAAACTTTGTTCTCTGAACGATCACAGACGGCTTTGGGCTGAAATAATTTTGCATGATTTTGACAAGTTCGTCAAATTCTTTATCTTTCGGTTTTTCTGGAGCTAATAAACTTGATATTTGTTTATATACCTTGCTCCCACAAACCGATAAAAAAATCGCTCTCCTCTTTTTCACGTGAGCTGTATCGTCGGGTATCTCGTTTGCTTCGAAAAAGTTCTCCAGACGTTCGATATATTGGTCCCATTGTTCACTTGTACTATCAAACGATTCCAACCGACCGAAAGTAGCCATAATTCGTTTTTTCTTCGAATCCTCGTCGCCAATTTGTAATAAACTCACAAGAGGAAATGTATATTTAAACTCGTTTTATTAGTCGTTCTTTACACGAGGATACTACTGTAATGGCGGCTACACATGCGTAGTGAAACCCGGATGTTAGTTGGTTTCTTAGTTCAAGGGACACTACTCTGTCTGCACATGTTACATACATTACAGTACCCTAGTTTTAAGTAGCGACATAGGCGGTTGACAAGCCGATATTTTACAACACAACCAAAGATTAAGTAAAACTTAATTTGAGCTCAACTAAAACATTTTATTTGAATCATTCTTTTAATATTATTAAATTTATGATCCGTAAAAATCTTATCGAATGAATATTTTATTAAAAACCAATTAAAAGTAAAAGAAAAAAATGTATTTCTTCAGTACGATGCCATTTGCATTTTTCGTATTCACTAACTTTGTTTTATTTAAGTTGTAAATACAGAAATAAAGTTATGCTATTATCTACCAAATTAAAAACATTCAATTAAAATTTAATGTACTTTTAAAATGTTAAACCAGTTCGAGAATTTTTTTCATGCCGCATGGTGTACACTCGACCTTTTCTTGAATGTAAAACAAAAATAATGTAAATTTGTTCATAAAAGATTAGAAGCAAAGTTGTTTCTCGTATAAACGTTATGCTATTATGAACCTGTGCATGGAAAAAAATTACACCTGTAAAAATGGTGCAATAAAAACAATTCTTACTCTGCCAGAACATAGAAAGGGACCAACATCATAACATGTCGTTTCAGCGAATTGGTTCAGTTGTATTTGATTTCGTTGTCAGTAGTTCAATTACTGAACAAAGTATTTAACTGAAAAAATGTGTTATATATACACCTGACTTACTAGTTGTTGGGTTATATGTAACATTCAAGCATAATACATGACTGTCTTGTGTGGAAGATGATGAGCCACTTTCTAATAAAGTTTGAATGACATGTAACACATTTAGATGAAATCATGTTCTTGGTTTTTTTTGGGGGGGGGGGGCAGCACCCGGACTTAGTTTTAATTAAAAGCTTTCTTTATCTCTGTCCTCCAGAAAAAAAAGCACACACACACACATGTATCCACATTAACAAACTATTGGTTACATGCCTTTAATCAGTTATCTGGTTTCATAATGACTCGGAAATGCGTGATCATTTTACGTTAGATTTTTATGTCAAATTGATTTCCGACTCTAAAATAATTGTTTTGGTTTGTGTGTCTCCAATATTTTCATGGTATTCACAAGTAATTGCATTAAAAGGGAAATCTCATTTTCGGGAGGAGGGGTGGTAAACGGGTGCAACTGAGGGTTTTCATATACAAATTTATCTTACTTGTAAATGTAGATCTAATTTTCTTTTTTAATATTGTTTCTTTCTTCAACTATGTATCTTATCTTAGATTTAGTTAAAGTCATTTTGATATTGCCATCTCTATATTTGCCCACATTCCATTTTTATTTATCAACTTGTAATTATTTACAAAATTCATTATAAACAAATTGAAGGTAAAATTACATCTCAAAATAACTTATTTTAAACGTGAATTTTCACTTTTAATGATTTTGCTATAAAATCATTGCAGATGGCTAATTTTTTTATAAACGGTTTTAAAATTATATAAAAAATATTACTTTTATCAAATCCTCCCATCCGATCTCTTAACATGCAAACAAAATAAAAGGTTTGATGATAAATTACATATCATAAAAAAGTTGAGAATCGTTTTTGTTTTTGCAGGTTTATATTTTTAGCTTGTGTATGATTTTGGACGCCATTTGCATTTCTCTTATTCACGTGAAATTTAATGATTTGTAACCAAATTATCTTCCAAATTCGCTTAAAATAAAATCTTCAAAGAGATAAAATTAATGAGTAATTATAGTTTAAAGGTAATAATCTCAGTAACTGGAATTTTGCCTCCCAAAACTTGTTCCATCCTGATTAGAGTACAATAGTTAAAAGAATGCCGCCCTCGTCATGTTAAGAATGAGTTCTAGATAAAAACTATTTAAACCCACATTCCTAACATGTGGACGGAACGGTCTTTGTTAACTATTCTGTAATTTCGCCAATAAGGTTTTATACGTTTTTTAAACAACAGAATATTTATTTATAAATTGATAATTCAACAATTGATAAATACGATTACTAGAGTGAAATTTAAAAGGTCAATTTTATACCCGTTAAAACGTTAATGTAAGCGTTTACTTTCTGGCCATCCTATTTTAAATAGTTTTTCAACTGCCAAATTTAAGAATAATATGTGATAATTCTCGAAAGTTAATAAAAAACATATTTAAGAAAATGATAAACTAATTCAACTAATATTATACTTACTTTTATCCAGTCTTCTTTCGCTTGGATTGTGTTGGTTAGACTTGACCGGTTTCTGGGTCGCTGGCGTGTTTTGCTGCGAATGGCATGATTAAGTGAATCTCATCGCGTTTATATTGGAATAGACGGCGCATGCTCCATCAGCCAAACCAAGATATTTTACCGCTCTCCCCTACCACCACCCTCTCTCTGACACTCGAGCTTGTATTATTATTATTATTATTATTATTATTATTATTATTATTATTATTATTATTATTATTATTATTATTATTATTATTATTATTATTATTATTGTAAACACTATTATTACAAATTGATAAGTTTGGCCCGTTACTTAGAAACAAAGTGTAGTATTTGTTCTGATGCTACACTTAGCCAATTTGTTCTCAATCAGTCGAGGCTATTTTTTTTGGTTCCAATCCAGAAGGCCCTTTGTTGGGAGCTGGATTTTCCCAACATTTAAAACCTACTTTCTGTCTAACTTTGCCCTCTTGGGGACCGGTCAAAATAGGAACACTAATTAACCGCTACCCATTACCGCAAGGTTTCACACGAAGTCAGTTTTTTGTGTATAAAGCTATTCCAAGAAGAGTCTGAAAAACTACAAAAAAAATAGAAAACAGATCCGTCGGCATTCTCGAATAGGGGCTCCTGAGGCGACCAGAAATAAATTACCGCCTCATCTCGAAGACGAATGTGATTACCGGGAGTGTGCATTTCTAGGACGCAGTGGGACCGTACTTTATTCCGATAAAAAAGGCTGATGCTTCATGGCAGTCCTTCGTTTACAAGCTAAAAGTGCAGTGCATACAAGCCCGTAAAGCAGAATAATTTAAGATAACCACGGACACAACACATGATTTTCCCTCGCCCTACTTCCGCAGGACGCTACTTTTTTTTAGTAACAAAACTGTTCGTTGTCGTACGAATGGAAGTGACTTACACTTTTATTTCTGGTTAATTACTTATTCCTATTTAAATATTTAATTCCGGCATCTTTTTGAACTTTTGCGAAAAATAATTAAACCGTTTAAAGTCGATGTATAGTCCAAGTGACCAGAACTGTAAAGAAGGAGAACGTTGCCCCTATCTTAGATTTTAGACACGAAATTAAATAACCAAACATCTGTATAACAACAGCAAAAGGGGTTTATTCAAAAAAGTTACCTATACAGTTTTGTATAGGTAAAAAAAAACTTTGACAGTGTCCGAGCGAGGAAAAGGAAAGTAAGAATTCTTAAAGATGTCGGAAGGTTTGTTAGCGAAGATCATAGATGCTGGCACATCCAGTGGACAGAGGCAGGAGAGACAGAGAGACAGATATGTTTCCTCGTTGCATGCCGGGGTTTCTCTGGCGACCGCCTGTGATTCCCAAAGAGGCTAAATTAGTTCTTCAGCCGACAGAAAGAAATCTATGCACCCTGCAGGCTAATTGGTTACTCAATGGGGATATTTTTCGGAGGGAGAAAATAGGTCTAGCTTTATACCCGCTTCATAACCCCCTTGCTTAGGACGAAAGCCGATAGAGAAAAAGTAGTCATTTGCTAAAAGTAGCAGTTATAAAAAAAATAAAAGTACAAAATATGTCAGTTTAGCTTACAGAATTAAATAAAAACTGTCTTAATTTTTCAGTGAAAAAGTTTTCTTTGGTTAAAACAGATGTTCAATGTTTATGCCTTTCCTGCAAAAATTTTTTTTTTAACATTTATGTATTTTACGTGAAAATTTATTTTTTGTGGAAATTTTTCTGTCTTTTCTGTCAATAATTGTACAATGAAATACAGTGACTCAAAAAAGCTCATTGTATATATATAGAGTCTTACACAGTTTTTTGGGCAATGTAGTCGCCGACCACCGCGTATAATGGTGATGTCATTGTCTATTGGAGGTGTATGCACTTTTATTGGCGTAAGAGTGGGTTGATGCAATATTATATATGAGGTTTGTCTGGCTTCTGTGTTTTTGTGTCTAGAAAGGCTCTTTTTACTCTCTCAATAGATACAGTTTCTTTTTTACCACCGATGTCTAGTGTGAATTATTTGTTAGTGCGTTAAAAGTTGAGCAAGTGGGGTTTCACATAGTGTTTTTTAAGAAAAACATGAGTCCATTAATAAATGTCTTTAAGAACCGAAGATTGTGTGGTCTGTTGCCTAAGGTTAATCAGTGGAAGCTTATTAAAATATACATGCAGTCTGTTTGACTGGAGAGTATCCGATATCCTCTTTGATCGCAGTGCGACAGCCATCTCTGTCGGTCAGGATAAGCACGCAATGCAGCTTCCAATTGACGATGGAAGCGTTCTATCATCCCGTTAGAAGCTGGATGATAGTAGTACGTATACGGTTAATCTCTAAAATTCTGGAAAGTTTGTGGAATAAGTTGGATTCAAACTGTCCACCACGATGGGGGTAATAGTAGTGGGAACCCTGTAACGAAATATCCAGCCCGATATAAGGGCTCGCGCTACGGATTCAGACGGAATGTATTTTAGTGAAAAAATTGATAAAGACCACCGTGTAAACCGGTCTCAACAGGTCAAGAGATAAGTGAATCCCTTTTTGGGTGGCAAACGAAATCTCCAGATTTTAAAGAAAAAAAAACCTAAATTGGCAACACTGACTCTCAGTGCAAGTCATTGAACCTCTTCCTTGTGGTCGGACTACTAACATCACCGCCGTCCCACACCCTGATACAGCAGGGCAAGTCAAGCGCCACACAATTGTGGTGATGCTGATAATAAGAGACAAAGAGAAACAAATCGACACACGACACTGATGGCAGCAGGGGTAGTGAAGCGCTTAGCTGACTCATAGAAGGGAATTTTGACCCCCCCACTATCAACTCACACTGCTTAATGGCAATTTCCACAGTAACACAATCGGTTTATTTGTTAATTTGATTTTTTTGCCCAGCCTCAATATAAGTTCTATTTTATATTTTCTTCGTTTAAAATATTTTTTTGGATTACAAATTTCAGGACGGGGGGGGGGCAAATGTAATCTCAGGGTCCTTACTTGGCAACGTACCAGGCCTAAGGGTACTAGAACAATGACCGAATGTCGATGGATACTGGAAAAAGGGGCCAAAGGCACGGGAACTTCTGGAGCAGGAACTGCTGGTATTAGTAAAGAACAGACGTTACAGGAAGTGGATCTGGTGGAGTCAAAGAAGTAGCAGTAGATGCTGGAGTCGGAGCTAACCTTAACCAGACACCCAACAAAACACACTTTTGCCTCCACTCTTGAGGCTCGCATTCACAAATATCCGGGGACTTAGAACCAGCATCAACGACGTAGAAACCTTTCTCCTGACAAACTCCCTGGATATCCTAGCTCTAAGTGAAACTGACCTTCAATCCTCAATCTCCTCTCACCACTTTGACATGACTGACTACCTCTCACTCTACCGTAAAGACTCTGACAAACATATGCACGGGCTATGAGTTTATGTTCGGAACACCCTTTCCCTGACTAGAGAATATAGGTTAGAATCAGATGACCAAGACTACATGTGCTTTAGATTGACTTTACATCACAGCGTCAGTCACTTATATTTCCTATACCGTCTCCCTTCGACCCAGGACTGTACTCTGCTAGACCTTGTCTCTAAAAGCATAGATAGGGCACTCTTAATTGACTCGAATGCCCAGATACATGTATTTGGGGATGTTAATGTCCAGCACCGTGACTGGTTGGGATTCTCCAGCCTTACTGACGCATCCGGCAACTCTACGTATAATTTCTCCTCAGATCACTCTCTCTCTCTCTCTCTCTCTCTCTCTCTCTCTCTCTCTCAGACTGTCGATTTTCCGACCCGCATCCCGATCGAGTAGACAAACAAGCCTCACTTCTAGACCTTTTCTTGACCTCAATATCTGAGGCATGTGTGACGAAAACTCATAGTCCACTCATGAATGCTGATCACATTGTGATAATGATACATATCACCCTAAAAAGTCGTCCAAAAGCTAATGAACCGTAGCTCAAAATAACGAGATACTACGAGCAGGCCGATTTTGAGTCAATCAGAGATTACATCAGCAACACCCCTTGAAGGGAAACCTTCTCACTTCCTGCTGACCAGTGTGCAAATGAATTAAGTGAATGGGTCAAAGCAGGCATTGAAGCCTATGTCTGTATGCGAAAATTCTTTAGCAAGCCTCACTCTTCACAATGTTCACCTCGTAATGTGAAGCTGCCATAGCTGAGAGGCAACAAGCGTTCCGCAGATTCGGCCGCCATAAGTCAGCTACTAATAGACATCAATTTATAGAGTCAAGAAATAATTGTAAGGCCGTGATAGGCGAAGCAAAGAGAATGTATAATGAGTTAATAAAAAAAGCATTCATTCACAGAAACAAGGTACTCGTGATTTCTGAATAATCTACAATAGTGTCGTCAACAATCAATGATACCCCTAATATCAAACCACAATGATGTCGTTTGCATGGCCACTGATAAGGCTAAATTATTTGCCCAGCGTTTCGCTTCTACCTCCACTTTGGACTCAGATAAGCACCCCCTCCACAAATTCCCATTGCGGACCGACGCCACACTTTATAACCTGGTCATCACGCCATCCAATGTCAGAGACATCATAAAAAACCTTGATACCTTCAAAGCTTGTGGGCCTGATCTTATACCTGTAATTGCAATAAAGAAATTCTCTGCTGAACTGACCCCTGCCCCTAAAACTCAGCAATAAATACCTAGCTGAATCTCTCTTCCACGATTGCTGGAAAATTGCCTCTGTGGTACCAGTCTACAAGAATTATGGGAATAGTACCGGTCTTCAGAACTACCGCCCAATCAGTCTACTGCCGATCTTTGCTAAAATCTTTCAATCATTAATCAATCTTGTGATAGTACTGCACTTAGTTAATGCTAAACTTCTTTCTGACCGCCAGTATGGATTTAGACAAGCACGATCTACTAAAAACATCATAACGGTCATCTTTGAACGCATGTATCATACACTCGACAAGGCAGGAGAAGCTAGGGCAGTAGCGCTTGATATATCTAAGGCCTTTGACAAGGTATGGCATCAAGGGCTTCTCCTGAAAATGCGCTCATACGGTATTACTGGGCAATTACTTAATATAATTAGATCCTTCCTAACCAAAAGAAAGATCCAGGTTGTCCTCGATGGCCGTTCATCTAAGCAACATAACATAAATTCTGATGTACCTCAGGGATCTATCCTTGGACCTTTATTTTTTCTGATCTATATAAACGATCTCCCCGATGACATAAAGTCTGAGATTGGTTTATTTATTTACTGACAACACCACGCTTTACTCTCGTCATGTTTGCAAAACAGACACGATCATATTCGAGGCAATGGCTGCATCCTTAGAAAATGACCCCCAGGCTGTAGTGGATTGAGGTCATAAATGGTTGGTAACTTTTAATGCCGCTAAGACAAAGCTCTTTTCTTTCAATAACTACAAGAAACCTCTCCAACCACCGATTGTCATGGCAAATAACACTCTACATGAGAGTTCATCATTCAAACTCCTCGGCCTAACGTTCACAGGTAACATGACTTAGAACAAATACATTGAATACATTGCCAAGGCTGCCGCAAAGAAGGTGAGCTCCCTCTACCGTGCTAGTAAACTCCTCACACCTGACATTATCCTTTATCTCTACAAAGCTACCATCCGCCCATGCATGGAGTACTGTTGCCACATCTGGGCTGGTGCATCATTTACTAGTCTCTCCCTCCTTGACAATGTCCTAAAAAGGGTCGCCAACTTAATATATCCTTCACTGTCAACAAAGCCCCTCCCCCATCGCCGCAATGTAGCATCCTTGTGCTTGTTTTACAAATACTTCAATGGATTATGCTCCGATTAATTGGCTACACTGGTGCCCCCTCGATGGAAATTCACTAGACCAACTCGATAACTAACTAAATCTCATCCATTCACTGTCGAGGTTCCATGATGCCGGAGAGCTTTCTACTCAAATAGCTTTCCTCGTGCTGCTGGCCTCTGGAACTCCCTCCCTACCCCCTGTTTCCCCGAAAGTACTGACATGCAGAAATTTAAAACTAATGTAAACAGACATGTCGCTGTGCAGATCCCAATTTAGTTTGACCCGCTACCTTCTTCTTTTTTCTTAGTAGCCCCTTACGTCTACAGTGGCGGCTTGCCTTGTTTGGGGTGAACTATGTTAAAAAAAATTTTAAACTGGGGAAGCAGGCTGAAGTCAGGTAGATGTCTTAAAGTCAGCGAAGAGTGAAAGTTTGATCGCATATAGTAGTTTTAGTTTGCCCTGAAAATATCAGTTACATTGTTATTGTTTCTGTCGATGTTGCTGTGTATGCTTTCTTCTGGGCGCTTAGTACGATTCTGTGAGTCTCCTGATCTTCCTGGTTGAAATGAGTTTTTTTTTTGAAAGGTCATCTAAAATTCTGTAGTTCAAGGAAACAAACAAGTGACTAGAAATTATTTCTGGAGTAATCTATTACGATCAAAACTAGCTGGGCTGTTATGTTACTGTGTTTATATACATCTCTTTAAGTCAAATGTTTTGGTCAAGTATGGGGAAAATAGTATGTAATGTCGAAATGTGTGGACGTTCGATACCGTTATAAAATAGTATGTAATGTCGAAATGTGTGGACGTTCGATACCGTTATAAAATAGTAGGTAATGTCGAAATGTGTGGACGTTCGATACCGTTATAAAATAGTATGTAATGTCGAAATGTGTGGACGTTCGATACCGTTATAAAATAGTATGTAATGTCGAAATGTGTGGACGTTCGATACCGTTATAAAATAGTATGTAATGTCGAAATGTGTGGACGTTAGATACCGTTATAAAATAGTATGTAATGTCGAAATGTGTGGACGTTCGATACCGTTATAAAATAGTATGTAATGTCGAAATGTGTGGACGTTCGATACCGTTATAAAATAGTAGGTAATGTCGAAATGTGTGGACGTTCGATACCGTTATAAAATAGTATGTAATGTCGAAATGTGAGGACGTTCGATACCGTTATAAAATAGTAGGTAATGTCGAAATGTGTGGACGTTCGATACCGTTATAAAATAGTATGTAATGTCGAAATGTGTGGACGTTCGATACCGTTATAAAATAGTAGGTAATGTCGAAATGTGTGGACGTTCGATATCGTTATAAAATAGTAGGTAATGTCGAAATGTGTGGACGTTCGATACCGTTATAAAATATTTGTTCCTGTATTTTTCCGTTAAGGAAGTAGTAGCAGCAGGAGTCAGGTAATTTTCGATACAAAGTTGTTCTTGCTTTTTAGGGCCGTGGCTTAACGATCCGCTTTTGGAGAAGTCGTGTTTGGATTTGTAAACATAGGACGCGTGTACCAGTGTAGCAATCATACATTAGATTTACTTTGTAATGCATATCAGTGTCCCTGTGAGATGGTTTGGCCAATCAGCTCGCAGAGCCCATTTATATCATTAGTTCCCTAAGGGACTACTTGAGCTCCCTGAGGATAATGCAGCCGATAAGCAGACGGTACCCTGGCACCAGCTCGAAAGTATCGCCCCAGCCTTTCTCCTGCCTATTTGTCCACTAGACGCTCACGGCGCCTGCTATCTTCGTTTGAAGATGTTTGAACTAAGAACTTATTTTCTTCTTCTTCTTCTGTCCAAAGTTGCTTCCACCTATACGAAATGGTATAAGTAACTTATATACGAAATGGTATAGGTAACTTATATACGAAATGGTATAGGTAACTTATATACGAAATGGTATTGGTAACTTATATACCAAATGGTATAGGTAACTTATAGACGAAATGGTATTGGTAACTTATATACGAAATGGTATAGGTAACTTATATACGAAATGGTATAGGTAACTTATAGACGAAATGGTATTGGTAACTTATATACGAAATGGTATAGGTCACTTATATACGAAATGGTATAGGTAACTTATATACGAAATGGTATTGGTAACTTATATACGAAATGGTATAGGTAACTTATATACGAAATGGTATAGGTAACTTATAGACGAAATGGTATAGGTAACTTATATACGAAATGGTATAGGTAACTTATATACGAAATGGTATTGGTAACTTATATACGAAATGGTATATGTAACTTATAGACGAAATGGTATTGGTAACTTATATACGAAATGGTATAGGTAACTTATAGACGAATAAACCCCTTTCGTTGTTGTTGTTTGTGATGAAAAGAACTCTTTACTTCTTCTATGCTCCGGAAGTGAATTACTTCCCTTTGTTACTTCCCTTTCCTTTCTCTGTAAATACGTCATTACTTCTTCGTGGAGGTTTCGCTCCCCGCGTTATATTTTTGCCGAATAAAGCTTTATTAAAAGAAAACTCAGTCTCCTGAAACTCATTCATTCATTACAATTTATTCGGCAAAGATAATGGAAAAATACCTCAAGCCTTAAAGACTGGATTAAGACTCGTCAAAAGCGGACGCGGGCGAAACGTGTTGACACTGGTGTTGTAGTATCAGCAATAGAAATCTAGCTAGCCCTCCTCCCACTCCCTTAACAGAGAAAAAAAATAGAGAAGATAAAAAAAAAAAAGAAACGGGTCAGCAGTCTACAAGTGGAGACGGTAAAAGAGGAACTCAAAACAAGTAAGTCACGGTGTAAAGTGAATCTACAAAGTCACGGACATAATACAAAAAAAAAAAAAAACAACAACAAGCAAACAGAGAAACGCTGTCGAAAAAGCCAGAACAAGACCCTGCGAAGGTAGGCGATTCGCTATTCATATCCATATTGTTATTGTTATTTTTCTAAACCAACAACAACAACAACAACAAAATAATTTATATACAAATACCGTACGCTAATAACTCAAGTTACACAAAAAAAAAAAAAAAAAATAATAATAATAATAATAATACGTATTCTTTTTCATTTCTTCTACATGTACTAATTCACTTTATCAACAATGGCCTGTCAATTACCTCCCCCGTCTATGGATTGGCAGAGTGCCAATTTACCAAAAGATTTCGACAGATTCGCTCGACAGGTTGTGTTGCACTTTAACGGACCTCTCAAAGATGCAAGTGAAGACGTGAAAGTGAATTATATGTTGCTATGGTCGGGAATAGAAGGCCAAGAGTTGAGTGACACATTTGAATTTGAGGCAGGTGAAGCGTGCAATGTAGAACACTACATCAAGAAATTTCGCGCATATATAGAGCCGAGGTCAAACTTCCGTGTCGCGAGATACCAGCTCCTACAGTGCCGGCAACAACCTGATGAAGCAGCCCACGGATTCTTGAAGAGACTAAGGCAAATAATAAAACAGTGCGAGTACGATCTCCCCGTCGAGAAAACCCTTCTGGTCGACCTTTTTATTTTTTGACTGAACATAAAGTCCACACAAAAGGCATTACTCAAAGAAGGAAAGAATCTCAGCATCGCAGAAGCGCTACATGCTGCAGAGACGGAAGAGGCAACACTGAAGCAGGTGGAGGCAATACAAAACACACATAGAGAACCAAAGATCCCCGAGGAAAGAACAGAAGATGCCCACACAATAAAGACGGGGAAGGAGTACTATAATAAATGTTACTTCTGTGGAAAAGGCCATTACAGAGGTGAATGCCCAGCAAAAGGAAAAACCTGTGGGAAGTGCCGGAGGACAGGGCATTTTGCAGTTGTTTGCCGCACCAGAGACACAAAAGACTCCATTAATAAGCACGATAGACCTCCAACATCGGCAAAACCCCCAAGATATAGAAACGCTCACAACATAACAGCACACAGCGACGAAGAAGACGACGACTTGCCAAAAGAGGCATATTTCCATACCATATCAGCAAAATCGCATACTCCAACAGATGCTAGAGAGGCATATGCGGAATTAAGAATAGGGAACAACAGATCCCAAATAAAAATAAATGCAAAGGTGGACACAGGCGCTATGAGCAACCTTATCCCTTGGGAATACTTCAAAAAACTCAAGCATGTACACCTTCAAGACACTCCTATCCGACTATTAGCCTTTGGGGGTGTTCAAATCGACCAAGTGGGCGTATGTCACCTAGGAGTCAGATATGGTGACAAGTTCACAAGTACCAACTTCCATGTAGTAAGAAGTGATGGACCCGCGCTACTTGGCCTCCAGACATCTAGGAAACTAGGACTAGTGACCCTCAATTTTACAATAGGGACCAATATACCAAAACAAGACCACACCACTTTACCCGCGGCAGTACAATCAAAACCAGAAGGAGATACGAAAGAAAGAGAACGGATACTCAAGGAATTTGCTGACATATTCGAAGGCATTGGCTGCTTGCCAGGGGAGTACAGCATCAAGATTGACCCGTCAGTACCCCCAGTAATACAGCCACCCCGTCGGGTACCAATAGCCTTGAAAGAGAAATTCAAAGCAGAGTTAGACTCCCTTGTAGCTCAAGATATAATAACCCCTGTAACAAAACCGACAGCCTGGGTCAACTCTTTTGTATGCGTCACAAAAGCCAATGGATCTGTCAGACTATGCCTGGACCCTAAGGACTTAAACAGGGCAGTGTTGCGGCCACACTTTGTTACACCAGCATTTGCGGAAATCATCTCCAGACTTCATGGAGCAAAATGGTTCTCAATAGTGGATGTGAAATCAGGCTACTGGAACATAAAGCTGGACAAAAAATCAAGAGAACTTACAACATTCATCACTCCTGAGGGACGCTATATGTTTAAGCGCTTCCCAATGGGGGTCAAGAGTGCGCAAGACGAATTTCAGCGAGCCATGTTTGAGACCTTTGGGGACATTAAAAATGTCCTCTCAATATCGGACGACACGGTTATCGTTGGATTTGAGGAGGATGGCAGCGATCATGACATAGCACTCAACAAACTCCTAGAAAGAGCTCGGTCTAAGAACTGCAAATTCAACCCGGATAAATTAGTGGTCCGCACGCAAGAAATCTCTTTTTTGGGCCACATTATATCAAGGGAGGGAATAAAACCAGACCCAAAGAAGACAGAGGCGATCGTCCAAGTGAAACCACCAAAAGACGAAAAACAATTAGCAAGCTTTCTTGGGCTAGCAAATTATTTAAACAAATTCTCGCCACAACTGGCAATGCTGACCAAGCCACTCCGAGATCTTCTGTCAACAAAAACTCAATTCATCTGGACTGAACAGGAACAGATGGCTTTTAACAGCATAAAAGACGAAGTAGGGAAAGCAATTGTGCTTAAATATTTTGATCCAAAAGCGCCAATAAATATACAGGTTGATGCATCATCAGCTGGACTGGGTGCAGCCCTCATCCAAAATGGAATGCCGGTCGCTCTAGCAAGCAAAACCCTGTCGGGGCCTGAGACAAGGTACTCGAACATAGAACGCGAAATGCTAGCAGTGGTTTTTGGGCTGGAAAAGTTCCATCACTATGTATGGGGCCAAGCAGTGACAATAATAACTGATCACAAACCGCTAGAATCAATAGCCCTAAAGAATCTTGCTAATGCACCACCAAGGTTAGCGAGAATGTTACTTAAAATCCAAGGCTATGATTTCACAGTTAAATACAATCCAGGAAAATCCATTCCCATAGCCGACTGCATGTCCAGGGTGTCACCAATCCCAGGGGAACCAATCAGGGATGTAGACATCAACATACATCTACTTAACGCACACCTGAACGCATCCCCAACTCGCTTGCTAGATATCAAGGCAGAAACACCCAAAGACCCAGTATTAAAACAGTTCACCAGCACAGTTATGTCTGGATGGCCAGAAAATCGATCCTGCTACCACTCTCACGTACAAGCTTTTTGGAATTATAGGGACGAAATTGGCCTCCAAGATGGAGTACTCCTTAAAGGCAACAAAATCATCATACCTCGCTCACTTCAACCAGACATCCTACAACAACTACATTCATCCCACCAAGGGATAGAGAAAACCCGCTTACTGGCCCGATAGCAGTGTTCTGGGTCGGTATCAACAAAGACATAGAGGAACTAATTAGAGACTGCTCCACATGTCAGAAGTACCGACCCAGTCTCCCATCAGAAACACTACTCCAGCACGAGACCCCTTCTTACCCATGGCAGTATGTCAGTACCGACATCTTTACCATGGAAGATAAGGAATTTTTACTGGTGGGGGACCATTACAGCCGCAGCCCTTTCATACGGCGTCTCCACTCGACGACATCAGCTGCAGTAATCCGACAAATGAAGCTCCTGTTCGAAGAACGAGGTGTCCCGGAGGCAGTATTCAGTGACAATGGGCCCCAGTATTCCAGTGCAGAGTTTGAAGATTTTGCCAAATCGTACAACTTTAGGCACACTACCTCGTCACCACTCCACCCCCAGTCAAACGGGTTCGCAGAAAGGATGGTGGGCGTCTGTAAAAAGTTGTTGTTGAAAGCACGAGAAACGAACACAGACACCCACCTAGCAATGATGGCGTACAGGGCCACACCGCTATCAGCTCAAATCAAATCCCCAGCAGAACAACTGAATGGAAGACCCATGAGGACCCCACTAGTGTCGAAACAACAACTAGGGGATGAACAAACAAAGCTAGAGTTGGAGAAGAGCAAAGAAGAAACAAAAAAGTGGTATGACCGAAAGAATAGCCATCAACACACACAGTTACATACCGGCCAACAGGTTCATGTTCAGGACAAAAGAACCAGACTCTGGGAACCTGGAAAGATTGTGCAGATCGCAGCAGAGCCAAGGTCATATGTAGTAAAATTCGCCAACGGTGGAATCCATCGCAGAAACCGGCAGTTATTAAGGCCAACAAAGGGAAAGGCGCACAACACGAAATGCCAGCACCAACGGAAAACTTGTTGTGGCACACACCGAGTCCCTTACCCTCACAGCACTATCCCAGCACAGGGACCACAGCCAGCCAGTGGTCAACCATCAACCATCTCAAGCACACATCCACCAGTTCCATCAACACCTGCCAAACTACGTAGGTCGAACAGGACGAGCAAACCCACCCAGCGGCTCGACCTGTAACAGAACAAAATGAACTATCTCCCCCACACCGCAACCTCTCCAGCCCATCAAAGCCCAACGTACTTCTCCTTTAATACAGAAGGGGATGTTGTAGTATCAGCAATAGAAATCTAGCTAGCCCTCCTCCCACTCCCTTCCCATATCCCCTCTTCCGGTTTCGGGCTCACCGTCAGCAGTTCCGGTGTGTACACCTAAGTAAATAAACGTGTTTCACTTCAGCCTCCTTGTATTTTCGTCTAATCGACATCAATCAATGTATACAACATCACAACAACTGGGAAAGGTCCTTTAATATTTTCCTCAACGCCGTCAACGGCTCCCAGCTTACGGACGAACAAAGACTCAATTTATTAATCAACCTCGTGTCGCCAGAAATGTATAAGCACATTTCGGACTGCGACAATTACCGTGCAGCTATGAATGTTCTGGAAGAGGTTTTCGTCCAGCCTCGAAACAGCATTTTCTTCCGGCATCTATTGACGACTCGTCGGCAACGGACTAACGAAAGTGTTAACTAATATTTACAGTCCTTAAAAACACTCTCTAAGGACTGTGATTTCCAGGCCGTTACAGCCATACAGGCGAGAGATGAATACACCAGGGATGCGTTCATAAATGGGATTTCGTCATCCCACATTAGAGAAAGACTGTTAGAGAATAAGAAACTCGACCTACACACAACCTACGACCAGGCTCGGACGCTAGAGATAGCCCCAAAACAGCTAAGTTCATACTCCTTGGCGGCTGATATCCCCCCTGCGGAAACACTGATACCAAGGGACGACCGGTCCACGTGCGAGGAGGGTGGAGCAACATACGTTAGCCGCACTCTCCGACCAGAAATGCCCGAGACATGACCGAGCGAAGTGCTCTGCCAAAAACTCTATTTGCAAAAATTGTAAAAAAAGGGGACATTTCACTCGTGTCTGCAGATTACCCACGGTGGCTGCTATCAACTACTTGCTTCATCTGTTCCCTTTATCTCCTCGGAGAGTCTATCTCGTTCGTCCTTATGGGCGAAAATAAAGGGTGAGCCTATGAGAATACTCGTCGATACGGGGAGCTCCGAAAATTTTATTCATCCGAATAAGGTTAAAGGCTCAGTTTGGCAGTCACGCCAAATTCTGAGAGAATTTTGATGGCTAGCAGTACTCATTCGTCCTCTACCCTCGGGCACTGTGTCGTATCTCTCAGTCTGAGTGGTAGGGAGTACTGTAATGTTAAACTAGCAATTATGGCCAATTTATGCTCTGACGTCATTCTCGGGCATAAATTTCTGTGTCGACACTCATCTGTGGAAATACCTTTTCAAGTTCCCTTTCCCCCTCTCACTGTCTGTAGGCTGACTACTATTAAAATATCCCTTACCCCTCTCTGTTTACCAATCTAACCTCCGACTGTCGCCCGATAGCTGTTAAATACTGATGACATACCTTACTTGCTGCTAAATTTATTAAACCGGAAGTCTCCCGTATGCTAAAGGAAGGAATTATTGAGCCCTCTTAATCCCCGTGGCGAGCTCAAAGTCTTGTGGTATCTCCAGAAAATCACATAAAGAGACTTGTTGTGGACTACTCCCAAACAATAAATCGGTTCACTCTCCTTGACGCTTATCCTCTTTCTCGAATGGGGGACATGGTAAATGAGATTGCCACCTACAAACTATTTAGCACTCTTGATCTGACCAGCTCTTATCATCAGGTTGCTATCAGGCCAGAAGAACGAAAATACACAGCCTTCGAAACTGCTGGATCTCTGTGTCAGTTTTGTTGAACTCCGTTCGGAGTAACCAATGGAGTAGCGAGTTTCCAACGAGTCATCGATGATGTCATCAAGCGAGAAGACCTTCGCGGAACCTATGCCTACATCAACAACGTTGCCATTTGTGGAGAAGATCAGGCTATGCATGATACGAATTTGAAAAACTTCATGAGTTCAGTAGCGAAGTATGGACTGACGCTGAACAAAAACAAGTGTCACTACTCACTTACTACTGTAGATATGCTTGGGTATAACATAAGCAAGGGCTCCGTAAAACCTGACTCTGATAGGCTCAAGCGTTTGATGGACTTGCCAGAACCTCAAGACCTCCCTTCTCTTCGACGGACAATGGGGATGTTCTCTCACTATTCCAGGTGGATCTCGAACTTCTCTGAAAAGCTACACCCCCTTACCAGAGTTACCAACTTTCCCCTCACTATCCGAAAATGGGAACACTTATTGCTCGGGAAGACTTTTAAGTTGATTACAGATAAAAAAAATCTGTCTCTTTCAAGTTCGATTCTAAAAGCAAGAGAAAAATAAAGAAAATGAGAAGATCACAAGATGGAAGTTGGAACTTGCTTGTTTCAGCTACGACATCACGTATCGCCCGGGAAAACAAAATGCTGCTGCAGATGCCTTGTCTCGCATTTGCTCTACTACTACCTCAGCTGACAAGTTACATTCCTTGCACTCAGACTTATGTCACCCTGGGGTCACCCGAATGCTACATTTTGCACGGAGCAAGAATCTGCCCTACTCAGTGGAAGATGTAAGAGTGGTAATAAGAGCCTGTCAAGTCTGATCGGAGATAAAACCGAGATTCTTTAATGCGCCTCCTCAAACGCTCATAAAAGCGAGTCAACCCTTTGAAAGACTAAGCGTAGACTTCAAAGGACCATTACCGTCGAATGCCCGCAACCGCTATGTACTGACCGTTATTGACGAATACTCTCGCTTCCCCTTCGCATTCCTTTGTGCCGATGTCTCAGTTGCAACTGTCCAGAAACATCTAACAAATCTATTTTCCGTTTTCGGAAATCCTTCTTTTGTACACTCTGATCTTGGTACAGCTTTCATGTTGGACAAATTAAAAGAATTCCTGCGCTCCCAATGCATTGCGACCAGCCGAACGACCGCCTTTAATCCTCAGGGTAACGGACAGGTGGAGAGGTACAACGGCATCATCTGGCAAACAGTGAGTCTGGCTCTCCGGTCGAGAGAACTCCCTGTTACCAATTGGAAAAAAGTACTAGATGTAGCCCTTCACAGCATCCGCTCGTTGCTCTCTACCTCCACTAATTGCACTCCTCATGAACGTCTTTTCAACTTCCAAAGGTAATCAGTCACTGGAGATTCCATACCTACATGGTTAACAAAAGCTACATCCGTCCTCTTGAAGCGCCATGTACACGGAAGCAAATACGAGCCCCTAGTCTAGCCCGTAGATGTACTCGAAGTCAATCCCAACTATGCCCACGTGCGTTTCAACAGTGGACGAGAGACTACAGTGTCCCTGCGCCACTTGTCTCCATGGGGCGATAGAACAAGTAGTTCAGATACCGAAATTAATCCTATGCCAAAGAAGCTACAGATACAGACTGCACCTCTCCAGTCTAACACTTCTCATGTTCATGAAAAATCCATCGTTGAGAATTCGGTTCCCACCCCTGCCCACTCCCCATCCTCGGAAGATTGCCAAAGTAAATCTTCAGAAAATGCTGAGGAGCTGAATATCCGACGCTCTACCGGAATCCGCCAAAGTCCTCGGTATCTAGCTGAAAACTATCAGCTTTGAACCTTTGTTTTTCTCTCTTTTCAGTTAAAGTAGAGGCCGCCACCTGAGAGTCCGACAAACTTTTTCTTCCCAAGACGAACATACAGCCGTGAACTTTCCTGTGTGGCGGAGAATGTTATAAAACGAACCCTTTACTTCTTCTATGATCCGGAAATGAATTACTTCCCTTTGTTACTTCCCTTTCCTTTCTCTGTAAATACGCCATTACTTCTTCGTGGAGGCTTCGCTCCCTGCGTTATATCTTTGCCGAATAAAGCTTTATTAAAAGCAAACTCAGTCTCCTCGAACTCATTCATTCATTCATTCATTTATTCATTCATTCATTCATTCAATCATTCATTCATTCGTTCATTCATTACACGGACGTTTTATTAAGATTTCTTTGTAAAACCTATTGAACGACACATTTTTTGAACAAATACATATTTTCTTTTAAAAAAATATGTATGTTAAAAACACATTCATTTGAGTATTTGTAAAAAGAAAAACATTCTCTGACGTTTATTTCATTTAATTTATTTCATATTTATAAAAAAACTATTTTCACTATTAATTATTTATGTAAATAAACACATTTCAAATAAAGAAATAACTTTTCAGATGTTCGTCTGTGTTGACCTACATTTTCGTATGTTTAAAATGCACAATACAGTTCTAGGAAGTCCACCCTCCCAGTATTTGCCTGCTCACCTTTGAGAAGGGGTTAGTTTATTGCTAATCGACTGAGGCGCGCCCACTGAATAATGCCGACGATGCTGCCCAGGCATTTTTTGTAGCCCAGATTGCTCTTCCTCTACAGTACTGGCTGTTTAACCCTTCTTTCCGTCCTTGTGTCACATCTTTCCGCTGCGAGAGGGAGATAAAAAATTAATAAAAATAAATAAAGAAAGAAAATACACAACACACAAGGGACTGAATTTCAACGTACACCGTCGACTACGGAAGACATTCTTAGGCAAAAGTGGCAACACCCGGGTGTTATCCCCTTACACCAAAATATTCAAATGATTGAAGAATATTTTTCCTGTTAAATTGTCGCTCGGCACTTCATTGTGACTTCCGTTAAGTTCGATTGGCGGTAAATACCCTGAGAATGTCCCTCGTGATTAATTATATTTTAATAATTCTTTACCATAGCCGGAATAAATAATATAATAATAAAACAAAAATAATAAAAATAATACAATAGAGTTTTTTTAACAAATAATTAACTTTTTTTATATCTTAACAAACAAATAATTAACCGAATTTTGTTTATTTTTGAGAATTCTTTAATAAATATTTCACTAAGAATTAAAAAATAATCACATTTCTTCTAACAACTATAAACAATATTTACATTAAAAAACTTCTTCATGTTTTCTTTTTATATATTTTATCAAGAAATTAAATAAACTCATTGTGACATTTTCATTTATATTTTTCTCTTGTGCTATTTTCCCCATTAATCCGTTAGTGCCATTTTATCTAAAGTATTCTTACCGTGCCATTTCCAATTCTATTTTTACCTGTGCCATTTTTTACACACATTTAAGCCCTAGACGCCCACACATACAAACACACGTTATCCCCAACATGTTTAAAATGATTGGCGATTGTCTATAATTTCCAACAGAGAAATAAAGTGTGAAAAAAACAATAGTCAAACGTATAACTGTTACCAAAGAGAATAAAAAATACTTTTCTACTTACCTGCTTGTCAAATGGTCAAACAGAGGGGTATCAGTCTACTTTGAATTTACATTGAAAACTGATCCCCCGTCTTAAAATCTAAATTTTCTGAAATTTATTTCCAAAAACCCCGGAATTCTCTATTGACATGATAGGTAATCGTACACGGGAAAAGATTTTTCAAAAAATTGAGATGGTCAAAAAGAGGGGGATCAGTCTACGTTGAATTAACATTGGAAACTGATCCCCCAACCTAAAATGTAAAATATTTGAAAAAAAATTCCAAAAACGCCGGAATTCTCTAGCAGCCTGATAGATAAGTGTACACCGAAAAAAGAAAAGAAAAATGTTCAGTAAAAAGTTGTGAAAAACGGACAGTGGTTAAAGACGAACATGTGCCAAATAATAAAATATTTAATTGATTGAATAATATTTCCCCCTGAAATCAAAGAGATCGACACAATTGCGAAATTGCTTTGTTTTATGTCTATTTAAATTTTCTGCGAACCTTCATTTCTGGTCGCCATCTTGAATTTACACTTACAGCCGTTTTAACTCGATCACTAACATAACATTTTATTTTAGAAATACGATTTCAGCTAATCAAAAAGTAAGTATTGCTTACATTTCTTTGTTTTACAATCTTTTAAAAAGTATGCTATGAACTTTTTAAAAGTGAAGAAAAAAACTTTTTTTTTAATTTAATTTTTACTTAAATATCTTTGTTTTCAGATTGTCTAAAAGGTATGCTATGAATTTTCTAAAACTGAAGAAAAAAACGTTTTTCATATTAATGTTAGATTTTTCTATCTTCATATTCGGTTTAACATAAAAAACAACAACAAAAAAACAAACGATTCCGATAATTATAAACTTATTGATAGTAAAGCATGTAAAACTGCGGTTATAGTTGAAGATACTATTCAGATTAACTGTTTCAAGTGAAATGAAGAGCCTGTGCATAATGGAAGGTGTTAATTCATATTATATTTTTAGCAATTATGCAGAGTTTTTATTTTTAAGTAAACTAGCAAATATATGCTTCCTCCGGTCGCATATATTTGCTAGTTGTTTTATTTAATTACTCAGTAAATTTGTGGTTTTGTTTGTTTTTTAAGAAAGAAAATCACCCCATCCTTTATTTTAAAAAATAAAACCGGAAATATAAAAACAGTTTTGAAACCAAATTTACCGTTTACGGTGTCAAATGTAAAACAAATAATCCTAAACTCACTTAAGGTCGTAAAAAGATAATATTTCAAGTTTTTCAAATCGAAAAAAATGTGTGTACCTGAAATAAAATCAACAATTAAAAAATGAAATACAGTTATTTATTTGCTCAGTAAAATGTGTTTAGTTTTTCTTACAAAAAAATAGTAATTTTTTTATCAATCATTTTTTAAATTAAATAATTTTATTCATTAAATATGTGCTTTAAAATATAATTTGTTATATTATAAAAACAAAAAGAAACCCAAAACGTTTTAATAAAAAATCAAATGAAATATCTCATTTTTGAGCGACTCGCACGATAAATTTAAGAGAATCTGTTGTTTACATGTTATTAATCAAATAACGCGCTACCGCCTTGTCTCTCTCTATCTCTCGTTCTCTCTCTCTTGAAATAGAACTTTCTGTGCGTTCGAAATAGAACATTATACTTAATAATCAGATGGCGTGTAAGACATATACTATATTAGACCCCCTCAAAAAGGAGGAGGTATTGCCTGGGAGGATAGTATAACGACAAGAGAACAGATACTACACTACCTCCCGCCTCAAAAAAGTAAAGGAGAGGTAATCTCTGGGAGGGAAGTGTGATGAGCACAGAACAAATATTACACCCCCTTCCCAAAAGGGAGTTCATAATGCCTGGGAGGGTGGTATAATCACAACAGAACAGATACTCATTACATCCACACCTTTCAAAAGAGGAGTTTGTAATGCCTGGTAGGATGGTATCATTAAAACAGAACAGATTCTACACTACTTCCACATTTCCCAAAAAAGAGGAAGTAGTGCCTGGGAGGTTGGCATGACAACAAACAAGATACTATACTATCTCATCACCTCTCAAACAATTAGGAGGTAATGCTTGGGACGATTGTATAATGAAAACAGAACAGATACTGCACAAACTCCACACCTCTCAAAAAAAGGAGGGGTAATGCATGAGAGGATGGTATCATGTCAACATAATAGATACTACACTACCTCCACACCTTTCTAAAAAGGAAGAGGTAATGCCTGGGAGGATTGTATCATGAAAGCAGAACAGTTACTACACTACCTCCACACCTCCCCATTAAAGGAGGAGGTAATGCCTAGGAAAATGGTATCATTACAACAGAAAAGATACTACACTACACCCACACCTCTCCAAAAAGGGAGGAGGTAAATCCTGGGAGGATGGTATAACCACAAAACGATATTAAACTACCTCCACACCCTTCAAAAAAGGATGAGGTCATGCCTGGGAGGATGGTATCATGACAACAAATCAAATAATAAACTACCTCTTCACCTCTCATAAAAGGAGGAGATAATGCCTGGGACGATGGTATCATGACAACAGAACAGATATTACACTAACACCACATCTCTCAAAAAAGGAGGATGTAATGCCTAGGGGGATAATATAACAACAAAACAGATACTACACTACCTCCACACCTCTCAAAAAAGGAGGAGTTAATGTCTGGGAGGATGGTATCATGAAAAAAGAACCGATACTACACTATGCCCCTGAATTGAGCATTTAAAGATAGTACATTAGTCTGAAATAGTATATACTATACTATTTCATGATACATACAATAGTCTTAAATAGTATAGTTTTGGCTTCAGACGGATAAATAATCTTCAGTATTAATAGATATGCTATATACATTTTATTAATAATTTAAATGTTTGGAATAAAACAAAAAACATGCTCTCATAATAATAGATTTATTAAATTGTTTTTTTGGGGTGTATGTTTTCACAAACTGATTTTTTTAATTTAATGGGCACTCCAGAAGATGACACTGATGCATTTACTTCCAGTTTACCCTGCAGTAAATGTAGCTTCCTTATCAAGTACGGATGATCAAAAATGATTAAAAAAAACTTTTTTATTCATATATGACAATATAATAAAATCTCCGTTGCCGTTTGACAAAATACAAAAAGACATTTCAAATCTTTGATTAAAACAATGTTTGCTTATGTTTTTTGTTACTAAATTGTTTTACAAACATCCAACATTATTTTAACCTCTATAGTAGTGCCAATTCATCCCCACCACTGATATATAACATAAGTGTATCACTGGTTGAACTCACTAGAAGTTGTTCATTGTCGTTATGACTGTAAATTGGTCTGACTGCATCAATGTGTATGCATATACCAACACATTGAATCATTATTAGGCTCGATATATTCCATATTCGGTGAGTGTTGTGTCTCACGAATCTGAGGAGTGAGGAAGGTCTGGGTGGCTATTACATGCTCCCATATGTTGTTTCTAATGACTGCTGTAAATAATGATGCCTGATAGAGCAGATATTGTGTGGTTGTCTCCCTTTGTAAGGTCTTAATGAAACAAAGTAGTACTCAAACTTATAGAAAGAAAGAGAGAAAGTAGAAGATAAAGATCCATGCTTACAGAAACACCAAATAATCTAATTTTTAGAAAAGATGATATCATAAGCGAATAGAGCTTCTGCAGTTCTACATTATGCCTTGACAACTGATAGGAATGTTTATTGACTTGAGTCATCTTATAGTAGTAGGGATAGGTTGACAAATCTCGAGCTTCAGGGGTGGTGCAATGATTTATCATGTTTTTACTAATGGCTGTATATGGATCGCAACACCTGTATACATATATAGCACATCGTATCACCAAATGGTCACCCGTCTGGTGCTGGCCAGGCTCAACGTTGCTTATCTTCAGTTATCTAACAAGAACCGGTGTGTCAACGTGATTTTGCCGTATATATGTAAATGTGATTATGCTGTATATAATGTTTATTGGCACCATCTAAATAGTGGTATGTGTCACATTCTGGTCAACGTCATGCATAGGGCTTTTCCACCATTGCTAGTTGCCATGTTGAGATTGAAATAAAATTGATCATTTGGGACCATCTCTGATAAGTAGAATTCAGATGTGTTGTCTAACGCATATATATATATATATATATATATATATATATATATATATATATATATATATATATATATTATCATGCCACATTGATATGAGTAGAGATGACACTGATTATTTGTGATATCATAAAATTCAGTGACAAGTGAATAGTAGGTATTACTCTGAGCTATTTAGAAATTTCTTTTTAGTGGATCCAGCAGATCTTTTTAGAATTTGTTTTTGTTCTACATGAGATGAATCATGGATATTAGTTATGCTGGATTATTATATTTACCCTTCAATTACCTCTGTCCAAATGGCTAAGCCATCTTTCTGGGACTCTCATTGTACCATTTAGTAGTTAAAATGTGGGATTTCTCTTTCACTATGATTATTTTCCTCTTTCGGATACCATATCTAGTTTTCGGTACACGTTCTTCACATTTCTGATCATCCCGCAATAAAAAGAAACCACTATAGATGGCGAGCAGCTTTTATAATATGAGTGAATTTTTCATATCTTCTACAGTCGTTACTATTGTGCAATCGTGCAGGTTTTGGCTTTCTAGAACCATCATCAATAGTTGGACCCCTGCACATTAGATAATGTGACAGAGTACATTGTGTTGTAGAGATTAAGTGTTGTATTATTAGGCATTTCTTGACTGGAACATGTATAGATATGTGAGAGTTGTGGACTCTGCCAATATTAGAGTGTGCAACATGCATCATTTGAACAAATTGGCCATAACCATCTTAATCTTGGCAATTTGTGTGCGGGGGGACATTAAGTCCTATTTATTAGTGCTAACTTACAGTGGTCAGTTTGTTTATGTTAATTGAAATGTAAAATAGTTTTAAAAGTTGAAATGTAAAATAGTTTTAAAAGTCGAAATGGTAAAATAGTTTTAAAAGTTGAAATGATAAAATAGTTTTAAAAGTTTAAATGGTAAAATAGTTTTTAAAGTTGAAATGGTAAAATAGTTTTAAAGTTGAAATGGTAAAATAGTTTTAAAATTGAAATGGTAAAATAGTTTTAAGAGTTGAAATGGTAAAATAGTTTTAAAAGTTTAAATGGTAAAATAGTTTTAAAAGTTGAAATGGTAAAATAGTTTTAAAAGTTGAAATGATAAAATAGTTTTAAAAGTTGAAATGGTAAAATAGTTTTAAAAGTTGAAATGGTAAAATAGTATTAAAAGTTGAAATCTGTTTCTGAATTCTATCTACTGTGTCAGATAAAATATTAATGATCAAAACACCCTGAAATACCAACAATAATATGTTATGGTTTTGAATAGATAAAGTTTTGTGAATTAAATTAATTCAAATATCTCAAGTTGCTGGCATGGAAACGAAGAATGCATGACTTGGAATTAAAAAATCTGTGAATGAAGAACTATTCAAAATGTACTTATCTTTTGGAAGACATGGGCGCATGTCACTGAGAAATTAATATTTCTACAATCAGTTATGTTGTTGAGATAGTCGTATTTCGAAAAAAGCAACGGTTTGCAAAATCTCTACTAGATTAAAATGCAGGTTTCTGATAGAGTTTACAATACAGTGTTTGAAAACATCTTTTTTAAAGGTTGATTTCGATTTCGTGTTTAGACGAGTCTGAGCAAATCTGATGACTTTGAGAATAGATAAGAAGTCGACTCTAAAAAAATTTACCCTTTCTAGTGGCAGAATCAAAAACTCAAATTTATTTTAGCTGAGGATGTATATAAGAGAAAAGTGGACGGCTTTTCTTATCAGCTTAGAGCACCAGGTAACATAACATTTCACATTACTCATTTCGTCTTTTCTTCTTTTTTGCCAAAGTGATATGAGGATATCGGTTTTGTACCAACCTTTCTTTAACGTCTCACCTTGCTATTTCAAAAGGTATTTTAGTTGGAAATCTATAGTCTTTTCACCAAGGTGTTAAGAATGATTTCTGATTGATTATTCCAGATTTTGAAACAAGAGAAGTTGGTTTAGAATTTTCCATGTCTCTGATAAAAAAAATTCTTTTCAAATCAAAATTGTGTAATATTAATTATTTATCATCGAAACTGAACAACAAAATATTTCGTTTGCTGAAATTGTTTGCATACAAATATAAAGTATGTAAAATGTTTTGATAACATATTTTATTTATTTACAGATTGAAACTATGATAGAAAAGGATGGTTGTTTTCAGTTCCACGAGAATTAAGAAGAGTCTGCATCAGTAAATAACTGCAATCTCATTTTTCTGTATGTACGTTTATTATTATTTTGGAAGAATGCAGTTGGGAAAGAATTTTTTTATCCTGTAAAATGTGCAAATCAATATTTTTTCCATAATGTGCTTTAACAAGACATGAGAGCACACACAGCTGGTGAATATCTTGTATTTTATAGCATGTTTAATCTCCAGCAAAATCTTGGAGAAAATCTCAATATTAACTCATTGAATGCATATGAGACTCATCAATCTTGATGTCTAAAAGGAAAAATACAAAAGAATGGTAAATGCATATACTTGTCAACTATGTAAAACTGAATTCTCAGTGAGTTCTATTTTCAAAGACGTAACAAAGCCTCGCATGTGTCAAATAATATTATTGAATATTTTGTTGATTTGTATGTTCAGAGTCCTCGTCTGAAAAATCACATGTAAATACACAAAGGTTAAAAACCCTACCATTGTAACATTTCTGAATTTGTATGTTCACATAGTTTCAATCTAAACATTCATATGTGAATACACACCAGTGAGATGTCTCATATACCAACACTAAGCTGGATATTCTTACCAGACTAGATGAGTTCTTGTCCTGGTATCCGGTAAGACAAAAAGACTACAAGAAAAATGTAATGTAACATAATAAACTGATCAATTAGAGAGAGGGAAATTGATGTTCTTCTATGCTAATTCAACATTTGAGAGGTTAAGGAAATCTTTAATTGAACACTCAGATATCTATGTATCTCATATAGAGATCTAGTGTTAGTCCTAGAAGAGGCCACTTTTTTTTCGGAGACTTTACACTAAAGTAAAATGAACAAAAATGAGAAAAGATACTGTTGCACAATTTGTGGAATTGCATTTTCACGGTGTGCCCATCTGACAGCACACATGCGAATACACACAGGTGAGAAACCATATTCTTGTAAGGTTTGTGGTACTGAATTTTCACAAAATACAAGTTTGAAACGGCACATGCGAATACACACAGGTTTGAATTACCTACTAGACACTATCCTCGAGTGTCTTCGGTCTCTCTGTACAAGGGTTTGTCAGGACAACCTGACATGAGGATACTTACCCCTACAAGTAAACCCTGACCAAATATTCAAAATTACATAGTATCCGCAGCACAAATAAGATCCCCTCATACGAGGATTAGTGCATCTTCTCTTAGTGAGGTTACCTCAAGTAACACCACGTAGTCGGATAATCCACCAGACTAGATGAATTCTTGTCCTGGAATCCGGTAATACCAACAGACCAAAAGAAAGATATACTATGACATACTTGACTGGTCAGTTGGGGATAGAAGAAATTATTCTTAACTTTTTTACTAACTCAATGTTTGAGAAATAAAGGAGCATTTTAATAGAATATTCGGGTATCTATGTATCTCATATAGAGATCAAGTGTTAGCCCCAGGAAGGGGCCCCTTGATTTCTGAGAACTTCGACTGAAGTAAAATTAAACACAGTGAAAAACCCTATTCTTGCAAAGTTTGTGGAACTGCATTTTCACAGCATGCCAATCTCACTGCACACATGCGAATACACACAGGTGATAAACCATATTCTTGTGAAGTTTGTAGGACAAAATTTTCACTCAGTTCTAATTTGAAACAGCATATGCGAATACACACATGTGAGAAACCATATTCTTGTAAAGTTTGTGGTACTGCATTTTCACAAGATACAAGTTTGAAACAGCACATGCGAATACACACAGGTGAAAAATCCCATTCTTGCAAAGTTTGTGGAACTGCATTTTCCCAGCATACCAATCTGAAAATTCACATGCGAATACACACAGGTGAGACACCCTATTCTTGCAAAGTTTGTGGAACTGCATTTTCACAGCATTCTCATCTGAAAACTCACATGCGAATACACACAGGTGAAAAACCCTATTCTTGCAAAGTTTGTGGGACTGCATTTTCACAGAATTCCCATCTGAAAAGTCACATGCTAATACACACAGGTAAGAAATCCTATTCTTGTGAAGTTTGTGGAACTAAATTCTCAGCCAGTTCTACTTTGAAAAAGCACATGCGCATACACACAGGTGAGAAACCTTATTCTTGTGAAGTTTGTGGTACTGTATTTTCACACGATACAAGTTTGAAAGAACACATGCGTATACACACAGGTGAAAAACCCTATTCTTGCAAAGTTTGTGGAACTGCATTTTCACAGCATCCCAATCTGAAAAAGCACATGCGAATACACACAGGTGAGAAACCCTATTCTTGCAAAGTTTGTGAAACTGCATTCTCACAGCATTCCAATCTGAAAACTCACATGCGAATACACACAGGTGAGAAACCCTATTCTTGCAAAGTTTGTGGAACTGCATTCTCACAGCATTCCCATCTAAAAACTCACATGCGAATACACACAGGTGAGTAACCCTATTACTGTGAAGTTTGTGTCACTACATTTTCACAGCGTGCCAGTTTGAAAAAACACATGCGAATACACAGGTGAGAAACCATTTTCTTGTAAAGTTTGTGGTACTGCATTTTCAGAGCGTGCCAGTCTGAAAAGTCACATTGGAATATGCACAATACTCATAGGGAAATCAAGTGTTAGCCTCAAGAGTAGGCCCCTTGATCTCTTTAGATAAACTAAATTAAAACGAAAAAAAAAGTGAGAAACCATATTCTTGCAAATTTTGGTCAATGGCATTTCTCCAGTGTGCCACTCTAAAAATTCACATGCGAATACACCCAGGGAACAACATATATCCTTAAGACAGACCTCGGATATAAATTATACTCATAGATAAATAAAGTGTTAGCTTCAATGGGGTGCCCCTAAATTAAAATGATAAAAAAAGTGAGAAACCCGTATCTTGCTTACTTAACTAGATGAATTCTTGTCCTGGAATCCTGTAAGACCAAGATACCACACAGAAGATATATAACTTAGTTAACTGGTCAGTTAGACAAAGGAAATTTTATGTTATAATTTTTTTTATATACTCAATGCTTAGAAGTAAACGAAATATTTAATGGAATATTCAAATATCTATGTATCTCATATAGAGATCAAGTGTTAGTCCTAAACACAGGTGATAACAAATAATAGTTTCGCCACTCGTCAAAACTTAAAAGTTTAAGGCATATGACCTCCTGTTGTAAGGTTCCGCTTTAAGACGACTACTGCACAATGCAAAATAAAAGAATGTATATACATTTCCACTGGACCATCCATCAAGTTTTCCTCTGATATAGCATCAAGTCCTTGGAAAATATACAAAAAAGAATTGTGGCAAATAAGTCATACACCACCCAATATGACTATACAATCTTAACAGCTACATACTTTGAAAATGCAGCTGGTAATTCTGACATAGTTATGTTAGACAAGAGGGAGAGATCAATGTGTTTTTCCAAAATAAAATTATTAGCTCATCAGTAAAAAGCACCGAGGATTATTGATCCAGTAAAATATCTATTAATAAATTCCTTGTACAAGAATATCCAATTTGATATGTGTTAGAAATTCAGCCACCTTAAATGTTTGTAATGTACAACTACATTAGTATAAAATATGGGAAAATGTATTCATTAAAATATTTAAATTCATAATAAAAACAGATCCATTCATTATTATCGACATTTTCTGTGTGCGTGTGTCTGTTTGTCGGTCAGTCCCAATTTTTGATGAAATATCGAACCTTCTTTTAGAAATAGAAAATAATGTATTCATATCTAGAGATCTAGAGAAATAATTCATACGACACAACATATGTGAATTTTTGAAAAATATAATTCATTGTTTTGATTAATTAAGATTTATAATAAATGTGTAAGAAATGTACCTGACCTTTCAGTTTTAAAAATATTTGTCCGGTGTGAGGCCGATTTAATTGTCTAGTATACATTTGCTCAAATTAAAACATACTTATCTATATACTCTTGTCAATGAAGTTTGAGAATATACCCTTTTATGAGGGTCTTTTTACACACCCTTGTAGATGTTTGGACTTATTAGTATTCTATGGACGTCCGGCATGAATGCAGACCTCCACAGTAGCCTGGAGAGGACTGGTGATGGTATTATGTAATAATTTGTCATTTTATTGAAAAGAGTTGCAGAAGCTATAGGAACGATATATAATCCCTGAAGTGGATGGACGATTAACATTTCTCAAGGCTCGGTAAAGTAACGAAATACTACATAATAACATTTAAAATCGCTCTACATGTTGCCCCCTTGTTATTCTTTTTCTGTGTCCCCAACAAAATTAATATTACAAAAATGTGCCTATATTCCCTTCGAGAAAATTCTGAAAATGAATAAATCAGCTTTTTTTGTGTAGTTTCCAAATAAATGCTAGACATACACACAGGATATTGTTTTGTTGATTGCTTCGATTTACCTAAACCTCTCTTATATTTCTTTTTAATGCCACAACTGGATTTTATTTGTTGAAAACAATAGCGTAAATGGTAAGAGTGCGGAATAGTTAACAGCCGAGAAGTCGTAAACAAATAACAACAACGAAAGCCTCATACTAAACGCATTAAAATTTCATTATCTACCGACCTGAATACTTTTAACATGCTGAAACTGCTTTAATGTGTTTTATTTCAATATTTTTAAGCTTTCTTTGCGATTCACGGGAAAAAATATTCTCTTGTCACTTTGATGTTGGGGAGCTTTATTCTTGAAAATTCATAATAAAGATCGCTTACCCTACCACTACCTGGAAGTACGCAAGACGTTTGAAACACAGACTAAGTGTTAGTGGTAGAATAAGTAAACTTTTCAGGAATTTAGCACTTGCCAACAGTTAAGTGACAATCAGGCATTTGTGTTTTCGCCTGCGTATAAAGATTGCTTTGAACGAAATCAAATTTTGAAATAAATAACTTAAATACAGTTTCAGCACATTGAAAGTATACAGGTCGGTAGATAATTCTATTCAACTGCGTTTGGCATAAGTAATTTCTCGTTTTTATTTTTAAAATATTTTCGGCTGCTATCTCTACTTTTACCAAATGAGTACATACTTATTTTAAAATATAAGGGTGACTTAGGCCCTATTTAAAACTAGAGGTTAAAGAAACCAGCCCACTACTACAAAAACTTAGAAAAGTCGCTTTTATTTGCTTGAAAACAACAAAGTAAAAACTTGCTTTAAAATATTGATGTTAAAGAGTTGGTGCTGATCCCGTATTAAAAACTCGAGGGGAAGTCCCGCTTCTCCTGAACGATCCTAACTTTCGTTTACTGAATTGTTCTTGCTTTGTGTCATTTTTTTTCTATTGACTCACTTGTGCTATTTTTAATGGTGCCATTTTTACCTGTGTTATTTTTCCAACGTCTTTTTTTACTGTGCAATATAGCAGGCAGCTCTAACTGTGCTGTTACACTTGCTGCTGAAAATGTTTTACTATTGGAAAATATTTATATCACGTTCATAAAATTCATTAATAATACAAGATTATGTCCCTCATTTAACCAAAGAACACTCGATCCAACTCGGACGGAAATACATGCAGAGACCACTAAATCTGCCACCCCTGTCTATAAGTTGGCCAGCTCTACATTTGTCGGTATGCTCCTGGGTACCCAGTAAAAATAGAACCAACAAAAATGGTACGGTAAAAATGGCAGAAATGACACAAAGCAAAAAGAAATTGAAAGATTTTTTATATTTTCATAAATTTTAAATACGAATGATCAGAAATCATAAAAACAATTTGTTTACTTCATATTTATTTGAGACTTGACAAATACCTTTTGCTAATAATGTTAGTGTTGGAAATAAATACAAAAATATTAGGCGATTACGTGTTAACGCCCTGAAAAACCTTGGGGGAAAATAATTTAGAATTTAGAGTTGGGGATCAGTTTTTTATATACATATAATATAAAATGATTACCTGGTTTCTTACCGGATAGCGTTTGAATGCCATGTTGCCGTTTAAAGTAAATAATATATGTAACAACGTTTTTATTTTATTTTGTTGAGGGGATGGGCTATTGCCACCCGAAGTCATGGTTAGTTGTAGCTATAAACGAGGTATTTGAGGACTGTCGCTATCTGGACATATGTTTAGTATTTGGATATAAGGGAGAGGTTTTATGGGGGGTGTAATGTGATCCATTGACACTAGGACTTCATGGAGGGTGGATGGGGTGATGATAACTGCTGACACTAGGACTTCGGATTAGTAGGAGGGTTAAAGGAGAGTTAAGTGCTGTTGTTACCCGGACTTAAGGTTAGTGGTAACGTTAAACGAGGGTTGTTTTTATAACCTCCCATTAAAACACGCAACCTGTTTTCGGTAACACCTCCATGCCTAAATTTGTGTTGTATGCACTTAAAAAGGAAAAGTGTGATCATCTTACATCCAATTTATGTGAGAAATTAATCTCCCTATTGTAAATTTTATTTTTACACTAAAGGTTTTCAGGATGTTCAACCATAACCGCTACAATAAAGTAGAATGTCTTTTCTTACAAAGGGGGAGGGGAGGCTGATTGCATATTTTTGTATAAATACACATTGTTTATAAATATGTATGTTAAAAATACATTTATTTGGGTATTTGTAAAAATGAAAACATTCTCTGACGTTTATTTTATTTTATTTCATATTTATAAAAAAAACTATTTTCATTATTATTTATGTAAATAAACATATTTCAATAAAAGAAAAAAAACTTTTCAGATTTTCTTATGTGTAGACCTACATTTTCATATGTTTAAAATACACAATACAGTTCTAGGAGGTCCAGCCTCCGAGTCTTTGCCTAACTACCTTCGTGAAGTGGTTAGTTTATTGCTAATCGACTGCAGCATGCCTACTGGGTAATGCCGACGAGTCTGCCCAGGCATTTTTGTAGCTCAGAGTGATTTTCCTCTACGGTACTGGCTTTTTAATCCTTCGTCCCGTCCTTGTTACCGCTGTGGGAGGGAGATACAAAATAAAAAAAATAATTAAAAAAAGATACACAACACACAATGGATTGAATATCAATGTACACCGTTGACTGCAGGAGACATTCTTAGGCGGAAATGGCAAACCCCGGGTGTTATCCCCTTACACTCAAATATTCAAATGATTTAAGAATATTACAGCGGCTCCTGCTTCAGCTTCCTGCAGCGCCCGCTCCAGCTCCTTACAGCAGGACCTGTTCTGACCCTTCTAGCGGGCCTGCTTCAGCTTCCTTCAGCGTCTTCTTCAGTGGCTCCTTCTCCAGTTATTCCCAGCAACGCTTGCTTTAGCTCCTTCTAGCAGCTCTTTCTCCAGCTTCTTCAGTGGCTTCTTCCAGCAGCTCTTGTTCCAGCTTTTTCAGCAACGCTCCTTTCACTAGTAAACTCCTGCTCCAGCTCACTCCTTCTAGCAACACCTGACCCAGCTCTCTCCAGTGGCTCTTGTTTCAGCTTCCAGCAACACCTGCTCAAGCTGCTTATTGTGACTCTTACATCAGCTTCCTGCAGCGTGTGCTACAACTCTTTTCAGCAACGACTGCTTCAGCATATCCAGCAGCCCAGGGAGCTGGAGTAAAGCTCCCTGCAGCGTCTGCTCAAGCTTCTTCAGCGGCTCCTTCCAGCAGCTCTTGCCTAAGCACACCTGATGCTCAAGCTAATTCCTGTTTCAGCTCACTCCTGCATCAACCTGTTCTTACAACGTCTGCTACAGCTTTCTCAAGTGGCTCATGTGTCAGCTTCCAGCAACGCCTGCTCAATGATCCTTCTATCCGCTCTTGTTCCAGCTTCCAGCAGCATCTGCGTCAGCTCATAGCAGCGGCTCTTGTCCCAGCCTTTCCTACTTCCAGTGACGCTATACATGTTATTGCAGCTTTCCTTCTCCCGTTATTACTTTTATGCTAAATAAACAAAATTTTAACAGTTCATCAGCGTTTATTCTCTCTTTGCCATTGCCGTAATTTGCCCGTGTCCCCTTTTTTAGTTGAAAGACCGATCACTCCAGAGCAGTTGCAGTGCCCAAATGTCCACCCGACGCTACCCAAGCATGGCACCTGGCGCTGACCAAACGTACAGGCCTAAAGCTCCCTAGGTGATTCGACCCTATAACACCTTCAAAGTCTTGTCAACTCGACGGATTAAAGATAACGCTGGATTTTACTCGATGTAAATCCTCAAAGTCGTAGATGTAAAAACACAAAGAGGCGAAAATTAAACTAAAATACAAATAATAACTGTTACCAATCGGTCGAAAAATTTATTTTCAGCAAACTCATGTTTTAATTTGCTGTATTTTTGTTTAATTTTCGATTTTCACATCGAGGTTTTAATTTTCGAGGTTTCACATCGAGTAAAATCCAGCGCCATCTTTAACCTTCGGGTTTGCAAGGTTCTGAATACAAGGATAAAAATGTAAATAAAGCGGTTAAAATACTTTGAAACCCAACAAAAAATAGGCATGTAAATAGAAAACTAAATTTTATTACATTTGGTAACAGTTATTTGTTAACTTTTTTTTTCACCCCCTTTAATACTTTTTTCGTCTTGAGCTATACAAAAAAAAAACATGGTGTCATGAGCTAAAGGTACTACTTCCGGGTTGATTTTCTTAACTAAATTGTTAAACATACAGTGACGCCCGGCACAATAATGAGTCTTACGTTATTTTGGCGGCTCGTGTTTATTTAACTATAATTTTTTTTTTTTTTTAATTATTTATATTATTTTTTTTGTATTATTTAAAACTTTATCAAACGAAATTTTATTTATAATTTAAAACTTTGCCTGATTGTTTTTTTTATTTATTTTTTTATTTAAAACTTTGCCTGATTGATTTTTTGTTTGTTTTTAATTAATCTTTGCCTGATTGATTTTTTGTATAATTTAAAACTTTATTAAGCGACAATATATTTTAAAATAACGATAAAATTAATTTTTACTTCCGGTTGATTCGATTAGGAGTGAACTCTTCAAAATTACGACTTATTTTATGGTTTCATTGAAAGAACATTTTAAAATAGAAACTGTTTAAATCCAGTGATTTTCTGTATATTTTAACATTATCGAAGTTTTTCTTCAGAAAGAAAATGAGAATTTTACATTAAAATCTTTCCTTTGTAAAGCACATTTTTAACAAGTAAATGTTACCAAAGGCAACATAAATTATTCTTCTACCTGTATAAGTTTATTTGTTTATTTGATTATTTATTTTTATAAAAAAAAATCATTTATCAAAATAAATAATAAAATAAACAAATAAACTTATACAGGTAGGTAGAATAATAATTCATGTTGCCTTTGGTAACATTTATTTGTTGCTTATTTTTTTCTTTATAAGTTATATAACTTATATATAACTTAAGGAAAATTTCAATTACTTAAATCGAGAGCAGACTTAGTAATGTTGGGAAAATTCATCAACATTAATTCTATTATGAAAAGTAAGCAGATATTTCTTTAACCGACACAATAGGGCAGGTCGATTTTTTTTTATTTCTTTAACCGACACAACTGATGATGAAAACAAATTGTTTTTAAATGTTTGCCCTTATTCATTTAATTACCTTTTCTTTCGCAAGGCCATAACAATTAGGTTTTTAAAAATAATGAACCGGCATAATAACGATCCCTTTACATTAGTAAATAATTATTGTGCCGGGCGTCACTGTATGTTTAACAATTTAGTTAAATATACATGAACCGGCAAAATAACGCAGGAATCGTTATTTTGCCGGGACCGGCAATATAGCCTCTTCCTAAAAAAAAAAAACATATTTATTGCCGATACACAATTTTTTATAGCATTCTGTTTAGTGTTTACATCTTCGAACTTATAATTTCCCTAACACTAACACCTTAAAATCTAGACAATCGCCAAATGTTTTACAGTTGAAAAATAGTTATATCACTTTTATGAAATTAAACAATTTCATAAGATAATGTCCTTCATTTGCAAATAGATCCCAATAAAAAAAACGTCTATGTAAATAATAAAATATTCAAATGGTTCGGCAGCTCTTTTACACACCGGCACCACCCGCTACCCTCGGCACACTCCCCACGACGCCCGGCGCCAACATTTGGCTCACGTGACTCAATCGTAGTCACTTATAAACAGAATAGGCTTCCGTATTAACACTTAGCATATATCCCCCCAAATAATGTTTTTTGTTTATTATTGTGTTACCTTACGCAATAGAATGAAGGTTGATGGATTTTCCGCCAACCGTCGCCAAACACCCACACTCTCGCTGCCGCCAGCATTTTGGCTCACGTGACACAATCGTCGTCATTTATAAACAGAATAGTCTTCGTTATTTACAATTAGCATATTATGGTCATTTGATCCCCACCCCCAATACATTGTTTTTTGTTTATTATTTTGTTACCTTTACAAAATAGAATGAACATTGATAGATCTTCCGCAAACCCCCGCCAAAACCCACGCACTTTCACTGCCACCAGAATTTTATCAACAGAAAATAGTCGTTGTTATTAACAATTAGCATATAAGGTTCATTTTATCCCCCCTCAATTATTTCTTATTTTGCTACCTTACGAAATAGAAATTTCGTTGATCGATTTTCCGCAATCTCCCGCCACAAACACGCACTTTCGCTGCCGCCAGCATTTTAGCTCACGTGACTCAATCGCAACCAGTTATCAACAGAGAATAGTCCTCGTTATTAACAATTAGCATACAATGTCATTTTATCCCCCCCCCCTCCAAATCAATTATTTCTTATTTTGTTACCTCAAGAAATAGAAATAACGTTGATGGATTTCCCGCCAAAACACCGGCATACACAGTCACTCTCGTTGCCGCCAGAATAGTCTTCGTTATCTACAATTAGCATTTAATGATCATTTTATCACCCCCTCTCTTCAATACATTTATTTTTTCCTAAACACTTATTCATTTTAAGGGCTGCGCTGAAATAATAAAATGATTATTTAGGAACCCATTATAAATTTAAAAAAGACATTTGATGAAATATATATATGCTAATTGTTAATAACGAAGACTATTCTGTTTTTGACGGCGATTGTGTCACGTGAGCCAAAATGCTAGCGGCCACGAGAGTGCGTGGGTTAGCAGCGGTTTGCGGAAATCCATCAACCTTCATTCTATCTCGTAAGGTAACAAAATAATAAACAACAAAAAAATGTATTGGGGGGATATATGCTAATTGTTAATAACGGAGACTATTCTGTTTTTAAATGGGTGTAGGGGAATAAGATGAATGACACCGGTTGCTAGAGGCACCGGTGGGTAGTGTCCCCTTGGAAAAAGGAGACTAGCGACGAAAAGCTAAGAGCAAGGTTGACGTTCGGCCCGTTGGTCAGGACCACGCGGTTGAAACGATGGACACTCTACCGGTTCTAGTAGTCTTCCACCACAAGTGGTGAGTAAACAAAATATTGTATGTTCTTGTAAGGTTATGTCGTAGCCCTTTTATGTTTCTCAATATGTGAATAAATGTGTATATGGTACTTGGTGGATTTTCTATATTTCGTGTTTTCTCATAGCGTATTTAAGAGGTCTGGTTTTCCCCATAGGGAAATTAAACCCAAACCCAACACGGGTTTGGCGGCGGTTTGCGGAAAATACATCGACCTTCATTCTATTTCGTAAGGTAACAAAATAAACAAAAAAAAATGTATTGGGATATATGCTAATTGTTAATACGGAAGACTATTATGTTTATAAGTGACTACGATTGAGTCACGTGAGCCAAAATGCTGTCGCGGGGGGTGCCGGGGGGTAAAAGTGCCACCCCATGAAATGTATTTAAAAAAATTATAATGGGTTCCTAAATAATAATTTTATTATTTCAGCGCAGCCCTTAAAATGAACAAGTGTCTAGGAAAATGTAAATAGGCAATCTCTGAAATAAAAACAAAGGATTTTGAGGACGAAATTACCTCCCTTGTTCGTCGCTCTTTTGGAAATCATGAGTGAGTAGGCGATTTATCGGGAGGTCAAAACATTATAATAAGGTAAATATTGTATGAAAAATACGTATCAATTATTGTTGTATTGTTTTAAATGTTTTTATAAAACTCGATAAATGATGATTTTATTTTAATAAAATGTGTTGTTTGACGGACAGACGTGAATAAGTTGTGAATAGGAATTAAAAGGGTTAAACAAAGAAATGACCCCCCTCCCTCGTTTGTTTTTTATCTACGCCAAGACTGACCATAGAGTTAAACATTACAAACTAACCTTTTAAAAATTAGTATTTCACATGGAAATTTCCAAGGAATGGATTTATTTAGGTTAATTTATCCAGTGTTGGGGTTAATAAATGACATGCTTTCATCCTGATCGCCACTCCGGACTTAATATGAGTCACTACTACCTTAGACTTTGGGTTAGTTTTGGAGTTCCTGTTTACTTGTCTCTCCATAAGAAAACAATAGACCAAAGTTGTTGTTTTATATAGAAGATATCTAAATCCCCCAAAAGGGGACACTCTGAATGGTACAGATATATGAATTGCTCAGTCAAGAAGGATTTCTCATCATCAAAACAGATACAACACTTTGATCCCAGCAAAAAGGCAAATAATAAAAAGTCTGTTTGATGTTAATGGACGTCATGTAGTTTATTATTATTATTATTATTATTATTATTATTATTATTATTATTATTATTATTATTATTATTATTATTATTATTATTATTATTATTAACTTATCTCGTATTTGATGCTTGCGTTAACCATTTTCTTTTCATTATTATAACGTTGAAGAACACGGGGCAAGCGAAAAACTACTAATAAATACTGGGTGCTATTGAATAACTAGATTTACTACGGTGCGATTTCACTTGGATACAATGAAGTTAAATCTTAGCCTTTTCATGCCGAGAGAACCATCCTCTTTATAATTAGAAGACAAATTTATTTAATTAATTTATTTTTGTAATTTTGTCGTTTTTAGCAAACAAAGGAAATCATAAAATACAAAAAAGAATTAAAGATGTCGATTTTCAAGATAGTGGATAAAACTATCAACGTTAGCGAAAAAATCGATTGTTTTTTTTAAATCTTGATTTTATCATTTTGACAAATAAAAGAAATTAAATCAATGCAAATGTCTAATATGTTTGTCTACATAGATATGATATCTATCTTCTTTTTAGTTTATATTTTGAAAAAAACAAAAAACATCCTTAATTATATTTTAGAAACAATTCTTTTAAAAATGAGTATTTCACATCGCTTAAGAAGACAGGAGAAGCGAAACACTACTGAGTGCTATTGAATAACTAGGTTTATCACGGTGTGATTTCACTTCGGTGCCATGAAGTTAAAGTTTAGCCTTTTCATGGCGAGAGATCACCCTTCCTCATAATTATAACACACATTTATTTAATAAAGGTGCTTTTACAGTTTAGTGGATACTTTAGAAAAACAAAAAGAAAACTGAGGAATATCTGTTTGATGTACGTATCTCTTCACGAGCTGAATATATCCTATACCAAAAGGCACGTAAATTAATGAAGTAGTTTTTTTTATGATAGAGGACGTATTTCCACGCTATTCGTTATTCGATGAAATTAGTTTTTCTTTTATATAAAAAACCCAACTACTTGATTAATTGACGTGCTTTTTATGTATAGTATATATTCAGCACGTGACGGGTACGTACATCAAACAGATATTCCTCAGTTTCTTATATTTAAAGTATCCGCTAAACTGTAAAAACACAAAAAATATCCTTAATTATATTTTTCATTTAGTTAAATTTAGACGATTATAAAACTTCCTAATATTTTTCGATTTCAAGTTTATTCCAAAATGTTCGATTAAATTTTATTCGATGCATCCAAGTTTTTCTTTTATAAAACAAACAATTTTTAATATGAGTGTGGTAAAAAATTCTTGCGATGAAGTTTGAGTGAGAAATAGATTTATCCGGAAGTCAAGTTTAACAAGAAGACGGTCAGTACAATAAGGTAAATATTGCATGAAAAATACGTCTCCATTAATGTTAAGTATTTTTTTTTAATGTAAAAGAAAATCGGTCAATTATTTTAAATATAAATCTTTAATAAGATTTGAATCGGAATAAAAGGACTAAATTAAAATAACCTTTGTTTATTTTTACCTATTCACGCCATTTGTGTTTGAAGGGCCAACGTGAATAACCTTTGTTTGTTTTTACCTATTCACGCCATTTGTGTTTGAAGGGCCAACGTGAATAACCTTTTGCAATGAAAATAAATTTTTAAATACATTTCAAGAATCGCAAGATTAATTGCTTTTATTTATCTTTTTCTTGGGTATCTTTCAGAATGATCAGTACGCTGAAAACGCTCAAAAAAACAAATATACAACAAATAAAAGTAACTGTCGTCGATAAAAGTTAATTTAAAACTGACCTGTGATATTTCTTTGTATTTATAATCCGTGTAAATTGCTATTTATTAGGAATCAATATTTTCGTCATAGAATCGTTACTCACGAACAAAATGGCGATAGTTGCCCATCGTGTTCCTGCTTCTTCCTGAGGGTTTTTTTTTTTACTGGTACTCATAATCTTTTTTTTATTTTATTTTTTCTTTTTTTTACGTATTCCAAATCAAAGAACGAAACGAAAATACATTGAAGCAAAAAGAATAATATTATTCATATATTGTTTTTTATTGGTAAATTTATAGAAGTGCACCTTTCGTATTTCGACTCCTAAAAAAAAAAGTTTCTACTTTTTGGGGCAAATTACATGTTATAAGTTATACGTAAAGTGAGCACACATTTCTTGACCACCGAATCTCACCTCTCGTAAATTACATGTAAACAGCCATTTTAGATGTTAGGAGGGGTGGGGGATCACTTTCCTATATAAGTTATACGTAAAGTGAGCACGCATTTCTTGGCCACCGAATCTCACCTCTCGTATTTCGACGCGGATATTTGTTGAGGCTGTTTACATGTAATTTGCCCCAAAAAGTAGAAACTTTTTTTTTTAGGGGTCGAAATACCAGAGGTGAGATTCGGTGGCCAAGAAATGCGTGCTCACTTTACGTATAACTTATATAGGAAAGTGATCCCCCACCCCTCCTAACATCTAAAATAATAACAAATTTCATTTTTATTTCTCCGAAAATGGATCCACTTTCGGAGAAATGGTGAACTAAAAAAAGAGTTACCTGCACCGTTGGAACTATTCTAAAATAGAACATTTTTCGAAGAAATAACAATTTGAGAAAAGCAACAGTATAGTGATAGAACATTTATTGAAGAAAAATAAAAATTTGAGAAAATCAACAGTATATATACAAAAAAGTCGAAAAGAAGACGTTTTGCTTATGAGTCCCAGTAAAAAAAAAACACACACACACACGCCGTAACCCGTGACCTCAAGGTGAAGCCTGCGACGAAATCGAGGCTGGATCAGCGCCATTTTGTCTGGTAGAAATACATGGCGAAAATGAACAAGATTTTTTTTTTACATCTATTACAAACCCATTTATAGTACGTAAAAACACAAACAAATTTCACAGGTAGGTAGGAAATTATCTCTTCTCGACGTAGGTTAAACTCACTTGTTGCATATTTATTTTTATAACCCCGTTCTCGTTCGTTTTTTGGACCCCGTCCGCGACTGTACTGATCATTCTGAAAGATACCCTTTTTCTTTTGATCACGACAAAAATAGAAATTGATTCATGAAAATGTTTTTGCACTGTTCCACGAAGAAAATATAATTATGGTGTATCTACCATAGCGTTCCTTCAAAAATCAATATTTTAGTTAAAAATGTTGATTTTTATTACAAAAGAAAAACTGATTTACAAGATTATCAAAGACAATTTGGTATTCGTTTTACACCCATCGTAGTTTATCCCCCACCCCTAAATCAGATTAAACTTTTTTGGTGATTCCATGTAAACAGTCTGAAAAAATATCCGCAAAATAGGAATGGATTTTTTAAAGAAATATCTTAGGGTAGGGACTCACTTTCCTATAAAAAATTTACGAAAAATGAGCCCCCCCCCCTCCGGGTCATTTAACAATAAATAGAGATGTGTAATAAAATGTTTTCTAATATTTTGGAGAGAAATCCAAATTTGTGCGAGATGGAGGGAAGTGTGGGTTAACTCATTTTTTTTGGCAGAGAGGGGGGGGGGTTAGTCGCTGTCCAAAAATATGGAAGGGAGGGGGCATTTTTTCTACATAAAATATAGAGCGGGAAAAATATTTAATATTTACGCATACAGTTTTGGGGGCCAGAAACAATGTGTGTGTTGGGGATGAATTGTTTGTAACCTATTAGATTAGAGGCTTTTTAGGACCGGCTGAAGAGGGAGAAACTAGTTGTTGATGCACCAGATGTGGGAACAATATTCTCTACATAGGCGAATGATGGCTTTGTAGTTATAGGACACTGACAAGTGTGAGAAGTGTTCTTACATGATACAGGAAGCCCACATTTCTCGTAGAAGCCTTGGCAACATTTTCTATTTGTTCAAATTCATGTTACCTGTTAGGTCAAGGAGTTTCAATGATGGACTCTTAGGTAGTGTTCTCTTAGCCATCACAATCTGTGGTTGAAAATGTTTTTATAACTGTTAATGGAAAAGAGCTTTGCCGTAGCAGCAATAAACCTTACCTCAATTTGTGGTCACACTCTACTACACAGCAGAGGTCATTTTCTAAGAATTCAGCCATTGTCTTGTTTATGTCTGCATTCGTTTTGACCACATGTCGAGAATAGAGCATGGTCTAATCAGCAAATATGACAATCTCAGACACAATTGCATCAGGGTGTTCGTTAATGAAAATCAGGAATAATAAAGGTCATATGATCGACTCCTGGGACTCACCTAATTTAATGTCATATTGTTTAAATGTATGGCCCGCAAAGACAACCTAGATCTTTTTTGTCTAAGAATGATCTGATTATATGAAATCTTTCTTTACTAATACTGTACTAATACGTTTTATGAAAAGACCTCCATGCCAGATATTGTCAAACGCTTTGCATATATCAAACACTACCGACCTTGCTTTATCTGCCTTGTCAACTGAATCTTATATGTATTCTAAGAAGACCAATAGGATATATGCAGTAGAACAGGCTTGCCTTAATCAATACTCTTGGTCATACTGAAGTTTAGCATTAACAAGGTAGTGAACTATCACTAGATCGATTGAAGATTCACATATTTTACCTCCTGGTAATAATGTTTGTGACGTCTGGAAGCTCGTTTCAAAAATAAAATAACATCAAATCCCCGAATTTGAGACTAAGTGTGCCAAGTGTTCAGAAATATTGGTTTCAGATGTGACACTTTAATCTATGTTGTCGACATATTCCGAGATTGCCATTTTTTATTTGTTTCTCTGATTATAAGACTAGGACTATGAAAGACCTCATTATTTGCAGAGTCACGTTCAGAGAAAATCTCACCCTTGATAAGCAGTATCTTCTACTGTGGTAAGCTATGGTCTGTCAGATCCAAAGTGACTCTTTGACGTGCAATTGAAGATAGGCAGCACAATGTTTTATCATCATCGCCTATTTTCTCTTAGTTTGCTGACATAAAATCAGTGCCAGCACTGAAGACATCAACATCAAGGTTGATCTTCTAGTAGTCCATAACACAGCACATTTATTTGTTCTGCTTGAAAACAGCCTTCAGCAAGAGTAGCAATTTTGAGAGCTCAAGTGTAGTTTGTCATAAAGACCAAACCAACAATTATTCATCCATTGCTTTCACTCTTCGTTTAACTTTCTCTTGACTGTTCCCGGCATTTATACATATTTTCTCAGCTTGATGGGTACCTTCCGTTCTACTCACTTTCATTATATCGTGGCCAGTTGAACTCTGCATGTAAATCACTGTTTTACGACAAGTCCATCACAAAGAGTTATCACCTGAACAGTTTTCTGTTGCTAAGTTCAGCATAGTCTCTCACTCAATATGGCACAGGAGCACTCAGATTCAACTAGTGTATTTATTCTTTTCCTGCACGCATGTATTTGTCAAAGAAATGAGACTGCAACACTTACCTCTGACATACCATTGGATGGCATGTGTTAGTCGAGGGAGGATGTTGTTAATATAGAGGATAATTCTCCCCTTTTCGTCACTTCACTGCTGACAGACCCTGGGCGCAAAACCTGTTATATGCATTTATATCAGAAACTACACTCTCTTCATCAACAACGCCTGACACTTGAGCTCAGCTTTCTCAATCCATTAAATGATTGATTGGTTGAGGTTCAAAATACGAGTCTATGGTATAAGCTTAAAGTCAATGTTGTCTGTCATCATGCTAATGAGATCGCTTGTAATAATTGCAAGTATAACTATTTCAACTTTGATCGCTTTACATCTTCCACCAACCGTAATTGCTTTCAAGTCTTCCTTCAACTGTAATTGCTTTCAAGTCTTTGTTACCGAATGTATTTCAAATCTTCATTTAACCTTCATTTCTTTCAATCCTATCTTTACCAGCCATGTCTATCACATCTTACTTAAATATTTATTACTTTCAATGGCGTATTCAAAATTAGCCAGTGCAAACAATTGACCGTTTTGTTACAGTTCCTATCACCGTTAATCATGTCACATTCGATCCTATGTTGTTTACATCAGGAGGATTTGCTTTGTGTATTACAATTGGCCGTTTTGTTACAGTTCCTATCACCGTTAATCATGTCACATTCGATCCTATGTTGTTTACATCAGGAGGATTTGCTTTGTGTATTACAATTGGCCGTTTTGTTACAGTTCCTATCACCGTTAAGCGTGTCACATTCGATCCTATGTTGTTTACATCAGGAGGATTTGCTTTGTGTATTACAATTGGCCGCAGTAGAGACTTTGTATGTACGTCATCAAACATCGCACTCACTTGTATTGGTAATAACTTGTTTTCAATGACATGTGACTGACATGTAAAACATGGCTACTTTCTTCATCAGTTATAAAATGATATGAAACCAATGAAAAAGACAACATTTTGTCTACATGTATAACCGAAGTGCTTAAGCTTTCCTTAAACAATAAGTTAATCACCAAATGTCAAACAATTCATACATATTAAATATAATTTTATCAGACTGGAAATACAAAAAACGAGTCTGATTAAATACTAAATTTTTCGTCATGCGAAAACACATTTTCATAAATAAATTTAATATTTTTTTAAATTAAATTTAAAATATTATGGCTTATGTTTTTTTTTCACTTTTTATTAAAACCACAGTATTTAATTACTCCTCGCCAGGAGTTAGGCACAAGGCCTGTTTTTATCGTACTCCCACAGGTAAGATGTGACCTAAGGTCGGGTCGAGAAAGTGGGGTTTGAAAAGCCAGCGCCCGAGAGGTGATCACTCTGGCCATTAAAAATGATACTAATTCTCAGCAAAATTTGCCCATTCATATATTTTTTCCTGATTTAAAATAACTAAAAAAAATTATTACATACATTAAGAAATATTAGTCAAATAAAAGTTGCAAACAAAATGGGATTATAATTTGTTAACGTCCTCAATAAAGAGAATATGTTTCTTAAATATTATTCAAGCTATTATTTTCTATTTTAAACCATAAAAATTGTGTAAATGATAAAAACACAATTATCACATTTCGGATCATATTAATAAAAGTTTTTTGGATTTTTAGTGGCATATTATGTAAAAAAGTAAAGCTATGCATGTTATTAATCTATAAGTATTGCAACAAATGTTCGCCTTATATTTTTAATTTAATCAATAATTAATTTGGGATAAAATAATACATAACTTTTACCCCACAATTCTGAAACCTATTACGAATTTGGTCATATAATAATAACCATTACGTCATCTGCTCAACATTTTAAAAATAATTTTCTCAGCACAGAACATGTATAAAAATTAATATATTTGTATGAAATGTGTCTTCTAAATTCTTGATATTTGCTGCAACTCCAAAAATCTTGTAAAAACAAATGTCGACTTAGATTTGCATTGATTTACATGTAAGTAATTTGGTCATTTAATAATAACTGTTTCGTCATGTACGTTCCTTTATCTTTTCTTGAAATTTATCTTTTAATTTTCTTTTCATATTTGCAGAATATCGAGCAGTCATAAGAAAAACAAGTGTTATTAGAATTTAATTGATTTGATGACTTGAAATATGGAAATGTCTTGCGGAAATATATTCTGGAATTTCTCGATGTTAATTCCCCAGAGTTAAAAGAAGAAAACGAAAGAAATAATATACTTGTGAACTATACCAATTTTTATTCTTTCATTAAATGGAACTTTGTGATAACATATTGGAAAAAACTTTCTTGTCACGTGTATATGTATTTCTCTTCTACCTACTATTATGAAATAATTAAATACTTGTCGCAAAGTCAAATTCCATGTATTTAAAATAGAAAAAAGACACAGACACTGCTAATGGGAAAAACCTTAATTATAGCTTTGTGTTTCTTATTTTACAATTAAACAAAAAATGTTGCAACATATGCGAACGCATACTGGAGAGAAACCATACTCTTGTGAAGTATGTGGTTCTTCCTTTACACAGAAAATGCATATGTTGCAACATATGCGAACGCATACAGGAGAGAAACCATATTCTTGTGAAGTATGTGGCTCTCGTTTTACAAGGAAACAAAGTATTTTGCGACATATGCAAACACATACTGGAGATAAACCATATTCTTGTGACGTATGTGGATCTTCGTTTACACATAATCATTATATGTTGCGACATATGCGAACGCATACTGGAGAGAAACCATACTCTTGTGAAGTATGTGGTTCTTCCTTTACACAGAAAATACATATGTTGCAACATATGCGAACACATACAGGAGAGAAACCATATTCTTGTGAAGTATGTGGCTCTTCTTTTACAACTAAACGAAGTATGTTGGAACATATTCAAATGCATACTGGAGAGAAACCATATTCTTGTGAAGTGTGTGGTTCTTCTTTTACACAGAAACAAAGTATGGAGCAACATATGCGAACGCATACTGGAGAAAAACCATATTCTTGTGAAGTATGTGGCTCTCGTTTTACAAGGAAACAAAGTATTTTGCGACATATGTACACACATACTGGAGATAAACCATATTCTTGTGACGTATGTGGCTCTTCGTTTACACATAATCATGATATGTTGCGACATATGCGAACTCATACTGGGGAGAAACCATATCCTTGTGAGATTTGTGGCTCTTCTTTTACACAGAAACAAAATATGTTGCAACATATGCGAACGCATACTGGAGATAAACCATATTCTTGTGAAGTATGTGGCGCTTCTTTTACACAAAAAGAACATATGTTACAACATTCCCGAAAGCATACTGGAGAAAAAACATATTATTGTGAAGTATGTGGCGCTTCTTTTACATATAGACAAAGTATGTTGCGACATATGCGATCGCATAATGGAGATAAACCATATTCTTGTGAAGTATGTGCCTCTTCTTTTACAATAAAACAACATATGTTACGACACATGCGTACGCATACTAGAGATAAACCATACTCTTGTTAATATTTGTGTCTTTGTTTTAAATGAAATCCAATATATAGTATGAAAACGACTGTAAACAAAACAATATTTTTGTGAATACATTGCTTTTACCTTTTGTACAGATATAGTATGTAGAACACAGCTGTATACATACTAAATATAAACTATATTCCTGTAAAGTATATGGCTCGGTTTTTAGACAAATCTAATATGCTGATGCTTAAGAGTAATAATATTCTCAAAGTATTTAGTTCATTTAAAATGAAACAACATATGTTGTAACTAATATCTTTTAGCTCATATGCAAGTGTACTTGATAGAAACACAAATGTGAATATGTTGCTCTTTTGCACTAAAACATAATACTGAAAAAAAAAACTTTTTCGTGAAGTATGTATCTTATCTCTTCCACAGAAACCACGTTGTTTACAACACATGAGGGCACATACTATTGATACATTCTAGTAATGATGCCAACCATTTATGATTGGGAACTTACCCGGCAATATACATGGTGTACCAATTAGAAAAAATGTCCAAAGCATTGCATTAAAACGCTGTAATCCTGGAATGATGTCTCAAAATCTGGTGAATGTCTGGCATCTGGTAGTAAAGACAAAGAGAACATAAAATTTAAAAAAAAGAAATAATATTTTTGTTAAGTATGTGTCTCTACTTTTACATTTAAATACGCTGTTGACATGCGTGAATACATAAAAAACATTGCATTAAAACGCTGTAATATTGAAATGATGTCTCAGAGTATCTACAAAAGCTGGTGAATTTCTGGTTTCTGGTAGTAAAGACAAAGAGAACATAAAATTTAAAAAATATATATATATATTTGTAAAGTATGTGGCTTTACTTTTACATTTAAATACGCTGTTCACACGTGTGAATACATACCGGATGTAAATTATATTTTAAGGAAATATTTTGATCTTTTTTCAAAGAAATCAGACTTTGTTAATTCATATGAGTAAGAGCTGACATACAAAACCAATTGGAGTCTTGACAATATTAACTCAATGCAAACCTAAAATCTATTCTAAATTAAATAAAAGTGTGGAGAAAGTTTACAGATAAAATATTTTTTGAATAACTGGAAAATAAAGTAACTTTTAACATCTTAAAAAATATGAGTACGCCCTTTTGGACATATCAGAAATATTTTTTTTAATTAATGAAATGAAAGGATGACTTCGAAAATCATATCTCCGAATATTATTTTAATACTTTCCCGCAAAAATAAAAATAACATGCCTCAAAATACATAGTTTTTCTTTATTTATAATTAAATTTTTGTATTTACTTCCTTTCATAGATTTTTACTGTTACGAAAATTTATTACAATAATTTTAGAAATGTTTCTATATGTACATAATACTAGGAACAGTGGATAATTAGTTGCAACTCATTCTGTATATATATTAGATAGAACACGAGTATTTTTCATTCCTCTTTATTTAATGTGTATGAAAAAATAATTATTGTTTGATTGTCTGTAATTAAAGAAAGTTATATTCGGAGACGAAATCGATATGAAAATACTGGCATGTTAAACCCGTACCTCCTAGTACCATTGAAATACTGAACTTACAGCTGGTCTCTAATTGTCTAATGTAATATGGTTTTTAATTATTGTATACAAAGATTATATCTGTGGTTAATGAAATATGACTTTTAATTATTTTACATCTATTTTATGATGACATTTTTGTGGAATTACATTTTATACTCATGAGATATATTTTGTTAAATATAGAAACAAATAAAATCAAACTGTAAAATAGTTTTAAAGAAAAGGGAATCACCCGTCTTCATGCTAAAAACCAATGGAAAGACAAGGGGGAATTTATTGGGTAAAAAGGTAATTTTGCAGGAGAACGAAAATATAAGATTCTGAGAGAAAAAGTAACCAGAAAAATAATTGCCAGATCATTACAAACTGTTCTGCAAAGCATCTGCTTGAGGACCTTGATATTGTAGATGAAGGATTTCATCTTGTCAGAGAAAAAGTTAAGTGCAGTACATTTAGAAACATATGCACGGACGAGCAAGAGAAGGTTCGTGTCTCCTCCAATGAGGGTGGTTGATTTGAAATAAGACATATTGATGACTGCCTTTGCAATCTCAACATCGGCATCTCCTTCCGCTTGAATAACGTCACAGCTTTTCTGTCGTATTCGTTCCATGATCCTCTGGATAACGCCTGCTTGTTTGACACATTTGACAAGAAGTCATCCTTTTTCCCAGCAAATTTTGTTACCTCGGTAATATTCACCTTTATTGTATTCGACTTCGTTGCTGATGAGTAAAGTCCTTTATACTTGGCCAAACTTCATAACCATCATACGCGACAGTTGATCTCCCATAGTGTTCAACAGTAAATGATGCATAATCATTTGCAATCAAGCTGTAGGTACTCCATCTTTCCATTTCAAACAGTGAAGAAAAGATCCTCCATCTAGTACATTTTGCTCTGTGACTGGAACAGTTTGTGTCAACATAGACATCCTCGTTAAAATAAAGAGATTCCATATCGACTTATCAGCTTTCCTTGAAGTACTCATTTCCATATTCCGTTGATTTACTACCTCGTAAGTATTCTCCCATTTAAGCGACAAGGTCCTATATCGTTATTTGTTCATCATCGTTTTTCTCTAAGAATACACACATTTCGAATGCTTCATCCTGATCGATGTCTTTTGGTCCTCCACTTTTTCGTCGTTTGGTTAATTCAACTGACGTTAACTGTCTTTGCTTCGCATTGTATGGAAGTTTACGTTACATGACTGGTGGTACAGTTTGCAGCAAGAAGATCATTACCAAAATATTCGATCCTACCTCAAACAGCAGTGGCCCACTCATTCCCTCTTGTTTTGCAATGAACAACGATAGTTTGAGTAAATGCATGTTTTCACATAGCAAATTTTCCTCTCACTTTTCGTTTATAATCTTTTTTCGTAGTATCAGTTCCACAGAAAAAGGCTATGCGTTTTACTGTCATATCGTCTCAGAGAAACACGAGCGCACCTTTTTACTGGCCGAGCAGAATCATTTTTTTTAGGCTAAAGCAATGTCCTTTGTGTTCATGTGAACATTAGTTCCGGCTTGAACAATGACTTTGACACTTCTTTCGATACTTGCACGGTTTACAGCTACATCACCCTTTTCTCGAAGCACCACGGTCTCATTACAGTCCAAATCATGTTCGCATGAAGGACAAATTTCTCTACTGGCGGCTGAACTCATGTTTGTCCCTGGAAATATACGAAAATATATGTTATGATTTTTAGATCTCATTTTGATTTGACGACGCCGTCATACTGTCGGCACGTGTAACCGTGACGACCGCTACCCAAGTAAGCCTTGTGTACGTGATTTCCGACCGCTTAAAAGTGGAATCGGCTGCATTGGTACTCGTTCTGTAACTGCTGTGATGGCACAAAAGTCGGAACACATGATCATACTTGTTACCATAGCAATTACACGCGGATTGCCCATGTGCCATGCTCACTGTGGCAAAAAGAACGTCCCAAAAGAAACACAATTTTCTGAATCATGGAGCCATCTTTCATCCGAAGACATATGTCTACGACTACGTCCGCCACTTTTCTATAAATAGTGGAGTCTAGCAACAGGCAGGCAGAGGGACCGCTGGCAACCGAGACCCGCGGCTGCTTCGGTGGGCATTGCAACCGCTCCGCCCCGACCATCAGCGCTGCTGCTTCTACTAACAACAACAACAACAGTCATCGCTGCTTCTACTCCTACTACCACCAACAACAACAATCATCGCTGTGTCTACTACCAACAGCAACAATCATCGCTGCGTCTACTCCTACCAACAACAACAATCATCGCTGCGTCTACTCTTACCAACAACAAAAACAAATGCCGCTGCTGCTTCCATCACTACCACCAACAACAACGACGACTATTCTTGGTAATTTCCTTCCGTTTGTTTGGAAAATAAATGATTGAATTGTTATAATTACCATCCTGTGTTGTCTATTCCTTTCTGCTTGCCCCCATACGCTTTAATAATATAACACTGGTGTCAGAAGCGAGCGGCAGGTAGGATGGACTACTCAGGATTCACTCGTAATGAACTTCTAAGCCTCATCAAAAATTAAAGATCGGAACTATCAAACATAAAATCTGGTAAAGAAGATGACATTTCATCCAGACGTGATCAACCACGATTTTGAACATCTCAACAAACTCAGCCAAACACGAACATCACCAAGCCTCATGACTTAATACTGGTTGTAAAAAGTCAGGCTCAGCAAGCATCAACATCACCTTTCAAGGTCTACCAACCCTCTTCAACAAAAGACGCGACAACCAAATCTTCCCAGACATTCATCAAACAACCGCGCAGACCCACATGTGTAGCAGTCACCAATGCGCTCATTCATCAAACAACTGTGCAGACCCACATGTGCAGCAGTCACCAATGCGCTCATTCACCAAACAACCGCGCATACCCACATGTGCCGCAGTCACCAATGCGCTCATTCATCAAACAACCGCGCAGACCCACATGTGCAGCAGTCACCAATGCGCTCATTCATCAAACAAGTGCGCAGACCCATATGTGCAGCAGTCACCAATGCGCTCATTCATCAAACAACTGCGCAGACCCACATGCGCTCACTCATCAAACAACCGTGCAGACCCACATGTGTAGCAGTCACCAATGTGCTCATTCATCAAACAATTGCACACGACCCCACATGCGCTCATTCACCAACCACTGTGGAGACCCACTTGCGCTCACTCATCAACAATCGCGCAGACATTACAAGACTCCAGACGCATAGAAGTCCACAAACGCCATCAGGATACAGACCAAACCGTATCCCGAAACGGTCGACACGAGGCCAGCTGCCTGCACGTTTTAAGGACTTCATCATGAAATGATTCCCCTCGGGCATGCGACTTTACACATACCAGACAATTCAAATCAAAATGAGATCTAGGGGAGCTGTTATGATTTTTAGATCTCATTTTGATTTGACGACGCCGTCATACTGTCGGCACGTGTTACTGTGACGACCGCTACACAAGTAAACCTTGTGTACGTGATTCCCGACCGCTTAAAAGTAGATTCGGCTGCATTGGGACTCGTTCTGTAATCGCTGTGATGGCACAAAAGTCGGAGCACATGATCATACTTGTTACCATAGCAATTACACGCGGATTGCTCATGTGCCATGCTCACTGTGGCAAAAAGAACGTCCACAAAAGAAACCTACTTTCTGAATCATGGGGCCATCTTTCATCCGAAGACATATGTCTACTACTACGTCCGCCACTTTTCTATAAATAGTGGGGTCTAGCAACAGGCAGGCAGAGGGACCGCTGGCCACCGAGACCCGCGGCTGCAGCGGTGGGCATCGAAACGGCTCCGCCCCGATCATCAGCGCTGCTGCTTCTACTAACGACAACAACGACAACAACAACAACAACAACAGTCACCGCTGCTTCTACTCCTACTACCACAAACAACGACAATCATCGCTGTGTCTACTCCTACCCACAGCAACAATCATCGCTGCGTCTACTCCTACCAACAACAACAGTCATCACTGCGTCTACTCCTACCGACAACAACAACAATCATCGCTGCGTTTACTCCTACCAACAACAACAGTAATCACTGCGTCTACTCATACCACCACCAACAACAACAGTCACCGCTGCGTCTACTCCTACCAACAAAAACAACAGTCATCACTGCGTCTACTCCTACCAACAACAAAAACAAATGCCGCTGCTGCTTCCATCACTACCACCAACAACAACGACGACAATTCTTGGTAATTTCCTTCCGTTTGTTTGGAAAATAAATGATTGAATTGTTATAATTACCATCCCGTGTTGTCTATTCCTTTCTGCTTGCCACCATACGCTTTAATAATATAACACTGGTGTCAGAAGCGTGCGGCAGGTAGGATGGACTACTCAGGATTCACTCGTAATGAACTTCTCAGCCCCATCAAAAATTAAAGATCGGAACTATCAAACATAAAATCTGGTAAAGAAGATGACATTTCGTCCAGACCTGATCAACCACGATTTTGAACATCTCAACAAACTCAGCCAAACACGAACATCTCCGAGCCTCATGACTTAATACTGGTTGTAAAAAGTCAGGCTCAGCAAGCATCAACATCAACTTTCAAGGTCTACCAACCCTCTTCAACACAAGACGCGACAACCAAATCTCCCAGACATTCATCAAACAACCGCGCAGACCCACATGTGTAGCAGTCACCAATTCGCTCATTCATCAAACAACCGCGCAGACCCACATGTGCAGCAGTCACAAATGTGCTCATTCATCAAACAACCCCGCAGACCCACATGTGCAGCAGTAACCAATGCGCTCATCAAACAACTGCGCAGACCCACTTGCGCTCACTCATCAAACAACCGTGCAGACCCACATGTGTAACAGTCACCAATGTGCTCATTCATCAAACAATTGCACACGACTCCACATGCGCTCATTCACCAACCACTGCGGACACCCACTTGCGCTCACTCATCAACAACCGTGCAAACATTACAAGACTCCAGACGCATAGAAGTCCACAAACGCCATCAGGATATAGACCAAACCTGATCCCGAAACGGTCAACACGAGGCCAGCTGCCTGCACGTTTTAAGGACTTCATCATGAAATGATTCCCCTCAGGCATGCGACTTTACACATACCAGACAATTCAAATCAAAATGAGATCTAGGGGAGCTGTTATGATTTTTAGATCTCATTTTGATTTGACGACGCCGTCATACTGTCGGTACGTGTTACTGTGACGACCGCTACACAAGTAAGCCTTGTGTATTTGATTCTCGACCGCTTAAAAGTGGATTCGGCTGCATTGGGACTCGTTCTGTAATCGCTGTGATGGCACAAAAGTCGGAGCACATGATCATACTTGTTACCATAGCAATTACACGCGGATTGCTCATGTGCCATGAGACAGTATGGGGTGTTATGGTGGGGTCTACTTGTTGTACACTTGACCTAGCAGTGACACCAGTTCGCCGTTAAAAACGCCCGAGCACTCTGACGTACTGAGCGAAAAACAGTTCCATTGTCCATTATCACCTCCATTACTGAACTCCGTTCAAGCATCACCTTTTCCAATTGCTATGTAACCGCAGGTATCGTCTCTGCATGTAACTCCCTCCATATTGCTAGCCTCCCAGGCCAAGAGTCAATCATTGACAAGTATGCGCCACCACGATAATCTTGTCCAATTATTTGAAGTTCCAATTTCACCGGGATCGTATACATTCGGGGCAGGATCGATTAATTGACATCGAACACAGTTCCTGACCGCTCTCTGAACTTCCTGCCGTCTTATAAGTGGATCAACTTTCCGCACCAAATATAAAGTTTCTATCCACTCCCATGTGGTGCATGCAATGCAACTCTTCTAGTTCTCCGGTTCCTAAACAGCATACCGGGACCTCTTCTTTCTCAACTAACCACCGTTTCTTTATTCGGGTCATCGCATCTGCTTTGTTTTTCTGTAAAGGCACAAACACTGAATTTTTTCGCAGTCCAAATTCGGATATTAACTCTCCAAGTATTCCCAATCTCCGCTTTACGATCATTTCTCCAGCACCCTTTGTTCTATTTCTTCCACTCTCATCCACTGTAGAGTTCACTCAACATAGTAGCGTTGCTGAATCAGTACTTATTTCAATCTCTCTCAATCCCCATTTTATAGCTAAATTCACGCCTTTCAAAACAGCATCTAATTCGGCCACATTAATGTGATTACAGTCATCTTTTTTTTCTCAGCCATGCTGCATCTTCCGCCACCAAACCACCAATCTCTACAATACTGCTTGCATCATACCACACAATTCCTATTTTGTTTCAGGTATGTGCCAAGCTCCATTAACTGGGTCCTCCTTCTCTACATCAGTTAGAATCTCCTGTATTACTTTGACAGATTTGCCATCAACTCTTTCCTCCCAGTCTACTCCACTTGCTCTTCTTTTAACATAACTGCATGCCAGTCGTAGCCATGCAGTAACTGGATCGTGCCCCAACAATTTGCCGCAGATAGAGAATAACTGCCGCTTATTCATTTCTTCCGTCATCTCCGGGACTTCGTTGTCACTTTTGAACATCAGCTCACTCGTCTTTCGTTTCATCAACTTAAGTCCCAGTGCTGCTCCGTCGTCCAAGGATACAGGTAGCTTTGCTGTCAGCCCAAATCGCTTAAGATGTTCCACCACTTCCTCTGTCGATACTTTTGTCACATCTACGATTATGTCATCAATGTACGAATCAGTGGCCTCCTTTGTCTTATTTCCTTTCATTAATACAGTTTTTAGAACGGCTGCCATAGTTTTTAGTGCAACATTAAGCCCAAATTCTAAACGTGTCAGACGGTAGCTTCTTTATTTAGAGCAGACTAGCTGGTACTGCCATAGCTCCTGTGCCACGTGTAGTTGCAAGTAGGCAGACTTAAGGTCTACAATCGCAGTTTCTCCTGCGAACCACCTCCATTTTCTCATCTTTTCATCACACATATCTATTAGGTCGCTCCCTGTATGACATGCTACAAAACGGCTCAATTCCCGAAAATCTAACACTGGCCTCACTTTACCTTTTGTGGCCTTAACCACTGCCATCAACGGTAACACACCATTTTCTTAATCCTGCCATGGTAAGAGAATACCATCTGCTATCCATGTTTCCACTTCCTTCTCAAACTCTGATTTTTCCCACTGTCCAGGGAATCCTTATAATATTTTACTTTGTTCTGCAACACTTGGTGCTCTCCCATCCATTTCCATTTCACTGTCCATCTCGCTCCATCAAAATCTGCCTCGAAATCTTTATCTTCAATTTTGCAAACGTTCGGCTGATGGGCAGCTACGACACAGTGTACATCTCCAAACATGGCCTTAGTTTTGTTGATACTCACACCTCCCATCTCATTGATCACGTCCATTCCAATTATGACATCGATTCCGTCAATCATGTGATCCATCAGAATCACTTCCACCTTCAATCGTACCCCACTTACTTTCATTTCCACTTGCCGGGCTCCCTTACATTTTACGTCCCGACCGTCAACTGTTTTTCTCGTGCCACTTCTACCACACCCACTCACAAGTTTGGAGTTAAGTAGAGTAGTGGTGCATCCAATGTCAACAAGTGCCGGCATTACAGCATCATTTACTGCCACTTCTATCATGGGTAGAGGTCCGTACTGCGCCTTCATTCTGTTTCTGGGGTAGCTACTGGCGCAGAAGCTCCACTTTGCTCGTTTCCCTGAGCCAGAGAACAATATCTCGCAATGTGCCCAATTCTTCCACACTCATAGCATCTTACTCTGACTCTAGCTGGCTCCGTGCAATCTTTAATAAGATGTGGTCCTCGACACCTAAAGCACCGAATGCTTGAAGATTCTGTTTGAATCTCATTTTTCAGGGTAGTGCTTTGTGTACTCGCTGCCACCGTCCCAGTATCTCGCATTCTCTTGCTAACCAATAGCTGTGCAGTTGGTATCAGTCGACTAACATCCAGTCTCTCCAAGTGATGTAATTGTTGCAATGCCACAGATACGTCCTCTGGAAATCCTGTGATGAACGCGAGTTTGGCTGTCTGATCCAAACCTATTCCTAGGTATCCAGCTAATCCAGCCAATCTTTTGATATTGTTGGTATAAACATCCACCGAATCGTTCCAGTTTTTCATAGGCTTTGAAAGGACCTTCAGTGAATGCTGTCACGAATCTCACTTCTATCACTTCCGCATCTAATTGGTCTGTATCATACATCTCATGGTAGAGGGCAAGCGTATCACCATGAAGAAAAAGTGGAATGAAACTAGCCAGGTGTTGTACTCGCTGTAGTTTCGCCACCAGTTTTACTTTTTTCATCCACCCGACTACATCACCTTCTCTACTAAAAGGCGATATCACAACCTTGCTCAAACTTATTTTACCGGACTCCATAGTCCTCTCTTCACGCCGAAATAGCTTGTAATCCAAACTTGAAACAAGTAAAATTGGCTTTTCCTCACCTTCACCGACAATCGCAATCTCCAATATTCAAAGTTATCTCTCCAATATTCACAGTTCTCTCTCCAATCTTCACTCTCTTCTCTTCCAAACTCAACTCAGCCTTTTAGTCAAAAAAGTACACTTTTTATATTCTTTAACCCACCACATATGCAGTATATTTAACAAGTACTCAACAGAAAGTGGTGGATTTTATGCAAATTTTCTATCAATATATTGTTGATTTTCACAAATGTTCATTTCTGCGTTAATTTAATATTTTAAACTATAAAATAAATCAGTTTATCTAAAGAAGAGGACTGTTCGTTTTGTTGGTTTTGTAATGAAAAAATATACTGTCGATTTTCTCAAATTCTATTTTCTTTAATAAATGTTCTATCAATATACTGTTTATTTTCACAAATTGTTATTTCTTCAAAAAATGTTCTATTAATTGAATTTGCATGGCTTCTTATTTAAAAAAATGCATATTTACCATTTTCGGAGAAATTGCGCATTAAAAAAGAGAGTTGTCTGCCCCTTACACCATTAGAACTCTTCTAAAATAAATTTCGGCTCGTGTACCGCATCTGTACAAGTGCCAATAATAATTATTTGATTTTCAGAAACACGAGGAATATTTGTTAAATTAATACTTGAATTTAAAAAAACCCGAAGAAGATGAAAAAAGCCGGTTTCCAGAATTTGTTTTTGTTCAATGAAAATATCGTTTGCTTGAAGCGGTTTTCCATGAAGAATGAACGAACTTTTTTCAAGAGAAATGTTATCACCTGCTGATGAGCGAACTATATAAAAAAAGAATACACAAGAGAATTTCCACTTCTTTAAAAATAATTATATTGTAAATTGTGAACTGTGAGTACATTTTGTTGTTAATATTTTCTTTTTTGAATGACATATGAACATATATGCATAGTGAAAAAAATAAATTAATAACGTCTTCAGTTTTAAAACATTTCCCTCTTTTTTTTACTAAAAACGCCAAATCAATCTTTGGTTTTAAATGATAAAAATTAAAGCGCAAAGTTTTCTTGATTATTAACTTGAAGACTGAAACGGATAGGTACCGATTTAGTTTCTTTGTCAAGCTAAATGATGAAATTGTATTCTTTCGCTACAAAACGCTTGTATTTAGCTTTGTGGCAAGCCCCTTCATTCTCAAATGTATAATCAAATATCACGTGGAAAGGTATCCTGATACTCTTTCCAGGGAGATTCTACTCAACCATTTTTATGTGGACAACCTCGTCAAAACACACGACTTTTCGGAATTATTATTGGATATGTGTAATGGCGCCATGCTAGTTAAGGCTGAAGGAAATGTTTTCTTGAGATATTGTAATTCCAACTGCGAGGAGTTAGAATCAAAGATGAAGAGTGATGGTAGTTTCATTACACATACTTCTCCATATGAGAAAGTGATGGGATACTTGTATGATCCCACTAAGGATGATATGTACATTTCTCTGGGTTTGGTAGAGAAGGCGGCAAACACTAAAAGAAGAATATTGTCCCCAAATTCCAATGTGTACAATCCTGTCCCGATCAAGGGGAGATTACTTATCAGTCATTTATGGAAAATAAAAATGCTGTGGGATGTATCCTTACCAGCAAATGCGCAGGAGATTTGGAGTAGGATATTTGTGGAGTTTGTTTCTTTGGACAGTTTGAGATTTCCCAGATTCGTAATGGACACGTCTATCAATTCAGATCTGATTGTATTTTGTGATGCTTCGCAAAAGGCGTTCGGATTTGCTGCCTATATTTTTCAGAATGACCCAGTTAATATGCTTTTCGCCAAGGCCAAGGTGGCACCTTTGATCAAGAGAACTCTCCCTTCTTTAGAGTTAAAGTCGGTATTTTGGCTTTTAAATGTATCCCTAATTTGTTCAGAATTCTTCCATCTGGGTCGATAAAGAAAACCTTTTTAATGGTAGATGCCCAAGTAGTTTTGTAATGGGTGCTGTCAGAAGATATGAAAATCAAATGTGTGTTCATAAAAAACGGTTAAAATTAGACAATTAAACGATCTTGGTTTTAATCTCTGCTGATTTGGTAACCAGAATTATTTCTCTTAAGAAATTCATAACTGTGTTTCATGGCCGTTTGTGGTTGTCTAGTGAGGTTGTGCAATGGCCGGCCAGTGATTTAACCTGTCTTGATTCGGACAGTCAAAAGTTGGTTTTAACTAACACCATGTCAAGTCTGTCTGTTATTTCAGATGTAGCTTCTGTGTTAGACATAGAAAAATTTTCCAATTTGACTAAACTATTGAGAGTTTTTACTTTCGTGTTCAAATTTGTGTGTTTTGAAAAAATCTGCCTTTGATCCTGTTTTGGCTTCCAGGATATATTTGATTAAGTTTATGCAGTATTTGTTCCTCCCAAAGGAAAAAAAATACTTGTTGAGTCCTTCCACTGGAGATATACATTTTCTGGTTTCTAGTTTAAATCTAGTTTTGGATGAACGGGGATTGATTAGGTCTAAGGGTAGAATTGAGAAGTCAATGTTTGTCTGTATGATGTGGTTTGTCCTATTTTGTTACCCAGATGTTGCCATTTTACAAATTTGGTTATAATGGTATCTCATGATAAATGTAAGCATTTGGGTATTGCTACTACCCTTTGCAAATTGCGTATGGCATTTTTTTTATCAGTAAATCCAGACAGGCAGTTAAGTTCGTTATTTCATCTTGTTCTTTATGCAATAAATATAATTCTATGTCGTTTGGTTATCGTAACGTGACTAATTTACCCAAACATAGAGTTACCTTTATCAGGCTGTTCTAACACACGGGAATAGATTTTACTGGTCATTTGTCAGTGGAAGACGGTGGCAAAATTTAAAAAAAGATGTATATTTTGTTATTTGCCTGTTTCAATGTCAGAGCAATTCACATGGAATTGATCGACGACATGTCTGCGCATGCAGTTAGTCTTGCCTTTGTGAGATTTTTTGAATTTATATCACATTCCTACCCATATTTATTCGGACAATGCTCGCTCTTTTATAGCTCGTTGTAATCTGATTAGGGAGGTTTTAGTTTCTGATGAATTTGAGGGAAAAGTCAGTTCCTAGAACATCAAACATCTTACGATACCAATGTATTCGGTTTGGTTTGGTTGTGTGTGGGAGCGTCTTCATAAGATGGTGAAATGTTGTTTGTATAAGTTGGTAGGAAGCGAACAACTGCTTTATTTTAAATTAGTACGATGTTATCGAATATTCAGAATTCTGTTAATTCATGCCCACTCTCTTATATATGTTCGAGGGGTTCTAGTATTGATGTTATTTCTCTTGACGCCTTCCTTTACCCTCATCATAGTAATTCGGTATTTTTTTGAATCCTAATAAAAAATTATTCGAAATTAAATTGCCCCACAGATCGGACTTTTTAAATAGTTTAGAAAAAAGAGATCACTACTTGAAAAACTCCACAAATTGTGTCATGAGGAGTATTTACTTTGCTTAAGAGTCTCGTGACTTATATCAGATTGACTTTAAAAATATCATTAAAAAGGATGATGTTGTGCTCATTAAGAATCCTGCTAAATCTCGACCTTATTGGTCTTTAGGTGGAGTAGTGGAAGTTATAGTTGGTAATGATAATTGTATAAGATCTGCTAATATTGGGAAGCCAGATGGTAATACTCAGTTGCATTGTCTCAGACATTTGTATTCCTTGGAGTTGTCGATAACTCATTCTCACCAGACTGACATTCCCCCCGATTCGGATGATGCGAACGCTGTTGTTGCAAGAACTTCTAGTGCGGATGTTAATTCTAGACCTCGGATATTCCTTACTTAGTATACTTTTGAGGAACCCCTGTTTCAGCAGCACCCGCGAAACGATCTCTGAAAGAAATTCGATGATTATTGGTTGAGCCACTTTTTACTGATTCGGTAATTCTAACAAAATATTCAATCTAAATTGACTGTTACCCAATCAGAAAAATGTTTGCACTGGGAGCCAAACCCCTTTTTCCCGCATCTCTTATATAAGCATCTCTTATACAAGCATCTCTTATATAAGCATCTCTTATATAAGCAAGAATTTTATATAAGCAATAATCCGATGTTAAACAAATTCGATTACGTAAGTTACGTAGTCACTAGACTGTTCACAAACCCATTTCTGTTACCTGTTTGTCACATTTTATATCTGCATTTTATGTATTGAAATAAATATAGTGAAAGACGCAATTGCCGAACATAATTACGTTGTCGACATTCAAGCACTCTTCGAGTAAAATTTCCTTTTCAACTATTTTCTATGTTGGACCTTCTACATATAATTCTCACTGATCAGCTGCTTTTCTGGCTAAGAGTGTATTGCGATCTTTTTACCTCTTTGCTGTTCCCCCTCCTTCTCTAATGGTTGCACAACCAAGTGTGGATAGTGAGGCGTGTATTAATTATTCAATTAGTACTGTCGAACTTTTTTTCTGCAAAAACTTCATTAAGGTAATCTGAGACTTTTAGTTAATGCAGTACCTATATTCAGCATCCCTTAGAATAGATCTTACCATAGTATGTCTACATTTTCACAGAAGCAGTTTTAAAATTTTTACTGAAACTCATACGGCAGGATTTACTCGTCTCATTCCTCGTGAGATAGTATTGTATTTAAATAGACATTAAACAGTAAACTGATTTATAAACTTGGTTAGAGAAATATTTAATATCCAGAAATCTGCTGGGGATCCCATGATGTCTGGTCCTGGAACGTTTGTGATTGGTCTGAAATGTTCTCAATTAACACCTATACAATCATTGGTGTTGTTGTATCAACTGCGTCAAGAGCAAGCTTAAGCTTCCCAGGCCTGCGATTGATTTCTATTGTACAACATTTATGGAATAGTTTGTGATGCCACCTGTCATTTTCTTGTAGTTTTGTTACATAGATTACCAAATCGTCTGTGGCAATGGAAAATCGCTTCATATTTAGAAGTTATTCGAATTACTTCTTTTCAAATAGCTCAACCGAAAGGTTCAATCTAAATGGTAGCTGATCTTAATGGTATCGATGTTCAGAAAGTGGTCATGTTCTCAGCTGTTTTGTCGAGTTCAACGTTTCAGTATACTTGTTACAGTTCTGATTTTGTGAATACCTTTGTATTGTCATGAAAAACATCAACGAGAATCTGCATTGTGTAGTTCAGTGGATGGGTTATTTTTGAGTTTGTGAGTATCAAGTCCTACTCTTAGTGTTACATTTTTCTTACTTGTGAGGAAGTTCTCATCACATATTTCACTGCTATGGTATTAAAAATAGAAAGAGGGGATTTGTTTGCACGTTTCTTCGATTTAAAAAATAAAGCTTTAAATTTAAACTATCAAACAAATGTGATGAAATATGAGTCGACCCAGATCAACACAGGGGGGGGGGGGGTAAGGTTATTCAAGTAATACTCTTAGTCTTACATTTTTCTTAATTGTGAGAAAATTATAATCACATATTTCGCCCCTATGATGTGAAAAACAGAAAGAGGGGACTTGTTGGCACATGTTTGCGTAATGTAAAAATGAAGTTTTTAATTTGAACTGGCAAACAAATGTGAGCAGATATAAGTCGACCAATATAGTCAGTTCACCTTCTCCCTCTTACTAAGGAAATCAACCCACCCACTTAAAAGAATAAGGGTTACACACCACAGTAAAAATACAGGATAACGTTGTTCTATGCTATGGATTTTTCTTACATAATGGAAAAGTGAAATGAAGCCAAATTCAACACTTCAGTTCAGCGGCACAAGACATCAGTGCGACCCAGTCTAGAAAAACAGAAGACAGCCGAGCAAGAAAATTGAACATAGAGAAAATTTTGTCTTTGCTATGTAAAAAACTGAAAATTATTTACATAGTTATAACTTCTTTGCTTATATTTTTTTACATTTCCTTCTTCCCTTGTTCCTTTTCTCATTTTTATTGCTAATCTTCCGTATTACTTTAATGCTACAAGTTTTCTTACCTTTTAAATAAACTAACCTCTTCCCAAAACGCATTTCACTTCACATTCACCGAATAAATTCCCTCTTACACACGCTTGTCTTTCTACATGTCAGCATGAGGTCGGATAATTATATTTTTCTTTAAATTTTTTTTACAGGTTTATTTTGTTTTATTGTATTTTTCAATGATAAGGACAATACTTTTTTTAATACAAGTCCAACATATTTTTAATATAATGTTTCATATTTAAATAATTTTGGTAAGGAATTTTTTTGCTTCGGTATTTAACAAAACTGACCTAATAAGTATGACATTTAATTCCACCAAAAGTGTTTTTATGGAAAAATATTTTGTGCTTTCACTGATGTAATCTTTGTATGAAATAATGAAAAGCCATATTTAGTTAGCCAATTATGAAACCAGCTGTAAATGGACTATTTCAATGGTATTAGGATGGACGGGTTTAAAATGGCAGTCTTTTCAAATCGATTTCGTATCAGAATAAATGTTGCTTTAATTACAGACAATCAAACAACAATTTACTTTTCATAAAAAGGCAATAAAAAAAATTAAAACTACTCGTGTTTTATCCAATATCAATATACAAATTGATTTACAAGTAATTATCAATATTTCGGAGTATAATGTACATATAGTAACTTTTAGTAAAAATATTGCAATGAATTTTGGCAACAGTAGAAATGTATAAAAGAGAAAAAAAAGACATATACAATTATAAATAAATAAAAACGGCACAATATTTTCTATGTATTTTAGGGCAGATAATTTTATTTCTGTGGGAAAGTATTAAAATAATATTCGGCGAAGTGATTTTTCAAGTTATCCTTTCCTTTCATTAAATAAAAAAACTGATTTCTGATCAGAAAGGGAATACACATAGTTGTTAAGATGTTAAGTTCCTTTATTTTCGTGTTATTAAATACATGTTTTCTGAAACATTTCTCCACATCTTTACTTTATTGAAAATAGTTTTTAGGGTTGCATTGAGCTTATATTGTCAAAACTACAATTGGTCTTGTAGGTAAACTCTAATCTCATTGTAATAAACAAAGTTTTATTTCTCAAAAAAAGATCTAAATATTTAATAAATAATTTCAATCCGGAATGTATTCATGTGTCAACATAGCGCATTGAAGGGTAAAAGTACAGAATACTTTGTTTTATTGTAAAAGAAGAGCCACATACTTCACAAGAATATGGTTTCTCTCCAGTATGCGTTCGCATATGTTGCAACATAATTTGTTTTATTGTGAAAGAGACACATACTTCACAAAAATATGGTTTCTCTTTAGTATGTGTACGCATATTTTACAACATATTTTCTTTGTAAAAGATCTGCATACTTTACAATAATATTGTTTTTCTCTACTGTGTTTGCATATGTAACAACATACTTTGTTTAGTTGTAAAAGAAGAGCCACCTACTTCACATGAATATGCTTTTCTTCGAGTATGCGTTCACATATATTGTTTAGTTATAAATTAAGAGCCGAATACTTCACAAGAATATGGTTTCTCAAAAGAATGCGTTCACATATGTTCCAACATAATTTTTTCTATGGAAAAGAAGAGCCACATATTTCATAAGCAGTATGAGTTCGCATATGTTGAAACATCTATTGTTTTGTTAAAAGAGAGCAAGAAACTTCACAAGAATATAATTTATCTCAGGTATGAGTTCGCATATGTTGAAACATTTATTGTTTAGTTATACGAGAGCAGGAAACTTCACAAGCATACTGTTTATCACAAATATGCGTTCCCATATGTTGAAACACTGTTTCTTGTAAAAGAAGATCCAAATACTTCACAAGAGTATGTTTTCCCTCTTTTTTTTCTTTTTCTTTTCTTTCATTTGCTGGGGAGAGGGCATTCTTCCAAATGCAATACGATCCCCTTCTATTTACAGACTCCAACCGAGAGCTCTTTTCAGGATTCTGGCTGTTACTTTCAGTGTAGTTGTTTGGATTTCTCTTGCACTTGGTTCACCAGGTATACTTGCTAAATACTTTTTCAAGTACTTCTTGATAAGTCCAGTGGCTCCTATGATAACTGGAATAATAGAGATCTCTTTGAGGTTCCAGTTTCTTTGCATATTATACATTAGACTGTGATATTTTGTTATTTTCTTCCGTTCAGCTCTGTTTAGGCCCCAATCCTTAGGGACACTGACCTCAACCAACGTAACAACTCTCTCTCTCCTGTTCCATATGACAATGTCAGGTTTGACAGCTGCGTTTTTCCAGATAAGTAGCTTTAGTGATTTCATGGTCATAACGGATGGTGTATGTTTCATTCCCCACAGTTCTCTTAGGTAGATGTTCCGAGGGCCTGTTGCTACACTTGATATTGAGTTTCTTACAGATAGTCCAGTGGAGGTACTTGCACACTCTATTATGTTGTGCTGTATAGGAGCCGCCATCTGCCAACATAATTTTGAAACTCGATATCAGGTGGCTCACTTTCCACTTCAGTCTGGCAAAACATGCACTTGTTGTCCTGACTGGGACCAGCCATCTTTTTAAACACATTTGTCATCAGACCTTGGTGTTGGGCGGCAATTATAAGCCTCTCCTAGTCGTAGAGGGCTCCCTTTTTTAGCCAGTCCAAGGACCCTTCCTTATCAATATAGTTCTTGGATAGTTCATCGAGGCAGTATGTGGCACGTTTCTGTCCTAACCAGTCCTCAATGCACCTGTTCTTAAAGGTCGGGGTGTATCTCTTCTGTTTTAGGGCTATCTCTGTGACAGCCCTGTCCAAAATGCTTTTCCAACTTTGTGATGCAGTTTATTTTGCTGGCTCTTGACTCTTCATGTTCATGTACCATTGCTAGGCTGGGGTTTAAGGAGCTTCTTAGGTACTGGTCAATGCTGACAATAGTTATTCTATGCTGGTGGTTAATGTCTGATAGCCTCAATCACCCTCTCTTCTGGGCAAGTACAATCTTGGCAGACACTGATTTCTATAGATGACCCTATGGAATGTTAACATTTTTCGTGTCTTTACATCAAGCCTGGTGATAGTTTGTTGAGGCCAATCAATGATGCCAAAGCTGTAGGTAATTACTGGCATGACAAGTTTTTATGGCAGCTATTTATTTTTATTTGTAAGCTGTGTATTGCAGATCTTTCTCACACAGCGTACATACTCTATGCCAATTTTCTATCTCATCCTAGCATGTTGGATTGTGTCATTTACTTTTTAATTTTCTCTCTAGTATGAGTTCGCAAGTGTATTAACATAGTTTGTTTCCGGGTAAATAAAGAACCACATACTTCACAAGAATATGGTTTCTCTCCAGTATGCATTCTCATATGTCGGAGCATATTTACTTTCAGTGAAAAAGACGAGACACATACCTTACAAGAAAATGGTTTCTCTCCAGTATGAGTTCGCAAATGTGTCAACATACTTTGTTTCTGTGTAAAGAAAGAACCACATAATTCACAAGAATATGGTTTTTCTCCAGTATGTGTTTGCATATGTTGCAACATAATTTGTTTCAGTGCAAAAGAAGAGCCACATACCTCACAAGAATATGGCTTCTCCCCAGTATGCGTCCGCATATGTCGCAGCATATTATGTTTCTGTGTAAAAGAAGAAGCACATACTTCACAAGAATATGGTCTCTCTCCAGTATGCGTTCGGATATGTACCAACATTCTTTGTTTCTGTGCAAAAGAAGAACCACATACTTCACACGAATATGGTCTCTCTCCAGTATGCGTTCGGATATGTTGCAACATATTTTGTTTCTGTGTAAAGGAAGATCCACATACTTGACACGAATATGGTTTCTCTCCAGTGTGTGTCCGCATATGTTGCAACATATTTTGTTTCTGTGTAAATGAAGAGCCACATACTTTACAAGAATATTGTTTTTCTCCAGTATACGTTCGCATATGCTGGGTCATCTGTTGTTTATATGTAAAAGTATTATATTATTTAATAATACTAGGAATAGAAGGAAAACATATACACTTTACTTGAAAGTTTTTTCCAATATGTTATCACAAAAGTTGATTTGATGAAAGAAAAAAAATCGTATAGTTCACAAGTTTATTATTTCTCTCGTTTTCTGCTTTTACCTCTGGGGAATATCAATCGAGAAATTCCAAAATATATTTCCGTAAGACATGACCATACTTTAAGTCACGAAACCAATTAAAATCTAATAACACTTGTTTTTCTTATGACTGCTGGATATTCTGAAAATATGAAAAGAACATTGCAAGATAAATTTTTAAAAAGATAGAAGAACGTAAATACATTATTTTATTTGATTGTTGGAGTTTCTGCAAATGTAAAGAGATAAATATACATTTCAATTAAAGATATCAATTTTTATACATGTTCTTTATTAACAAATATTATTTTTAAGATGTTGAGCAGATGACGAAACGGTTATTATTAAATAACCAAATTAGTAATGTCGGCTAAAAGGAAACATTGAAAATTTCAATATGCCATTAAAATGTTATTAGATTGGAAAAAGGATTCAGCATTGTGGGCTAAATGCAACATTGAAATAATGTCAATTCATGAAGAAGTTCCCAAATCAATTATTGATTAAATTTTAAATATAAGGCGGCTATTTGTTGCAATGCTTATACATTAATAACATGAATAAATTTCCATATTTAAATAATGCAGCACTAAATTCCACAAAAACTTTATACATATGATCCAAAATGTCACATTTTTTAATTTACAAAATTTTCATGGTTTAAGAATGAATTATTTTGAATGATATTTAAGAAACATATTTTTTTTTATTGAGGACCTTAAAAAGTTATAATCACATTTTGTTTGCAGAAGTGTTTGACTAATGTTTCTAAACGAATGGAATAAATCCGACGATTCTTTGTCATTGCTCTGTTATTGTTCTATATTATAAATTGTACTCTATATATTCTATGATAATATATATTCTATATTATAATATATACATATATATATATATACATATATATATATATATATATAATATACTCAGCAAAATATATGAATGAGAAAATTTGCTAACCACCAGTATCTGACTAACCAGATAAGATCATGTGATTTATAAACATATCTGACGTGCGATAATTTGTTCAACATATTAATCTTTATAAAGATTTAGAAATACTAAGAATATATTAGAATCATAAAAATTACCTATTAATGGTTGATAAGTCCTAAAATAAAACCAAGTGGAAACCTTTAATCTTTTTCGCATATGTCATATTTCATTATTTATTTATTAAATTTTACTTGATGAAATTATATCTTTAAATATGATTTTGAATAAACCAAAATAGAAAAAACGTTATGTGAAGAAGAAATAAAGACATCCCAAATATTACAAGCGGAAAATGTAACAGTCATATCGTTCTTCAGTCAACCACATTATAATGTATATACAAAAATATATAATAATATATTTTATATTATACTCTATATTCTTTAATAATAATATTCTATATTATAATGTATATACATAAATATATAATAATATATTCTATATTATACTCAGAAAAATATATGAATGGGAAAATTGGCTGAATATCCAAGGCGTTAAAAATTTCTTCCACTTCCACAATATAAAAAAGTAAATAGAACCATTTAAAATATGATTAATGTATTTGAATAAATTAAATTTAACCATATATTTAAAATGTGATTAATGTATTTGAATAAATTAAATTTAACCATATATTTAAAATATGATTAATGTATTTGAATAAATTAAATTTAACCATATATTTAAAATGTGATTAATGTATTTGAATAAATAAAATTTAACCATGTATTTAAAATATGATTAATGTATTTGAATAAATTAAATTTAACCATATATTCAAAATATGATTAATGTATTTGAATAAATTAAATTTAACCATATATTTAAAATATGATTAATGTATTTGAATTAATTAAATTAAACCTTATATTTAAAATATGATTAATGTATTTGAAAAAATTAAATTTAACTATATATTCAAAATATGATTAATGTATTTGAATAAATTAAATTTAACCATATATTTAAAATATGATTAATGTATTTGAATAAATAAAATTTAACCATATATTTAAAATATGATTAATGTATTTGAATAAATTAAATATAACCATGTATTTAAAATATGATTAATGTATTTGAATTAATTAAATTTAACAATATATTTAAAATATGATTAATGTATTTGAATAAATTAAATTTAACCATATATTTAAAATATGATTAATGTATTTGAATAAATTAAATATAACCATATATTTAAAATATGATTAATGTATTTGAATAAATTAAATTTAACCATATATTTAAAATATGATTAATGTATTTGAATAAATTACATTTAACCATATATTTAAAATATGATTAATGTATTTGAATAAATTAAATTTAACCATATATTTCAAATATGATTAATGTATTTGAATAAATTAAATTTAACCATATATTTAAAATATGATTAATGTATTTTAATAAATTAAATTTAACCATATATTTAAAATATGATGTATGTATTTGAATAAATTAAATTTAACCATATATTTAAAATATGATTAATGTATTTGAATAAATTAAATATAACCATATATTTAAAATATGATTAATGTATTTGAATAAATTAAATTTAACCATATATTTAAAATATGATTAATGTATTTGAATAAATTAAATTAAAACCATACATTTTAAATATGATTAATGTATTTGAATAAATTAAATTTAACCATATATTTAAAATATGATTAATGTTTTTGAATAAATTAAATTTAACCATATATTTAAAATATGATTAATGTATTTGAATAAATTAAATTTAACCATATATTTAAAATATGATTAATGTATATGAATAAATTAAATTTAACCATCAACATAAATGAATCGTAGTGAAACTGCATTTAAATTAAATTTGAAAAAATATAATTTTAAATTCACTTTAATTTTTTTTATAAGAAATACATATTTTTGCACAGTAATTTTTATAAAATTGGACAAAAAACATAAGCTGTAATTTTTTAATTTTAATTTGAATAAAAATGATTCAATTTCTTTATGAAAATGTGTTTTTGCGACACGAAATATTCAGTAATTCTAATAGACTCGTTTTTGGATTTCCAGTCTGATAAAATTACATTTCATAATTATAAATGGTTTTGCATTTAGTGATTAACTGAGTGTTTAAGGAAAGCTTATGCACTTCGGTTATACACGTATACAAAATGTTGATTGTAATTTATTTTACTGATTTCATATCATTTGTAACTGATGAAGAAAGTAGCCATGCTTTACATGTCAGTCACGTGTCATTGAAAACAAGTTATTACCAATACAAGTGATTGCGATGTTTTCTGATGCACATATAAAGTACCATCTAAACTAATTGTAATAGGCAAAGCCTATCCCTTACGATATAAACGATATAGGATCGACTGTGCCATGCATAACGGCGATATGAACTGTAATAAAATGCTCAGTTTTTTTTACTGCCTAACTTTGAATATGGCATTGAAATTAATGTTTAAGAAAGATGTGAAAGTAATTGCAGTTGAAGGAAGACTAGAAAACAATAACGGTTTGAAAAGAATTGAAAGTAATCACGGTTGACATAAGATTTGAAAATAATAACGTTTGAAGGAAGACTTTAATGCGATGACGCTTAAAGGAAGACTTAAAAGCAACGCTGGTTGAAGGAAGACTTTAAAGTAATGACGTTTGAAGGAAGATTTGAAAGTAATGAAGTTTGAAGGAAGACTTGAAAGCAATGCTGGTTTACGGACGACTTGAAAGCAACGCTGGTTGAAGGAAGACTTGAAAGCAATGCTGGTTGAGGGAAGACTTGAAAGAAATGTCTGTTGAATGAATACTTGAAAGCAATAGCACTTAAAGGAAGACTTGAAACCATTTCGATTGAAGGAAGACTTGAAACCAATTACAGTTGAAAGAAGACCTTAAGGCAATTAGGGTTGGAGGTATACCTTAAGGCAATTAGAGTAAGAAGTAGACGTAAAGTGATTAAAGTTAAAATAGTTGTACATGCAAATATTACAAGCTATCTCATGAACATAATGACATACACCATTGACTTAAAGCTGATACCAAAGACACGTATTTCAGACCTCAGACAATCCATAATTTAATGGATTGAGAAAGCTGAGCTCGAGTGTCATGTTTATGGTTACAGTGCTGGCAGAGAAAAAAGACGACGATGATCAAACGTTGTGCTGCTAGATGACCCTGTCTTCAAGTGCCCGCCAATGAGTCACTTTGCATCTATCAGACTAGTGTTTACCACGGCAGTAGGGACTGCTTATCGAGGGTGGGATTTTGTCTGAACGTGACTCTTCACATAATGAGGGCGATTATAGACGTAGCCTAATAACCGAACAAACAAATCAAGAATGGCAATCTCGGAATATGTTGACAACATTCATGAAACTGTCACATTTGAAATCAATATTTCTGAACACTTGTACCTTCGATTAGTTCCTTGGATTGGGGGGTCTGGGGATTGGATGGTTTTCGATTTTAGAAACGAGCTTCCAGATGTTGCAAGCATTATTGCAAGGAGGAAGGTGTTTTCTATCTGTGCAAATTCAGTGTACATCTTCCCACCTCCGTCGGCATACTCAGAGAAAGGATAGGATGACTGAATGGATAATCATTCACTGATATATGCTAATGTAGACTATTAATAGGGTAAAACAAGTTGATCTATGCAAATAAGAATAGCGAAAAGACTCTTGTAAAGGTTATTCGAGGCAGATAGAAGGGAGGCAGAGCCTGTGTTGCAGATAAGTGTTGCTGCTAGTGACACCATAAGCTGAAGCAAATACGATGAATGCATTCGAACAGCGGCCACTCTTGAATGACATGGACAAGAAACTTCAAGAAAATCGCTGCAACTACAAGTAAAATGGCCTGGGAATTTACAATTACATTCTGTTGATAGTGTGTGGCCATTTATTCAGTGCAGATTCGATGGAAAATGAGAAAACTAGAATCTTCAAATTCATGGCGAAGTTTGTGTATTGGTTTTACCTTCTATGGGTGTGCTTACTACTTCAGCATCATCAATTGTGAGTCCACAATGTCTGTAGTTATTATTCTGCTGCTTTAGTAAAGTGTCTATTATTCTGCTGCTTTAGTAAAGTGTCTCAATTCAATTTTATTTGAGAATCACTCAAAGAATCCTGATTGATAACCCTAAGCATGCACCAGCAACAACAGTTTCAGTGTTTACTGATAGCTGGGATACACAACTGCATTTCCAGTTTGCATATGAACTGTCATAGAAGGCATTCTTGAGCGATTCACAGACCAATCCATAGCTAATTGTGCCTAAGAAGTAATTCACTGTAAGAGAGGTCGTTTATCGGCACATGGTCACACCTAAGGATGGTATTTGCAGTGTCACTGCTCTAGCTTATGCATTTCATGTGATTGAAATCTATTTATGTATTTACTCACGCTATTTGTTGATAAAAACAAAGATCTCTTCTCATAAACAATTCTAGCATAATAAATTATTCAGTAATCAAACAATATTTACAAAAACTAAAGCAGATTTAAAATATTAAGATGGACAAAAATATAAATAAACACTGGATATTTAATTATTTTATGCAGTGCAATAAACAATTATACTTTTATATCATGGAATAAACAATACAGATTTAATGATTTTATATCATTGAATCCTTATTCAATAAATACATTTAATTATTATATATTATAGAAATTTCATAATTCTATTAATTTCATGATGGAATAAACAATATAGATTTAATGATTTTATATCATTGAATAAATACATTTAATTATTATGTATTATAGAAATTTCATAATTGTATAGATTTCATGATGGCATAAACAATATCGACTTCATGATTTTATATTATTGAATAAATTCATTTAATTATATATTATAGAAATTTTATAATTGTATAGATTTCATGATGCAATAAACAATATCGACTTCATGATTTTATATTATTGAATAAATTCATTTAATTATATATTATAGAAATTTTATAATTATATAAATTTCATGATGCAATAAACAATATCGACTTCATGATTTTATATTATGAAATCAACACTGTAGATTTACTCATCTGATATCATGAAATAAACAATAAACAATAGAGATTTCATGATTTTATGTCTTGGAATAAAAATTGTAGATTTACTGATTTTATATCATGGAATAAACAGTGGTGATATAATGATTTTATATCTCAGGGACAAAAGTAAACATTGTCTAAATTATCTTTCCACATATTCAAAAACTATACAACATTCCATTTCTAAATTAGAAAAGTTAAAATGGTGAGGTTGAGTAAAAACAAAACATTTGAAGATAGTTTATTCCTGCCAAAGTCAAAAACTGGTTATAAATTATCATGAAATAAACAATGGAGATTTACTGATTTTATTGAAGATAAAATTCTAGTAGTTGTTGCAATTTTCTTTTCATGAAATAAACAATGGTGATTTCATGATCTTATGTGATAGAATAAACAATATTGATTTCATGATTTTATATCATGGAATAGACAATGAAGATGGAATAAATACATAAGAATTGATGGTAAGACTGGTTCCTACTAAGAGAAAGATTTTTTCTTTTAACAGTTACAAGAAACCTTTTCAACCACAGATGGTCATAGATAAGAGTACCCTACCTGATAATTCACCAATTAAACTCCTAAGCCTGACAGGTAACATGAATTTGAACAAATAGAAAGTATTGGCACACCTGCTGCGAGCAAAATGGGCTCCCTCTAACATGCTAGTAAACTTCTAACACCTGCCAGTATTGAATAGCTACAAAGCCACCCTCACCCATGCAGAAAATATTGGCACACCTGCTGCGAGCAAAATGGGCTCCCTCTAGCATGCTAGTAAACTTCTAACACCTGCCAGTATTCAATAACTACAAAGCCACCCTCACCCATGCAGAAAGTATTGTTGTCATATCTGAGCTGGTGCATCAGCAACGATTCTCTCCCTCTTCGACATGGTCCTAAAAAGTGTCTAATCTGATAAATCACTCACTGTCAACGAAGCTCCAACCGTTTTAATCAATGTTGCATCCCTTTAGTTGTTTTATAAGCATTCTAACCCTGTCTCAACAAAATCTCAGGTATTCAATGTAGAAGTCCCCAGATGAAAGGATTTGTACTCTGCTCGCTTCTTTCTTCGACCTGTTAACAGCTGTTTTCATGATTAAGCCAACGTACAGAAATTTAAATGAAATGTGAACCAATATCTGACTGCACAACTCCTCACTTAGAATGCCCCTATAAATATGACCCTTAATTCACAGTAGAGCCCTACGTCACACTGACATTTTGCCTTGTTTAGGATGAATTAAAGTAAACATGAAAATCATTAAAATATTAGAGCCCTACGTCACACTGACATTTTGCCTTGTTTAGGATGAATTAAAGTAAACATGAAAATCATTAAAATATTAGATGTTTAAAAAGGGATAAAATTCCAGCATTTTACTTTTTTTTACATATAAAATTAGTATAAAAAAGACATAAACTGAGTAAAATATTACTAACCAAATATCGAATATATTCTTGAATCCGAAAATCTTCTGCATTACCTCAACATGTTACTTACAATGTAAACATGTGGTCATTTGAAAATCATTGTATCTATAGTAGTCTAGTTTTGTCTCATACTTTCAAGAGAAAAAGAAAATACAATTTTTAAATGTACAAGTAGAAATATCATTTTGCCATAAATAGCTACTTTTGTTTTTAAACAAGTTAATGCTAAAATATTCTCTTTCTTAGTTCTCTGCTTGTTTTTTGAGGTTTTATCTATTTATTTTCAAAAGTCCGTAAACGTTTTAAAATATTTTCTTTTAATAACAAATTGTCCTTTTCTTATGTTTTCTTATATTATATGATTTAATTTATGATTTAATGATTTAATTTATATATGTTGAAAAGGGTCACGAGTTTATATGTTCAATTGGGTCGTTTGTATATATGTTGAATTTGGTCATTGGTATATATGTTTAAAACGGTTATTGGTATATGTGTTGAAAAGGGTTATTAGTACATATATTGATTGGGTCACTGGTATATGTGTTGAATTGGGTCATTGGTATATATGTTGAATAGAGTCATTAGTAGATATGATGAATTGGGGCATTCGTGTATATGTTGAAAACGGGTGATTTGTATATATATAGATATTGAATTTGGGCACTGACATACATGTTGAACAGGGTCAATACATATTGAAATGGTTATTGGTATATATGTTGAATTGGGTCGTTCGTATATATGTTTAAAGGGGACATTGGTATATGTGTTGAAAAGGGGCATTGGTATATATGTATATTTGGATCATTGGTATATATGTTGAAATAATTCATTGGTATATATGTTAAATTGCATCATTTGTATATATGTTGAAAAGAGTCATTAGTATATATGTTGAAACGGACGATTGGTATACATGTTGGAAACGGTCATTGGTATATATGTATAATTAGGGTCATTGGTATATATGTATAATTGGGTAATTGGTATATATTTTGAAAACTGCAATTGGAATATATGTATAATTGGGTCATAGTTATATATGTTGAAGTGCGTAATTTGTATTTGTGTTGAATTGCGAAATTGGTATATGTGTTGAAAAGGGTAATATATATATATATATATATATATATATATACATGTAAAAGGGGGATTGATATATATGTTGAAAATCATAATTGATAAATATATTGAAAATGCTCATTGATATATATCTTGAAAAGGGTCATTGGTATATATGTTTAAAAGGGTCATTAGTATAAATGCTGAAAATAGTCATTAGTATATGTATTGAATTGGGTCACTTGTATATACGTTGGAAAATATCAGTGGTATATATGTTTAATTGTGTCATTGGTATATATGTTTAGAGGGATTATTGGTATACATGTTGAAAAGGGTTATTAGTATGTATATTGAATTGGGTCACTAGTATATATGTTTAAAAGGGTCATTGGTATATATGTTTAAAAGGGTCATTGGTATATATGTTTAAAAGGGTCACTTGTATATATGTTGAAATTGGTTATTAGTATATATATATATATATATATTGAATTGGTTCACTGGTATATGTGTTGAAGTAGGTCATTTGTATACATGTTGAAAAAGTCATTGGTATATATGTTGAATTGAGTCATTGGTATATATGTTGAAAAAGAGTCATTGGTATATATGTTCGAAAGGGTCATTTGTATACATGTTGAAAAAACATTGGTATATGAGTTGAATTGAGTCATTGGTATATATGTTGAAAAAGGTCATAATATACATGTTTAAAAAAGTCATTGGTATATATTTTAAATTGGGTCATTGGTATATATGTATAATTGGGTTATTGGTGTATATGTTGAAAAAAGTCATTGGTATATATGTTTAAAAGGGTATTTGGTATATATGTTGAAAACATTATTAGTATATATATTGAATTGTGTCCTGGGTATATATGTTGAAAAGTGTCATTGGTATATATGATTGATTGGGTTATTGGTGTATATGTGTAATTGGGTCATTGGAATATATGTTCAAAAAGGTTATTAGTATATATATTGAATTGGGTCATTGGTATATAGTTTTAAAAATCATCATTGGTATATATGTTTAAAAATTGTAATTTCTATATATCTTGAAAGGGATCATTGCTACATATGTTGAAAAGGGTCATTAGTATATATATTAAATTGTGTCACTGGTATATATTTTGAAAATAGTCAATGGTATATACGTTTAAAATGGGCCATTTGTATATATGTGGGAAAAGTTTATTATTATATATATATTGAATTCGGTCACTGGTATATGTGTCGAATTGGGTCATTAGTGTATATGTTGAAAAGAGTAATTTGTATATATGATGAATTCGGTCATTCGTATATATGTTGAAAAGGGTCATTTGTATATATGTTCAAAAGGGTCATTTGTATACAGGTTGAAAAGGGGCATTGGTATATATATTGAATGTGGTCACTGGTATATATATGGAAAATGCTCATTGGTATAAATGTTTAAAAAGGTCATTGCTATACATGTTTAAATAGGTCATTGGTATACATGTTTTAAAAAGTCATTGCTATACATGTTTAAAAGGGTCATTGGTTAATTTTGTGAAAATGCACATCGAGCCGTATGCACAGAAATGCTTTTGGGAACTTCGACTTCCGGCAGCGAATGAGTAAACATCGCCAGTCACCATACTTTCACTCAATCTGTCAGATATAGAGCATGAAAAGACACTTCACCAACAAGCACTGAGAATACCCATACAGCTTTGACCACATCTTCTAAATCTTCAAGCAAATTGAATGCCTATCTTATAGATGATACGATGTCTTCTTCCTCTTTGAATTATGTAACCATAGATAATACCTACCCGGTGGTTAATAGTGAGGCTACCCGTAATTGGTTGATATCTCCAACTAACTCTTCGATAGAATCTACTTCATTGTTGCCCTCCCCCTCCTCTTCATTCCTCTTCCCCTATTCGCCCCTTTCTCTTTCTAACAATCGAAAGATTTTTGGACACCGGTTCTCATTTCGCCTTTTCACGCTGTTTACGTATTTCTGCGTCGGCAAAAGTCGGTTTTGTCTGGTTCAAAAACTGTACGAGTACCGATTTTCGTTTACGGTAACTTCTAATATCAAACCGAATTCATCTTCGAAAATCTTAAATAAGTTATTTTCTCGGTAACAAGTAATTTGTGGCAGGTTTGAAGGCCAAATTTAATAACTAAAAAAGGTAGGAAACAATCAATAATTCGCTGTTTTCCCCCGTTTTTTTTTTACCAAACACAAAGAAAAACCAAAAGTGTTGTAGAATTAAAAGTAAACAAAAATCCAGGTTGACTAATGAATCCTTAAAAAAGTAAATATTTTCTATAGATACTGGAATTTTCTTTAAAATTACGTAATCTGTTCATTTTTTAGATGTTTTAAGTAATGAAAGGTTTATTTTAACTGAATCACTCCCGTCTACAAACCGTTTTTTTGTGTGTTTTAAGCCGTTGCAGTTATAGTTAGGGTACGTAAGAATTAATCTAGGTACTTGAGACGGTTTTCAATGTCAAAATCGTCATCAGACAACTCGGAAACAAAAAAAAAACGATAAAAATACACACACAAAAATCCGAACCGATTGGAAACGATTCTATAAAATGACCGTTCTTCGTTTACACGCAAACTTGGAACATTGACTAATTTATATAATAAAATCAAAGGGAATCATAATTGTTTGGATGCGTCCCTGTAGTAAAAAAGAACCCCAAAAGCAAGTAAATTCAAACAATACTTACTTTTTGCTTGTCAAACTTCTTTCAAGGAAGAAATGTTTATAAGATGCGTTAATTAAAACGAGACGAGCTGGACGGGTGGACGTCAACATGGCGACCGGAAAAGTAGGTTCGCAGAAAATTAAAGTCTAGGTAATTTAACTGAACCATTTCTAAATATGGTCGATCTCTTTGGTGAATATTACGGGTAAAAAAATAATTATTTTATTTGTCGCAATATTTGGTGCTTCTACAGAGAAGTGTTCGTATTAAATTATCTGTAAAATTTTACTATCTTACCCAGCGCAGTTTACCGTGGCCACCGAGAGTTACTACAGGCCGGTTAGCTAGAAAATGACGTCACTGACTTCCGTGTCAAAACAAGAACCGTAGTAATAACAATAAGAAGGCATTTCGACTTCTCCATTCACTAAATAATCCATCAAAATTCAGGAAATCAACCAATTTTAATGAAATTTTCAGGATTTATTAATTAATGATCACGGAATATAATAAATCCATTACTTTATTATAAAGCTTGGTGCAAATGTATTATTTCTTGTAAACAAAAAACACCTTTACTAAAGTTATTCAAAATATCAAAACATGTTGACCATACGATATTGTAAATATTTAAAACAAAGCATTAGACAACTTTAAAAATTGCATGTAAAAAAGAAAAGAAAAGAACACGATTCGATTCATCTTGAAACTGATCTTTATCCAATATAAATTTAAAGAAAATAATAATTCACGATCAAATACTTCAAAAAACTGAATTATGAATTACCATTATTTAAACTTCTTCTAACCCAATCAACCGTAAGTAATTCAGACTTTGAAATTTGTTTAAAAATTATACAAAAAAAAGTTCAATGTTAACTGTCTGTTTAATAATGGAATCACCAACTCATATCTTGCTATTAAGAGATAGGTACGTGCAAAATCAAAGGCCGATCCCCAAAATGTAAAAACATTTTGACCCTCCCATCACTTAAAAATTCACCAAAATTCAGGAAATCAACCAATTTTAATGAAATTTTCAATATTTATTAATAAACAAGCATAGGAGATATAGTGAAACATTTTTTTTAAATCTTAGTGAAAATGTATTATTTTTTTTTAAATAAAATACACCTTTACTAAACGTATATTTTTATATATATAAAAAAAATCCATGATTTTTTAAAAATGAAAATAAGATCTGTATATGTTTAAAATATTTTATTTTTTTTTAACTATTTCGTATATATTACGGAAAATGCCCCTACACTCTTGTTAATAAAATCAGTATAACTCGAAGAATTAACGATATTATCATTGAATAAAGCATTGTTTAATTAATATTTTTTGTGAAAATTTTGATTAAATATGATGTTATTATTTCATTTATTTAATCTACAAAAGTAGAGAAAAGATAAACTATGCTACACTTAAGACATCGAAAAAAAGTAATAAAAAAAAATGGAACACTACTTTTTTATCAAATAATGAATAAGTAATTCAGACTTGATTTTTTATATAATTAAAAAAAATTCAAACTTACTACACTATATTTAGTCGGTGTAAACATTACGTGTATCCATATTTGCAGTAATTATTTCTCTTTTGGAAATCCAAACATATGCAGTAGGCATTTTAACTTTGTGAATTATGAAATGAAATTTTAAAAAGCGCGAAATTATTTTAAAATTGGTTGATATCCTGAATTTTGATTCCATTATTAAACAAACAGTTAACATTGAAATTTTTTTTTGTATAATTTTTAAACAAATTTCAAAGTCTGAATTACTTACGGTTGATTGGGTTAGAAGTTTAAATAATGGTAATTCATAATTCAGTTTTTTGCAGTATTTGATCGTGAATTATTATTTTCTTTAAATTTATATTGAATAAAGTCAGTTTCAAGATGAATCGAATCGTGTTCTTTTCTTTTCTTTTTTACATGCAATTTTTAAAGTTGTCTAATGCTTTGTTTTAAATATTTACAATATCGTATGGTCAACATGTTTTGATATTTTGAATAACTTTAGTAAAGGTGTTTTTTGTTTACAAGAAATAATACATTTGCACGAAGCTTTATAATAAAGTAATGGATTTATTATATTCCGTGATCATTAATTAATAAATCCTGAAAATTTCATTAAAATTGGTTGATTTCCTGAATTTTGATGGATTATTTAGTGAATGGAGAAGTCGAAATGCCTTCTTATCGTCATTACGACCGTCCTTGTTTTGACACGGAAGTCAGTGACGTCAGAGGGGGGCAGGAAGTTAGTTGCTTGGCCTGTAGTAACTCTCGGTGGCCACGAGTTTACCCCTTAAACATATTCAAATTCTAGTTTTTTTGTGCAAATACATTTAAACAGCCTAAAAAATATCCGCAAAGAAGGAATTTTTAATTAAAATAAAATATTTAAGATTTTACAGTGATGGATCACTTTCCATTTATAAATTTAACATAAAATGAGTACCTATTTCCTGGCCACTTAACGTTAAACGAGACATGTAACCGACTTAAGTTTCTTATTTTGTAAGGGGGGATTTTTTTAATATAAAAAACACGTAAAAATTTAGCCAATTTCGTTTATTTGGGGGTGGGGGGTATTTATTTCATGAAAACGGAGAGATTTAGGTAATTTAGATTTTGTGGGGGTATTAAAAAAAAATTTAATTTAATTTTTTAATTAAACTTTTTTTTAATTTTGGGTGGGGTGGGGGGTATTTATTTATTTAATAAAAACATGTAAAAAAATTGCCGATTTAGAGTTTTTTGGGTGGGGGGTATTATTTATTTAATAAAAACACGTAGAAATTAAGCCAATTCAGGTGTTTTGGGGGTGTGGGTATTTATTTAATAAAAACACGTAGAAATTTAGCCAATTTAATCTGTTTTTGTGAGGATGGGGGCTGAAATTAACGAATCATAGAAAAAGAAAAATAAAAACAACAAATAAACCACGATGGAAATACTTAAAACATTTGGTACTTCTGCAGTTTACGGACCGTGCTGAAATAATTCCGTTATTATTTAGAAAACCATTAAATAGCACGGTCTGTAAACTGCAGAATACCAAATGTTTTAAGTATTTTCTATCGTGGTTAATTTGTTTTGCTATAATTCGTTAACTTCAGATCCCCCCCCCCCAAAAAAAAACAACTAATTTGGCTAAATTTCTATGTGTTTTTATTTAAAAATTTTCTATAATAATTGTGTTTTTATGTGTTTTTATTTAGTTTTTTCTATAATAATTAAAAAAAGAACAAATTGAACAGTCAAGTTGGTTATCCTCCCTCACCAAAAACAAAAACGCGAAAATGGCTTAATTTTTATGTTTTTATTAAAAACTCAAGTCGGTTATATGTCTCGTTTAGCGCTAACTGACCAGGAAATTGTTGCTCATTTTACGTTAAATTTATAAAGGAAAGTGGTCCCTTACTCTAATATCTTAAATATGTATTGTTTTTTAAATTCCTTCTTTGCGAATATTATTTTAGGCTGTTTAAATGTATTTGGACAAAAAAAAGTAGAATTTGAACTTTTTTAAGGGGTAAACTGCGCTGGGTAAGATAGTAAAAAAATTACCAAATTATCAATACCACACAACAAAAAAAACATTATTATATACTTACGCAGTAGATTTAAATAACTATCCTCACCAAAAAGTAGGAACAATTATCGAGTAGAACTTTAATTATAAGCAAAATCTATTTTTCGGGAACAGTTAATCGACGCGTTCAAAGGCGGCCATCTTAAACCAACGAAAGACATAATCACGGGAGGTAAGCGCGTTTGTCATAATTGACAAGATGGCTACCTTTGACCATGTCGATTTGCTGTTCCCGAAAAATAGATTTTACTTTTAATCAAAGTTCTACTCGATAATTTTGTGTAACTTTTTGGTGAGGATACTTTTTTTAATTCTGCTGCGTAAGTATATACTACTGTTTTGTTTGTGGTGTTGATAATTTAATACGGACGCTTCTTCGTACAATCACCCAATATTTTCATATTCTAATAGGGACAAACAAAAAGATACCAGGGCCGATCTCTAGGGACCACCCAAACACACCATAGAATCGTTGCGTCACTATTTCGTGTGTACTTTGTAATAATAGTTTTCTTTTCAATGTGTCTTTAAATCTCACCCAAAATAAAGTTATTTATAGGAAGCATTTTGAGAAAAATTAGTTGGCGCTTATCCAGAAGTACGGAGACATTCGAAAAAGCAAAAAAAAAAACGAAAAAACTGAGGAATATCTGTTTAATGTACGTACCTGTCACGGGCTGAATATATCCTATACCAAAAATCATGTAAATTAATAAAGTTGTTTTTCCTTTATAAAAGAAAAACAAATTTCATCGATAAACGAATAAGAGGGAAATGTCACTGTCATTTGGGCATGTTCAGGGGAGATAATACGAACTTTTATACTATTTGGGCATGTTCAGGGGAGATAATACGAACTTTTATATTATTTATAATACGCACTTAGGAAGTTCACAAAAGTTTGTATTATCTACTTTGAATATCTCGCTTGACCAGTTTTACATATAATTTTAACATAAAATGATCTATTTCCGGGCGATTCTAACTTTTTAGGGTATTAACCAATTTTCTTTTGTGATGGAAGATAAATTATATGCATTGTTTTTCTGGCGGGGTGGGTGAGTTCTACTTTTTAAAGCAATTACCTGCTTTCTTATTTCCCTCTTGTAGCATTCAATGGTGAGATGGCCCCCTTCCTGCAGGTCGATCACGACGACCTCCTACCTGCGACGATTACCAGGAATCGTCCGTCCCTTATTTCCAGGTAATAGGGGATCGTGTCAAATGCCTTCTTGTCGAGTGGAATCTCAATGGTCCATATAGATAAGTGTTCGTCGCAGGTAACGGACATAATGTCTCCGTATTGCATAAGAAAAGCTGCGATATGCTGCCCGTCCACATGAAATGGTACGTTAAATTCAGAGACGGAGGCCCTTTGGCGTCCCAGATACTTTATTCCTACCTATTCTTTTATGTTTTCTCTTAGATTGCCAAATTTCCATTAAAAAAAACTGCTAATCCTACATTTCAGAATGAACTCGGCAAAATTACTTCTTCCTTGAAACTATTTTACAGTTACATTTTGGTTGACAGTATTTCATAAAAAACATGGAATCGGCTTTTTTCATAGAAAGCAAAAACATTGTTAATATAATTTTTTACTGCAAATATAAAAAATAACAATCAATAAAAAGCAGATTTATTTGCTATACTTAACAAAACTGAACTCATACAAAAAGAAAGTCAACATACTACAAATGCTGTGCTCTTTAGATAAAAGTTAATTTCACAAAAATTGTTATACTAGTAAATGTTATTTGCTATTACTGATGAAATCTGTAAAGAATAACGAAAAGTCATATTTCATAAAATATACTGACCAGCTGTAGATTTAGTATCACAATTGTAATAGGACGAACGGGTTTAATATGACACAACTGTTTCAAATCGATTTCGTCTCAGAATACAATTTTATTTTTCACACACATTAAATAAAATGTAATTAAAACCACTCGCGTTCCATCAATATTTATAAGATGCAAATTAATTTACAGTTACATTTTGGTTGACAGTATTTCATAAAAAACATGAAATCAGCTTTTTTCATAGAAAGCAAAAACATTGTTAATATAATTTTTTACTGCAAATATAAAAAATAACAATCAATAAAAAGCAGATTTATTTGCTATACTTAACAAAACTGAACTCATACAAAAAGAAAGTCAACATACTACAAATGCTGTGCTCTTTAGATAAAAGTTAATTTCACAAAAATTGTTATACTAGTAAATGTTATTTGCTATTACTGATGAAATCTGTAAAGAATAACGAAAAGTCATATTTCATAAAATATACTGACCAGCTGTAGATTTAGTATCACAATTGTAATAGGACGAACGGGTTTAATATGACACAATCGTTTCAAATCGATTTCGTCTCAGAATACAATTTTATTTTTCACACACATTAAATAAAATGTAATTAAAACCACTCGCGTTCCATCAATATTTATAAGATGCAAATTAATTTCGAACTAATTATCCACAATAAATGTTGGTAAAAATAGAAATGTATGAAAGGAAATAAGAAGCCAAATTCATTTATAAAGAAAAACTGCAAACTTTTTTCTATGCTTTTTGGCAGATTATTTTATTTCTGTGGGAAAGTATTAAATTAATATTCGGAGATATGATTTGAGATGTCATCTAATTAAATATTTTTACTGACAAACCCTTGTACAGAGACGGAAAACACTCGAGAATGATGTCTAGTAGGTAATTCAAACTCTACACATATATATTTATTTAAAAGATTTCAATAACTTCTATGCAGTATGTATATTTGTGCAAATGGTATGAGCTATGCACTTCACAAGAATATTTTTGAAAAGACACAAATACTAAACGAGAATGTTTTTTAGTGTTTCATTTTACTTCACTCGATTTTATTAGAAATAAAGAGGTCGACCCATTCCTGGCGCTAAAACTTGATCAATATATAAGATACATAGGTATATGAATATTCAATTAAAGTTCTCCTTTACCTGTCAAACGTTTAATTAGCAAAGAAGTCAAGAACATTAATTTTCCTCTCCCCAATTGACAAGGTAACTATGTTATAGTATATCTTTATGTGGTCTCTTCGTCTAACCGGATTCCAGGACAATAATCCATCCAGTCTGGTAGAGTATCAAGCTCAGTGCTTTAACTATACAGAAATTATAACTTAGCGAAGGGGGCACTATATCTCGTATAAACCAGTGTGAGTAGCCATATTTTGAGGATCTTATATGTGCTGCGAATACTATGTTATTTTGAATATTTTGTCAGGGTTTACATGTAGGGAAAAATATTAAGATGTCGGTATTCTTGACAAATTCTTTGTATAAAGAGACTGAGTTTCCCTGTAAAAGAAGAACCACACACTTTACAAGAATGTTCTATCTCCAGTATGTGTACGCATATGTCACAACATAAATTGTTTATTTGTAAAACAAGAGCAACATATTTTACAGGAATACAGTTTCTATGCAGCATGAGTTCGCCTGTGCTTCAATATAGTGTATATTTGAAAAAGGTAAGAGAGATACACTTTAAAAGACGATAATTTTATTTACAGTATGTGCTCGCATGCAATATATTGGATTTCTTATTAATACAAGATAAATACTTAGAAAGAATATGATTTCTCTCAAGTATGCATTCGCATATGTATCAACATACTTTGTTTAGTTGTAAAAGAAGAGCCACATACTTCACAAGAATATGGTTTCTCTCCAGTATGTTTTTGTATATGTTGCAACATATTATATTTCTTGGAAAACAAAGAGCCACATACTTCACAAGAATATGGTTTCTTTCCAGTATGTATTCGCATATGTTGCAACATATCAGATTTCCTTGAAAAGGAAAAGCCACATACTTCACAAACATATGGTTTATCTCCAGTATGCATTCGCATATGTTGCAACATATGAGATTTTGTTGAAAAACAAGAGCTACATACTTCACAAAAATATGGTTTCTCTCCAGTATGCGTCCGCATATGTTGCAGCATATGTATTTTCTGTGCAAAAGAAGAGCCACATACTTCACAAGAATGTGGTTTCTCTCCAGTATGTGTCCGCATATGTTGCAGCATATGAGATTTTGTTGAAAAGGAAGAGCTACATACTTCACAAGAATATGGTTTCTCTCCAGTATGTGTCCGCATATGTTGCACCATATTAAATTTTGTTGAAAAAGAAACGCCACATACTTCACAAGAATATGGTTTCTCTCCAGTATGTATACGCATATGTTGCGGCATATGAGATTTCCTTGAAAAAGAAAAGCCACATACTTTACAAGAATATGGTTTCTCTCCAGTATGCGTCCGCATATGTTGCAACATATTAGATTTTTTTGAAAAAGAAGAGCCACATACTTCACAAGAATATGGTTTCTCCTCAGTATGTATTTGCATATGAATAACCAAACTGTGTCTATTCGTGAAAGGAGAACTACATACTTCACAAGAATATGGTTTCTCTCCAGTCTCAGATTTATAGTTCATTTCAAAGTCGAAATATGTGACATTTTATTAGTACAATTTGTTTTTCTATGTTTCAATACTCCGTTTTTGTGTAAGAACAATCTTCTATGTATTCAGATTGGTGAAAACGGAACATAAGTGATGTATTGAGTTATTTTTTATAGATCATATTAAACTATGTAATTAATTATTAATTGTGATAGATTATTCTAAAAAAACATCCATTATCGCAGCTCATAATTAAGATATAATGTCAGTGTTAACCATTGAAATATGTGTGTTTCTCTATAAGTATTTATGAGAACAACAATTTTTTATTTATTAATAGCATCAAGGAGTTCATTGGTTATATACACAAACAATTGTATTAGTCATATCCACCCATAAGTGCATTATTCATATGCACCCAATGAGTGAATTAGTCATTTGCGACAAGTATTCCACCTAGTGTACTATTGAGTAAGACTAACAAGAGAAGAAATACATATACGGTAGACAAGAAAATCTTTTGTCCAATATATTATCACAAAATGTCATTTGATTAAAGACACTGACTCGTATTGATGGAAAGGGTATGATTTCTCTTGTTTCAGGCTTTTAACTTCAGGCAATTTACATAAAAATACATCAAAATATTTCTTCATAAGACATTTCCATATCACAAGTCACCAAGAGAATTTAAATCCAATAATACTTGTTTTTCTCATGAATGCTGGATATTCTGCAAAGTTAAAAACAATTATAAGATAAATTTCAAGAAAAATACTTTATACATATTCTTTGCAAACAAAAGTATTAAGCATATTATATACAATTTTATAACAAAGTCCCCCAAATATTTATGAGATCCAAAATGTAATAATTTTCTTATTTATAACTTACACATTTTTATAGCATACAAAAGAAAAAAATCTTTGAAATAAAATTTGTGACACTCCAATACTTTATTGACGATCTTAAAAAAAACTTTGAATACTGTTTTGTAATGCATGTAATAAATACGGCAATTCTCTTCTATTGCTCTTCTATTCAACAAATTAATGTTTTGTAATGCATGTAATAAATCTGGCAATGCTCTTCTATTGCTCTTCATTCAACAAATTAATGTTTTGTAATGCATGTAATAAATCTGGCAATTCTCTTCTATTGCTCTTAATTCAACAAATTAATGTTTTATGATGCATGTAATAAATCTGGCAATTCTCTTCTATTGCTCTTCATTCAACAAATTAATGTTTTGTAATGCATGTAATAAATCTGGCAATTCTCTTCTATTGCTCTCCATTCAACAAATTAATGTTTTGTAATGCATTTAATAAATCTGGAAATTCTCTTCTATTGCTCTTCATTCAACAAATTAATGTTTTGTAATGCATGTAATAAATCTGGCAATTCTCTTCTATTGCTCTCCATTCAACAATTTAATGTTTTATGATGCATGTAATAAATCTGGCAATTCTCTTCTATTGCTCTTTATTCAACAAATTAATGTTTTGTAATGCATGTAATAAATATGGCCATTCTCTTCTATTGCTCTTCATTCAACAAATTAATCTTTTGTAATGCATGTAATAAATCTGGCAATTCTCTTCTATTGCTCTTCATTCAACAAATTAATGTTTTGTAATGCATGTAATAAATCTGGCCATTCTATTCTATTGCTCTTCATTCAACAAATTAATATTTTGTAATGCATGTAATAAATCTGGCCATTCTCTTCTATTGCTCTTCATTCAACAAATTAATGTTTTGTAATGCATGTAATAAATCTGGCAATTCTCTTCTATTGCTCTCCATTCAACAATTTAATGTTTTGTAATGCATGTAATAAATCTGGCAATTCTCTTCTATTGCTCTTCATTCAACAAATTAATGTTTTGTAATGCATGTAATAAATTTGGCAATTCTCTTATATTGCTCTTTATTCAACAAATTAATGTTTTGTAATGCATGTAATAAATCTGGCAATTCTCCTCTATTGCTTTTCATTTAACAAATTAATCTTTTGTAATGCATTAAATACATATTGCAATTCTTTTCTATTGCTCCTCATTCAACGAATTAATGTTTTGTAATGCATGTAATAAATCTGGCAATTCTCTTCTATTGCTCTTCATTCAACAAATTAATGTTTTGTAATGCATGTAATAAATCTGGCAATTCTCTTCTATTGCTCTTCATTCCACAAAGTAATATTTGGTAATGCATGTAATAAATCTGGCAATTCTCTTCTATTGTTCTTACTTCAACAAATTAATGTTTTGTAATGCATGTAATAAATCTAGCCATTCTCTTCTATTGCTTTTCATTCAACAAATTAATCTTTTGTAATGCATGTAATAAATCTGGTAATTCTCTTCTATTGCTCTTCATTACACAAATTCATCTGTAAACATGTAAACATACAACGAAGTTGGAGAATATATGTTAAATCACAAACTTTAACCATAATATGCCATAAAAATAACCAAAATAAAACCATTAATCTTTTTTGCATATGTCATAAAATATTAGATTTTTTCATATATTTAATTGTACTGAATAAGGTTATCTATTGATAAACATTTTCACTTAAATCAAAACATAATAAAACGTTCTTTTATGAAACAATAAAGGCATCTTAAATATTATCAGAGGAAAATTTAAACATCCAAAGGGTTACAACATTACTTCTGTATACGCAAGCTAAAAAATTCTTTTAAATGCACTTTAACTTTTCATAATAAATCTTTCTGCATAGTGCTTTTAATAAAATTCAAAAGAACATAATACATAATATTTTCAATTTAATTACTCAATTTCTTTATCAAAATGAGGTTTCGTGTGATGAAATATTCAGTAATTTAATTAAACTCGTTTTTTGATTTCCAATCTGATAAAATTATGTGTCATGTGCACTAATGCTTTGATATTTTTGTGATCGACTGCATTTAAAATGAAATATTGAACACTTTCGTTATACACGTATACAAAATGTTGATTGTCATTTATTTCACTGCTTTTCATATCATTCTAACATATAACATGAAAAACTGATGAAGAAAATGGACATGCTTTACATGTCAGTCGAGTGCCATTAAAAACAAATTATTTCCAATATAGGTGACTTATATGTTTGATGATGGACATACAAAGTGATCACGACAGTCAATTATAATAGGCAGAGCCTATCCCCCTGATGTAAGCAACACAGGTTTGACTGTGCCATGCATAACGACTATGGAAACTGTAATAAAAAACGAGCAGTTGTTTGCACTGAGCCAGTTTGAATACAGGCTTGAAAATGTTAAAGGAAAACTTGAAAACTATGACGGTTGACCGAAATCTGGAAAACGATGACGGTTGACCGAAATCTGGAAAACGATGACGGTTGAACGAAAACTGGAAAGCGATGACGGTTGAACGAACACTGGAAAGCGATGACGGTTGAACAAAAACTGGAAAGCAATGACGGTTGAACGAAAGACTTGATAAGAAATTAGGGTTGAAGGAAGACTTTAAAGCAATTAAGGTTGAAGGAAGACTTTAAAGCAATTAAGGTTGAAGGACAACTTGAAATAAATTACGTTCAAATGGAAAACTATGTAAATATGGGGGTCATTTTCTTACAAATGCACAAGATTATTGTATCTATAGTCATTTAGTTTTGTATTATACTTTCAAGAAACACATTTATATGGTTGTTGAATATACAAGTGGAATATAATTTTTTTTTAATTATTTTTAAATGAGATAATTTTCAAATATTCCCTTTTTTACTTATCTGCTTGTCTTTTAAATGCTTATCTTTGATATTTCTTTTCTAAAGGTGTAAACGTTTTAAAATATTTTCTATCTTCATATCAAATTGTCCGTTTCTTTATATGTTTACTTAAATTATATGAATTTTTTTATTATTTCTCTTTTTAATTCGTTTCATGGCAATTTCCGTTTTATTACTTTCTAAATTCCCACCTGTTTTAGTTTTACCTTCAATTATTTCTTTTTTGTGGAAATCTCTCCAGACAAGGCATGTAGCCACTTGATGTAAGGAGCTAATAAGAACGAAATATGATTATCACAAATACAGAAGATGCTTATTGGGCTTTGTCTAGAAATGACACTGGTTATAGGTAAGAGAAAAAAGTCAGCAGGAAGAGAGTTCCGCAAGCCTGCAGTTCTTGAAATGTAGCTACTGGAATAGGAAGCTGTATTACAATGAGGTATCAAAACAGCGAATTGATGGAGACTACTAGACCAACGAGTCAAACGAGCTGGAACAAAAGAAGCGGGGTATAGATCACATAATTCTGAAGAACATATGCCATAATAGTATTTATAGAAAAGAGTGAGACTAGCATCATAACGTCAGTTAGAGAAAAAATCATCAGCCCAAATAGACAACAGTACTCCATACATCGTCTGATTGTAGATTTATAGAGATAGAGATAACCACAGGTGGGAGAAAGTGTTTGGAGCGATAGAGAGAACCGATTTTATGGGAAGCAGAAAGAGAAATGGATCTTATATATGAACAAGATTTGATGAGAGAGAAATATCAAGTTTCAGAGTCGATTTCTTTTCAAGGGTCAAGCTATAGATGAGCATCTCAGGATAAAAAGGAACACAACTATGATTTAAAGACAAAAGCTCAATTGTAACAGGATTAAGTGAAACTAGCCATTGCATACCTTAATCCAGCTGAACCCAAGTGAACTTCTAGATCAGCTGCATATTTCGACTTATCCAAAGGAGATGGGCGAGAATCAACACCAGAATAAAGAGAGTATCAGCAGCATAGATGTAAATTTCTGAACAATATTCTCTGGAAGATGATTTATATAGAGAAGAAATAGTGTTTGACCTACAATAGAGTTCTGAGGAACAGCAGCATAGATAAGTGAAGAGAATGAAGAGACACTGTCCAAAGTTACTCGCAAGCTTCGATCAGAAAGAAAAGACCTAGTAATGTCAAGAACCTAACCACCAATACTGTAATGTCCTTAACAAATAAAGGGAGATTACCGCAGGTGTCACAGGAGTTACGGCCCCTGGCGACATCCGGTTTTTGTCAGTCTGATATTCACCGAGCACCATCTTTGTTCGTTCGTCTCTCTCTCTATCGTTAATCCCCGTCCATCCTGCAACCTTGCCATAGTAATAACCGATATCTAGCAAGCATCGGTATACTACTTGGACCATCACATTGGCGACGAGGACAGAGCTATTTACAAAAAAATAGACACAAGAAAACACAAAAGAAAAAAAAAAAACAACAAACAGTCCCACGTGTTGCAAAAAAAACATGGCCGCTTTACCTCACTACCCGGAATTCGACTGTGAGTCAGAAGCCAAAGCAGCAAGATGGACGAAATACATTAGCAGATTGAGAAACTATTTTATCGCCCACGACATAGAGAGTGATAAAAGACAAAAAGCAATTTTGCTAACGTTTGTTGGTGAGGCGATGAACGACCTCATTGACGAATTGCCAGCCGAACAGACCACACCAGTAGAAAACGAAACCCACTTCGACAAACTCGCCTCGGCCGTACAGGCTCATTTCAACCCCCAAAATAACACGGAATACAACCGGTTTGCATTCCGTAACATCAAACAAACCACGCCGAATGTAGAGGATTTCTACCGAAAATTGAAAGAAGCAGCAGCTACGTGCCATTTTGCAGACACAAACGCTGAGATAAAGTCTCAACTGATAACAGGCTGTTCATCAGATAAGGTCCGGCAAAAGGGCTTATTAAACTCTAACATGTCACTACACGACCTGATAAATTATGCCAGGACGACGGAAACAATAACAGCACACCTACAACAAATGCGTTTAGAGGACGCGACAATACGGACGACTACTGCAGTAGTAAACAAAGTCACGTACGAGCGACAGACATGTGACAGCCCCCGGCAAATTCAGTGCAGGAATTGCAACGGAAAATACCCACATGAACGAGGACCAACGTCTTGCCCAGCATTCCAGAGCCAATGCACTTATTGCCGGAGATGGGGGCACTTCACCTCTGTCTGTTTTAGTAAAATGAACAACGAGAACAGACAACGTGGAGCAAATCGCCCTCCACGCCCAGAAGCCCAAACCAGTCACCGACCAGTGAACTGCATCGAGGACAACCAGCAAGACTCAACCAGCGGCAGTGACACAGAATATGTGTTCCATACAGGTAAGATGAAAAACCTTCCCTGTTTTGATGTATCTTTTGGCAGTAGCCACCAAATATTCAATGTGTTAGCTGACTCAGGAGCCACTATTAACATTTTGTCTGAGGCAGATTTCAAGTGTTTAAAACCGACACCCTGTCTCCGACCGACAAAAACTGTGATATCTGGATTTGGTGTCAAGCAAACTACCCCAGTTCTAGGTCAATTTAGGACTCTCCTAGAGTTTGGGGGCACCTCCTGCCAAGCTGATATACATGTAATAAAAAGCCCAGAAAAACCTATCATCGGCTGGGAAACATGTGAAAAGCTTAAACTTTTATCAGCAAAAAAGCTCCCAGTTAACCACATCAGCAACTCTGACACACAAATCCCGCAGACAACTCTTAAGCTTCTGGAGGACTATGCAGACCTATTCAATGGCTTAGGTAAACTTAAAGAAAAAAAAGTCCATTTGCACATAAATGAAAATATACCACCCATCGCTCAGAGATACCGCAGAGCCCCCTTTCATGTAAGGAAGGACATAGAAGAGCTAATACAGAAAGACGAGGAACTGGGGGTGATTGAAAAAGCAGAAGGACCGAACCCGTGGGTATCGCCTATTGTGGTGGTACCTAAGAAAGACCAAAGCTAAATCAGAGTTTGCATTGATATGAGAGCGGCAAACAAAGCCATCGAAAGGGAACGTCACCCTACCCCCACACTTGATGAGCTGAAAGCCATTCTATCGGGAGCCAGTGTCTTTAGCAAGTTAGACCTCAATCAGGGCTACAACCAGTTGGAACTAGCTGAAGAGTCCCGATACATTACCACGTTCGCAACATACCTGGGCCTATATAGATACAAAAGACTATTCTTCGGTGTCAACTCCGCCAGTGAAATATTTCAGGAAGAGATTAGCCAAGCACTCGCAGGGATTGAGGGGGCCATCAACATCAGTGATGATATTCTTTGCTTTGGATCGGACCAGCAAGACCATGACCAAAACCTCCAGAAAGTATTTCAACGACTACGCGGAAAAGGCCTAACACTGAATAGCAGCAAATGTCAATACAACAAGAGGTCATTGGAATTCCTCGGACACACATTCGGTAATGAGGGCATCAGCCCAAGTAACTCTAAAATAAAAACAATCTTCGAATTACCAGACCCCAAAAACGCATCAGAAGTCAGAAGTTTGTTGGGGATGACTAACTTTTGCGGTGCACAATTCATTCCAGACTACACAACCCTGACTTATGAACTACGTCAGTTAACAAAAAAAAACACGCAGTGGTCCTGGACTGAGCGCCACACTGAATGTTTAAAAAACCTCAAGGAGGCCTTGAGCAAAGCATGCTCACTTGCCTACGTCGATCATAACAAACACACTGAAATATATACCGATGCCAGTCCTGTAGGCATATCTGCTGTATTATCACAAGACGGGCGGGTAGTACAATTTGCAAGCCGAGCACTATCCACAGTTGAACAAAGATACTCTCAAACAGAGCGGGAGACACTCGCCATCACGTGGGCATGTGAACACTTTCATATATATATCTTTGGGGCCCCATTTACTGTTCATACAGATCATAAACCCTTAACATCAATCTTCAATAACACTCGCTCCCAACTATCAGCGCGCATCGAACGTTGGGTTTTGAGAACACAACCATACAATATGACTGTCACATACCGACCAGGTCATGACAACCCAGCTGACTACCTCAGCCGCCATCCAATACATCTACCTCCAAGCAACAGGGAGCAGAAAATAGCGGAGGAGTATATAAACTATATTCTCTCAACGTCAACCCCCAAAGCAATGACAATTGATGAAGTTGCAACGGAAACTGCAAAAGACAAGACACTCACTACAGTCATTCAAGCTATTCTCACCAACAAATGGCAAGGTGCCAATGATGGCATAAACAAAGCCACATTTCTCACCCTGCATGACAACCGTGATGAACTATCACTAGCACATGAGGACAGCATCATTCTGAAAGGGCGCCGGATAGTGCTACCTGAGACGCTACAAAACAGAGCTGCCAAAATAGCCCATGCCGGTCATCAAGGCGTCGTGAAATCCATGGCCCTCCTCCGGGAAAAAGTCTGGTTTAAAAACATTCAGCCTTTGGTAGAAGAAAATATCAGGAACTGTCATACCTGTCAGATCAGCACTCACAAAACGGCAAGGGAGCCACAGAAAATGTCCCCGCTACCAGCAGCCCCGTGGACAGAGGTTAGCGCTGACTTTGGACATCTCCAGAATGGGAAATACCTTCTTGTTGTCACAGATAAATACTCACGCTACGTTGTTGTCGATATCTTGGACTCTATCTCAACAAACTCAGTCATACCCCGTTTAGACAAAATATTCGCCGAATTTGGAGTACCAGTATCCCTCGAAACAGACAATGGCCCACCATTCAACAGCTATGATTTACAAGGCTACGCCTCCATCACCGGTTTCAGACACAGGAAGATAACACCTTCATGGCCCCAGGCCAATGCTGAAACAGAACGCTTCATGCGCACTGTAAAAAAATCCATCAAGGCCGCCCTAATCAAAGGTCAAAGCTGGAAGCAGGAGCTATTCAAATTCCTGTTAGATTACCGAACGACACCACACTGCACCACCGGTGTTTCTCCAGCCTCAATCCTATTTGGCCGGACCATAAAAAACCGCCTGCCACACCTAGTTACACCTATAGCTGGAGACCATAGCATTAGGGTATGTGACACCCAAGCCAAGGAAACAATAAAGAAATATGCTGACAGAAAAGCATACGTAAAACCCAATAATCTGAGTGTGGGTGACACCGTCATTGTAAAAAGCGACCACACTTCAAAGGCACACACCCCCTATCAACCTAATCCATTAACCATAACAAAGAAAAAGGGATCCATGATTACTGCATCACACAAGGGCAACCAAATTACAAGAAATGCCAGCTTCTTCAAAAAAATCCCTAAGCCACTAAGAAACTTCACACACGACGTACCTGAATACTCCTCATCTGAAGATGAGGGACACACGCATGTGACAGCATCACCAAAATCTAAAAAACACCAGGGACAACACCCTTCAAACCTCAGACGCTCAGGCCGCACAAGACGGTCACCCAAAAGATTTGATTACTAAATGCTACAAATACCCCTGTACATAATAATGCATAATTATCATTTTCTTTCACTTAGGTTGACAGATGTTTCCCTCGGACTCAGCAACGCAAACACTCCAGTCACATCACGCATGAACAAACTCTTCGATGAATAAAAAAAAGAAAAAAAAAAGCATTGTAATGTCCTTAACAAATAAAGGGAGATTACTGCAGGTGTCACAGGAGTTACGGCCCCTGGCGACATCCGGTTTTTGTCAGTCTGATATTCACCGAGCACCATCTTTGTTCGTTCGTCTCTCTCTCTATCGTTAATCCCCGTCCATCCTGCAACCTTGCCATAGTAATAACCGATATCTAGCAAGCATCGGTTACTTACTACTTGGACCATCACAAATACCATAACCCTGAAGTGTATGTAAGAGACAAGAATGTCACACTCTGTTAAGCACGATAGCTCTACTCTTCTGAATGATTGATAAATCGAAAGATCTGCTCAATTAAAACAGTTAATTGATCAGCAGTTGAACGAAAATCATACGGAATATCACAAAAAGGCTTAAAACTGCCTGAAAATGAGCAAGCTTGTTGTTGACCAACCTTTCAGAAACGTTGCTAACAACCGGACAATACTTAGTTGGGTCAGACTGATCACCAGAACATTTAAAGATTGGGCCAACAGATAACTCCTTCTAACAAGAAGAGAAACAGGACTTAGACAAACAGAGAATTAATAATTTAGAGAGGATAGAAGTTCAGGTGCACAACACTTGAGAACGGCAATAGGAATTGAATCAGGACCTAATGCTTTAGGCTTGTCAGCATCAGAAATAACCATAGCAACCATGTTTGGGTGATAATAACATAATCAAGAGACGGGTCTGTTTTAAAAGGAAGAACAACATCAGAATCATTAAGAGAAGAATTTCTAACAAAAAGAAAGCAAAGAGACCAGCTTTATCCTTAGAGGAGGAATCGAAAACGTACTAATATTGTAAATTATTCAAACATCACGAGAGCAAACATTCTGAAATGAGATAGAGTAACAAATCCTTTGAGAATAGCTAGACTTCTGAGCTAGCATCTGAGATTGCCCTCTTGCAGGTATTTCTAGCTCTTCTTTAGAATTGTTTAGAATTCTAAGAACCATCTCAAGCAGACTGATTAAAGAAATGGTTAAGATGATGGAAAATAGCAAAAGAACAGACAGATGAATATTATGGACGAGAAAAAGGTTTAGTTTGAAACTTAAAGATGTCAATTCCAACAAGAAGCCAGTCAGAAACCTCCCTAGAAGCATCTTTCGGAGACATACCAAAGATATGACCTCATAGAACGCCATATACGAAGTTGCGAAGCCCATCCCAATCAGCCTTCCTGTAGTTTAACGTCTTCCTCATGAAGGGACGATCAATAGAAGACTTCACCGAAAAATCAACCTCAACATGAATAACAGCATGATCAAAAGAAACACAAATGAGGGAGAAGAGAAAATAGAATGTGAGTGAGAGGAAGATCAAGTAAGGATTGTTTATGCATATCCTTACTAGCAAAATGTGTGGGGAAGGTGACAATTTAGGCGAAGTCATGAGACAGAAAAGTTGACATATTTCACCAGCTAGATCTGTGCGGTTAGAGTGAGAGATCCAGTCAGAATGGTGAGCATTGAAGTCACCAAAAAGAAAGATGGAGCATGACCGATGAATTTTCAATGCATAATCAATGCTGCTTGATATAGAATGGAGTGCAGCAAAGAACACCACAGACAGATGAAAGGTCACTCATAGGATTCAAGACTGGGGACATGTGCAATAGAGGGATCCTTGCGAGGAAAAGAGCAAAGCAATGAAATTGTGTGGAAGAGTCTAAGCAGACAAGAAGCAAAGAACAATCAACATATAGATCGTTGCTATCAATAAAAGCATCCAGATTAGTCTCACAAAGATCAAAGATGTGAGGAGATTTACCGAAAAAAGGAGTGAACATCAAGAAAGTTTAACATGAGACCTTTGATGTTACTATAGGAAATAGTAAGGTGTTTGTTGTGTAGATGTGTAGACGACATAATAATAAAAAGGGAGAGAAAGTTAGAATCACATCAAGACAAACCAAGCCTGAAAGAGACCTAACCACCAGCATGCATTTACCTGAACTACAAACAGGCTTGCTAAAAAAGCCTTTCAGGAACAAAAAGGGAGTGAAGGGTTTACTAGGCTGGCTGACAAAAAAGTATATGCTATAAACTGGTTAAATGGCTAATCAGAAATCAGTTTTTTATTGGTACATCTTCATGCTCGAACAAAGGCTAAAGATGGCTTTCCCTCCAAGAGGTAAGACACCATCCTGTCATTAAAAGTCTCGGCGTTAAGAGTGACAAGGAACTGTGCAAAACATGAAGTATTTACATACCCACATTGATGTTAAACTAGAGTGACTCTCTATTTTGTTTTATTTATATGTTTTTAGTAAAAAATATTTAAAAAATTGGCAAAACAAAACGACACTATTTTTGATGTGATAATCAAGTAAAGGTTCAACTTGTATGATCCAAACAAGCAAAGCAACATAAAGATTTATTTTGAGGTTTCATCCCATAATTTGTTATAATTTGTAAAATTTAATTTTAGTTTCCCGTTTTTATAATTCCTTTTTTGTACAAATTAAATTATTTGTCTTTGTTTAAATTCAATTTTTCTTAATTTTTCTAGTTCGATTTTTTGTTAAATTTAATTTTAATAGTGTCCATGTTTATAATTTTATTTTTCTGTTTAATTAAGTTATTTTTTTTATAATTCCAATTGCAGTTCTCGAATAGTATGATATATTTGTGTCTTTTTAATCTAAACGAATATATGAATATAATATTTTTTTAAATCGTAGAATATCTTGTATTAAATCTTTTAGGTTTGGTTAGTAAAATATTATTTATCTCTGTAATTCTATATTTAGATAGAGGAAACATTTATGAATAATATTTACTATATCATTTCAAAAATAAAACTATTTGTTGTACAAATATATTGAATAATAATGTTTATATAATTTAAAAGAGAATGTTATTTGAAATAAAAATCAATGCATAAAAATCATGACAAATTCTAGCTTACTTTTACATGTTCCCATTTTTGTTAATACTCATCTCAAAGACGTTTAAAACTATTTTTTTTAGTATTTTATCTTTCAGAGTTTCATCTTTTTAATAAATCAATTAATTTTAGTTTTACATGATAAACATATGTGAGGAGTTTTTATTTCTCATTTTTTAAATATTTATAAAAAAAAATTTTAAACTAAAATCTCGTGTTTTACTAGAATATAAATATAAACCTGAATGTAAAATAAAATTATTAAAAATCAAAAACTTAGAAGTCAAGATTACATTAATTATTCTACATTGAAGTGAAAAACTACTAAATTATGTCACAACAAAAACATGTTATAAAAATACAAAAAATGAGCAGGTAATAGAAAGTATTAGTTGGAGATTATACTTACATTTTTGATGTATTGTTGTGATTTATCTGAGTAAAAAGGAAATAAATTGATATTTAATAAAAAAAATACAGCAAAACGTTTTAAAACTTATAAATTCGTTTGTTTTTGTAATCAGAAAAGACAGTCAACAAAGATAATCTATCAAAATATAATGGAATGTTCTTAATAAAAAGCTTAAACAAGCCTTTGTACAATTATTTTTATATTATAATCAATCGCATATTTTGTGTTAGTAAATGTAATGCTTAGTTTACATCTTAATAAACAAATACATTAGAAAAATGATATTTTTAAGATTTAAAGGATAAATTGTACATTAGACATAAGATCAAAAGTTATTCGATTTTTTCCACCGCACAGACTTTTTTCAATCTAGTTTCAATAATTTTAAATCTTAATCAATGCAGAACAAATATGAATTTTATGTCATGTCACTTCACAATATAACAGTAAGAACATCATCATTGTATTATATCATGCCAATACTGGATCACTCATTGGACATCGACTCTTGGTCAATACAAGTTGGTTCATCATTGCAGTCACTGAGAATATGTTCAATTATCGGTCTCTGATTTCGACAAGAACAGTTTTTTTTATATGTTTGATTTCGTTTCTCCCAACCTTAGCCCTTGCTCGGTTAAGAGTAAAAGTCATGCCTTGAGAGATAATTTTTTTTTCAAATCCATGCTCTAATCGCCAGGCAAAGATCATTTGCATAGATGAATTTGTAGATTTCATCAAATTTAGGTTAATCATTGGTATACATGTTGAAAAGGGTAGGCACAATATATATATATATTTTCAATAAAGTAGGCACAAGGATTGATCCTTGGAGGAGTCCGTTTTTCTTATGTCTCCACACACTCTTCTTTCCATACTTTTCAATGAAAAACTCAGTGTGTGATCAGTAATTCAATAATCCTAACGACTGATGCATTCTTAGTCATTTAGACTACCTTCAATAATAGTGTCTTGTGGTTCACTCTAGCATATGCAGCTTTTAGGTCAACAAATGCTGTTCCTGTTATCAGTTTTTCTTCATACCTATCTTCAATATATTGAGTTTGAGAAATTGGTCACAACATGATATTCTGGGCAAACTAGAACGATAACTGTTCTTCTGTAAGCACAGCAAAAGGCTTTTTACAGGTACATACATCATTCCCACTACGATCTATGCATTGAAACACTAAATGGTCACCCATTTCTTTTTGCAAATCTTGCTTTATGATGCTGAACGTCTCCATAAATCAGGTTCACTTTCAATTCTGAATGTTTGCTGATGCGTAAGGACCTTAAAAATAAATGATGTATTTAATAAGATGGTTTAACTTAAACAAAATTAACAGAGAAAGTGTCAGGGTTTTTTCTTCTCAGAAACAATAGCACCACTTTGAACAATATAATAATATGTATTTACTTGCATCCACACAAGGGACAAATTAGATACAAGGTTGGTTTTTAATGTGGGGATATCAAGCTAACCCCAAATTCCCTCAGGATAAAATTATTTCTCCTGCTCTGACTGAATACAGAACAGATACTACACTTTTATCTTAGTCCGAAGGCCCTGAATTATTACTTTAACTCACTACAAATAATATTTTGAACAAAAAATATTTTCATTTTTGAAGCACATTAAAACATGTGCTATCAAAATGTAATGAAAAAACACCCCCATAACAAAGAGTTTAGGCAGAACAGTTACATGGAAAGAGCAGTAATTTGGTTATATGGAAATTGGTGGTGGGGAAGGTACAGCTTGTCTTTCATGAAAAATTTTCCGACTTTCACTTCATAAGGTCACTAAGAAAGAATGCTACTCTCGAAGACAGAATGCTACTCTCGAAGACAAAATGCTACTCTTACATTGGAAATGGAGAATAAAATAAATTATCCATGAAAAATAATTGAATATATGTAATTTTTTGAACATGGTTGAAGGGGTTAAATTGCTCGGCGATGATAGAGAAACATTCTTTGATTTCAGCATAAAAATAACCCTAAGAGCAGGATGTTAGTTGTGAATACGGGATCTGGGTCGAGACCATAATTCCACATGGTTTCATAATTTAAGTATAGCAATCGAGACGCTCATCTTCAAATAATAAAACATTTTTGTGCTTTAAAAATATTGTGTTCTTTTTTGTGCATACAAACTTCAAATTACGTTTGAAAAAATAAAATTAGATTGAAATGAAAAAAGGACAATTTGAGTTACTGACATTTTTCAGTTTACCTTACCCTTTCTATGAATTGTTATAAAAAAATGAAATTAGATTGAAATGAAAAAAGGACAATTGGAGTTACTGACATTTTTCAGTTTAACTTACCCTTTCTATGAATTGTTATAAAAAAATGAAATTAGATTGAAATGAAAAAAGGACAATTGGAGTTACTGACATTTTTCAGTTTAACTTACCCTTTCTATGAATCGTTATGAAAAAATGAAATTAGATTGAAATGAAAAAAGGACAATTGGAGTTACTGACATTTTTCAGTTTACCTTACCCTTTCTATGAATCGTTATTAAAAAATGAAATTAGATTGAAATGAAAAAAGGACAATTGGAGTTACTGACATTTTTCAGTTTAACTTACCCTTTCTATGAATCATTATGAAAAAATGAAATTAGATTGAAATGAAAAAAGGACAATTGGAGTTACTGACATTTGACAGTTTACCTTACCCTTTCTATGAATCGTTATTAAAAAATGAAATTAGATTGAAATGAAAAAAGGACAATTGGAGTTACTGACATTTTTCAGTTTAACTTACCCTTTCTATGAATCGTTATTAAAAAATGAAATTAGATTGAAATGAAAAAAGGACAATTGGAGTTACTGACATTTTTCAGTTTAACTTACCCTTTCTATGAATCGTTATGAAAAAATGAAATTAGATTGAAATGAAAAAAGGACAATTGGAGTTACTGACATTTTTCAGTTTAACTTACCCTTTCTATGAATCGTTATTAAAAAATGAAATTAGATTGAAATGAAAAAAGGACAATTGGAGTTACTGACATTTTTCAGTTTAACTTACCCTTTCTATGAATCATTATGAAAAAATGAAATTAGATTGAAATGAAAAAAGGACAATTGGAGTTACTGACATTTGACAGTTTACCTTACCCTTTCTAAGAATCGTTATGAAAAAATGAAATTAGATTGAAATGAAAAAAGGACAATTGGAGTTACTGACATTTTTCAGTTTACCTTACCCTTTCTAAGAATCGTTATGAAAAAATGAAATTAGATTGAAATGAAAAAAGGACAACTGGAGTTACTGACATTTTTATGTTTAACTTACCCTTTCTATGAATCGTTATGAAAAAATGAAATTAGATTGAAATGAAAAAAGGACAATTGGAGTTACTGACATTTTTCAGTTTACCTTACCCTTTCTAAGAATCGTTATGAAAAAATGAAATTAGATTGAAATGAAAAAAGGACAATTGGAGTTACTGACATTTTTCAGTTTAACTTACCCTTTCTAAGAATCGTTATAATAAATGCAATTAGATTGAAATGAAAAAAAGACAATTGGAGTTACTGACATTTTTCAGTTTAACTTACCCTTTCTATGAATCGTTATGAAAAAATGAAATTAGATTGAAATGAAAAAAAGGACAATTGGAGTTCCTGACATTTTTCAGTTTACCTTACCCTTTCTATGAATCGTTATGAAAAAATGAAATTAGATTGAAATGAAAAAAGGACAATTGGAGTTACTGACATTTTTCAGTTTAACTTACCCTTTCTAAGAATCATTATGAGGTTTCTGTTTACGTCGACTTCTAATATCAAACCGAATTCATCTTCCAAAATCTAAAGTAAGTTATTTTCTCGCCAAAAACATAATTTGTATAATATGTATAAAGGCCAAATTAAATGAATAAGTACAAAATAAATCAATAATCAGCGGTTTTCACCTTATTTTTTTTTAACCGAATTCAAACAAAGAAAAATTAGTTTGTGTTTTTAAAAAAAATATTTTCCTTAAAATACTGAAAATTTCCTTAAAATTCCGCAATATGTTTATTTTTGTGTGATTTTTTAAGTAACAGCGAGGGGGGGTGCTTTAAACTGAATTAATCCCATCTCCAATCCGTTTTTATTTAAATGTATTTTTAGTTGTTAGAATTAAGCTTAGGGTACGTAATAACCAAAGAACCTATTTACAACGGTTTTTAATGTCCAAATCGTCCCCAGGCACCTCGGAACAAACAACAAAAAAATGACATAAAAACTATAAAAACACAAGAGAAACAAAACACACTCAATTGGAGACGATTCTATAACATAACCGTTCTTATTTTACATGCAAACTTGGAACGTTGACTTACTTCGATATAAAAACCAAAGGGAATCAGAATGGGTCGGACGTGTAGTAAAAAAGAAGTCAAAATGCAATTAAATTCAAGCAATACTTACTCTTTGTTTGACAATATGCTTTCAAGAAATAAACGATTATAAGAAGTGTTTACTAAAACAAGACGAGTTCGCCATGTGGAAGTCAGCATTAAAGATGGCGACCAGAAAGCAGGTTCGCAGAAATGACTTTAAATGAACCGTTTCGAATGTCGATCTCTTGGGTGAATATTATTGTGTAAAATTATTATTATTTTATTTATAGCAATATTTAATAGTTTAATGCAGACAAAGAAAGATGGCAGCCAAATCTATTTGGTGAATATTATGGTAAAATTAATATTGTCTTATTTATCGCCATATGTTAATAGTTAAATTGGAGGGAAAAAATTACAGGCCAAAGTCTTTGTTCAATATTGCGGGTAAAATTATCATTATTTTATTTATCGGCATGTTTTACTAGTGAAATGGGTCCAACCAGGGGGATGTGACAGCATTGAGTTCACGGACATGTTTGCCGAAAAGCGGGTTAGGTTCCATAAGGGAAACAAGTGATATTCTAAAAACAGTGCTTGGCACTTCTAAAGGGGGGGGGGGGTCATTCCTATAATGAGTTAACGAAGTGAATACCCGGTACTATTTTTGTAACTTAACATCTGCAGTTTTTGAAATTAGATTGAAATAAAAAAAAAGACAATTGGAGTTACTGACCCTTTTCAGTTTAACTTACTCTTTCTATGAATCGTTATGAGGTTTCTGTTTACGATAACTTTTAATACCAAACCGAATTCATCTTCCAAAATCGAAAATTAATTATTTTCTCGACATGAAGTCATTTGCGGCAGGTATAAAGGCCAAATTAAATGACTAAAATCAGTACAAAAATAAATCAATAACCAACGGTTTTCCGTTATTTTTTTGTTTTTGTTACCAACCACAAACGAAAGAAAAAGTAATTTGTTTTGTAGAATTAAAAGTGTATCAGTATGTCATAGCTGATTTGTTTACCTTTTAAACTTCCGGTAAATGTCTGCCCTGAGCCTGTCCCCACTTCCTGTCTCCACTTTTAATGGCGTCCTCTGAAAATAAACTTTGTGTTCCTTTACTATCCGTTTCTGTTTGTTCTTAATCCAAGCCATCCTCGACGGGCGACAACACAACATGGTGTCAGAAGTGGGATCCAATGACACAAGAATGTTTTTTCAGTGAAAATAACACTTAATAGTGATATTTGTAAGGTTTAGGTGACATTACACTCGTCCCCGGAAAATACACACGTGCGCACAGCTATAGTCCCATTCCGGGTCACGTACGTGACCATTCAGACGCATTTTTTAAAACTTTGAGATAATACTGTGTCTACAACTCCCTTTCTAATCAAAATATGTATCTTACAACAAACTTCCATCATTTCTCTGTCTAAATAACTTTAGTTTTCATTGATTTGAACAAATCTTCATACTTAAAATGCTCACGAGATTGGGTCACGTACGTTACGCCACACAAATGAGAATTTTCAAATTTTATTTTATATCAGCAATTTTCTTTGAATTATCAAGGTTCTAGAAAAAGAAATAACCATTGACTCGCTAAAATTTATAGTCTCTGCACATCTCCAATCAAGCACAACTTTGGTTTGAGTGGGGTCACGTACGTGACAAATGTTGGGACACTTATGGCCGGGGTGGAAGTGTTTGTTATGGCGGGAGATTCAAAAGGAGAACAAAGGGTTTTTGGATTTTAACCACAGTCGCGAAGGATTTCGGACAAATGGTTTTGCGATAATGAATCCCCCAACCATAGGTAGTGTGATAGATGCCTTTATAACTGCATGTTATCACACCATTAATCTTCCACCATCGGACCACGTGGGGATTAAATAAAACAGTTTAAGACAACCAAGATAAAGGAAGAAAATATCTAAACTTACCTTAAAGACAGCGAAGGAATTAGGAAGCTATACACATATACGAATAGGCCTTTTATAATGGTTAATAACAAAAGGAAAGGAATAACATTTTAGTAACAAAACAATTTATTTACTATTTAGAAGAGAGTATAAGTTCATTATTGGCGCGTGTGATGCGAGGCGTGTTGAATGTCAGTTGGGTGGCCATTTTGTGAATGGTGAATGTGTGAAGGAAAAAGTTCGTTGGGAATGAAAGGAAATGTTCATCAAATTGATAGATAGATTTTTTTTTGAATCGAAAGGGTTACCTTTCTCTTCCCCTCCTCCTCCACACAGCTCGTTCGAGCTGGTGGGGGGGGGGAATCGCCGAGAGTTCTTTGTGCGTTCTTGGTCTCCGGACGCTGAAGGAAAAAAGAGGAAGAGGAAAGGAAAACGTGTTCTTTTATCGACTTCAAATCTCGCGTGGTCAAACTGGCCGAAATCCTTCGGCCAACGTGATCCTGCGAGACTTCACGAGTTTCTCCCTTCAGAGGCGAAGAAGGGTCAAACAAAGAAAGAAAGGGAGAGAGTAAGCCGAACGAACCTAGAAAGAAAAGGGGTAGCTAAACAGGCTAGCCTTTTCCTCAATGCCCGCTCGTCTGCCACAATAGTCCCCCACCAGTAAGCGGAGCTTACCCGATAGACACTACCCTATTTCAATTTTACTTTTATTTGTATATAACAACAATCTTTATCAGCGAGGATTTAGCGTTCATTCCGGGATGGATGAAGCCGAAGTTATATGGGTGTTCCAGCAAAATTAGCGTTCGCGGGCGAAATTTTAATTTTTGTGTACATTGAGATTTTCCGCCACGCGAAGCTGGTATTGTTTGTAGTTTTAGCTTTCGGATGTATATTTTTCTGCTGGAACTTAGCGTTCACCTAGAGATTCTTGTGCTGATGAAATATCAGGAGAAAGAAATGTCTCTAGACGAAGCTGGGTATTTTTAGGAAACAATCTTTAGGCTTGCGTCGAAATTTGGTCGCGTTCGTGCAAGTATTCTTTTGGCTGATACAGGTTTTTTCAGGTTGTAGATTTCTTACACGAAGCTGTATTTGGCTTGGGAGATTCAACGCTTGGCGCCTTTTGTTGCTTCCATTGTTCCTCGACTGATAAGACTATCATCATTATTATTTTTTTTTTTTTTTTGGTTATCGGGTTGACGTCGTTAATTTTTCATTAAAAATATTTTTTTTTTTTTGTAATGCCCATTGTAGCTCCATTTTTTTTTTTTAATGGCGTTTGGCGGGAATTTTTCATTGTCCGGTATATTTGCGCCATGTGGGAAGATTCCTGTTTTCTCTGCAGACCCATCTCTCCTTGTCTCGAGAAAAGCGCTTTTTTTTTTCTTTTTTTTTGTTCAGTGAAAGGATGTTTTTTTTGTTTGTTTCGTTAAAATTTGTTTTTTTTGTTTGTTTTTTTTTGTGTGAAAGAAGTTCCTTTTTTTTGTAAAAAGATTCTCGTTCTTTTCGTTAAAAATGTTTTTTTTTTTTTTGTTTGTTTGTTTCGTTAAAATTTGTTTTGTGAAAGAAGTTTTTTTTTTTGTAAAAAGATTCTTGTTTTCGTTAGAAATGATTTTTGTTTTTCAAGATTTCTTTCCTCGCGTTGCTTCGTGAAAAGGATTTTTTTTTTGTTGTTGTTGTTGAAAGGGATCTTGTTTGTTCTATGAAAAAGGATTTTTTTGTTGTTGAAAGAAATTTTGTTGATTGTTTCATGAAAAGGATTTTTTTTTTTTTGTTGAAAGGAATTTGTTGTATTTTTTTATGAAAAGGATTTTTTTTGTTGAAAAAGATTTTTTTTTTTTTTTTGTGATGTGAGACGCTCATTTTTTTTTTTTGTTAAGTTCATAGACTTGTATTTTCTTCGTATATGAATTTTTGTTTTTTTTCGTTTAACTTACTGCCGTATTCTATTCTAAGTTTCCTTCGCTAAATAAGATTAATATTTAAATTTATTTGTTTGTCTTTAAGTTTAGAAATGGTTATCTTATTTTTTTTATTTATTTATTTGTATCTTAAAATTTAATCAGAAGGATTTGTATTTATGTTATCGTAGAAGGATTTTGTTAGCGTGTTAACGTCGAAGAGGTCACCAATTATGGCCGGGGTGGAAGTGTTTGTTATGGCGGGAGATTCAAAAGGAGAACAAAGGGTTTTTGGATTTTAACCACAGTCGCGAAGGATTTCGGACAAATGGTTTTGCGATAATGAATCCCCCAACCATAGGTAGTGTGATAGATGCCTTTATAACTGCATGTTATCACACCATTAATCTTCCACCATCGGACCACGTGGGGATTAAATAAAACAGTTTAAGACAACCAAGATAAAGGAAGAAAATATCTAAACTTACCTTAAAGACAGCGAAGGAATTAGGAAGCTATACACATATACGAATAGGCCTTTTATAATGGTTAATAACAAAAGGAAAGGAATAACATTTTAGTAACAAAACAATTTATTTACTATTTAGAAGAGAGTATAAGTTCATTATTGGAGCGTGTGATGCGAGGCGTGTTGAATGTCAGTTGGGTGGCCATTTTGTGAATGGTGAATGTGTGAAGGAAAAAGTTCGTTGGGAATGAAAGGAAATGTTCATCAAATTGATAGATAGATTTTTTTTTGAATCGAAAGGGTTACCTTTCTCTTCCCTTCCTCCTCCACACAGCTCGTTCGAGCTGGTGGGGGGGGGGGGGGGGAATCGCCGAGAGTTCTTTGTGCGTTCTTGGTCTCCGGACGCTGAAGGAAAAAAGAGGAAGAGGAAAGGAAAACGTGTTCTTTTATCGACTTCAAATCTCGCGTGGTCAAACTGGCCGAAATCCTTCGGCCAACGTGATCCTGCGAGACTTCACGAGTTTCTCCCTTCAGAGGCGAAGAAGGGTCAAACAAAGAAAGAAAGGGAGAGAGTAAGCCGAACGAACCTAGAAAGAAAAGGGGTAGCTAAACAGGCTAGCCTTTTCCTCAATGCCCGCTCGTCTGCCACACACTAACGTGACGGTCTGAATTGCAAGCTTGAAAAGTTAATTTAGCTTGACAATATCATGCTACTGTTTATTTATTGTTGTAACCATGGAGAATATTTTCCCCTTATTTAAGAGTGATATCCCTTAGTAACTTCCTTTTTCAACCAAGATGGCTGACTGTCAACAAGCATGTGCCTCTGCTCCAGCAAAAAGAAAAAGGCTTACATCAGCAGAAAAGATGAGAACTCTCAGAACAAGAAGAAAACTGTTAGATCCAAATTTTCAACAGAAAGCTGTTAGCGCAAATACAATAAATGCAATGACTAATCTTGAACTTGCAGAGTACAAGAAGAAAAGTCGAGACAGGAAGAGAAAGTCGCGGCTTCTTAAAGCAAATGCAGAAAAGCCACTTACTAAAGCTACTAGAACACCAAGTAAATCCTATATATCGCAACAATCATATGGGAGGACTGTCAGAAAGGCTGAGATGGCTTTTCCTTCCAGTCTCTGAAAACAAAAAAAACTGTAGTGTGGGTGTGACAAAACGTATTGGAGAAAGTTTGGCCAAAAAAGCTAAAAACAATTTAAGAACCCATGGAAATGGATTGTCAGAAGATACTGTAAGAACGGTCCAGAATTTTTTTAAAGTATGAGCATTGTGTATACGAGTCACGGTATAAAAACAATGGCTGTGTGGGAAAATGGAGAGAAAAAGAAAGAGCCTAGACTTTACCTGCAAATGTATTTAAAAGAAGCATATGCTTTGTTTAAAAACACTCACCCAGATATCACTATTTGTTTCTCCAGTTTTTGTACACTGACGCCAGTAAATGTACTTACAATGAAGAACTTTCCTAATGAACAATGCAATGCAATTCAGATTCAATGAAGTTAATCTTATTTAAATGTGCTGTTTTTTTGTCAGAATTGCCACTGATATTATCATGCATTTATACGGTACACATTTTGTTATTTGAATATGTACATTAGCTTATTTTGTCACGGCCTGACAATTTATTCATTAATTCTATCTTTATTAGTAAGTTCATTAAACATTTATACTTAACTATGTTAATAAGACACATAGTTTTGATTAAAAAGAGTTTATTCTGAGCAAAGTATTATCTCACAAGTTGAAAAAAAACATCTGAATGGTCGGTCACGTACGTGACCGAGATTGGGCCTTTATGAACCTGCAATACAGAGTTTTATGAATATTTTGAATGTTCTAAATTAATTCCAGCAAAGATTGTTAACAGACAAGCTGAGAAAATGCTTGAAAATACATATGTCACATACATCTCTGTCACATACGTGACCGGAGCACATACGTGACAGAATAATGTATGTGTTTTTTCTCTAAAGCAATTGGTTGTAGCTACTTGACATTTTGGCTCAAGGATGCTATCAGTATACTTGCTTTGTAAAAAATTGAACTGTCTATTCCATAAACTTTTATGCTAACACAATTTATATCTCTGATTGGTCACGTACGTGATGGAGCAAAATAACATTTCAATTATCACGTATAAAAGGTATTGCTCTGTAAAATACCTCTATCTTATTGATGTACACTCAAATAAATGTTTCAACTTATGTATAAATGCTGTTTAAGATATTTTAAAAGCTTTTATATGCCCAAATAAATCCATTAAAAAAGAGTGAAAAAAGATGTATTTATACGGCAGAGGTTTGCTGGTTTCAGATAAGCCGTATAAAAAAATAAAACGTTAAAAAGCACTCCAGTTTTCATAAAAATAAGTGCCAGTCAGGAATTCTTTAAAAAAATCTTTTCATGGAATGGGCCTATACACCGAGGTAAGAGGAATTAAACTCTACTGTTTTTGTTAATTTCTCATCATGGAAACCACCTATATATTAGCATCAATAATAGACTGGTCCAGTCGCAACTTGCGAAAAGAAATAGACATTTTTTACGTCAGGTCAAATTATATTTTGGTAGACCACTTTGTGACGTGGACGACGACGTGAAAGTAAATTACCTCCTTTTGTGGACTAGAGTCGAAGGGCACGAGATTAGCGACCACTTCGGTTTTCAGACGGATGTAAGTAAAAATGTGGACACCTACATGAGACATGAGTCAAATTTCCGGGTGACTCGAAACCAACTTTTACAGAGTCGCCAAGAGGAAAATGAGCCAACCCACTCTGTTCCCATACTTTGTGGTTCCCTCTTGGGATATGATTTAATTTCTAAAGAGTGTGAGGCAAATAATTAAAAAAATGCGAATATGATCTCATAGTCGAAGAGACAAACTTGGTGGACTTTTTATATTTGGACTAAACCTCAAGTCAACCACAAAAGACACTGTTAAAAGAAGGTAGGGGTTTATCAATAACGACAGCTTTACGCATAGCAGAAACTGAAGAGGCAACAATCAAATAGGTGGAGGCAATCCGGACTCCACTTGAGAAATGCAGGAATACAGGTCAATTCGCTACAGTTTGTCGCTCTGCAAGGAAGGGAACAGGCAATGAACAGGGTATCAGGATGTGAAGACCTCAAAGATACTCCAGCAATACAAGTCGAGACAGTAAAATCCACACAGCCACCTAAAACGACAGTGAAGATGAGCCTGAAAATAGAGGACTCTATTTTCATTCTGTATAATGTGAAGTTCCCTTCAGCGCAACAGAAGCCTATGCAAACTAAAGAATAGGAAACAAACTGGACCAGATAGAGATCAGAGTAAAAAGTGACACAGGAGCTATGAGCAAACTGCTATCCCTGAGAATGTTCCAGCAATTAGTTAAGGTACCACTGGACAAATAATCAGTGAGACTATTTACATTTGGAGGCTCTGCGATAGAGCAAGCAGGATCATGCATTCTGGTAGCGAAATACCAGGACAGATTCACTAGTGCGACATTCCATGTGGTTAAAACCAAGGAGCCGATTCTGATTGGACTACAAATCTCCAGAAAGTTGGGCCTGGTAACTTTCAATTTGGCAATTAACACGGACGATCCACTTAAGAACCAAAATGAATGCCATCCTGAAATGAGCACGAAAGGAAATCCTATCTATAGAGGGAACCCCAAAGTATGGGAACAGATTCTCCACAAATTTTAGATGTATTTGACGGCAGTGGATGCCTGCCACGAGATATATGATAAATGTAGACCCAACAATAGCCCCAGTTGTACACTCACCCCGGTGAGTCCATGTGGCCTAAAAGGACAAATTCAAAATTGAGCTTGATTCATTGGTAAATCAGGGTACGATAACTCCAATGACCAAACCAACTTCATGGGTAAACTCATTTGTCTGTTTCACAAAGGCCAATGGATGAGTCAGGCTATGTCTAAACCCAAAGACCTGAACAAGGCCATACAGCGACCATATTTTGTGACCCCCACATTCGAAGACGTGGTCTCAAGGCTACACGGGGCAAAATGGTTCCCCATGATAGATCTCAAATCTGGTTACTGGCAAATGAAACTGAATGAGAAATCAAAGAAATTGACAACATTTATCACCCCATTTGGTAGATACATATTCAATAGATTTCCAATGGGAGTGAAGAGTGCCCAGGATGAATTCCAGTGAGCCATGTTTAAGAACTTTGGAGACATTAAGAATGTTCTCTCTATCTCCGATGAGACTATCGTGTACGGCTTTGAAGAAGATTGTTGCGACCATGACCAAGCACTCCATAAGCTCATTCAAAGAGCTAAGGAAAGGAACTGCAAATTCAACCCAGACAAGTTGGTGGTACGCTCATCAGAATTATCATTCTTTGGCCGCATCATATCCAGAGATGGTATAAAACCAGACATCAAAAAGTTGCAGGCGATTGCCCAGATGCAACCCCCCCCCCCAAAAGATGAGAATCAGCTACCCAGCTTCATTGGACTAGTTAATTACCTCAACAAATTCTCACCCCATCTCTCAATACTGACAAAGCCATTAGGAGACCTGTTGTCTAAGGACAATGATTTTGTCTGGTCATCTCAGCAACAAGCAGAATTTGACAACATCAAAGAAGAAATCCAAAGATATGCCGTACTGAGGTATTTTGACCCAAAGACACCATCATGATAAAAGTGGATGCTTCTGCTGCTGGACTCGGTGCAGTCCTCTTCAGAATGACATGCCAGTTGCTTTTGCAAGCAAACCCCTATCTGTACCGGGGACACGATAATCGAATATAGAAAGGGTGTTCGAAATTTATCGGGCGTTAGCGGAATCCGAATTACTTGGTAACAAAGAAGGGTTAAAAACACAGTATAAAATAAAACATGACAAGGGGAAAAGATAATACGAGAGGTTAAATTGTTTTTAAAAAGAGCTTTATTAACAATAAAAGGGGGCTGGCTGCTTTTATTTCCCAAAGCTGGGTTAATTACATTAACCCTCAGTAACCAAAATAATTTTTAAAAAACTTAAGAAATGCAAATTCACAAAGGTTTAAATTCGTAGTAACAATGAAACTGGAAAAAATAATTATTTTCTTTTCTTGTTTGTTCATATAATAACGACTGAAAAGTCTTCTTTCTTTTCTTTTTTGTTCATATAAAACATTAAATAAAGACTAAAGGAGTCCTGTTATCAATTTAACACAGGGTACTCAAGGGGCATAAAACAATAAAATAAAACTAAAAAATATACCCGATTATATCATATTGGTTGACGCAACTTCTCCGGCAAAGTCTGGGGTAGTTTTTTCTTTTCTATTTAAATGTTCATTTCAAATGTCCCTTTCTCTGTCTTCCTTACATATTTTCATTTCAAAGATCTCCTAATTTTTGCATTACTTCATAAATGAATTTCTCCAAAAATATTCTTCGTTAATCCCTTCTATGTAAAACATACAGAAATTTTCCAAAAATGTCAAACACTTTTTCTTCATAAGGTGTCCAATTATCCAGAAACGTCATTCGTTAATCCATCCATTCCAGGAAAGATATGTTTCTGTATAAATAGGGTCGTTCAAATACCCTGAATCTCAAATATATCCTTCTCACTCTAAAAACAAGTAGAAAATCATCCAAATATTGTACGTCTATTCTCATGATAGACGGAGCCCTTGAAAAGTGTTGTTGACTCTTCCAAATCCAATCAGGTACTTATCAAAAAAGCGCGCTCGAACACACCGGAAGACACTGGTAAGACGTCACTTCCGGACATATTTACAACAATGGTGCAACTGAAACAAAAAGATGGCGCGCAATTCTCACGCCATCCACACAAACAACCTTGACCTTCATTCGTACAGTGGCAACATGTTGACCCCCCTCCTCCATGCCCAAAATAGAAATAAATTTCCGAAAATACAAGAGAATTTCCTCCTCTGTAAAAAAAACATATATTGTAAATTGTGAACTGTGAGTACATTTTGTTGTTAATATTTTATTTTCGAATGACATATAAACATATATTGTAAATTGTGAGTACATTTTGTTGTTAATATTTTATTTTTTGAATGACATATAAACATATATTGTAAATTGTGAGTACATTTTGTTGTTAATATTTTATTTTTGAATGACATATAAACATATATGCATGTCTACCTTTTTTTCTTATGTTGATCTTTTTAAAATTTTATTGTAAATAAATTTTCGATTCTTTGATACACAAGTTCTGTTTGTCTTTTTTCCCATTAAAGGAAAAAGAACGTATCGTCTTGCAATTTAATTTTTTTTATCATTTACAAGAAAAGATGGATTTGACGTTTTTAGTAAAAAGAAAAAAAAGGAGGAATGAATGGTGCAATGTCGGTGTGTAGCATGTAAAATGATTAAACATTTTACAATACTCCCTGTTGATTCCTGATCAGATCCTGCTAAGAAGTACTAAATGCTGGGTACTAAATCCTATTACACTGTCTAATTTTGATGTCTTACACATCAGATTTGTAAGAGAATGAATGGTGCAATGTCGGTGTGTAGCATTTAAAATAATCACTAATTGTAAGAAAATAAATGGTCCAATGGGGCTGTGTAGCATTCAGGACAAATGATCAATCAAACTACATTTAGTTTTCATAAAATAATCATGAATCAAATCTTTAATTATTGTTTCATTTCCTTCAATAATATTTAAAATCAACAGAATTTGAAGACCAGATATTCTTCAATATTTCATTAAACACATCTCATTTGAATCTTTATTAATAATTATTTTCACCATAGTTTTTACAATTATCTTATTAATTTAAATAAATTGTCGATTGTACATCTTTTAAAGTGACTCCAAAGTTCATTCGAAAACCACTATAAAACAATTCTCAAAACTATTTAAAATTAGCATCTAAATGTTTAAGTAATTGAGTGTTTGAAATATCTCTTGTCAATTTCAGTTTTAGAAGAAATATTAAAACTTATTTTAGCTTCATGTAAAAACTGTATTTATTGTAAATGTTTCATTTAAATAGTCTTTTATCTAGTTTGAAACTTTTCCTGCTTGGTTTAGTTCTTGGATATAAACAGGGAGTTTTTATGGAGGGGGATGATGAGAACTGTTGACACTTGGAATTTGGATTAGTGGGAGGGTTAAAGAAGAGTAAATGCGCCGTTTTCATCCTGACCTATGGTTAGTGGTAAGGTTAAAAGATTGTTGTTTTTATAACCACTCAATAAAACACAACACATATTTCCCTTAACACCCCCCACGCCTATATTCTGGTTATATGCACTTAAAAAGGAAATGTGTGATCATTTTACATTGAATTTATATAAGAAATTAATCTCCTTATTTAATGTAAATTTTATTTTTTCACCAAAGGTTTTCAAGGTGTTCACACGTAACCACCTAAATGTAGTAATATCTCTTTTCTGACGAAAGGGGGTGGACTGAATGTTCTCATCTACTTTTGATTGTAGATATAATTTTCGTTTTAATTTGATAAGCTTCTTAATGGTTTCTCTTTACATATTTTATCAAAAATTTGATAAACTCATTGTAAGATTTTATCTTTTTCCTTTGTGCTATTTTCCCTATTCATCCACTTATGCCATGTTTACGTATGCCATTATCACCGTGCCATTTTTAACTATGCCATTGTTACCGTGCAATTTTTACCTACGCCAGTGTTACCATGCCATTTTTTACCTGCGCCATTGTTAACGTGCTATTTTTACCTATGCCATTGTTAACCTTCTGATTTTACCTATGCCATTGTAACCGTGCCATTTTACCTATGCAATTTTTACCGTGCCATTTTTACCTATGCCATTGTTAACGTTCCATTTTTACATATGCTATTATTAACGTGCCATTTTTACGCATACCATTGTTACAGTGCCATTTTTACCTACGCCATTGTTACCGTACCATTTTTACCTACGCCATTGTTAACGTGCAATTTTTACCTATGCCATTGTTACCGTGTCATTTTTACCAATGACATTGTTAACGTCCCATTTTTACCAATGACATTGTTAACGTCCCATTTTTACCTATGCCTTTGTTAACCTTCCATTTTTACCTATGTCATTGTTACCGTGTCATTTCTCATATGCCATTGTTACCGTGCCATTTATACTTATGTCATTGTTAGCCTGCAATCTTTACCTATGCCATTGTTACCGTGCTATTTCCGGTCGCATTTTTACGTGCGCTTTCGATTTTCATCAAATTCATTCGTGATAATCCGCTATATTACGTCCACATATAACTATTTTAGTCAATAGTTATCGATAAAATAGTTGAAGAAGTTATAACAGCAGCGGATATGTTTTATTAAGGGTGATTTGTGACTCTCATACTTTCGTTTTCACTCAGCAGCAAATAACGCCGTTTCTCTTATACGAATGACCAGAAATTATATAAAAAAAACTTTCTCCACAATTAATACCAATTTCAAACTTGTCCAACGAATGTATTACTTTTATTTCGTAATAAACAAATAATTAACAGAATACCGGATCTATTTTTTTTTAATAATTTTTATTTGTATTTTATTTTATTGTTTTGAACAAATAGTTGAAGAAGTTCTAACAGCAGAGGATATGTTTTAAGATATCTTTGAAAAAACCTAAATTAAATTTATAACCTATTAAATTCAGAAACTATTTTATTACGATGTTAAAAAATCACTGAACATTTTAAATAAAAAAAATTTCACATTAAATTATGAAAAAAAAAAACAACACTATTACAGTGTTTTTCTTTTATTAAATAAATAAATTTATTAAAATGTTTCGTTACTCCCGGTTGATTATCTGTCTGCCCTGTCTTGAATGTGGATTATCGCCGCTGTTTTAAATGTAACTCTTCAAAATTAAAAACAAATAAATTCAGTTGTTTCCTCAAGTGCACAAGTGACAAATATTTAATTGATTGAATAATATTTTCCCCTGTAGTCAATGACATCGACACAATTGCGAAATCGCTTTGTTTTATGTCTATTTAAATTTTCTGCGAACCTTCATTTCCGGTCGCCATCTTGAATTTACACTTACACCCGTTTTAACTCGAACACTAACAGCACATTTTATTTTCGAAAGATTATTGTCGATTCTTTAAAGCAGCTTATGAAAACGTAAGTATTACTTATATTTCTTTGTTTTACGATTTTCTAAAAGGTATGCTATGAATTTTCTAAAAATTAAAACAAAATGTGTTTTTTTTTTAATTCATATTTATTTGAGACTTTTCTATCATCATATTCGGTTTAAACAAACCAAAAAAGACGATGCCGAGAATCATAAACTTATTGATAGTGAAGCATGGAAAACTTCGGTTATAGTTGAAGTAAATATTCAGATACAATTAACTGTTTGAAGTGAAATGAAAAGCCTGTAGAAAAGTGTTCCTTCGCATTATACTTTTAGTAATTATGCTATGATAATAATATGATAATAATATATTGTATTAATAATTTAGATGTTTTGAAGAAAACAATAAAAAATAATAAAATAAAACATGAAATTCACTCACTGATTAATTTCAACTGAGATAGAGACCCAAAGTCGTTGGTTCTTCTTTCTGGCTCTTTACATATGATAAATAACAGACTGCAACTTGTGATGGTGCATATATTATAGATGTTTCTGAGATACAATTACGATTAGCTTAATGTCATAGTATCAATCTTTACATATGATAAATAACAGACTGCAACTTGTGATGGTGCATATATTATAGATGTTTCTGAGATACAATTACGATTAGCTTAATGTCATAGTATCAATCTACTAGAAAAAGAAGGTCTAATCTGTGTGTGAGAATGAACAAAACCCATGAGGATTTGGGTTGTATTTCGGTCAAACAGACTAAAGTGTCAAAGACTAATCGTGTTAGAGGAGTGAGCCATAGAAACAGAACCCCTTTAAAACTTAAAATACGTATATCCGATTTTAATGAAATTTAAACCACATATATAAGAAACTAATTCAGAGAGTTTTTATAACATTTCAGCTTGTCATATAGGGAGCGAAACAGGAGTATGGGGGATGGGGGGGGGACAGTAAAAAAAAGTAATGTGTGTTATGAGCAAAGTGAAAAAGTACATCATAATGATTCATTCAATCCCAAACAACGTCGGATCTTCCTGCTAGTAATTAAACAAATTATTATTAGCAAAAAAAAAAAACAAACAAACAGGCAAAAGTAGAATTTGTTTTAGTTTGCACCGGTCGACATTTCCGATTTGGCAGCTAAGACATAGTGGGGAAACTCAAAGTTAACCACTATTTTAACAAAATATGCTATAATAATAATAATTTGTTTAATTATTTTTTAATGTTTTCACAATTTTTTTATTTATTTGAAGTCTTTATAAACTCTTTTCGTTAAATAAATTTGTTTCCCTAAAAAACTCGGTTATATGTTTCGATTTATCGCTAACTGGCAAGGAAATGAGTGCTCATTTTATGTTTTCTCCAAATAAGAAAAGTGATCTCCCACTCTAAAATCTAAATATTTAATTTTTTACTTCTATTTTTTATATATTTCTTCAGGCCGTTTATATGTAATCCCCCCCCCCCCCGTCACGAATAAAATCTGAATCTTTTTAGGGATTAAAAACTACGACGGGTGTGATAATAAAAATTTGCCCAAACATTGTTTCATGTAAAAAAAAATAAAGTTATATTTCTATGATTTGTAAAAAAGAATATATTATTATTATGCGTAAGTTACAAAAGATTCCCAGACAAAAACTCACCGGGCAAAAGTTTAAAATCAGACAAAAGTCAATCATAATAAAATAAATGAAATTTTACAAAAATATTAAATAATTATATTTTTACATTCAATTTTAGATAATTAATACTAATTTTTGCAAATGTTTTTTTTTGTTGTTTTATTATACATTTTAATTTTATTGAGAAAAATGTGAGATTTCTTAACGAGAGATTTTGTGTGAAATTAATGCTCAGAGTTTAGATTTTCAGTGAAAATGTTTGTTTTTAAGGTATGATACAATGGTTATATTCAAGACGATAACTGTTACACATTTCGACCGGTGTTACAGCAAAAATAATCCCCATTATATTTTTGCCTGTTTTTATTTTTATTTTGCAAATAATAATTTATTTTCAACAATTTGTTTACTTATTAATTATGATTTTTTTACAATTTTACAAACGATAAATCAAACGAATGGAAATATATTAGAACATTTTCAATTTTGTCATTTGTATAACAAATTAAACATCATAATAGTTAAGTATTGTCGTTTGTCTTCTGGTGGTTTTTGAAAATGATTCTTTTCAACAAATTGTTTAATATTATCAACAATCTAATGAGATTTTGAAAGTTAAACTGAAAATTAAAAAAAATTTAAAATGGAACTGGGCAAAAAAATAATAGGGGTTTATTTTGCTGTAACACCGATCGAAATGTGTGACGTCACATAAGTCTGTCATAACTCCATTATTATCTTCAATGCAACATCTGACATTTTTAAAAAGTTAAAATATTTTGACGATCATAAATTTGGCAGACTTGAAATTTTATTTTAGTACAATTTTTTTTGCTGAAACCAAGTTAAATAGGAAAGATAATCCAATGATCTCTATGCAACAATTGAACGAGTGTTTTTCAATTGGTTTTCCTCTAGAATAGTTGCGCTTTCTTAAAAAATGTTTTGTAAGGTTTACTAAAAGAGAGAGCTAATTTTAGCAGAAATAACTTAGGAATTTAAATTCAGTATGATCACGTTGACACACTTATTCTTGTTCTATTACTAAAGTTAAGTGACGTTGAGCCTGGCCAGAAATAGTAGGGTACCCATATGGGAATAGTTGGTACAATATATGGGAGGAGTGGCATGTTCCAGCGAAATATACTGTCATGAAGATGTATTTTACATGTATACCCTGATAATCGATACATGTGAACAGAGTGGAACAAACCCCTTTCCCTGGGTTAAGTTTTGAATCATGTATTGATGCTCACTGGAGAGAGTATGATACCGGTTTTTGTTTGTTACATAGTAAAATGTCAGTGATGCATGCAACATATGCCTCATTTATCTACATGTGAATATTACTTACGGATGCGTTAGTCCAATCATGTATGGACTGACCAACGTTGCATAAAAACATCTTATATGATACGTTTGACATATAACTCTACTTGTTTATTTTTCTCGGTACAAACAGATGTTTGGGTTGTGGTCACTTGCCAAGACATTCTTGTGTACTTGCATCCGTGGAGAAATCTTTCTGGGTGTTTGTGATATTCTTGTTTTATGACATACGCCTTGATTTGGTTGTGCCTGATTTGTTTGATATTGTTATTCATCCACCTTCATCAGTGTGGGTAATTCCTTCTGTTCCAAGTCTTCCATTTTTATTTTCTCTAGGCGATATCTACATGTTCAGTCTGTTGCCTAGTGTTTTTACTAAATTTTCCCAACATGTGTATGACAACTGCAACAGATGTCAGATAGTAACGAATGTCTACCATTGAGTATTTTATAGATTTTCCCAACGAAATGTGTATGGGCTGACTTGCTACTGTATCTGAATAGATTACAAAAATCTTAGTCAAAAAAGTGCGCTACTTCATTGTGTCACCTTTTGTTTCAGGTGTCTTTTGGCCATCGCTATGCCCTATATTGATTGATTTTATCTTCCGCTTGTCAATTCAGTATTTGCCTTTGGGGACTGCGACATGGTACTGTAGGATGCATAACATCATTGCTAGAGACATGTCTATATCTTTGATGGACATGTTATGTGTCAATAGGAATCTAACTAAGCTATGATGGCATAGGCTGTAATAGCCGTCAATACTTTCTACTAGTAGGGAGTAGTACACTGACTGTGCACTTTCTAATACTCATATTTCCAGGAACATATACTCCTCAGAATCGAAAAGACGATATTGCTTCTGAAATATTGTGCAGGAACTAGTTTTGTAGGTGCCACATGCGTCTATGACATTCTCAAATTGTATATCTATATTAATATATTATATAGCGTTTTCGTTTAAGCTTGAAGCAATTCGTCAAATTTTTTTGAATATCCCCCAAGTGTTTTGAATGGGAATTTAATGTTCGAAAGTTGCATCAAAAGTTCCCTAAGGTTCTGTTATGTTGCAAGGTTTCTATAGTGCTTCTGATAAAAAAAGAGAAAAAGAGAGAGAAAGTAGAAGAGATATTAAGATAATACTTATAGAAACACACCTAAGAATCTAATTTTTAGAAAAGAAGATATGAACAAATAGAGCTTCTGCAGTTTAACATTATGCCTTCTTGAGGACTTATGGCAATGTTTATTGACTTGACTTGAGTCATACAAAACTAGTAGGCATTAGGTAAATGTTGATAAATTCCGAGCTTCAGATGTGATGCTATGAATTTATCATGTTTTTTCTAATGGCTGGATATGTATATGAACGCTACACCTGTTTAAATATATAGCACATGCTATTCCCAAATGGTCACCCTTCTGGTACTTACCAGGCTCCACATTGCTTATCTTCTGTGATCTAACAAGCACCGGTGTGTCAACGTTATTTTGCCGTATGTATGTCAATGTGATTATGCATCATATAATTCTATTCTCACCGGTTAAATAGTGCTATGTGCTACATTGTGGTCAATGTCCTGTTTGACTCTATTTTTAGTTATGCTGGATAATATTTACTTATCAATTACCTCTGTCCAAATAGCCAGGCCGTCTTTCTGGGACTCTCCTTGTATCATTGTTAAAATGTAAGATTTCTCTTTCAATATGATTATATTTTTATACTGTTTTAGATAACATATCTAGTTTCTGGCACATGTTCTCCACATTCCTTATCATCGCAAAATAAGCTGGCAAGAAGATCTTATGATATGAGTGTGAATTTTTCATATCTTTTACAGTTGTGCTGTCTGGGAGGCCTTGACTTTCTGGAACAATCATCGATAGTCCGTTAGATAATATGACAAAGTACTCTAAAGATTAAGTGTTGTGTTACTCGTCAGTTCTAGATTTGACCGTATATAGATTCGTTAGGGTTGTGAACTTTTCCAATAGTATAGTGTGCAACATGCATCATTTGTACCCATTGGCCGTAACCATTTTTATTCTGTCCATTTGTGTGCGAGAGGTATAGGAAGCCATATTTCTGAGTGCCAGCTGACAGTTGATCATGTGTTAAATGGTCGTTTTTCATGCAAATTGAAATGATGAAAAAGTTTTAAAAGTTGTTATCCATTTCTGATCTCATATTTTGTCTCAGATGAAATATCAATAAACAAAACACCATGAAATACCAACAATAATATGCTATGGTTTTGAATAGATAAAGTTTTCGTGATTGAAATGAATTAAAATATCTAAAAATGTTGACATGGAAAGGAAGCATGCATGGCTAGTAATGAACAAAATCGCTGTGAATAAAAACAATTCAAATTGCACTTATCTTTTGATAGAGATGGGCGCTTGTCACTGGGGAATTACTATTTCTACAATTTGAAAGACATCAAATGTTTAATTACATGGTTAGGATTTCGAAAAAAGTTAATGGTTTGCAAAATCGATAGGACAGAAATCTCTACTAGGTTAAAATGCTGGTTCTCTGATAGAGTTTACAATACAATATTTGAAACTATATTTTTCAAAGGTTGATTTCTACTCTTGGTTTAGACGATGCTGAGCGAAAATGATTACTTTGAGAATAGATAATAGGTCGCTTCATTTCACTAAATTACCCTTTCTGGGGCCTAAATCAAAAACCTAAATTCATTTAAGCTGAGAATGTATATAAGAGAAAAGCGAACGGCTTTTAGTATGGGCCTTGAGCATCAGGTAATATAACCATCAACATTCCTCATTTCGTCTTTTATTTTCTTTTACGAATAGATATAGAATTGTATCTTTTATGTCTCAACTATTGTGGCGTTTGTTATTTTAAAAGCTTTTATTATTGGAAATCTATAGTCTTTTAACCAAGGTGTTAAGAAAGATTTTTGATTGACTATTCCAGATTTTAAAACAGGAGAGTTGGTTTAGAATTTTCTATGTCTATGATAAAAACAGTTGGTTTTCAAGCCCAAATAATGTGAATATTAATTATTTATCATTGAAAATGAACGACAAAATATTTCGTTTGTTAAAATTGATTGCATTAAAGTATAAAGTATGTTAAAATGTTTTGATAACATATTTTCTTTATTTACAGATTGAAACTATTATAGAAAAGGATGGTTGTTTCCAGTTCCACAAGAATTAAGAAAAGTCTGCATCAATAAATAACTGACATCTAATTTTTCTGTGTGTACGTTTATCATTATTTTCAAAGAATTCATGTTTAAGAAACAATATACAGGCAGTTGGAGAAGAAATCTTTTATCCAGTAAAATGTGCAAATCAATATTTTGTCCATAATATGCTTTGACAAGACATGAGAGTACACACAGAGCCAGTGAATATCTTGTATCTTATAGGATTCTTAATCTCCAGCAAAATCTTGTAGAAAATATCGATACTAACTCATTGAATGCATATTAGCCTCATCAGTCTTGATCTCTGAAAGGAAAAATACAAAAGAATGGGGAATACATATACTTGTCAACTACGTAAAATATACTGTAACATAATAAAGTAATGAATTAGAGAAAGAAAAATTGATGTTCTTTACTGCTATGCTAATTCAACATTTGAGAGGTTAAGGAAAACTTTAATTGAACTCTCAAATATCTATGTATCTCATATAGAGATCTAGTGTTAGTCCCAGGAGACGCCACTTGTTTCACTGAGACTTTACACTAAAGTAAAATGAACAAAAATGAGAAAAGATACTCTTGCAAAGTTTGTGGAACTGAATTTTCATGGCGTGCCAATCTGACAGCACACATGCGAATACACACAGGTGAGAAACCCTATACTTGCCAAGTTTGTGGAACTGCATTTTCACAGAATATAAATTTGAAATGGCACATGCGAATACATACAGGTGAGAAACCCTATTCTTGTAAGGTTTGTGGTACTGCATTTTCACGTGATACAAGTTTGAAACAGCACATGCAAATACATACAGGTGAAAAATCCTATTCTTGTCAAGTTTGTAAAACTAAATTTTCACTCAGTTCTACTTTGAAAAAGCACATGCGAATACACACAGGTGAGAAACCTTATTCCTGTAAAGTTTGTGGAACTTCAGTTTCAGAGAGCTCCAATCTTAAATCTCACATGAGAATACACACAGGTGAAAAACCTTATCCTTGCAAAGTTTGTGGTACTACATTTTCACACAGTGCCAGTTTGAAACAGCACATGCGAATACACACAGGTGAAAAACCATTTTCTTGTAAAGTTTGTAGTACTGCATTTTCACAGAGTGCCAATCTTAAAAGTCACATGCGAATACACACAGGTGAGAAACCCTATTCTTGTCAACTTTGTGGTACTGCATTTTCACAGAGTAACAGCCTGAACAGTCACATGCGAATACACTCAGGTGAAAAATCCTATTCTTGATAAGTTTTTGGAACTGCAATTACACAGCATTCCCATTTAAAAACTCATATGCGAATACACAGGTGAGAAATCCTATTCTTGTGAAAGTTGTAGAACTAAATTCTCAGTCAGTTCTACTTTGAAAAAGCACATGCGAATACATACAGGTTCATTCCTCCAGATGCAAAAATACCGGATGGCGCACATCAATTACGCTTCACCATATGGAAGCAAAAGTTCACACTACAAACGTTCAGATTCAGCAGGGAATATTCCAAGGAGACAGCCTATCACTGCTTCTATTTTGCCAGAGTGCCCGTCTTAAAAGTCACATGCGAATAAACACAGGTGCAGAACCATATTCTTATAAAGTTTGTGGAACTGCATTTTCACAGCGTACCAGTCTGAAAAATAACACAAGAATACACAGAGGTGAGAAACCATATTCTAGCAAATTTTGTGCAACTGCATTTCTCCAGACTGTTCATTTAACAATTCAGATGCGAATACACACAGGGAACAACATCTATCATCAAGACACCCCTCGGATATAAATTTTACTCATAGAGAAATTAAGTGTTAGCTTTAAGAGGAGGCGTTTGATCTCTTAAAACTAAATTAAAATGATAAAAAAAGTTAGAACCCCCTATCTTACTTAGTTAACTAGATTAATTATTGTCTTGGAATCCGGTAAGAGCAATATACCACACAAAAGATATATTATAACTTAGTTAACTGGTCAGTTAGAAAAAGGAAATTCAATTTTATAAGTTTTTTATATACTCAATGTTTAGAAGTAAACGAAATCTTTAATGGAATATTGAAATATCTATGTATCTCATATAGAGATCAAGTGTTAGTCCCAAACAAAGGTGATAACAAGTGATAGTTTTGGCACTCGTCAAAACTTAAAAGTTTAAGGCATCTGACCTCCTGTTGTAAGGTTCTGCTTTAGGACGACTACTGCACAATGCAAAATAAAAAAATGTGTATACATTTCCACTGGACCATTCATCAAAAATTGAGCCTCTGATGTAAGATCAAGTCCTTGGAAATAATACCAAAAAGAATTGTGGCAAATAAGTCATACACCACCCAATATGACTATACAATCTTACCAGCTACATACTTTGAAAATGCAGCTGGTAAACCTGACATAGTTATGTGATACAAGAGGGAGAGAACAATGTGTTTTTCCGAAATGAAATTATTAGCTCATCAGTTAAAAGCACAGAGGATTATTGATTTAGTTAAATTTCTATTAATACCTTACTTGTACAAGAATATCCAATTTGCTATGTGTTAGAAATTAAGCCACCTTAAATGTTTTTACGGTACAACTACATTAGTATAAAAATAGGGAAAATGTATTCATTAAAATATTAAAATTCGTAATAAAAACATATCCATTCATTATTATTCGCATTTTCTGTGTCTGCGTGTGTGTTTGTCTATCAGTCACAATTTTTGATAAAATATCGAAACTTTTAGAAATGGAAAATAATGCATTCATACTAAATAATAAATTTCCAACAAATAAACAAATAAATTGGATTCTATGACTAGAAATCGAAAACAAAACCTTGAGATCTTCAGTCTGATGTTCTGTGAACTGAGTGATTTAGATTTTTTTCTGAATAGATCTAGTAAAAAATGCATACGACACAACATATGTGCCTTTTTGAAAAATAAAATTCATTGTTTTATTTATTAAAATTTCTAATAAAAGTGTGAGAAATTTAGCTGACTTTTCAGTTTTAAAAATATTGGTTTGGTGCGAGGCCGATTTAATTGTCTAGTATACGTTTGCTCAAATAAAAACATACTTATCTAAGTACTCTGGTTAATGTAGTTTGAGAATCAATCTTGTTATGAGGGTCTTTCTACACACACTTGTAGCAGTTTGTGACTTATTAGTATTCTATTGACGTCAGGCATGAATGCAGACATCCACAGTAGTCTGGAGAGGACTGGTGATAGTATTATGTAATAATTCGTCATTTTATAGAAAAGAGTTGCAGAAGCTATAGGAACGATATATAATCCCTGGAGTGGATGAACGATTAACATTTCTCAAGGCTCTGTAAAGTAACAAAATACTACATAATAACATTCAAAATCGCTGTACATGTCGCCCCTCTTATTATTCTTTTTCTGCGTCTCCAACAAAATGAATATTACAAAAATGTGCCTATATTCCATTCGAGAAAATTCTGAAAATGAATAAATCAGCTTTTTTGTATAGTTTCCAAATAAATGCTAGACATACACACAGGATAATGTTTTGTTGGTTTCTTCGATTTACCTAAATCTCTCTTATATTCCATTTTTAATGTCACAACTTTATTTTATTTCTTGAAAACAATAGAGTAAATAGTAAGAGTGTGGAATAGTTAACAGTCGAGAAGTCGTAAAAAACAACAACAGCGAAAGCCTTATACTAAACGCCTTAAAATTTAATTATCTACTGACCTGAATACTTTGAAAATGCTGAAAGAGCTTTACATTGTTTTATTGCAATATTTTTAAGCTGTCTTTTGGATATACGGGAAACATAATATTCACTTACTTCTTTAATCTAAGGGAGCTTTATTCTTGAAAAATTTATAAAAAAGATCGCTTCCCCTACCACTAACCGTAAGTACGCAGGGGGTGTTAAACTCAGACTGAGGGTTAGTGGTAGAATAAGTAAACTTTTCAGGAATTTACCCCTTGCCAACAGTTAAGTGACAAGCAGCTATTTGTGTTTTCTCTTGCATGTAAAGATTGCTTTGAACGAAATCAAATTTGTAAATAAATAACTTAAACAAAGTTTCAGTACATTGAAAGTATACAGGTCGGTAGATAATTGTATTCAACTGCGTTAGGAATAAGTAATTTTTAGTAGTTTTTATATTTTTCGGCTGCTTGCTCTACTTTTACTAAATGAGAACATACTTAGGCCCTATTTAAAACTAGAGGTTAAAGAACCCAGCCCACTACTAAAAAAAACTTAGAAAAGTCGCTTTGATTTGCGTGAAAATAAAGTAAAAACTTGTTTTAAAATATTGATTTTAAAGAGTAGATGCTGATCCCGTATTTAAAACTCGAGGTGAAGTCCTGCTTCTCCTGAACGATCCGAATTTTCTTTTACAGAATTGTTCTTGCTTTGTGTCATTTTTTCCTATTTATTCACTTGTGGTATTTTTACCGGTGTCATTTTATCCCTGTCTTTTTTTACTGTGCAATATTAGCAGGCACCTTTATCTGTGCTGTTTCGCTTGCTGCTGAAAATGTTTTACTATTGGAAAATATTTATATCATGTTCATAAAATTCATTAATAATACAAGACTATGTCCCACATATAATCAAAGAAAATCTCTCCAACTTGGACAGGAATACATGCAAATACCACTAAATCTGCAACCCCTGTCTATAAGTTGCCCAGTTCTACATTTGTCGGTATGCTCTGGGGTACCCAGTAAAAATAGAACCATAAAAAAATGGTACAGTAAAAATGGCAGTAATTAATAAATATAAAATGACACAAAGCAAGAACAATTTTAAAGATTTATTATATTTTCATAAATTTATTATTAATGAAAATGTATTTGTGAAGTCTCAGATTAATATGAATTAAAAATAGATTTTTTAAATAATTTCTGATCATCCGTACTTGGAATTTACTGCAGGGTAAACCGGAAGTCATCGCGGCAGTGTAATCTTCTGGAGTGCCGAAAAATAACACTAAGCCAGAATAATTTGTTAATGGAAAATGATGTTCAGGAGGGGCAGGGCTGATCTCCCTTAAATATTATTTAAAAAGGCCTTCCTTTTCAATATTTTAAAATTAATATTTTTAAAATAAGTATCTACTCTCTAGATTTTAAGCAAATAAAATCGATTTCACTACATTTGATGGGCTTGGATCTCTCTATAGGTCGAACTATGGATAAACCTTGCCTTTTGGCTAAGATCAAAGTGTAGTATCTGTTCGGATGGATACTTCACCCCATAGACTGGTATTGTCTTGGCCTTCAGGGCTTGATTTACGCCGGTCTATGGGTCTGTCCTGTGCAGTTCTAGGAGGTCCACCCTCTCAGGCTTCGCCTCCCCTCTTTGTAGAGGAGTAAGTTTATAGCTTACTGCCTGAGGCGCCCCTACCGGGGAATGCCGACGGGGCTGCCCAGGCAATTTTTAAACCCCACTTTCCTGACTCGACCATGGGTCACATCTTACTTGTGGGAGTAAGATAAAAACTGGCCTTGTGCCTAACTCCTGGAGAGGAGTAAATCAATACTCTCCTTCCCCTATAATTTAAAAAAGGCCTACCTCTTTCCATATTTTAAAATAATTATCTACTCTCTAGATTTTATGCAAATAAAATCTATTTAACTACATTTGAGGGGCTTGGATTCCTCTATAGGTCAAAATATAGATTAACCTCGTCGCCAAATCTACTTTTGAAAATTGTTGGTATTATTATAGATGAGCACCCTCGGCTATATCCCCCCTCTCCCAATAAACAATAACATTCAAACTTTTTATGCAATTACGTGTAACCACCCTGAAAAACAGTGGGGGTAATAATTTAGAATTTAGAGTTGGGGATCAGTTTTTCAAATAAATATAACATAAAAAGATTACATGGTTGCCGTTTTAGTTAAATCTTATATTACATCATTTTTTGTTGTTGAGAGATGAGCTATAGCCAGTCGAAGTTATGGTTAGTTGTAGGTTTAAGCGAGGTATTTGGGATCTGTTGCCATCTGGATACAGGTTTAGCATTTATAAGGGACAATATTTATTGAGGGGCAATGTGAACTATTGACACTAGGACTTAGGATTAGTGGGAGGGGTTTAGGAGAGTTAAAGTGATGTTGTCACACGAACCTAAGGTAAGTGGTAACGTTAAAAGGGGTTGTTTTTATAACCCCCCATTAAAATACACAACATATATTCCTTTACAACCCCCACACCAAAAATGCTGGTTATAGCCATTTAAAAGGAAATGTGTGATCATTTTACATTAAATTTATGAGAAATTAATCTCCCTATTGTAAATTTTATTTTTACACTAAATGTTTTCAGGATGTTCACACATAACCGCCTAAATAATGAAGAATCTCTTTTCTAACGAAGGGGTGGCTGAATGCATATTTTTGTATAAATACACATATTTTATAAATATGTATGTTTAAAATACATTCATTTGAGTATTTGTAAAAAGAAACATTCTCTGACGTTTATTTAATTTAATTTATTTCATATTTATAAAAAAATATTTTCACTATTAATTATTTATGTAAATAAACATATTTCAATGCAAGAAAAAATGTGTTCAGATTTTCTTTTTTGTTGATCTACATTTTCATATGTTTCAAATTCACAATACAATTCTAGGAGGTCCACTCTCCCAGTCTGTACCTGCTGCCCTTTGAGAAGGTTTAGTTTATTATTAATCGACTGAGGTGCACCTACTGGGTAATGCCGACGATGCTGCACAGTCATTTTTTGTAGCCCAGAGTGCTCTTCCTCTACGGTACTGGCTTTTCAGCCCTTCTTTGCTTCCGTGTGTCAAATCTTACCGCTGTGGGATGGAAATTGTAAAGTCGAACAGAATGAAGGAAGAAAGCGACCACGTGTTTGCGCGTGTTGTCTTACCTGCTGGGATGATCGCGGGAAGTTTGCGTCAAACTTGGTCATGACTTCGGCTCTATCCAATTGCGCTAGCACATAGTCAAATGTTGGTAACATATGCAGTTCTCTTTTGACATGGGTGTTTAGTTTCGTCAGGTCAACACATATTCTGACCTTTCCGTTGTCAATTGGCACCACTACTATGGGGTAGCACCATTCCGTTGGCTTTTCAATCCTGCTTATTACCCTTATCTCTTCCATCAACTTGAGTTCTCTCTGTGTCTTCTACATTAATGGTAAGGGTATGTGACGTGGTGTTGAGATGGAGTAGGGGTAAGCATCTTCACATAGGGGTATGGTGTCGCTTTCTCCGAATGTGCCGAGGCCCTGAAACAGGTCTCTCATCTCCTTCCTTGGGTCAAATGGTCGTACATCAGTATCTCAGATGCAGTGTACAGCAGAGGAGCATACAGTCACTATTTCAAGTGCTTCAATGGTCGGTCTTCCTAATAGTGGTTCCTCCAAGTCGGGAATGATATATATATGTATGTATATATATATATATATATATATATATATATATATATATATATATATATTGTGTTGTCCGTCGCCCTTCATTCCATTGGATGGTTGCCTTTAGTTTCCCTGTCACTTGTAGGGGGCTATGACGTGGACCATGTAGCCTCCCTATGCTGCGGCTAGTGCTGGTAAATGCATTCTTCTATAAATACGTTCTGGGATTGCGGTGACATCAGCTCCAGAATTGATTTTTAATTTCACTGGCGTGTTATTTATTGCCAGATCAATGCTCCATGGTTTGCTGTGTCTAATTTCAACTACCGTCAATAGACCCAGGGAAGTCCTCGTCATAGTGTACTTCGTAGACTTTCTTCGACCTGCAACACTGTGCATAATGGCCGACTATTTTACAGTTGTGGCATTCTGCTAGAATGGCAGGGTATGTATGTCTCAGGAGTTTTTCTCTGTTGCCGCAACATTGACATCCTGTTTCTGGCTCACGCTGTTGTCTATACCCTTTTGGTTTATAGTTTTGGCGATTCCTAAAAGAGTTATCTCCTCTTTTGTCGTGGTTTCTTTTCTTTTGGTAATGTTTGTCAACTGCGTGAACGACGGTGTCATCTTCTAGTTGCTCGATTTTTTTTTTCAGTAGGCCGTAATAATTTATGTTGGGACTTCATGATTTCCTTCTGGCGCGCCGCCCTTTTTACTGCACCTTCCAGACTGAGGTCAGGTATCATTATAAGAGTCTCGTATAAGTGTACATCTCTGCACCCCACAACGATTCTGTCTCTTATAAACTGGTCTTCTAGTCCCCTTAGGTCGCATGTCTTCGCTAACACGTGTAAGTCAGTAATAAAGGCATCAATGGGCTCACCTTCTTGTTAACAACGCTTGTTGAACATGGCTCGTTCATATATAACGTTTGTGCTGGTCGTGAAGTGCTTATCAAACTTTTGTTTGACTGTCAAACTTTTCTGAGTCCTCCTGTGATAACTTGAATGTAACTAGGACGTCCTCGGCTTCGTCAACCATACTATATATAAGGGTTCGGGTTTCTCTTCGAGGCCGGACACAGTTTTGTAGCTATTAAATCTCCTTATCCACTTTGGCCATTGTCCTGGCTGGTCGAATCAGAACGGCTGTGGCGTCGACACGTTGCTGTTCATTTTGTTTTGTTTTAAATTCCGGTTTCTGACTCGGATATTTTTGTTTGTCTGACGTCCGCCTGTACTCCTTGCCTTATCCTATACCATTCTGATTTCGGTTTTATGAAAATCCCATTTCTGACACCATGTTATGTTATTAAATAAACACCGAAGCAAAAGCACGTGTGTATCGTTCAGATCCAAGATGGCTGACCTCTAGGGACCTCCAATTGGTTGTGAACTATTTATCCCCCCCCCCTATATGTAACACGATGTAACTTTAATTTAGATTAAGATTATCAACAAAACTTGTTTACCATTCAAAAGAAGATACATAAAATAAACTGCTGATGATTTTTTAGAATATTTTCCAGCATACGAAACTCATGAAAATGTGAAGTTAAAATGTTGTTTACTTTTTTACGTGATAAAATAACGTTCTTATGTATAAGCATTTCTGCGCGCTCTGATAGGCATATTTTTAATAAATCTTGCATAAATCAAGTTATGGCCAGATCTTCACGAAATGTTCAATACTTATTCACTATAGGACTAATTTATCTTTAAAATGCTGTTTTCCTAAAATATATTAGGGAAAATATGTTTTCTATGTGACCCCCCCCCCCTATTTCATTTTATGAAATATTGAACGAAATATATTCAGGTCCGGCGGGTTTTTTTTCTTATATAAAACTAAAGTGTTTTAAAAAACACATTGGATTAATTTTATTAAATTTTACGTCCACATATTTTAGTAAACTGGTCCGTGAATGCACAAATAAAAAGTGGAAATAAAAGCAATATTATTATGTTTTGAATTTTTTTTTACCTTTTCTCAATAAAATATACTGTGATTTATTGAAAGGCCAAAAACAAAAAGTTTTACGAAATAATTTTTATTTTCAGAGACATTTATTCATTTGATCGAGTTTATCGGTTAGTCAAAATGTTTTAAAACATTTTTGAAAATATGTGTTCTAAATTTTTCAAAATATTTTAATATAATATAGCCCGAAGTATTAGGAATCGTAAAAGACCAAAGTTGTATAGGACCTGAGGTCGTATACAACTTTGTATACGTCGACCTCATATGTACTTGGAAAAAAGTCCTTCATTTGCTAGAAGTAAGAAAGCCTTTTTCTGCCGTAGCTAGTTTTGCCGCAACTTATAGAACGCAATACTAGCCGTAATTAACGCGGTTCATTTTTAGAGTGAAATTGACGCACGCTAATTAATTTGTAGACCTAAGCTCATTCTAAAAAAAAAAAAACGTTGACAAAAGTAAGTATTATTATTATTATTATTATTATTATTATTATTATTATTATTATTATTATTATTATTATTATTATATATTTATAATACTTTTTATCATTTTTCTTTTTTCAAATTAAAATGTTTATCCATTCAGAATTTTCTTTCGAAATTTCGAAATAAAAACTTATTTTTACTTTGAATTTTTATTATTCAATGGACGAATATTTTTAATCATTAACAAACCGCAATACTTTATCCATTTTCATTTTCATTTTTATTATATAAAATTTAACACAAATTTAAGTCAAATGCTTACAAAACAAAATAGATCAAATCGTTACTTGCAGTAGTATTTTAAAATTTAAAGGGTACTGAGGAATCTTATACTATTGTCAACAGAACGAGAGCGGGCTTAACAAATAAATGTGCAACAAATAAATGTTACCAGAGAGCTAACTTGAGTTACTCAACTACCTACCTGGATAAGTTTATTTGTTTTTAACTTATTTTAAAGGGTGTTTTTTGGTTCTAAAGATGCCGTATCCACTCTTCCGTTTCGGCGAGAAAAAGAAAGATCGCTGACATTTATATTTATGTATCAAAATTGTCGTCCGGTACCATTCGGCTCGTCAACACTCGGGCGTTTGCGTAGGACAGCCGAACACTTCCGAGTCGAACCTCACGAAAACTGGTTCAGGATCGATATCAGTACCTTAATAAATATAGTATTTGTAAAAATAAAATCCTAAAATTATCCATTTTAATATTCTTTCCTTAAACAAAAGTAAATACTAGTTTAAGCAGGTAAGTTATTTACGCAATTGCAATAAAAAAAGAAGTAATAAATCTGTCTAAAAAAGTGCAACTCAAGGAAAATGTAAAAAAAAACCGTTAATTTTGTCTACAACATAATGAAAGTAATTAATTCTATCACTTTTGGACATCCATAGGTACATAACATCTCGCAATGTCGCACATGATAATGCTAATTTTTTGTGTAAACAAGACATCCAGCCGTAGAAAAAGAAAATTTCGTACTTGTATCGAAAGATAAAGAAGGGTTTCTTTCCCAAATAGATAATTTAATCTTTAAATAAACTATTTTACTTTAAAACAACTTCCTATAAGTATAACTTTATTTTAGGGAGATGTTTGAAAACACTACATGGAACGCGAATGTATGAATTTCTTAAAGAAAGCAGAAACCGGTGACGTCAGCGATTCTGTGGCTGCGATTGGAGGTCCCTACTGACCTCTTTAGTTAACTCACGTTCAGGTTCAAAGCAGAACGTTAATCTTGTGGTAAGGGGGTAATTCTGTTTGGTTAAAACATATTATAACCGTAGGTACGTGCAAAATCAATGGCCGATTCCCAAAATGTAAAAACATTTTGACCCCCCCTCCAATTAGAAATTCACTAAAATTCAGGAAATCAACCAATTTTAATGAAATTTTCAATATTTATTAATCAACAATCACCGAATATAATGAAACCATTATTTTTTTTAAATCTTAGTGAAAAACAAAATACACCTTTACTGAAGTTATATTGTTATATATTGATAAAAAAATGCATTAATTATTTTTTGTTTTTATGAAAATAAAGCATTGTAGATGTTAACAATTAAACATTTTTTTAAAAAATATTTTTTATATATATTACGAAAAAGGCCCCTAAATACCGTGTTGACAAAATCACTATAACTCGAAGAAAAATTAATTTTTTGAATTAGCGATCTTATTATTAAATAAAGCATCGTTTAATCAATATTTTCACCAAAAAAAAAATAATATAATTGCAAAAAATATTTCATGAGATTTTAATGATTAGAGTTTCTGGAAAAATAAAAAAAAATGCGACATAATTATATTTCCCTTTCATACATGAACGTGGCATCATCAGCGCAAGAATTTTTTTGATAATCTTGAAAATAAACCAAAAATTGACAAATTTGGGATCAAGTAACTTAACGGAAATTTTTTTTTTTAAATTGAATAATTTCTACTAACTATGAACTTTCATTGGTATGGTTCTGTAATAACCAGGTGGGATTAGCCTTCCAACAACTACTCACTTTTACACCGCACTCAAATTTTTTTTTTTTAGAGATTCAACAATTTCGTTAATTTAACAATTCATCGTCAATTATTTGGAAAGATTTGTATTTGTATTTGTTTTGTCTTTTTTTCAGTAATAAATATTTAAGTTAAAAACAATTATTTATTAATAAAGAGAATTCAAACATAACATTTTATTTCAAAATTGAATTCTCTTTATCAATAAATAATTGTTTTTAACTTTTTTTTCAATGAATAAATTGTCAGTGTAGTCATTGACTTTAATTTACTTTTTCACATTTAAAAAAAAAACACACTTTATTTTTAAAAGAATCAATGTAATTTATCGTTACGACACGTTAAGAATAAATCGAATAACTAAAGTTTTAAATCATGTAAAAAAATTGATAAAATTGACGCAGTTCGTAACGTAATAATTTTAACATTTAAAAAAAGTTTTATTTCAAATTCTAAGGAAAAACATTGGTAAACAGACGTCATCAATAATTTCAGAGTATTACTAAATTAAAAACTAATACCAAGTTAAATATGAACCTTTTTAGTTAAAAATAAAATAAGATCTTAATTGCGTACACTCACAAATATTTTAATTTAATCAAATAAACATTTCCTTTTTCATTATAACAAAATAAGGGTAATTAAATTTGTTTATAACCTTAAAAAGAATAAAGAAATTAATGGATAATACTTTTTCAACTTCTATAAACTATTTCAAAACCATTTTATATATAAAGTTAAAATTGATAAATTATGACATTCTTGTCTTCCATATATTTGGCATAGCGATAGTCAATTGGTAAACAAAGTCTTTTCCGATTAAGTTATGGCGGATTTACTCTGTAGCAGTTACCTCCTCCTTTCAAAACATAACTACACCGGTTTGCCGGTAGGTGTCTCTTTTTCACCGACAGGTGGCGCTGTAAAGCGACACCAGAGTTATCTGCCCTTCGGACTATAAAACCCGGAGCCAAACGGAAAATCTCTCTCTCCTTCACAGACCAGCATCGCAAAACAACGTTGGCACCAGCGCTCCGTTTCACTTGCCTTTTTGGCCTCGACAGGATGACGCTGACACTAGCGTTCCGTCTCACTCTTCTCTGGTCGACAGAACGACGCTAATACACTAGCGTTTCGTCTCACGCTTTTCTTCTCAACCAGCATAACAACTACCAACACACGTGGGCAAACAACGGTAAGAGTTCTCAACTCGTTTTCTTTGTGTACGGCTTTTTAAAGACTTTCCACACGCCGGATTCATTTCTTCTTATACCTTTTCAAGAACTGTTTTTCCATCGACACACATGCATACATCACACACTTCACCATTCCACGTACACACACGTTCAATAAACGTTATTTGAACTACTTCATTTTTGTTTATTAATTATTACTCTGTCTTTGCATGCAACAATTGCTTGATTTACTAAACACGTCTATAATCGGGGGAACACGACCCTCGATCCGAACATTGGTGACCCGACGTGCAAGCTTTGTTGTATGTGGCGGAGTAATTAATTTCGTACACGAACAAAAAAAAACAAAAAAACAACATTTCTCGTTTTTTTCTTTCGTGGTGAAACGAATTACACACCCATCTTTTTCATTTTTTTTCTACCCACGAGGTAGAAATATACAAACAAACAAAAGAAAAGAAGCCACCGTCTCCATTTTTCCTGGCCACGCGGAAATACCCAAACAAGAAAAACAAAAACATTTCTCGGCTCTCTCCGAGTATAAAACAAATTACAATTTCATTTTTTCTCTTTCTCGTGTCGGAAAATTATATACAAAGAAAAAGACAAACTTTTGCCAATCCTTTTTTTTTCTTTTTCAACGAACAAAAGGACCTTACAAGACGCCACTTCCTTTGTTTTGAACACGTGGAGATAAAAAAGAAAACAAAAGAAAACAAACGCTCACGCTGCCCATCTTTTTCGTGACCACATGTTGATAAAAAAAATTCAAAAATGCCGTCATCTTTTTCCGGACCACGTGTTGATAAAAAACTTCAAAAATGCCGCCATCTTTTTCCGGACCACGTGTTGATAAAATAAATTCAAAAATGCCGCCATCTTTTTCCGGACAACGTGTTGATAAACATTTTTAAAACAAAAACAAAAAACGCCATTTTTATCTCTCGGACCACGCGGAAATTAAAATTCAAACAACAAAAAAAAGAAAATACGAATTTTTTTTCTCTTTCTTTTCAACAACAAAGGAAAAGAGAAGCCGCCATTCTTTCTCTACGTGGAAACTAACATTCAAACAAACTAAAACGAAAACAAAAAACGTCATTCCTCGTGTGAAACAAAGTACGACTCTATTTTTTTTCTTTTTCCCTTCTACCCACGTGTTTGAAATATATATATAAAAGAAAAGAAAACTACAAAACAAACACACGATGCTAAACACGAACAACATCACCCTTCAAGGCCTACCAACAATCTTCAACACAAGATGAACAACCACATTTTCCCGGACATTCATCAAGCACCAAACATTTCCGGACATCACTGACGACACTATGGAAGAAATCACACCAGTTCAAAATGAGTACAACTGCACAAGCACGACTAAAATACTCAACAACTGGACGTTCGTTGATCAACTGGGGGACACATCAACTCGAACGACGCACCAACACCAGTACAGACCCACTTGTACCTGGACCTGCTAACTCACTTGCAGACATTTGTGCATCTGATTTTGACCATAGTGTACCACCAATCTCAACAACTAGATGTTTGTTCATCAGCTCCACAACACGGACTAATTAACATCAACAACATCAACACCGCACAGACTCACTTGTGCTCATTCATCAACACTGCACAGACTCACTTGTGCTCACTCATCAACACTGCACAGATTCACTTGTGCTCACTCATCAACACTGCACAGACTCACTTGTGCTCACGCATCAACACTGCACAGATTCACTTGTGCTCATTCATCAACAACTGCACAGACTCACTTGTGCTCATTCATCAACACTGCACAGATTCACTTGTGTTCACTCATTAACACTGCACAGATTCACTTGTGCTCATTCATCAACAACTGCACAGATTCACTTGTGCTCGCTCATCAACACCGCACAGACCCACTTGTGCTCACTAATCAACAACCGCGCAGACCCAAGCACCAAACATTCACTGACAATTCAACGTTTGTTCATCAGCTCTGCATCACGCAGACTAATCAACATGAACAACGCCACCAACAAGTGCAAATTCACTTGCACTCAACATTTTTCGACCGCAAACTAACTTGCGCTCAAACTTGATGCAGACCCAAACAACACGCAGATCCACATGCGTTACAAACACTCAATTCCGCAGACGCACTTGCGATCAATCATTCAATACAGATGCAGAAACAGAAATAAGTAGCGTGCACACTACTTTTTCTAATCTTCAACAGCAAAACAGACATACCCACAAAGAATGCTTCTCATCTACAATTGTACATATTGAATAATATTTTTCAATATTTTTCAATCTGGGGGGGAGTCCTTGTAGCAGTTACCTCCTCCTTTCAAAACATAACTACACCGGTTTGCCGGTAGGTGTCTCTTTTTCACCGACAGGTGGCGCTGTAAAGCGACACCAGAGTTATCTGCCCTTCGGACTATAAAACCCGGAGCCAAACGGAAAATCTCTCTCTCCTTCACAGACCAGCATCGCAAAACAACGTTGGCACCAGCGCTCCGTTTCACTTGCCTTTTTGGCCTCGACAGGATGACGCTGACACTAGCGTTCCGTCTCACTCTTCTCTGGTCGACAGAACGACGCTAATACACTAGCGTTTCGTCTCACGCTTTTCTTCTCAACCAGCATAACAACTACCAACACACGTGGGCAAACAACGGTAAGAGTTCTCAACTCGTTTTCTTTGTGTACGGCTTTTTAAAGACTTTCCACACGCCGGATTCATTTCTTCTTATACCTTTTCAAGAACTGTTTTTCCATCGACACACATGCATACATCACACACTTCACCATTCCACGTACACACACGTTCAATAAACGTTATTTGAACTACTTCATTTTTGTTTATTAATTATTACTCTGTCTTTGCATGCAACAATTGCTTGATTTACTGAACACGTTTATAGTCGGCGGAACACCACTCGAACCGAACAACTCATTTATAACTTTTCGGGGGATAATATTGCTACTTTTTAGTAAAACCTTGGAATTTTTTTTTTAATTCAGTGTCTTATGACTTTAATTTAATAATTATCTTTGAAATAGTTCCAAAAAACTTATATTTATCTTTCAAGGGATTTTTACAAGTAATTCTGTCAAAGTTCAAAATTCATGAATTTTTGGCCGCCGTGATTACATATTTTATTATAATTTATTTTTCACACGTAAATATGAAGTTTTTTTCGTTTAGAGATTAAGTTTAGGCTTTTATCTTTCGCACACAATCAAAGTTTACACGGAAACTAATTAAATCATTAATGATAAGCGCTTTTTAATAAGCATAGTCCGTGCAAGAGACCGCCATTTTTGCACGTAACTATATAACAGTAATATGAACATGTAACCGTAACTCCCCCTAGAACCCCGACAGGAGCAAACAATTCTATTAATGTATTGTCCTTATCTTTTATTCATTTTGTATTTCATTTCTTTTTCTTTTTTCAATCTATTCAATATTTTATTGTATTAATAAATAATACTAAATCGGCTTTTTATTTATTTAAAAAAGAAACGAACATTACAAATATTAAACTGCAGAAGAATGAACAAAACAATTCCGCACAAAATCTTATTTTGACCTGAATGTGATTGGTGATCTGAACTTACTGTATATGTTAAGTACATATTATTCAATTTCTTCCCAAACGCTCAATTAAAATCATGAAATATTAAAATCAATAAAATTAAAATAAGTTTTCTTTTCTTTCCAAAAAAATGTACACTGTCGTCGATTGTGTTCTCTTTTATTTGTTTACTGCTTTAATTTTCTGCGAAGTTGTTTTTCGCGTCGCCATTTTGAAATACAAAACACGTTTGACTCATCACAACACTAAATTCGTCATCCTTCAGCCGTGTTTCTATTTAAAACAAACCAAACGAAAGAAGATTGGATAAATGTAAGTATGATGTTATTGTAATTAGTTTACGTTTTTTATAAATATGTTGTTATTAATTTTTCAAAAGAAATGACATGTTATTCTCTAATCGAAATAGAACACATTTTTGGAGGGAAAATGTCGGTAATTGAAAGCTGTGATTAAAAATGAATTTAATCACTAATTTTATAAAGATATCACAGTTTAATATCGAATTGAGATGGAACCAATTTTGCGAGTGAAAAGGGTTGTAATTGGGAACAGATAAACATAAACTTTTTGCAGATGTAATTTTAAATAAATTCGGTAGATAATAGCATAACTTTATTTGGTGCTATTTTACTTATAGGCCGATCAAGTTAATTGTGTTCATGTAAAAGCATTATTTGGGCACAAATACAGGTTGAACATCGAAATGGAAAAATCGTTCTAATTAAAGTTCTGCTTGATATTTTAAAATTCTTTTTCGGGGCGTGAGAGATAAAATGTGACTGAGTAAGTACAGAATAATGCTTTTACATGAACACAATTAACTTGATCGGCCTATAAGTAAAATAGCACCCTTTATTTCCGTATTAACAATTTCGGCGATAGTTCGTAATACTCCACCACCCGTTTTTAAAAACTTTTTTACTGACCATTTTTTTTTCTTTTATCGGTGTACAATTACCTATCTCGTTATAGAATTCCGTGTTTTTCAGAAATTTATTTAAAATATTTTAGATTAGGGAGATAGGATCAGTTTCCTATGTAAATTTAAGGTAAACTGAGCACCCACTTTTTGACCATCACCAAATGTTTTTTTTTCTGTGTACAAATTAGCGAGCATGTCGCATTTTTTCTGCATGAAAAGGCACTTGTGAAATATGACAGTTAAAAAGAAAACGATGATAGTCAAAAAGTGTGTGCTCAGTTTACGTTAAATTAATTTAGAAACCCCCCCCACACACACGCACACTCTAAAATGTAAATTATTGGAAAAGTAAATTCCTCAAACAGCATGATACGTAATTGTACATAGAAAAAAATTGGTCCGTAAAAACGGCGAAAAATGGGTGGTTGAGTTTCACAAACACATTACATGCGATGTGGTCATAAAGTTTACATTAAATGTCTATAGGAAATTGATCCCTCTTCTAAAATAATTGAACAAAAAACACGAAATTCTCTAGTGACCTTATAGGTAATTGTACACCGAAAAAAGAAAACTATAATTTGGTATGTAAAAAAGTTAAGAAAGACGGCTGGTGGAGTATTACGAACAAGCGTCACAATTTTTATTGAAATTCAAATAAATGAGTGTTGATTTACTCCTCTCCAGGAGTTAGGCACAAGGCCAGTTTTTATCCTACTCTCAGAAGTAAGATGTGACCCAAGGTCGGGTCGGGAAAGTGGGGTTTGAAAAGCCAGCGCCCGAGAGGTGAGCACTCTGGCCATTTAAAAATTGCCTGGGCAGCCCTGTCAGTAGGGGCGCCCCGGACAGTAAGAAATAAACTGACTCCTCCCCAAAGAGGGGAGGCAAAGTCTGGGAGGGTCGACCTCCTAGAACTGCACAGGACAGACCCATTGACCGGCGTAAGTCAAGCCCCGAAGGCCAAGACAATACCAGTATGGGGTACAGTATCCATCGGAACAGATACTACATTTTCCTTTTAGATTTGCAGTAAACATTTCTTTAAATAAAAAAATGTACCTTTCATTACTTCATATACTGAAGATTTTATTACAATCGAGCTCGTAGTTTATTTTAACGTTCATACGGTCCCTTACTTTTTGTCATAGACAATAATTGGCTAAACCTATGTAATAGTAACAAAAGGTGGAAGTTGTCAATAAATCACAATAACTGGTAACATGCAAAATGTAAATCCGATGTGAACTGACTTTGTTCACTCAAAGGCATGCAATTTATTTGCTTTTCATAGCTTTCCTTATGTAGCCCCATCTAATCACAATTGGCCAACTCCTGTAGTGTATTCTTGATAGCAAATGCTACAAAAGGGTAGAAGGAAGGGACCTAGTTATGTAATGAAAGTAAGATATCCTCAGAGAAGGATCACTTTTAAATTATTCCTGAACTAACAATAGCAACTGGCAGAGAGAGAAAGCAGAAACTACTTTAATTTTTTTGGACTGTAATCTCTATTGCAACAGATTGCCATTTGGTGGCGACTAAGACTAGGAGTCCCCTGCACTGATGACAAATTAATTTTTTGTAAAGTTTGTGAAACTAGCGTGACAGTAAGAATCAAGTGTAACAGAGTAGAAGGAAAAGACTCGCCAAAATAAGCCGCCTTAATAATACAATCAATGACATGTGATTCTACTAGGATCACATGATCACCTCATATAAGCATGAAAACAATCACAAGGGAAGAAGATAATTTAACATCTGTCTCCCTAAACCATAAGCAGTTGAAGGTAAATATTGTAACATTTTCTGACACATAATTGCATAGTAATCATTTAATCAACTTTTTACATTTCTGTCAACTGTAGTATGTATTAATTTGTTTATATAACAAAAAATGATCGAAATGAAATAATATTTTTGTTTTGAGGTTAGTTTCAATAAAGTTTCTTGTGGATGTTCACAGACTTGTGTTCCTAGTTTGTGTGTGGGTTCCTTAATCTGACATGGATTCACAAACTCATTATAATCATATTCAATTGAACATCCGTTTCACATGTCTGCATGACAGCTTTCAGAATGTTACGTCCGAACTACCTATCTCTAACTAGACATTTATTCATCTCTTTTTCTCTAAAATTAATAATTTTCACTTCCTCTCATGTTTTCCTTTACCTCCCCTGCTATTGTACCAGCTAACTCCCTAGCTCCAACCAAATAATGTAGCCCTCATGCTTATTCATTTCCATGCATGTCACAGGCAAATACCTTCAATTTTGGTTGATTTTGTATCACCAACTATTGATCGTCTTCACAAGTGCTGACAAAATTTTATATTCCTTGCAGAAGACCAGTGTGGTCAAAACATCTCACGTGACTGGGCCATACATCTCCTATGTTGTGTGATTAATCAAGTGATACTCTTTAGAGTCACTCTGGGAATGCATCGTTAACTGAGGAATGAAAAGTACATTAAAAAAAACAGCCAATCAAGGTATATATAACTCAACAAATATTATTTATTCAAAATAAATATAAAAATATGTATTTCTGTGAAACTTACAATCACAGTAACAAATATATTTTGCTTGTAAGGTTGATTATACATTTGCTTCTTGATGTTATTTAGGGTTCCAATTTTTACTCACTAAGTTACTAGACAATCAGTATAGAAGGTTTTTCTTCCTGAAAGAGGCAAACGGTGTGAACATATAAGTATGCGTAGTTGCTCATATGTTCACTGCACTGGCCATAATCGTCCCACACGTGTCAGTCTAAAGATGTTCGATCTCGTTTCAGTGCTGTTACAAAGACTCTTATGTCAATTAAAAACCATGAGTCCAATTTATCAACAAGTAACGCATTTATTTGCTGAATCTTATAAAAGATACTCATGTTTCCAAGTTGAAGGGCAGAGTTGCCAATGAGATCTCTACATCCCTGCAAAATGTAAACAAGTCCTCCATAATCCCTTGGCTAAGAGATCCAGATAGGCCATCATGCCTTGAAGGGCACTCAGTTTAAACTCCTCGCCAGCAATCTCATCAAACCTAAAACTCTGCGTGATGCCTAGTGGGCCAGCTCTCACCCCCCATCGCCTTCCTGTTTACTGGGTCTTTTCAGTGGTCATCGGTGGGTAAACCAAGACTTTACTACTTAAGATTTAACTGAGAGTAAACCTGTCAGACAGTCTACCCAGGGCAGCATCATTGTCTGTTTTTATGAGATACTTAATTCACATCAACATCAAAGGATAAAAAATTCTGGGGTGCCCCCCCCCCCCATATATTTTCATTCTGTGTCTCCTCCTTCCTCTGGTCCAGCATCTAATACTTGCAACGTGCACAATTGATATACATCACTAAAGATAATGAAGCCTACTGTATTTTTACACCAACGGCAGTTTTACCAAACTTTACTTCAACTCTTTTCAGTTCCAACTCAACTGTAAACTTTAACTTGACAAATTTGCAATTGTTTCACCACATATATCAAGGCAACTTGTCGTTGTCTGACCAATTGGTTTTTTGGCTAAGATCAAAGTGTAGTATCTGTTCCGATGCATACTGCACCCCATAGACTGGTATTGTCTTGGCCTTCGGGGCTTGATTTACGCCGGTCTATGGGTCTGTTCTGTGCAGTTCTAGGAGGTCCACCCTCCCAGGCTTCGCCTCCCCTCTTGGGGGAAGAGTAAGTTTATTGCTTACTGCCTGAGGCGCCCCTATCAGCAATTTTTAAACCCCACTTTCCCGACCCGACCTTGGGTCACATCTTACTTGTGGGAGTAAGATAAAAACTGGCCTTGTGCCTAACTCCTGGAGAGGAGTAAATCAGTACTTACCTAATCTTGTAAGCAATTTAATTGGCAGCTTATTCAAAGAAATCTAGAATACATTTCATGATTTTCTCTGTCGCCTATTTCTCTCAATGGGTTGGCTACATCTCCGGCAATGCTTTGTCAGCGGCATATCTTCCCATGTTATTACCATATCTTTGACCCAGATCAGCTTCATATGTATTCAACCCAGTTAGACATCTTTCAAATTATGAAAGCTTGCGAACTGGGTTAACCTTTGACCTTACATTCACCCATCACAGCTGTGAAATTCGACAACCTTATCTCAAAACAATATTTTAAATAGACTTAATTTTGACTTAGAAATACAAAATAATTTGGTGTGAAAAAGAATCTGATTGTTTTTCTCCTCGCCTCTCCCCAAATAGTGCATTAATCTCTCAGAATTATCTGTAAGGTTCAATCACTTCATTATACAATAACAAATGTTCTCCATCTACTTAGCCAAGAACTTTCATTAATTCTTTCAATATGATCATATCAACAAAGTATCCTGTTTTGCACACATTGACCATTATATACTTGCCTTTTTATTTATCTTTGTTTTTAATCTTTAATTTATGAACTCGAAAGTATTTTTGATTTAAATTTCTACATTTCATAAGATGTCTGATCAATTTTCTTGCAAAACCTATTTAAAATTTTGAATTTTCTCTCTAATTATTAGCTTATAGACATCTCTCGAATCAAGTTTTAAATCATCTCTTAATCATTAGTTTTAAAAGATATCTCCAAAAGGTTGTCAATCTTTCTTTTCTCTATCACTATTTTCATTGTAGATGCTCGACTGAGCTCCAATCTCTGCTTCTTGTAAAACTATTCCAGCAAAACTCATCTACTTAGAATCACTGTAAATAATCTTCCTTTCTTCCTTTGTGTGCATAAAACTAAACGAACCATCCAGGAACAATGTTTTTTTCATAAGTACTTTCAATCTGATTGCGACATGATCGTTTTAAAGTTTAATGTTAACAAATTCTTGTGTAGACGTCAACTTAGATTATCTAATTTTTTACCATTTCAACAATTGTTTCCAATCATTTCCAGGTGTAGTTCATTGCCAACTGAGAATCTCATTAACCCTCATCCTTGAATGGCTTTTAAGCTTTGATAAGCCGTGACTCGTGCATATTTAATCCTCTTCTGGAGTCATCAGATCTAAGCCTGTCTATAAACCCACGTTACACATCCATTGTATCATTCTAATATCAATTATTTCTATGTAAGACATGTGGCTAATCCTTACTGCCCAACTTTCACTTCCATATGCCAGCAACTGTGTACATATGCCTGATAGTCTCTTCCTTTGGGCTACAGTAGATACACTCTGCTGATAGTAGTTCCCTGAACTTTAGGTACCCACCCTAACTCTTGCAATAATCCTAGCACCAGCTCTTTCATGTGCTCTAAATGTATAACCAACATAACAAAATTCCAGACAACCTTAATAGATTCGTCATCCAAGAGGAAAAAAGGAAAATAATTTACAGTCGTTGTAGGTAGATGAGTTTTTGTTGTAAATGTTTACAGGGGGGAACGGTAGATTAGAGATTAGTTGAGCACTTACAATTAAAATAACAATAGAGTAGATAAAAACTAGCAATCTCTCATCTGTGAGAAAGAGGCAGAAGAGAAGAGGACATTGCCCACTAGATTTCGCAGTCAATTTTGTACTCTGTTAATGCAGGAAACAGTGCTCTGAGCGGCACCTCTCCAGATGTGGCCACATTATTCTATCTTAGGGCGTATTTGTAAACTTATGCAGGTAGAGGATTGTGTCAGGAGAGTGATGCCTTCTTGTGTAGTAGAATGACCGAACTATTTTTCCAGCAACTTCAGCAACAAATTTGATCCATGTCTACCACTTGATGTCTTTAGTGAAAGTAAATCCTAAAAGCTTATCAAAGCAGGAGGCTTCTTCAAGGAGAGACCCATTCATTACAATTTGAGCAAAGTTAAGATCCGAGCATTGGTGGTGAAAGGAGAAAAGCTATGTTTTAGATGTATTGAAAGTAACCAGCCACATGTTTCTCCATTGCACTATGTGCTCCAGGTAGGAAGAAAAAAACAGGGAGATATTGATCATTAATACTCTTCAAAGTGTTGCCATAGATGGTTGTGTCATCTGCATAAATGTCAAAAAATGAACATAAAATGTGATTTGGGAGATCATTGATAAAGATAAGGAAGAGAGTTCGGCCCAGAATAGATGCTAGGGGTACACCGGCATTGATAGTATGTGTATCAGTCTTCTGCTCATCAATGACGTCTATAAACCTATCAAAGAGAAAAGGATTTTATGGTTGAAAACACATTTTCATATATTCCATAGCAAGTGAGCTTGCGAAGCAATTTTTTCTTGCAAACACTATTAAAGGCCTCTGATATTTCAATAGCTATTGTTTTAGAGATAAGGACTTCATCACTAGATTCACTGATGCTGTGTGATATTACAGTCAGTACATCAGCAGTTGAACTTGCTGGACGAAATCAATATTGCTTGTCAGGAGATTGTTTTTGCTGTGGTTCTTGAAAATGTCTTGATTTATCACATTAAAATAATTACGCATGATGTACAGGTGACTGATTGGTCTGTACTGAGATGCAGAGAACCGATCTCTAGTATTTCTGAATACTGGGCAGACTGACAAATTTTTCCAAGATGATGGGAAGCATTTTTCTTTTAAGACACAAATGAAAAACTGGAATAGGAACTAGTTATGGTTTCAGCTTAAGCATTATGACTGAAATGTTGTCAGGTCCAGTTGGCTTGCTGGCATTCTCAGTTCTTTATTAGTTTTATCTGTAGTTGACTTCTCATCCGTCTTTATTGTCTTTAACTTCTTGCAGACAAACTGCTCATGATATATCTCGGTACCTGTCACTTTAGTGAACTTTTAATTTACCAAATGCTTACATGTACATAACCCTCTTTTCCACAAATCGAGCAGGGAACATTTATCTTTCTGGGGGTTTCTAACACTACAAACACTAACCATCACTTTGCTCCTAGTAGCATTCACTCTAAAAACTTTACTTTCTGTAGAATTTTTCCAAGTATTTAACTTAACAAATTGACCTTCCATTGTTTGACAGGCGAGCAATAAATCATAAGCATACAGCATTTGTTAGAGACCAATTGTCTTAAACTCTGTGGAACCGTGAAGTACTTCCAAGGTTATAAAACAAAATTCATGAAAAAAAAAATGACATGTAAATGTCTTGTAAAATGAATACAAAACAAGTTTTTCTAAAAACTTTTAAGCCATAAAATGATACAGCAAAAGGAAAAATATGATAAGCCCAGGAATTAAATTTGTATATAATAGTATTACAAACCATGCTAGTTTTGTGTGTGACAAAAAGCAAATATAATTACGTTAACCTCAATTACAACTTTATATTTATTTGTTTTAGTTTTTTGATAAAATTTGAATGTAAACAAAATTTTACCTTTTCTCTTTATAAATCTGTAATTATTTTTCTGGTACCATTAATATTTTTTAAGCGATTTCAAATTAGATCACTATTTTCCATGCCATCGATTTATTTTTTATGCAAAGAAAATGTTGTTTTTCATATTATTTTTCACATATCTATACATATAAAAAGAGTCTTATCTTACAGAGAAAGGGTCACTCGTCAATGTGATGGTCTTAATAAATGGTTTTAAGTTGTTTTCCCCAAAGAAAATCAAAGTTGAAAATTTAAATAAATTAAAAGCTGAAGAACATAAATTTGAAACATTCCGAAAATTGAACCCCTTCTATAGGAAGTTAACATTTTATAATAATCTGTTAGTGTCATATTATTGTTCTAATAAATCACATCGCCGCACCACATGAAAGTAGAGAACCCTTCTCTATATTTACGACTTATTTAAAGTGAGAATTGGTTTAAACGGGGTAAAAATCGCACTGATTGTTGACGTAGCAGTAGTATTAATAGCATCAAAACACGGCTGTTAAAATCGCTTCTCTCTCTTCTTTTTCTCTCTTTTTCTTTTTAGCTCTTCTCTCTACTCTTTTTCTCTCTGTTTCTTTCTTTCTTTTTCTTTCTCTCCCTCATTTTTTCTTTCTTTCTCACTCTTTTTCTAACCGGTAATTGACAGAAAATAAGGCCTATCTCCACACGTCGTCATGCATTCCTTCTTACTATTACCGTTTGCCATTTCAAATCCCACCCCCGGTCCCCTGCTGCTCTGCACCACTGCTTCTCATGTCCGAACTTATTACATTTCGTGCAATTCGGCCCCAACTAGTGAGGCTCCATAGTTTGTACAACAGTCTTTTGATCGATGTTCCTCGTACTTGCAAGTCTAGCGAATCAACTTGTACCTGCCAAGAATGGGCCTGTATAATTCATCCTGAATATAACATACATCTCTACTGGGATCGAGCTCTGCCTCAGAATCTTCTACTTCCCCTAACTGAGGTTGAGCCTTCAGAATCCTTCTGCGTCTATTTAGTTTTGGCCATCATTTCATTTTCGCCCCTCTCCACACGTTCAGCCAGCCATATGCTGTCTTTTGCTACGTTCGAAGCCCCCAGCAATATAAGTGGGCGACCCCACAGAACTTTTCTCTGGGTCTCTTTATCGCTCAACCTGTCTACGAGTGCATCCACCAGGATCGCCTGTACCGGACAGCTAGACCCTTGATTTGCTCGACTAGTTCGTTGACACCCTCTCCTTCAGCCAGGTTAGCTTACGTATGGCCTCAATCACGGTTTGCTCACTTGCGTATTGCTTCAACAGCCACTTGCAGAGCTACATCAAAGCTATATCCAGGTTCTCCCCATAAATTCTCCCAATGGACTTAAAAACTGGACCTTCTGCTCCATCAAAGACCAGCATTAACATCTCATAATCTGCCAAACCATACACCACCCTCTTCTTTTGGATTACTGCCAGCCAATCTTGTAGTCTGGCAGATTCTTTGCTTATACAGAGGTATCTGAATCCCCTCTATGGGCCTTTCTATTTTCCTTTATATCTCAAAGGTGCTGTTTTCTGCCCCTCCTCGGCTAAACTGCCAACACTATCTTCATCAGATCATATTCTTTCTAATTTTCCATCTACCACCCATTTGACAGAACCAATACTCAACTTCATGCAAAGTTGAAAACAAACAAACTATCCAATTACAAAGTATGAGCTGAGCAAAACCAAATGACAAGGGAACCAAAAAGTGACTTACCTCTTCTGTGAACTGCTCCTTCTGTCATTTTCTGCTGTCATGTAGTCGTTATAACGAGCTTGCCTAGACCTTATAGTTGATTTACTAAAGTCTGTGGTCTGGTTATGCTCGCAAAGCTCTTTGTTTATTTTTTTCTTTCTTATTTCTTCAAAACGTGTTTGCGTAACTGTTAGTCTATGCTTTCTTTCAACACCCAATAAAAAAAACACACAGTAAAGAAAGTTTCTGTTGAGAAAGACATTGTCATTTACATTCCGCTCGAGCTGTATCACAAAAATATATCCTGAGATTCACGGCACCACTTAAATCTCCCCCCCACTAAAAATAAGTAATTAAATGAAAAATATGTTTTATGTTTTTTTTGTATTTTATTAACAACACTACTCAAAAATATATTTTCTTATCAAACATGACGCGTCATTTAAAACATATTTTATGAAATCTTATTTAAATGTTGCTTTTTAGTTTGCAGATGTAGAAACATCGTTTTAACTTCTTGAATATTTCCATTTTCTTCTAATAATATTTAATTATACTTACATTTCACTGAATGTTGTTTTGGGAAGAAAGTTATGATGGTTACATATTTTGACTGTTAAATTTGGAATGTTTTATTGTTTCTTCAAATAACGTTTTATTCTTTTTTGGTTTATTCAAAATCATATTGAAAGATACAACTTTATTCCGGACAATTACATATATATATATAATGTAATATATAATTACATATGTTAAATAGGTGAATGATTTTCTTTGGTTATGTTTTATAGCATATCAACATCATATGGGTAATTTTGGGTGATTTGAATATATTCTCCAGTATCTTCAAATACATATTGATTAATTTGTTGACACAAAAGCAATGGAAAAGAATTGTAAATAAAATAAGATTATCATAACAGTATTTTGAAGATCATCAATAAAGTGTTGCTGCTTCTCAAATATCATTCGAAAGTATTTATTTTGTAAGCTATTAAATTGTGCAAATTAAAAAGATATTACATTTCGGATCTCATTAATGTAATCCAATATGTGAAAAAAAAAAGAAATTCATTTATTTAATTAATGGATCAGTATTGCAACACATATCATTATTATATTTTGAATTTATTCAATAATAAATCTGTTAACATTTTAATAAAATTGTACATAATACCTTTTGCTTTTAAGCTTAAAATGCTAAAACATATTCTAGTTCATCCATTAAAAAATATCCGAGTCTACACCTGCTTAACATCTAAAAATAATTTTGTTTGCAAAGAACTTGTATAAAATTATTATCTTTTCTTGAAATGTATCTTAATTATTTTTCATTTTGCAGAATATCCAGCAATCAATAGAAAGAAAAACAAATGTAAATTGCCCACAGTTAATATCCTGAAATGAGAGAAATAATACACTTGTGAACTGTACGAATTGTTTTTCTTTCATCGATAGCATTTTATAATTATATATTGGGAAAATATTCTCCTGTCAACGGAATATGAATTTCTTGTTTTCTTTTTATTAATACAACACTTGCTGGAATAGTGGTTGCAAATGAATATGATGAATGCACTCATTTGTGCACATTAATAGTGTCCTATGTGTGATAAATGCACTCATTGGTGCACATTAGTAGTGTCCTATGTGTGATAAATGCACTCATGGTCCCTTATATAAGTAGAATTTCAGGCATAAACATACTTGAAAAGAAACACATACTGCTAATGATGAAAACCGAAATTATAGCAAACTTATATGTTGCAAAAATGTTTAGTTTTGTGGAATTATCTATTAAAATATTTCGAAAATTATATTATTCCGAATACTGAGAATCTGTATACATTATTTTATTTACATAGGGTTTAAAATATCATTTAGATAAGATGTATAAAAACTCACTGAATATATAAGTTATGTTTTGTTTTCACTAATCTGCATACATAAAAAGTAAGTCCTGCTCAAAGCAGAGAAGCACATAATTCTCCTATTAATATATATAATCAATTACAGTTAAACACAATTAACATTTTCACTGAAACATGAGAAAAAATTTCAGTCAACGATCTGCTAAATTTCAAACCTATAAAAGTATTAAAAAGTGTGAATATTTCTAAATTAATTCCGTTTCTATCACAGAATCACAATATAAAAAAATACAGAGAAACAAATTCTATTAAAAAATTTAAAAATGCTTTGACTTCAAAATTGAACTATAAATCTAATAATGGAGAGAAACCATATTCTTGTGAAATATATGGCTCTTCTTTTGTACAGAAACAGACGATGTTGAGTCATGTGTAAACATATACTTGTGAATTATGTTGCTCTTCCTTTACAAATAAGCCAAAAATGTTGCGAACACTTATGAGAGATAAACCATATTCTTGTGAAGTATGTGGATCTTCTTTTAAACGGAAACAAAATATGTTGCAACATATACGAACACATACTGGTGAGAAGCCATATTCTTGTGAAGTATGTGGATCTTCATTTACAAAAAAAGAACATATGCTGCGACATATGCGAATACATACGGGAGATAAGCCATATTCTTGTGAAGTATGTGGCTCTTCTTTTACACAGAAACATGATACGTTGCAACATATGCGAACGCATACTGGTGAGAAGCCATATTCTTGTGAAGTATGTGGTTCTTCTTTTACACAGAAACAACATATGTTGCAACATATGCGAACCCATACTGGTGAGAAGCCATATTCTTGTGAAGTATGTGGTTCTTCTTTTACACAGAAACAGCATATGTTGCGACATATGCGAACGCATACTGGTGAGAAACCATATTGTTGTGAAGAGTGTGGCTCTTCTTTTACACAGAAACAGAATATGTTGCAACATATGCGAACGCATACTGGTGAGAAGCCATATTCTTGTGAAGTATGTAGTTCTTCTTTTACACAGAAACAGTATATGTTGCAACATATGCAAACACATACTGGTGAGAAACCATATTGTTGTGAAGAGTGTGGCTCTTCTTTTACACGGAAGGAATTTATGCTGCGACATATGCGAACACATACGGGAGATAAGCCATATCCTTGTGAAGTATGTGGCTCTTCTTTTACACGGAAACAACATATGTTGCAACATATGCGAAAGCATACTGGGGAGAAGCCATATTCTTGTGAAGTATGTGGGTCTTCTTTTACACAGAAACAACAGATGTTGCAACATATGCGAACACATACTGGTGAAAAACCATATTCTTGTGAAGTATGTGGTTCTTCTTTTACAAAGAAACAGCATATGTTGCAACATATGCGAACACATACTGGTGAGAAGCAATATTCTTGTGAAGTATGTGGCTCTTCTTTTACACGGAAAGAACATATGTTGCAACATATGCGAACACATACTGGTGAGAAGCCATATTCTTGTGAAGAGTGTGGCTCTTCTTTTACACGGAAAGAACATATGTTGCAACATATGCGAACACATACGGGAGATAAGCCATATCCTTGTGAAGTATGTGGCTCTTCTTTTACACGGAAACAACATATGTTGCAACATATGCGAAAGCATACTGGTGAGAAGCCATATTCTTGTGAAGTATGTTGTTCTTCTTTTACACAGAAAGAACATATGTTGCAACATATGCGAACACATACTGGTGAGAAACCATATTCTTGTGAAGTATGTGGCTCTTCTTTTACACGGAAACAACATATGTTGCAACATATGCGAAAGCATACTGGTGAGAAGCCATATTCTTGTGAAGTATGTGGTTCTTCTTTTACACGGAAAGAACATATGTTGCGACATATGCGAACACATACTGGTGAGAAACCATATTCTTGTGAAGTATGTGGCTCTTCTTTTACACAAAAAGAACATATGTTGCAACATATGCGAAAGCATACTGATGACAAGCCATATTTTTGTGAAGTATGTGGCTCTGCTTTTACACGGAAAGATTATATGTTGCGACATATGCAAACACATACTGGTTAGAAACCATACTCTTGTGATGTATGTGACTTTTCGTTTACACAAAAAGTATCTATGCTGCGACATATGCGAACGCATACTGGAGAGAAATAATAATTTTGTGAAATATGTAAATCTACATTTACAAGTAAAAAAGGATTAACTGTCGTATGCGAATGCATACTGGAGAGCAACCATACTCTTGTGACGTAAGTGGCTCTTCTTTTTCAGCTAAACAATATTTGTTACTACATGTGCAAACGCATGCTGGAGAGAAACCATAGTCTTGTGAAGTATGTGGCTTTTCTTTTACACATGAATCTAATATGTTGTGACATATATGAACGCATACTAAGGAGAAACTATAGTCTTGTTAAGTGTTTGGCACTGACGATAACACAAACTATATTCCAACACAGGATGGAGAGAAACCACAATTTTGTCAATTATGTGGAACTTCTGTTACAATGTAAAAACATGCCTTTCCATATGTGAATTACTGTAACATAGTTAACTGGTCAATTGAGGAGAAAAAAATAATTCTTTCTTATTGCCTTGGCACCTAATATAAAATCGTTTCAGAACAGTAAAAAACTAACAACGTTATCAGAAGTCAACTAAAAATAAAAGTAATCATGGATGTTTTACCACATTCAAAGGAATTGAATGTTTCTTCAGACAATCTCGTACAAAAATGATAAACATGGCAAAAACAATTACAAATATTTCTTTCAAGCTACAGAGTCAGATATAAAAAGAGAAGATAAAAACCTAAATTGCATTTACTTGTAAATAAGACAAAAAAGAAAAGTTTATTCCACATTTAATTTCGAGAATGAAGAACAGAAACATGACCTGGAAACGGTGATTGAAAAGTGTAATACACAATGCCAACCAAGAAAAATAACTTTTTTAACACACCAATTTCTCCCTTGCAAACTAAATGGTGATTGAAAAGTTTAATACACACTGCCAACCAAGAAAAATAACGTTTTTAACACACCAATTTCTCACATGCAAACTAAATGGTGATTGAAAAGTGTAATACACACTGCCAACCAAGAAAAAATATCTTTTCTAACACACCAATTTCTCACATGCAAACTAAACAGTGTTTGAAAAGTTTAATACACACTGCCAACCAAGAAAAATAACTTTTCTAACACACCAATTTCTCACATGCAAACTAAACGGTGATTGAAAAGTGTAATACACACTGACAACCAAGAAAAATAACTTTTCTAACACACCAATTTCTCGCATACAAACTAAACGGTGATTGAAAAGTGTAATACACACTGCAAACCAAAAAAATATATCTTTTCTAAGGCACCAATTTCTAACATGCAAACTAAACGGTGATTGAAAAGTTTAATACACACTGCCAACAAAGAAAAAATAACGTTTTTAACACACCAATTTCTCACATGCAAACTAAACGGTGATTGAAAAGTTTAATACACACTGCCAACACAGAAAAAAAAACTTTTTTAACACGCTAATTTCTAACATGCAAACTAAAAAAAGGCTGTAGAACGTTGGGAAATTTAGAAGCACTGAATATTCAGACCACGGGGAGTATGAAATAAAAGTCATACTAAAAAAGAACATAAATCCACTACGGATGGATGAATTGAAAATAATCCTTAAAGTGAACAAGACAATGATAATAAGTAACTGATCTGTAATCTTACAAAGTAAAAATTAATCGCATATAACAATACGAAACTTCCGATAATAAGTAACTGATCAGTAATCTTACAAAGTAAAAATTAATCGCATATAACAATACGAAACTTCCGATAATAAGTAACTGATCAGTAATCTTACAAAGTAAAAATTAATCGCATATAACAATACGAAACTTCCGATAATAAGTAACTGATCAGTAATCTTACAAAGTAAAAATTAATTGTATCTAACTATACAAAACTTCCGATAATAATTAACTGATCAGTAATCTTACAAAGTAAAAATTAATCGCATATAACAATACGAAACTTCCGATATAAGTAACTGATCCGTAATCTTACAAAGTAAAAATTAATCGCATATAACAATACGAAACTTCGAATAATAAGTAACTGACTAGTAATCTTACAAAGTAAAAATTAATCGTATATAACAATACGAAACTTCTGATAATAAGTAACTGATCCGTAATCTTACAAAGTAAAAATAAATCGCATATAAAAATACGAAACTTCTAATAATAAGTAACTGATCAGTAATCTTACAAAGTAAAAATTAATCGCATATAATAATACGAAACTTCCGATAATAAGTAACTGATCAGTTATCTAACAAAGTAAAAATTAATCGCATATAACAATACGAAACTTCTGATAATAAGTAACTGATCAGTAATCTTACAAAGTAAAAATTAATCGTATATAACAATACGAAACTTCCGATAATAAGTAACTGATCAGTAATCTTACAAAGTAATAATTAATCGCATATAACAATACGAAACTTCCGATAATAAGTAACTGATCAGTAATCTTACAAAGTAAAAATTAATTGTATATAACAATACGAAACTTCCAATAATAAGTAACTGATCAGTAATCTTACAAAGTAAAAATTAATCGCATATAACAATACGAAACTTCCAGTAATAAGTAACTGATCAGTAATCTTACAAAGTAAAAATAAATCGTATATAACTATACGAAACTTCCGATAATAAGTAACTGATCAGTAATCTTACAAAGTAAAAATAAATCGTATATAACAATACGAAACTTCCAATAATAAGTAACTGATCCGTAATCCTTCCAAGTAAAATTTAATCGCATATAACAATACGAAACTTCCAGTAATAAGTAACTGATCAGTAATCTTACAAAGTAAAAATTAATCGCATATAACAATACGAAACTTCCGATAATAAGTAACTGATCCGTAATCTTACAAAGTAAAAATTAATCGCATATAACAATACGAAAATTCTAATAATCAGTAACTGATCAGTAATCTTACAAAGTAAAAACTAATCGCATATAACAATACGAAACTTCCGATAATAAGTAACTGATCAGTAATCTTACAAAGTAAAAATTAATCGCATATAACAATACGAAACTTCCGATAATAAGTAACTGATCAGTAATCTTACAAAGTAAAAGTTAATCACATATAACAATACGAAACTTCTGATAATAAGTAACTGATCCGTAATCTTACATAGTAAAAATTAATCGCATATAAAAATACGAAACTTCTGATAATAAGTAACTGATCAGTAATCTTACAAAGTAAAAATTAATCGCATATAATAATACGAAACTTCCGATAATAAGTAACTGATCAGTTATCTAACAAAGTAAAAATTAATCGCATATAACAATACGAAACTTCTGATAATAAGTAACTGATCAGTAATCTTACAAAGTAAAAATTAATCGTATATAACAATACGAAACTTCCGATAATAAGTAACTGATCAGTAATCTTACAAAGTAAAAATTAATCGCATTTAACAATACGAAAATTCCAATAATAAGTAACTGATCAGTAATCTTACAAAGTAAAAATTAATCGCATATAACAATACAAAACTTCCGATAATAAGTAACTGATCAGTAATCTTACAAAGTAAAAATTAATCGCATATAACAATACGAAACTTCCGATGATAAGTAACTGATTAGTAATCTTACAAAGTAAAAATTAATCGGATATAACTATACGAAACTTCCGATAATAAGTAACTGATCAGTAATCTTACAAAGTAAAAATTAATCGTATATAACAATACGAAACGTTCAATAATAAGTAACTGATCAGTAATCTTACAAAGTAAAAATTAATCGCATATAACAATACGAAACTTCCGATAATATTTAACTGATCAGTAATCTTAGAAAGTAAAAATTAATCGTATATAACAGTACGAAACTTCCGATAATAAGTAACTGATCAGTAATCTTACAAAGTAAAAATTAATCGCATATAACAATACGAAACTTCCGATAATAAGTAACTGATCAGTAATCTTACAAAGTAAAAATTAATCGTATATAACAATACAAAAATTCCGATAATAAGTAACTGATCAGTAATCTTACAAAGTAAAAATTAATCGCATATAACAATACGTAACTTCCGATAATAAGTAACTGATCAGTAATCTAACAAAGTAAAAATTAATCGCATATAACAATACGTAACTTCCGATAATAAGTAACTGATCAGTAATCTTACAAAGTAAAAATTAATCACATATAACAATACGAAACTTCCGATAATAAGTAACTGATCAGTAATCTTACAAAGTAAAAATTAATCGCATATAACAATATGAAACTTTCGATAATAAGTAACTGACTAGTAATCTTACAAACTAAAAATTAATCGCATATGACAATACGAAACTTCTGATAATAAGTAACTGATCAGTAATCTTACAAAGTAAAAATTAATCGCATATAAAAATACGTAACTTTTGATAAGTAACTGATCAGTAATCTTACAAAGTAAAAATTAATCGCATATAACAATACGAAACTTCGGATAATAAATAACTGATCAGTAATCTTACAAAGTAAAAATTCATCGGATATAACAATACGAAAATTCCGATAATAAGTAACTGATCAGTAATCTTACAAAGTAAAAATTAATCGCATATAACAATACGAAACTTCCGATAATAAGTAACTGATCAGTAATCTTACAAAGTAAAAATTAATCGCATATAACAATACGAAACTTCCGATAATAAGTAACTGATCAGTAATCTTACAAAGTAAAAACTAATCGCATATAACAATACGAAACTTCCGATAATTAGTAACTGATCAGTAATCTTACAAAGTAAAAATTAATCGCATATAACAATACGAAACTTCCGATAATAAGTAACTGATCAGTAATCTTACAAAGTAAAAATTAATCGCATATAACAATACGAAACTTCCGATAAGTAACTGATCAGTAATCTTACAAAGTAAAAATTAATCGTATATAACAATACGTAACTTCCGATAATAAATAACTGATCAGTAATCTTACAAAGTAAAATTAATCGCATATAACAATACGTAACTTCCGATAATTAGTAACTGATCAGTTATCTTACAAAGTAAAAATTAATCGTATATAACAATACGAAACTGAGAACAACATGGACTAAATTAGCTAAAGATATATTACATCTGTATAACAAAGCGTACGATGCAGTTATAGACTACACAACAAGAAATGTTGTTATCTACAAACTAGATAATTGTATATCACACGGTGATGAACAAAATAAATCATACTTTCACTAGGCTGGATTTTCCGTAGATAGTAATTAGCGATAATGGTCCGGAATATAGATCATCAATATTCAGACAGATTGCTAAAGATTGGGATTTCAAACATTACGACGAGTCTGAATCGGTCACAAGCAAATGGGCATGTAGAAAGAAATATACAAACTATAAAAAATATACTAAAACACTTAAAAAAAAAACCCATTCTAAGCAATGATGACATTAAGAACCACTCCCCTAAAAGATAAATCACAAGCTCAACATTTAATGAAGAGAAATCTTCAAACAAACAACATTTCACAACTTTTATAACAAAAACACTTCAAACAAACAGTCACAACATTTAATGAGAAATCACTCCAAACAAACTTTCACAACATTTAATGAGAAAAACACTTCAAACAAATATTCACAACATTTAATAAGAAACACACTTGAAATAAATCTTCACAACATTTAATAAAAAATACAGTTCAAACAAACCTTCACAACATTTAATAAGAAAAACACTTGAAACAAACCTTCACAACATTTAATAAGAAAAACACTTGAAACAAACCTTCACAACATTTAATAAGAAAAACATTTCAAACAAATCTTCACAACATTTAATAAGAAAAACACTTCAAATAAACTTTCACAACATTTAATAAGAAATACACTTTAAACGAACCTTCACAACATCTAATAAGAAAAACCCTTGAAACAAACCTTCACAACATTTAATAAGAAAGCCCCTTGAAACAAACTTTCACAACATTTAATAAGAAAAACACTTGAAACAAACCTTCACAACCTTTAATAAGAAATACACTTTAAACGAACCTTCACAACATTTAATAAGAAATACACTTCAAACAAACCTTCACAACATTTAATAAGAAATACAGTTCAAACAAACGTTCACAACATTTAATAAGAAATACACTTCAAACGAACCTTCACAACATTTAATAAGAAATACACTTGAAACAAACCGTCACACCATTTAATGAGAAAAACACCTAAAACAAACCTTCACGCCATTTAATAAGAAAAACACTTGAAACGAACCTTCACAACATTTAATAAGAAATACACTTGAAACGAACCTTCACAACATTTAATGAGAAAAACATTTGAAACAAACCTTCACAACATTTAATAAGAAATACACTTCAAACGAACCTTCACAACATTTAATAAGAAATACACTTGAAACAAACCTTCACAACATTTAATAAGAAAAAAACTTGAAACAAACCTTCACAACATTTAATAAGAAAAACACTTGAAACAAACCTTCACAACATTTAATAAGAAATACAGCAAGGAAATTGGAACAGCAAGGGAAGGTTATTGTTCATATCTAATGTAAACAGAGGAAAGAAAACTATTAATGACGTAATAGACGCCACTTATTAAAACAAATAAAAAACAAACATCACTTGTTAAAAACAAATAAAAAACAATCAAACATCAGAGGTAAAAACATTTAACGAACAAAACAGTCAAATGCAACGCAATATTCACAAAACTGAACAAAAAGAGAAAGGAAAGTTAGGTTTCTAGCCAGATACAAAGAATAAATAGAATTTTTTAAAAGACTTGATGGAATATGTAAGATAAGGGTTGTTTCCCCCTAATAGCATTACCTTTACTGCAACCTCTTACCACCATACTAATCAGCTCATAATAGCAGAGGTAAATATTCTCCCACCTACTAAGAAGCAATCTGAATAAAGTCATTGAAGTGTACACACGTTTCTGAGTTGATTCTTATTGTTAACTTTGTCACTTGTGAGAAAGAGGTGACGATACTCACGCGAACAGAAGGGGTGGGCCGGAAGGGGAAACCTGATGACTTCGAACCTTTTATACGAGTAGAGAAGGCAGTCGATTGTTATGAAATCTTCCTAACTACTAGAGAGCGGCATTAACATTGGGACTTGCTCTCAGCCACACCTCTGTTAACCGGTCCCGATACTATCTCTTCATTTTGTTACCAAGCTAACCCCCGCCCCAAGGATTATCCGTCATTAGTTACAACTGCTAATTGACTCCCCGATTTCGGTAGGAAGTCGCGAATCGGCAGTATTTCGCAAGACTACAATCTTGGCTAATTATTACTGCACTTCTTCTATTCATCCCTTTCTACCAGTTGAAAGAATTTTTCTACACATGTTGTCATTGCATATAATATAAAAGCAATATTGTATATGCATTGTTACTGTATTTCGTAGCAAGACTTTCTACACTGGCTATAAATACGTAGGAACCTGTTATGTGTTGGAGGTCGATGAACTTGATGGATTTTTAACAATTTTTAACAGTTTTGCCACCTCTATTTTTCGGTCAGAAATATACCTGTAGACAAACAGGTTAAAAGAATTTTTATTGCCGCTAAAGAAGACGACCTTGGGATGTGCAACGCATGGACGTTCGAAAACGAAGCCGACCAAAATGACCCAAGAATTATTTGATGAAATTTCAAGGACCGGCTAGGACCCCAATTCCACTTTAGTATCACGCGTTTTTACCTGCATGTGTACATGCGAATGGAGATCGACAACATAGATGACTTTCTGTCTAGATGCCAGTTTCAGACGAATAAAGTTTAATAGAGCAACCTGGAATAAGAGAAGCATATTTTAGCAAAAGGCGAATGACTGATATTCGATGAAGCTCTGAATAGTGATAGGCTAAACAAGGCTTCTATGAACCACGTGAAGGAACCAACAGAAATGCAACCGGGAAAGAACCAGAGAGTAGATATCATCAGATACAACAACTACAAACAGTACAGCCGCAGTCCCAGCAAAACGGAAAATGTTCGCTGTGGTATACCATGCTTCAGGGACCGATCACGCATGACTGATCTTACAACTAAGAGAAAATATAAAAGGGAATCTCAAAGAGAAAACGACAAACGCAGGTGAATAATGTAGAAATATAAATCGTTTTATTGAACCGAATAATTAAAAGAAAGATAACTGGACAGGCTGGTAGTTCTGGTGAACAGCACTGAGAAATGGATGGCTAGTACAGGCATAAGGTCACAGGAAAGTAGATAGCAAGAATGACATCACACCGAGTTAATGGTGACGTCTCTAAGGAATAATGAAGTGTTTCAAGTAGGTATAGTCCGTATAAACGTGACTAAAAACTGGATCAGTAAGTGATCGTCACCGAATGCAAGACGTCGACGGGTACTGCCAAAAGGCCTAACGTTTGCAAGAACGGGAGCTGCAGCAGAACGTTAGCAGGTGCATGAACAGAGGGGTCGTTGAAAAGAAAAAAGAAGCAGGATGGCGCCAGCAAGTGCAGCAATAGAATGCCTTGGGCTGCAGGATGACATCGTCAGGAATACGAGCTTCAGTAGGACGTCGAAAGCTGCAGGAGTAATCAGCTGTAGATGTTGATGATGTATGGATCGGTCTATAGCTGTAGTAACTGAAACGATGATGATGATGATGAGGATAGGCAGTCATTATTGATAATCTGTAGGAGGAGGCACACGAGGCTTTTGCTGCTTGATTCTCGTCTTCGTAGTGGAAGAAAAATGGCCGATATATCTGACAAACGTCCATGGAACAAATTGCGTTGGCAGAGACGAAGAGGACAGTGTTGAGGCGAAGGGGCGAGACCCTTAGTGATCAGATAATTGAATAAACACATTTTTTTTTATTGTTTTGTAACCTGCTCCTGATACGACGTTTTGATGAAATCTGATTTGTTGTTTGGAATGATGAACTGTGCAGAAAGAAACTGTGTCTGTTTCTGTCACAGTTGTTAAGAGGTAAACATCCGTTTTCTTGCTAGGAATACTAAGTCGTAAATACGGGTAGACTCAACAACGGCTAAAGTGTTCAAGTGTCAAACACTTGGTTTGTTTGGAGTGCCGTGTCATAAACCTGCTTCTGTTCGAGGAGAACATGTACAGTATTTTAACGAAAAATCATTGGGGAAAAGGTTTGCCCCAACGAAAAAGAAAACACGGAAATATACATAACACAAACAGACACGACAAAAAGGATACACGACTTTGAACAGGATATATAGTACAGGTATGTTTGCGGATAAATTTTAATTGTAGATGGGGAAAGTTTGTCATCTTAAACAAACTTGGTAACTCACTTTCTTTGTAAGGACGACAGTTACCTCCCTTCAATTTTTATCCCCTTTTGAATATTCAGAGCCATGCCCCTTGAGAAAATTGCCCAGGTTTCGAGATCCCGGAAGCCACGTGACCTGGTGCCAGTGCTCGCAAGATTTGAGAAATCCCACTGATTTTCTCTCTATTTCTGCTAATTCTGAGAGTTAGGTTGACCCATTTTATTCGTGTCCGATACACAGTTTAACCAGGTTTCCCAAATGTGTCAACTGTAAGTTAACCCGTTGTGCGTTTCACGCTACTTTCTTATTTGAGTAGCAATTATCTTTGTTCAATTGTTTTGCGACATGTGCTAATTGTTTCATTTCTTTATTTTGTATCGTGCTGTCGTTTGGTAATGCAAATCTGGAAAAAACGGACATTCATTTAACTGACTTCTATGTGTTGTCTCTATATGCCGCGTACATCACTCTGTTATATACCCTCCTACCATTGGGTTGGGTTCACCCGGGTACCATTTTTGCTTGCTGGTGTATCATGTGTTTCGTAGTCGTTGTTAATGCTCGCAGTGTTAATCTCGGCGTTCACAGAACACCCACACGGATGCTTATCTGGTTTTCATAGTTTTATTTAACCAAAAATAAAGGCCAGACTGAAGAATTTGTACGAAAGAGAGAGAGATAGAGAAGAAAGGAATTACTGGGTGGGATTTATATTTTTTTTTTTCTGAAAAAATCCATCTATTAACATTGTGATGAGTATCTAGTTAAATAATATTTTTTTCTTGGTTTTTTGATTTTTTGACTGTTAAAAAAATCTGTATTCTTGTCTTTTTCTTTTTTTTCTCACATTCTGCCTGGTTATTGAGGGGTCATTTGCATTCGGGGTTGTAAAAGGGGGGGTGTGTCCACTAGCAAAGGCAGATAGAAAAATAAATTACTATCCAAACCAACCACGCCAGTTAGCAGTTAAAGACATATTTATATCTGCCCCGACAGTGAATAGACCGAAGTTTCAACCTAAGTTTATGGGTGAAATTAAAAAGAAGAAGCTAAGTGTCTTAATTATTTTATTCTTTAATATTCCCTTTCTGAAAAAATCCATGTATTAACACTGTGATGAGTATCTAGTTAAATAATCCTTTTTTCCAGTTTTTTTTATTTCTTGACTGTTAAAAAAATCTTTATTCTTGTTTTTTTTCTTTTCTTGCTAACATTATGCCTGGTTACTGAGGGGTCATTTGCGTTCGGGGTTGTAAAGGGGGTGAAAATGCTGAGCCACACATGTCACAAGAATAGGATTTTTAACTTTGGTTTCATTTTACTTCAGTCGAAGTTCCCAGAAATGAAGGTGCCCCTTCCTGAGGCTAACACTTGGTATCTATATAAGATACATATATATATACTCCATTAAAGTTTTTCCTTACCTGTCAAACGTAGAATTAGTAGTGTTTATGCATGTGTTTAATTAAATGAGCGTTTTGTGAAAATGATGAGACACCCACTTCACAAACATGAGGTTTTTCACCAGTGTGTGTGCACAGATGGATTTTTAAATGAGTATTTTGTGAAAATGCTGAGCCACATATTTTACAATCATAAGGTTTTTCACCAGTGTGTTTGCGCTGGTGGATTCTTAAATGAGAGATTTGTGAAAATGCATTGCCACACACGTCACAAGCATAAGGTCTGTCACCAGTGTGCATGCGCAGATGAACTTTTAATTGAGAGTTTAGTGAAAATTCTATGCCACACACTCTACATGCAGAAAGTTTGTCACCAGTGTGTGTGCGCAGATTGATTTTTAAATCAGAGTTTTTCGTAAATGCTGAGCCACACACTTCACAAGCATAAGGTTTTACACCAGTGTGTGTGAGCAAGTGGATTTTTAAATGACAGTTTTGTGAAAATGCTGAACCACACACGTCACAAGCATAAGGTTTTTCACTTAATGTTTAATTTTACTTCAGTCCAAGTTCTCAGAAATCAAGGGGGCCTTTCCTGGGGCTAACACTTGATCTCTATATGAGATACATAGATACCCGAGTATTCTATTAAAATTCTCCTTTATTTCTCAAGCATTGAGTTAGTAAAAAAAGTTAAGAATAATTTCTTCTCTCCCCAACTGACCAGTCAAGTATGTCATAGTATATCTTTGGTTGTGGTCTGTTGGTCTTACCGGATTCCAGGACAAGAATTCATCTAGTCTGGTGGAGTATCCAGCACGTGGTGTTACTTGAAGTAACATCACTAGAAGAAGATGCACTATTCCTCGTATGAGATCTTATTTGTGCTGCGGATACTATGTAATTTTGAATATTTGGTCAGGGTTTACTTGTAGGGGTAAGTATCCTCATGTCAGATTGTCTTGACAAACCCTTGTACAGAGAGACCGAAGACACTCGAGGATAGTGTCTAGTAGGTAATTCAAACTTTCACCAGTGTGTGTGCGCAAGTGAATGTTTAAATTAGAGTTTTGTGAAAATGATGCGCCGCACACCTCAAAAGCATAAGGTTTTACACCAGTGTGTGTGAGCAAGTGGATTTTTAAATTAGAGTTTTGTGAAAATGCTGCACCACATACCTTACACGCATAAGGTTTTTCACCAGTGTGTTTGCGCAAGTGGATTTTTAGATTAAAGTTTTGTGAAAATGCTGCACCACACACCTCACAAGCATAAGGTTTTACACCAATGTGTGTGAGCAAGTGGATTTTTAAATGCGATTTTTTTGAAAATGCTGAGCCACACTCTTTACAAGCATAAGGTTTTTCACCAGTGTGTGTGCACAGGTGCATTTTTAAATGACAGTTTTGTGAAAATGCTGCACCACACACATCACAAGCATAAGGTTTTTCACCAGTGTGTGTGCGCAAGTGGATTTTTAAATCAGAGTTCTGTGATTATCAACAAATTATAGATTTATTTGTTGTTTATAAATGATACTCGTGTTCGTAAGTTGAATGGCATACTTGATAATGAGATTTCTCTATCCTGGGAAAATAAATTTATCTCACACAGTCCTTTTGCCAAGAGTCCTAAAATAGGCCTACCTTGCCTTGAAGGGCACCAAACTCCAACTCCTGGCAAGCTCTTCAAGCAAACTTCAACTTCCTGTCATGTCCAAAGGGTCAGGTTTTCTCCTATTTTTTTTCTCCTGACCGAGTCTTTCTCACTGGTGACAATTCTGACCACCAAAGAACTCACAAATTGAGATTTCAACCAGAAATAACTGTCAGACAGAGGATTGTCAGAGAGACGATCTGTGAAGATCACAGCAAGAGTTCTTGATTTTTACAAGGTATTTTTTTCAAAGAGTAATACATTCTCGGGTGGCCCAAATAAAACCAAAACGTTTTAACTTTCTTAGTGACCCCTTTCTTTACTTTCGCTGAGCATCTCAAGTTCAATGATAAATTAAAAACCTTTAACTGTTGAATTTAATTTTTGCAAATGATTTGCATTAAATTCTATTTTGTTCCTACGAAAGTTTCGAAAAATAATTTTCTTTTAATTAATGCATTCTTTGTCTCTTTCAGGTTGTGGAAAATGTTTGTATCTTCATAGATTTTGTGTAGCAATTTCAAACTACTTATGTTTGCTTTATTATTAAAACCCAATTTTACATGAGAAATAGTTTGCGTTCTTTGACCTGTAATCCATATATGGTAAATTATTTTTACGTTGGGTATTTAAAGAATGCAAGTATATTTAATTGTTTTATGTTTTCATTTTGTCATTGTTTTTCTGACTAAAATGAGATTCTGAAAGATTTTCTCTATGATTGTGAATTTATTATATTTATTTATCGATTTTACACTTTAATATGTTAGTTGAGTCGATTTATAAAAGACCTAAATATCAGATTTTGGTTTAGTGCTATGTATTAAGAAGAAAAAATAAATGAGAAAAAAAAATAAAAATGACAAAGAATGATTTATTTATGAAAAATAATGTTAAACTCTCTTGGAACCAGTTTCTCATCAATTAATGAGATTAATAATAATGTTTTAAATATGTAAACAAATTGTAATATTTTCTTCATATATAATTTTTAATTGTATGTTTTAACTCAAATCTCTTATTCATTCACAGGGTTACAGATTCAATTTAATGCATTTTGTAATATATACAAAATAGAAAGAATGTTTTTCTAAAGAAAAGCGAGAATAAATTCAAGAAAACTTTCATTTAAAATTATAATAATGCAAATAAACTCAACATATAAACCTTACAGTTGTGAGTTTTGTGACGCAGTGTATTCAGTTTCATCACAATTAAAAATCCACCTCCGCACACACACTGGGGAAAGACCTTATGCCTGTGAAGTGTGCGGCTCAGCCTTTATAACGAACACTTTTTTAAAAATCCACATGCGCACACACACTGGTGAAAAACCTTATTCTTGTGAAGTGTGTGGCTCTGCATTTGCTAAAAAAAACACTTTAAACAAACACATACGAACACACACCGGTGAAAAACCTTATGCTTACGAAATGTGTGGCTCTGCATTTGCAAATAAGAATACTTTAAAAATCCACCTGCGCACCCACACTGGTGAAAAACCTTATGCTTGTGAATTCTGTAGCTTAGCATTTACAAACAACTCTGATTCAAAAAGACATATGCAGACACACACTGGTGAAAAACCATATGCTTGTGAAGTGTGTGGTTCAGCATTTTCAGCAAAATCTAAATTGAGAATCCATCTGCGCACACACACTGGTGAAAAACCTTATGTTTGTGAAGTGTGCAGCTCAGCATTTTCACAAAACTCTCATTTACAAATGCATATACGAATCCACACTGGTGAAAAAAAATTTGCTTGTGAAGTGTGTGGCTCAGCATTTTCAAGAAAATCCCAATTAACATTACACATGCGAACTCACATTTAGTATCTGGAAAGTATTCCTTGCAAACAAAGTGTGAAAGACATCCAAATAATTGCACTTAAGAAAACGACTAAAATACGTAAAAGAGCACTCGGTTGGAGCTTCTAAATAGCAGGTGATAGTCTGGCATTTGAAAGCCTGCTGAGTCTTTATGCTAACGTAAACAGAAATGAGAAAATTTTAAAAATAGCATCAAAAGAGGAAACTTTCAATGCTTACTAGACACTGTTTTCGTGTGTCTAAGGTCTCTCTGTACAAAGGTTTATAAGGATAACCTGTAATTGGATAATTCAACCTATTAATAAACCCTGACCAAATATTCATAATAACAGGCTATACGTCAGACAAGAGGAGTTCTTGTTCTGCAGTCCGGTAAGACCAAGAGGAGACGTAAAATATATACTATGACATAGTTAGCTTGTAATTTGGCGTGAATAATATTAATGTTCCTGACTTCTTTACAAATTCAACGTTTGAGAGGTAGAGGAGAATCTCGATTTAACACTCAGATATGTATGTATCTCATACGGAAAACAGGTGTTAGCCCCAGAAAGGGCCCCTTGATGTCTAAGAATTTTATTACTGAAATAAAATGGAAACAAATGAAAAACCTCATGCTTGTAAAGTGTGTGACTCAATGTTTTACAAGAGATTAAATCTGAGAATAAACATGCAAACACACAAGGGAAGAGAATTTGGATGCCTACCGGAGAGAAATTGAATGCCTTCTGAAGAGAATTATCCCCGAGTTTCTAAGGTATATCTGTATAAGGGTTTGTCAGAACAACCTGGCATAAGGATACTTTTCCCTACAAGTAAACCGTGACCAAATATTCAAAATAATAACATAGTATCCGAAGCGCTAATAAGATACCCTCGGTATGGCTATACACTGGCTCATACAAGGAATGGTGCACGTTCTCTAAGTGATGTTGCCAGTAATAACAGCACTAAGCTTGATACTCCACCACACAAGATAATTCTTGTCCTGGAATCCGGTAAGACCAAGTGACAACAAGAAAGATATCCAATAAGATAGTTAAGTGGTCAATTTGGAAGAGGAAAATTAATGTTCTTCACTTCTTTACTAACTCAAAGTTTGAGAAGTAAATAACTTTAATAATACATTGGAATGTCTATGTATCTTATATGAAGATCAAATTTAGCCCCAGGTAGGGGTCCCTTTATTTCTGAAAACTTCCACTGAAATAAAATGAAATAAACACCTAACGTTAATGAAGTGTCTGTCTCAGCATTTTAAGGAAATCTCAATAAATAATGCACATACAAATTGACACTGGTGAAAAAACTTATATTGAATTGTATGGCTCAGCATTTACCGGCACATCCCAATTAAAATACATATGCTAACCCACCTTGTTGGAAACTCTTTTGTTTGCGTAGGATGTAGCTTCGCAGTTCGCCAAAGAGACTCTTTGAAAAACTGCATGCGAACATATACTGATGGAATCCGGTAAGAACAAGAGACCACAAGAAAGATATACAATAACAGTTTTCTGGTCAATTGGAAAGAAAATGAATGTTTTTAACTTCTTTACTTACTCAATGTTTGACAGGTTAAGATAACTTTAATGTAATATGCGAATATATGTATATCATATAGAAATCTAGTATAAGTCCCAGGAAAAGTATCCCCTGATGGCTGAGAATTTCGACTGAAGTAAAATAAAACAAAAAAGTTCAAATACTTGCCCCTTAAACATTTTCAAGAAAATCTCATTTCAAATTCCACATGCAAATACACACTATAGTGATAGTAATCTCTCTAAAAACTATGATAACGATATTAGTTGCTTCTTCAGACTCTTCTTGTTGTGATGAGGCCACACCTAGTGATAGGTGACACAACTTCTATACCCAAAACAAGTGACATAACGCCTTCGTAAATACAGACACGGCTGCTGTCTCACTGTGACTTACAAGCTCTTTACTGGCCTAGTTGCAGCCAGCATCTATGGAAACCTCTATTCTAGAGTGTATCTCAAAAAAGAAAAGGCAGGATGCAGTAGGAAGTGTTTAGACACCAAGGATCATTTTTTGATAATAAGATAATCTTTTAGGACTGTACGAAAGGGCAGAAAAACCTATGCATGGCTTGGCCTGATTGCCAAAAGGCATACAATTCTGTTCCCCACACAATGGCTACTGCAGTGCCTTACATTATATATGATTCATCCAGTAATCAAGAAAACTATGGGTGTCCATAAAACGATGTGACAAACAATCATATCATAAAACCACACCAATGGAACAAAAACATTCCCTGAAGTAAAGATTCAAAAGGTATTCTCCATGGAGATAGGCATCTTCTTGACTGTTTTGGCTGGCGATAAATCTACTAAGTAAGCTACCATATAAAATCTGGAGTTCTTACAACATGAGCCAGGGCAGCCAAAATAGCAAAAACTGGTCAACTACCTGCTTTTCATGGATGACCTCAAGCTGTATTCCAGCTCTGACGCTGACTTAAGTCAACTCTTGCAGGTTGTACATACCTTCTCCAAATATATTGGAATAACGTTTTGCCTGAGTAAATATCAGTGTTTACCAAAGCTGCATATGCTTATAGAAACAGGAAACATGTGTCTGTTAGAAATTGATTATCCGTGTTTACCAAAGCTGTATATGCTTATAGAAACAGGAAACATGTGTCTGTTAGAAATTGACTATCAGTGTTTACCAAAGCTGTATATGCTTATAGAAACAGGAAACATGTGTCTGTTAGAAATTGATTATCAGTGTTTACCAAAGCTGTATATGCCCAGAGAAACAGGGAGCATATGTCTCTTAGAAATATACTATCAGCATCGGTCCACTATTGTGAGCACCGGCCAATATCAGATGAGCTCCCAAAACTTATGATAATACATGAACATCAACAAACAAGAGCCAGTAGAACAACTCCATCACAAAAGGGAACAGGATTTTTACGAATAAAGCAGAAACACTAAACAAGCCTGCTACAGTAATAACCTCATGATGCTGGCTAAAACAGAGCTGAGAGCGAGAATATAAAGAAAGACCAATGTCTTATATACGGTGGGTAAAATAAACTAGAATAATCAGAAGATCTCCATCATTCCAGTAATAATGGGAGCAACCGGGTTCATGAGAAACAATTTCAAAATTACCTGACGAATATACCCGGTGAATGAAGTGCAAAAGAGATTAAATGATCTCTTAATTGGTGTCTCTGAAATAGTGAGTGAGTGTCTAACATCCGGTAGGATGCATTATTCCCAGCAAAAATAAAGATCAGAAAATTTTAAAAGAAGAGAAAATACTTTGTTTGTGAAGTGTTTAAGAAAAAAACATTCAGTTGTTTATGTCTATGTAAAACCAGTGTGTAGATCAGTCTTTCCAGAAGAATACAAATTAATAAATCACATGCAAAAAAACACTGGCGAAAATACTTTTGTTTGTGAAGTGTTTAAGAAAAAACATTCAGTGTTTATAAAACAAGTGTGTAGATAAGTTTTTCCAGAAAAATACAAATTAATAAATCACATGCAAAAAAACACTGCCGAAAATACTTTTGTTTGTGAAGTGTTTAAGAAAAAACATTCAGTTGTTTATGTCTATATAAAACCAGTGTGTAGATCAGTCTTTTCAGAAAAATACAAATTAATAATTCACATGCACTGGCAAAAATACTTTTGTTCGTGAAGTATTAAACTCGATACTTTGAAAGCCTTCTAGACACTATGCTAAGTTGTTTTATTATCTCTGCACATAAGTTTGTCAGGTCACGCTTACAGGACGATAATTCATCTTAGAACGGAACCTGACAAACTATTAACGTGAAAACTTGCAGCACATATGCTAACATAAAAAGTGTCTATTTGCATTGCTACACACGTGTTATACGAGAAAAGTTACAGTACACATTCTTCTCTTAAGCTGGATACTCTACCTAACCATAATAACCATATAAAAGTGGTGGCTATCCTTTTTAAATGTTTTGCACTGTAGATACTAAAATTCATAAACTAATATATTTCTATGTAAAACAGTCAAATTTGACCATTATTATTTGATAATATACGAATAAATCAACATATTTTTGTACAGAAATCTTTTACATAAAAGTCAAAATAAAATAATTTATGCATTTCACATCTCCTTTATGTATACAGGTATAAAGACAGATATACATTGCCATCAAGACTTTCAGTATACAACACTTTGTAACAAAGTCAACAATATCATTGTGAAATTTCATTGCTTCTCTAGGTACATTTTTATGTTCTTTATGTGAAATTAATTCGACAAACATATCAGTTGTCAAGTTTGGGATTTTTTTGCAAAGATGAGTATTATATTTTGATTTATTTCATAATTAAGCAATTCTTAAATAATAGTAACATGTACATTGTTGGGACGTATTTTTCATGATGTATTCCTGCCAAAGAGATATATTTTATGGTGATGTTTACTTCTCAACTTCAAAGCTCTTTACAAACGATTTTCAATATTCCTTAGCTCACAAACTCTCAAAGGTGGTTTAACTTTTCATGTTGCCTCAAATAAGGGAACTAAGCTGGATACTCCACCAGAGTCATTCGTATCCCGGAATGTGGCCAAACCAAGAAAATACCACAAGAAAAATAAAATATAACATTGTTATGTGGTCAATTGAAAAAGAATTCTATTGCTTTCCTAACTCAAACTTAAAGAGGTAATGTGAATCTCAAATGAACACTCAGATATTTACGTATCTCATAAAGTAAACAAGTGTTAGCCACAAGAAGAAGCCTATTTTTTTGTGAGAACTTAGTGAAATGAAATAAACGAAGACGGATTATTCTTGTGAAGTGCGTCGAACAGCATTTCCGACCAATCATCATTTAAAAAGACATATTGTAACACTCCCTGTCCCTTTGCTAACGAAACGATATAAAATCGAAAATAAAATTGCAAATCCAGTGTAGCATCAAATTCTGAGGACACATATATACTGTTAGAAAATAAGTCATTCACCATCCAATATGGCTATTCAATTCCTACAGGTTAACAACTAAAGACGGAGCTTTTGAAGGTGATATGATGATATGGGACAAGTGGAAGAGAGTCGCAACTCTAGTTAAAGTCAATTTCTATAATGATGCTGGTTTAAAGAGAGCGAAGAGGGAGAAGATAACAAAATAGCAAGATATTATGTACGACATGAAAATAATTCCAGTAATCATATAAGAAACTGGGCTCATGGAAAAGAATTTCAAAAACTATCTGGGGAACTAAGTGCTAGAGAGATTTAAACAATTGCGCTTAAATAGACGGTCAGAATCCGTAAAAAATATCTTGCTTCGAGTATATGCAGTGTATAAATCACTATTGTTGGAAAAGAACACGTTTGGAAGATGAGAACACATTGCAAAATAAGTGTTTCTTTAAATAAAATGCATCACTATTTCCTATAAAACATAATTTTACAAAACTTAAGATATATAAAGTGTAAAGAATGTAGAATATAAATGTTTATATAATGAATTAAAATTTTCATATTTTTATTTCTATATTGAAAAGCGGAATTTATTTCAAAAATATTAATTAACATTTTAGTGATACAAACCTTTTGTGATGTGATTATTTTATAACATTGTCTTATTCGAGTACGCACTTTCTCTCTCTCTCTCTCTCTTACTCTCTCTCTCTCTATATATATATATATCATAGTAAAACTCATAAAAACAAGCAAAAAAAGTAATAATTTAACATTTTTACAAGATTTATAACTGGCATTTTGGTAAATTAAAAGTATTTTTTTTTCTTATAATAAATAATATTTTTATTTCTATATTGAAAAGCGGAATTTATTTCAAAAATATTAATTAACATTTTAGTGATACAAACTTTTTGTGATGTGATTATTTTATAAAATTGTCTTATTTGAGTGCGCACTTTCTCTCTCTCTCTCTCTCTCTCTCTCTTACTCTCTCTCTCTCTCTCTATATATATATATATATATATATATATATAATAGTAAAACTCATAAAAACAAGCAAAAAAGTAATAATTTAACATTTTTACAAGATTTATAACTGGCATTTTGATAAATTAAAAGTATTTTTTTTTCTTATAATAAATAATATTTTTATTCCGAAATTTTCGGTTTTAACAAAATTAAATAAATTTTCATTTATTGATATGAATTCACGCGTCTGTTAACTGGTTTCTCAAATAAATTTTCAAATATATCTACTAATGACGCTTTTAAAACTGTAGTAACACTTGTATTATTCATCTCAGGCCATAAGGGCATTAACTACAATCAGCAGACATATAAAAAACAAAAAATCCTGTAATAACATCGGAGGAGATCGTAAATCTTCGGCCACGCCGTCAGATTTTTACCATGAAAAGAAAAAAAAGAAAAAATACAATGTCTGTTTACCATGATTATGGTTTGTTAAAACCGAAAATTTGGAATTATAATAAAAAAGAAAAAAAATGATTAAATAAATTTTCATTTATTGATATGAATTCACGCGTCTGTTAACTGGTTTCTCAAAGCAATTTGCAAATATATATATATATATATATTTATTTAAGTAAGCTATTTGTATATCTTTATATATTTCATGTACATGATCTATTCCTGAACTAAGACATCAATCATTATGAATTTAAGTACAAATCAACTAGGTGTAAGGGTGGATATTGTGTGATATATTTAATTTAGTTTGTGCAAATAGGAGAATGAATATGTTCATGAGAATTCAGTTTTCTAGATTTTGTGAAATATGAACAATGTGTGTTAGATATCAATTAATATACATTCCCAAATTTTAGTTTCATAGGAGTATTCTACTACTGTAGCATACTATAGGCACAACCACTCTGATAAAAAATATCCAGATTTGCTATCAATTTGATCTATAGTTATTAGACCGGTAGTACCGTACAACTACGTACTTTACTATGTGTCATACTATGTATATATAATGCATTTAAAGATTACAATGAACATTTCTACACCATGAAATAAAAATGAAGTTTCAAAAATATATTCATTACGTTATGATTTTGGTGATGATTCTATACTTAGACGGTAAGACACGTGGTTTGTAAATGCATAACAGAGGAAGGTATTATTCCCAAAATACCTTATAGGACACGTAATTGGAAAGTAAACATTTTTTGGTAATGTAATTTTTTAAATATATTTGAATTGATCCATAGAATCTTTCTATAGTCCAGCCAGTAAATATTAAAATAAAATAAAAATTCTCAGCTCAATCTATCTTTTATAAACTGCTTTACAAAATTGTATTTCTATTTATTTAAAGAAAAAGGGAAATAAAAAAATCCACACTATTCAATTTGCAAAGGAAGTGATATATTTTTAAATGGAAATAAACGAATTCAGAAATAATAGTAAAAGGGGGAAATGATGGCGAATTTTATGGAATGATTGATGTTGTAACTAGTATGAATTTTTGTAATTTTTTGAGTGTTAAATGAAGCGAATATTCCTAACAAGACAAAACACATAATAGATAATAATAATAATAAAATAATGAATGTAGGTCAAAAGTAAAAGCTAGAAAATCTGAATACAATAATTGTTTTTACTTTCAGTTCTATCGAACTTTTTATGTTAACTAATTTTGTCATTTTGTTAAATGAGTTTCTCACTAATTGTAAATGAATAACTTCCAGCATCCAATTTCTGCAGACCGTCCACAGAGAACTCAGTACAAGGCCTGCCTTTAATTGAATGAGCAGTATTAACACCATTTTCAATGCTGTTGAAAGCAGTTAATAGAGTGATAAGCGAAGGGCACCAGTATGAGAAAGAGTTCCCAGAACGATTCACAGGCCTAGGGAAACTGGAACATGTGTACCAGATAAGTTTGGATGCAGGAGCTCAGCCCTTTTCCATTGCTACCGCTAGAAGATTGCCGTTGCCTATGAAACAGAAGGTTCAGGAAGAACTGAAACGTCTGGAGAACGAGAACATAATTCGTCCAGTCAAATCACCAACTGATTGGTGTGCCCCGATAGTCGCCGTCCAAAAAGCTAACGGCAAAGTTAGGTTATGCGCCGACTTTACCAAGCTAAACGAGAGCGTGAAACAGGAAAAATTCCTTTAGCAACCACAGAACAATTACTGGCCGAGCTCGATAGAGCCACAGTGTTTAGCAAGCTCGATTGCAAAACGGTTTCTACCAAATCGTCCTACACGAAAAATCGCAGGTCCTTACCACATTTATAACACCTTATGGGAGGTACTGTTTCAAACGACTTCCATTTGGGATAAGTTCTGGGCCAGAAATCTTTCATAGGGAGATGACACACATTTTGTCCGGGAGTAGTCCCGTTATACAGGATATCCAGCAGGAGACAGAGACCGACTCATTTATCCGCTCAGTCATAGGAAAAATCTCGGCGAGCGATAAACGATTGGAGGATATCCGACTAAAACAAAATACTGACCAGGTCTGCAGTCAGGTAATCAAATATTATGAGAGGAACACTGGCCCAAAAGAGCAAGGCGGAACCCTGAACTAAAACAGTACTGGTGTGTCAACCAGGACCTAACAGTTTACCAGGGACTTCTAATGTACCAGAGCCGACTTGTCATTCCTAATGTACTTCAAAAAGACATACTAGAGCGTTTACATGAGGGACACCAAGGTATTGTCAAATGCCGAGCACTAGCTCGTGAAAGTGTGTGGTGGCCTGGCCTCTCTAAACAAACTGCAGACAAAGTTGGGAAATGTGGTATCTGTGAAAAAGAACGAAAATATCCACCAGAATCACTACAACCCACCAAATTACCTGCATATCCATGGCAGAAAATAGGAATTGATCTATTCGAATTCATGAGACACCGATATCTTCTAATTGTCGATTATTTTTCCAGGTGGATTGAAATAGCCCATTTACGGACAACCACCTCAGCCAGCGTAATAGAGCATTGCAAATCAATATATACGCTAGGCATGGGATCCCAGGGACAATCATATCTGACAACGGTCCCCAATTCAGTTCTAGTGAATTCAAGAACTTTTCAAATGTTTTTGACTTTCTGCACCTCACAAGTAGCCCCCCATCATCCGCAATGAAACGGAGAAGCTGAACGTGCAGTCCAGACAATAACAAAAACTTATTGAAGAAAGCAAGTGACCCATACATAGCACTGTTAAATTATCGCAGCACTCCTCTGCAACACGGCAAGAGTCTTGCAGAGCTGTTAATGAATAGAACACTAAGAACACGGATCCCTCAAAGAAATTCATTTGATCAGCAAAACATCGAGGAACATAGAAGGGCAGACACCCGGCTCAAATCCAGACAAAAGCAAAACTATGACACACGTCATCGGGCTAAAGATCGTCCTACCTTTGGAAAAGGACAACCAGTCTGGGTCAAGATACCTAAGACCAGTACAGCTGTAGTAAGTAAAACTCTGTCACCAAGGTCAGTCCTAGTTAAGACAGATTCAGGACTACAACGACGCAACAAAAGTAATCTGCGCCTAAGGAACGGAGAAACCAGCTTCTCTCAGGTGGCTACCCCACAGGAAGCAAACACCTTACAACGTTCCCCTCGATATGGATATATGTATAGCTGTGATGATGACTCAACAGATCTTCCCAGTAACCAAAGAAACATCCCACTAGAGAGTTCCAGAGTGTTACTGCACTGACGATTCACCGGTGAGGGGACGAGTTACGGCCCCTGGCGATGACTCAGTTAGAATGTATTTTGACCGCCAATAAACCTTGTTACTTATCCTATACGTCTCTACTACTTATTTAACCCAGCCGATAACCTTACAGTATGGTCAACATGTTTTGATATTTTGGATAACTTTAGTAAAGGTGTTTTTTGTTTACAGGAAATAATACATTTGTACCAAGCTTTATAATTAAGTAATGGATTTATTATATTTCGTGATCATTAATAAATTAATACTGAATATTTCATTAAATTTGGTTGATTTCCTGTATTTTGATGCATTATTTAGTGAATGGAGAAGTCGAAATGCCTTCTTATTATTACGACGGCTATTGTTTGACACGCAATGCAGTGACGTCATTTTCGAGCCAACGGGCCTGTAGTAACTCTCGGTGCCATGGGTGGGAGGTCATATTCAACATTTAAAGCATTATAAAAATTATATTTTACATTTAAAATGTAAAAATATAATTTTTATAATAACTTTTTTATCATTAAAAAGAAAAAAAACAATAAACTGCAGCTGATTTATTAAATAAATAATTTTACATTTTATTTTTTATGATTATTAATCATTTTTTGTCATTTTTCAAGAGGCCGAATACGTTCATTCAGGAAAGAGGATGCCATCTTTTGGTTATAAACGATTATTGCGATAAATAAAATAATAATTATACCCATAATATTCACTAAAGAGATCAGCGGTGTCATGTTTTGTTATGTCCTCGTTAAACTGTTAAAATATACCGATTAAAAAAAATACCCATAATATTCACCAACATGATCGGCCTTGTTATTTGTTTTTCTCCATGTTAAACTATTAAAATATGGCGGTAAATAAAATAATAACTTTTCCTGTAAATATTCACAAAAGAGATCGACCCTGTTTTGAAAGGATTCATGTAATTATCCCCCTTTCCGTTTTAATTTTCTGCTTTTCCCGTCGCCATCTTGAATTTAGACTTCTACGCTTCACACTCGTCTCGTTTTAATTAACACATATAATAATCGTTTCCTTCTTGAGTGAAATATGTCAATCAAAAAGTAAGTAATACTCGAATTTAATTGCTTTATTGGGTTCTTTTTTTTTTACTACAGGGGCGCGTCCGACACCATTATGATTCCCTTTGATTTTAATACAGAAATCGGTTCTTGTTGCTTAAAAATCTGAAAAAAAATTTTTTCTGTCTTATCATAATAGAGAGGTAATTAAGGGGCAATAACTCTGAATTGGAATTTTGAGTCTGAATTTCTATGTATTATCTGACAAGTCTGATGTTATATTAAATTGCGATAATGGATTTGAATTTATTCAAGTTTGAAGATGTGCTGTATTTTACGTCTGAAAAAGCGAAACAAATTGATTTCTTGCAAGCCCATGGGCTTATTTCTGGCGAAGAAACCTGCAGTTGTGGGCATAATATGAGACTTGTGCCATCAACCCTGAAAACAAAAAACTATTTAAATTTTCCTTGCTGAATTTCGTTCAGTGATTTCATTCATTACTAAAATCAAATTTAATCAAAATAAATTCTAAAATTTACCATTATTGTATTCTTTTACGTTCATTTATTAATAATTAATTTCCAGATAATTACTTTCGATGTAATATCAGCAGTTGAATAGAGTTATTGCCCCTTAATTACCTCTCTATTATGATAAGACAGAAAAAAAATTTTTTCAGATTTTTAAGCAACAAGAACCCAGAAATCTGTCAACGTTCCAAGTTTGCATGTAAACGAAGAACCGTAATTTTCTAGAATCGTCTCCTATCGGGTGGGTTTTGTTACTTTAATGTTTTTTATAGTTTTTGTTTTGTTATCGAGTGCCCCGAGGACGATTTTGACATTGAACCCCGTTGCAAATACGTAGTTATGTTATTACGTACCTTAAGCTTAACTCTAACGCCCAAAATACAAAAAAAAAACGGGTTTCAAAGCTGAGTGATTCCGTTATCCACGATAAATAAATTAATAATTTTACGCGTACTATTCACCAACGAGATCAGTAGTGTCATGTTTTGATATGTTCTCGTGAAATCATTAAATATGATGAAAACAAATTTTACCCTAATATTGACCAACATGATCCGTCTTCTTATATTTTGTTTTGTGATTAAACAATGCTTTATTCAATAATGATATCGATAATTCCAAAAAGAAATTTTACTTCGAGTTATAGTGATTTTATTAACACGGTATTTAGGGGCTATTTTCGTAATATATAAAAAAATATTACAAAAAAAACAAATTAATTGTGAACATCTACGATGCTTTATTTTCATATAATTTTGTTTTAAATAATGCATTTTTCAAATTAATATATAAAAGTATGAATTTAGTGAAAGTGTGTTTTGTTTAAAAAAAAAAGTACATTTTCACTAAGATTTAAAAAAAATAATGGTTTCATTATATTCCGTGATTGTTGATTAATAAGTATTGAAAATTTCATTAAAATAGGTTATTTCGTGATTTTTTAAGTGAAGGGGGGGGGTCAAAATATTTCCACATTTTGGGAATCGGCCATTGATTTCGCACGTACCTATAAAATATGGTGTAATCGAAGATTTTTTATTTTTTTGTGATTTCCTGTTTAATCGTGAAACAAATACCGCGTCACGTGACGTACAGATGAACAGAAATTAAAAATAAAACGTTTTTGTAACCATTTCGGGGTTTTGCGAATTGTTATTATTATTGTTATTATTATTATTATTATTATTATTATTATTATTATTATTATTATTATTATTATTATTATTATTCCTTCTAATCATAGTTTACATTGAAAAAAAACCACATTTTATTATTAATGTAAGTGTTTGAAATCAATAAAACCACATGGTATATTAAGACATTTTATTGAATTTATTTTAACAAATTATCAACCGAAAGTTCTTTTTTTTACAGTGAAATATGATATTTTATTATTGGATTAGAACATTTTCTGACGTAAAATAAAAAGTAATCTTATTAAGAAAAAATAACTTTGGTTGATAATTTGTTAACATTAATTCAATAAAATGTTTTATTATAGCATATGTTTTTATTGATTTCAAACACTTACATTAATAATAAAATGCGTTTTTTTCAATGTAATTTTTTTTATTACTACAGTAAACCAAAACACAATAATTTAACAAATGTATTATTATTATTAAACGATAATTCGACTGAACAATAATAATAATAATTCTCAAAAACCCTAAATGATAACGAAAACGTTTTATTTTTAATTCCTGGTCATTCGTACGTCAAATGACGCTGTATTTGTTTCACGATTCAACAAGAAGTCACAAAACAAAAAATCTTGGATTTGATTTAAAATATTAAAATATGGCGATAAATAAAATAATAACTTTACCTCTAATATTGACCAAATGCTGACAAACACCTTTATTTTTCATTTCTGGCCATCCGTACGTCACATGACGCAGTATTTGTTGCAAGATTAAACAGAAAGCCACAAAACATAAAATTCTTGGAAATAACCTAAGAACTTTACCGGTAATATTCACCAGAGATCGATCCTGTTTTGAAATGGTTCATGTAAATTAAAATTAAAATAGAAAGGGAGTTTCGATTTTAATTTTCTGCGAATCTGTTTTGCTGTCGCCATCTTGGATTAGGACTTCCACCCGTCTCATTTTAATTAACATATCTTATCATCGTTTCTTTCTTGAAGGCAATTTGTCGAACAAAAAGTAAGTATGACTTGAATTTAATTGCTTTATTGGGTTCTTTTTTACTACAGGGGCGCGTCTGAACGATTAGGATTTCCTTTGGTTTTGAAATAGAAACGTGTCAACGTTCCAATTTGGTTCTGTTATAGAAATGAGTAAACGTTGTAAAATTGCATGTAAACGAAGAACGGATATTTTATGGAATCGTCTCCAAATCGGTTTTTTTTTTGTGGGGTTTTATAGTTTTTGTTTTGTTTTCGAGTGCCCCGAGGACGAGTTTCACATTGAAACCCGTTGCAAATACATAGTTATATTATTACGTACGTTAAGCTTAACTCTAACGCCAAAATACATTAAAAACGGTTTTAAGACGTGAATGATTCAGTTATCCCCCGGCTGTTACTTAACACATCAGAAAAATAAACACATTTCAGAATTTTAAGTAAATTTTGTGTAATTATTGCAAAATAATACTTTTTTGATATAAAAGAGCCATTAGTAAACCTGGAATTTTATTACTTTTTATTCTACAACACAACCTTTTTGTTGTTTGCATTTGCTATTTTTTAAACGTAATTTGCAGCTCGTATGTACGAAGAAAGGACACCATCTTTAAAAAAAAATGAAATATTTCATTTATTTAATATGCTACAGTCTCGATTACAATCTCTTAATTATGAAGTGATGTCAAATAGAGTCTAGACCCAAGTCCCAAATTCGCGACCAAATCCTGATTTTACAGTTTATTTTATGCTGAAATGAAGGCATGTTTTTGTCATCTTCGTCAAGCAACTAATTGCATCTTCCACCATGTTCAGAAGATGACATATGTTCACTTTTCTCACGAATACTCTATTTTATTCTCCATTTTTAATGTGAGAGTAGCATTCTTTCTCAGTGATGTAATGAAATGAACGAATGACAACTTTTCCTTAAAACGTAATATTTAACACAACACAAGCAATTGTCCATATAACCAAAGTTACTGCTTTTTTATGTCACTCCTCTCCCTCAAATATTTGTTATGGGGTTCTGTTTTCGTTACATTTTGATAGCAGATTGAAACCAATTCGAATAATTTTATTTTCAAAATATTATTTGTGGTGACTTTGATGTAATAATTCCAGACATTAAGACTAGGATAAAAGTCTAGTATCTGTCCTCAGTCAGAGGGGGAGAAATGCTTATCCACTGAGTGAATTTTACGTTTGCTGCATATCCCTCACATTAAAAACCAACCTTGTATGTCACAATCCATGGTGTGTAGGCAAGTAAATACACATGATTATATTGTTCGGAATGGCACTATTGATTTTAGGTAGAAAGCACTCTGATACTTTCTCTGTTCCGTCTTCAATTTTTTGATTAAATTAAAACGTCTAATTAGGTACATAATTCATGTGTTAATGCCCTTAAAAATCAGCAAACATGAATAATTGAAAGTGAACCTGATTTATGGAGACCTTACTCATAAAGCAAGAGTTGCCGGACAAATTGCTACAATTGAGTGTTTCGATGCATTTGTGAATGATGTATGAACCTGTAAAAAGCAATTTGATGTGCTTATAGGAGACCAGTTATTGTCTTGTCACGCCAGTTTTCGCCCAGAAATGTCCTGTTTCTATTAACCCAATCTAACTCAATTAATGCCCAACGATGAATCCAGTATTGACATGATAATTTACGATGATGATGTACTTACAGATTTATTGTTTAGTGACATAAAATGAAATTCTATTAGTTTTGTATCGATCAATATTTCAGATTATTGAACTCACACTGAATAGGTGATAGCGATGGAAACATTGAATGACTTTTAATCTGATGTCTTATTAAGAATTAATATTTTTACTTTTAAGAATGTACAATGTTTTTTTTAAATTCATTCGCTCATTTATATGTGAACTATGCATTATATTTACTAACGAAATATGCGATTAATTATAAAATAAAGGTAATTCTACAAAGGCTAAGCTCTTAATTAACAACATTCCATTATATTTTGATAAATAATCTTCTTTGTTGACTTTCTTTTCCGATTACAAAACAAAATAATATGTGGAGCCTTAAACACGTTTTGCTGTAAACGTCTTTTATTATTAAATATCAACTTGGTTTCCTTTTTCTTCTCAGATAAATCATAAAAATATTTAAAACTGTAAGTATAATCTCTTATTTAGACTTTCCATTACCTGTTTCGATTTTGTATTTTTGAAAATCAATTTTTGTTTTGATGTAATTAAGTTATTTTCTCTTCAATGTAGAATAACTAGTTTTATTTTGAATTCAAATAATTTCATTTTTTATTATAATATTTAACCTTGCAGATTTATATTCAAATTCTAGTAAAAAGGCGTGTGATTTGATTTTTTGCATAAAAATATATTTTAAAAATTAGAATTTTTATAAATAAAAAAAATAAAAAGGCGTGAGGAGTTTTGATTTTCTATTGTATTATAGAAAATCTAAACTTCTCACGCCTTTTTATTATCTAAAACCAAAGTTTATTGATGTATTATTTCTATAGGCTTATTTCAGAAAATGTGAACTGCATATATCAATAGCCAGTAGATCCGTGACTTTTAAAGAAAACAGTCAGCTTTAATGTGCATATATTTTTTAAATAACAGGTAATTATCCGAATTTGTAAAAATTATTAGTGTATATTATTTCCATAATTATTTTGTAATTGCATGAATTTATTTTATTTTTAAAAAAACTTTTTCCAGATATTTGTAAAGTCAATTTATTTGAACACTAAAACTTTTATGATGTTCTGCTAAGAAATGAATACAGTTCGTGGTATTTTTCAAATAAAAAGATGAAAATCTGAAAGTTTGAAAGAAAGTAAATGAGACAAAAATAGTTTTAAAAAGTGTTCGATACGAGTATTAACCAAAATGGCAAAATTAAAAGTGGGCTAGAAATTATTTTTAGCTTTTGTGCATTGATTTATAGTTAAAACGACATTAAAAAATAAATCAGGATCAAATATTTTTTGTACTTCAACTAGCATATTTGAAATTTTCAAACTGTCATAGTAAGTATTCTTCATAAATTATTGCTACGTCTAAATATAGAATTACGTAGATAAAGAATAACAAAACATTAGATTTATATGATTTTTCCGTCAATATTTTTTATTAATATATTTGTTTAGATAGACCAATATACAAAATATGCGATGGTGTTCCAGAATTGCAATTGAAATTATAAAAATAAAATTCAATTAAAATAGAAAAATTAAATTATAAAGAAAGTATAAAAATAAAATTCACAAAAGAAGAATAAAACTATGAAAATAAAGGGAAATTCAATTTAAAAATTAAGCAAGTGTTTCTTTTTACAAAGAAAACAAATATTTGATTTAAAGAAGAGGAGTAATAAAAACGAGTGACTTAAATTAAATTTGACACGAAAAAAGGATCTTAACTTATAATTTAGAAGTTAAGAAGAGAAACTTAAATTATTAAAAATAAGTAATTTGAATTGTAAAAATAAAACAGGTTAGAATAGAGTAAGCACTAAAATAGAAGTTGAAATGGAAGAATTAAAAATAGAAATTTAATAATAAAAAACTAGATAATTAAAGTAAACATATAAGAAAAGATGATTTTGTTAGAATAGAAACTATTTTATAACTTTTGCTGGCATTAGAAAAGGAATATATAAAAAAAACTCGAAAAACAAGCAGAGAAGGAACATACGTGATTATTTAAAAATTACAATGTTAAAAGCAAAAATATAATTGTATTTCAAAAGAATATTCTACTTGTACATTCAAAACCATACAAGCATGGTTACTTCTATAGATTGATTCTGTACAACCAGTTGAGCAGCAAGATAAGTAATGACTCGAGGAACCAAAAAGCCAGTTTATATAGAAGTGGACTGCTTCTCCATGCCAAGCTGGGCAAGTCCATTATATGAATTCTGATTGACTGCCAGTCTGAGAGTCAATAATTCTATACATGAATACTGCTCCACTCAAGCAATATTTTCCTATAGGACATTGGAGTCGGTAAGTGTTAATTTGATTGACATATAAGAAAAGGACAATTTGTTATAAAAATAGAAATTTTTATGAGACGAATTAAAAATAGAAATTGAATAATAAAAAATCAGATAATTTAAGTAAACATGTAAGAAAATGAGAAATTTGTTATAAAATAGAAACTATTTTTTTTACTTAAACTGGCATTAAAAAATTAATATAAAAACTCGAAAGACAAGCAGAGAAGGAACATAGATGATTATTTAAGAATTACAATATTAAAAAGAAGAAATATACATTTATTACAAAATAATATTAAACGTGTACATGAAAAACATATAGGAATGGTTACTTTCCTCTTTCAAGTAAAATATAATAATAAACTACTATAGATAAACTGATTCTGTGGGTTGTAACAAAATTACCTCATATTATTTACATTGAAAGTGACATTTTGATTCAAGAATATATTCGATATTTGGTGAAATAAGGTTTACTCAGTTAATGTAATTTTAATGATAATTTCATTTTTTCAAAAGGGAAAAGTTGTTCAGATTTAAGACTCTTTCATTAATGTCATTTTAGCTAGTGCGATACTCCAAGATAACAAATTAAATTAAGTGTTTAAAATGTATTAGATGTTTATTGATTATTATTAAGTTTGTATTTTTCAAATAAAACCTAAGATTATACAACAATATTTTTAAAAATTTTCATGAAAAAACTATCTAAAAAGATTTATGTTATATTTTCACATGATTCCGTAATTGAAGTCATATTTTTTGAAAATGCTGAACGATAATTTAATAGAACATTTTTACTTTTTCTTCTCAGAAGATAAAATCATAAATTCTCCAGTGTTTGTTTTGTGATATAAAATCATTAAATATCAGTGTTTATTCTATGATATAGAATCATGAAATTTCCAGTGTTTATTCCATGATCGCCTTCATTGGTAGAGATGGTTATTGTGTCCTGACACAGGCATGGCCTTTCACCTGAACTAGCAATACACATCGACCAGAAAACTGTTTGGATAATCACAGATTTGAGGGTAGTTCTATTAAAATAGTCATATCTTAAAAACTAAAGCTCTTTAAGTACTCAAAATACCATCATTTTGTTAGAAAATGAATATCCTTTCAGGTGCATTCATGAATAATAATATACATTATATATTTTTAAGAGTTTTGAGCAAATAAAGGCAAAAAAATGTTAACGCTATTTTCAGCAATTTACGTCACTTTTTTTAAAAAAACCCTTCGTTTAAAAGTCTCGTACCATTGCTGTATGTGGAATTTCGTCCTGAAATTTGGAAACTAATCAGGGAAAGTATCACTTTTAATGTTTGTCGGTGTACGAAGTAATTCGGCTCATTCATTTTTTTGAAATTTTAAAAATAAGACTTCAACTCGACGTCGGTTGAACATTTTTGAAAAATACATTTCCATCGCCCAATTAGTAAGTAAATCAATCATTTTACTTTTTTATGCATTAAAATTATAATTGTATATATGTGTTCTCTTTTGGTAGTCATGATATTTCATGAACCTATCCGGAAAAAAGGCGTTTTCGATTTATAGTTTGAAAAACATTGTAGCAGCAGCAGTAATAGCAGCTATAAAGACGAGGCGATTTTTGTTTATTTTCATTCTAGAACGAATTTCAAAAAATTTAAAATATGAATATATAAAATGGTGTTACATGTTTCGTACCCAACTAGTAAATAAATTAATAAATTAATCTTTTATCTTTTTTATGCATTAAAATTATAATTGTATGTTGTTTTGTCTTTCCGTAGTAGTAATTTTAAATTACTTTATCCGAAAAAATATTGTCCTTTTTTTGAGCGAAAGTCAACAATGGCTGCTAGTATTGCTGATCTAACAATCAATCGGCAGCAGCTAACTAGTCTTGTAAAGCTTTGTAAAAATAAGACAAAAATACTTGTGCTTAAAAAAGTTAATCCTATTTGGTTCTTTTATAAAAAATACTTTAAGAAATACTGGTTTTCACTCAACTTTCGAACTTCTAGTAGTAATGACGTTCTAGTCGCAAATTTAAAAAAAAATAAGATTCTACTTTTTTAGGCGATTACGTGTGAACACCCTTGAAGTCTTGGCGAAAAAAAGAAAAAAAACAAAACAACAAAAAATAATTTAGAATTTAGAGTGGGGGATCAGTTTCGCATATAAATTTAATGTAAACTGATCTCCGATTTCCCGGTCATTCTTGCCTTTTAGTTAAATTTATAAAATAAATAATTACTCTACCATTAACTCTAGGTATGACTAACAAGCCCACCTCCTAAAAATGCCTTCTTGAACGTATCGTACCATTAACCTTAAATATGAGTGGCAAGCCACCCCCTAAAAAACTCCCTTAACCCTAACACTAAGTCCGAATGGCAACCTCCATCCAAAACAAAACTCCTTCCTTAACCTTATCACTAACCCTAAGTCCCAATAGGAAGCCCTAATCCTACAAAAAAAGCCCATTAAAACCACATAATCGTCTAAAAAAAAGCAGACCCCCATAAAAAAACGCACAGGATTTATTTGCCATAGAAAAAATTGATTAATGCCCTAAAACGCTAGAATCGCCCGGAAATGGTGAATTATTCTACATCAAATATATGTGAAACTAATCCCCCACTCGAAATTCTAATTGAATTGTTTTTTTTTCTTTCTGCTAAGTTTTCAGGGTGTTCACACTTAATTGCCCCTAGCCCTACCACTAACCTGAAGTTCAAGTGGTAAGCCCCCCCTTCCTCCCACAAAGACTCTTATAATTGTCTAAAAAAACGAAAAAAAAAACAAGAAAAACGCACAGGATTTATCTCCTATAGAAAAATAATTAACTGTTCTAAAACGGTAGAATGACCTTGAAATGGGGGATTATTTTATCTGAAACTGATCCCCACTCTAAATTCTAAAATAATTGTTTTTGTTTCTTTTTGTTCTGCCAAGTTTTTCAGGGTGTTAACATGTAATTGCCTAAATAAAAAAAGTAGAATCTCATATTTTGGGGAGGTAAGGGGGTGAGTTAGCAGGTGTTAATCTACAATAATGCCAAAGAAATATTGCAATATATTCATTTTTAAACAGTCCTTGTATTAGATTTTAGTTTCTTGTACATAAAATGTATTACAATTCAACTTTGAGTTTTCTAACTTCTTTCTTTTAATGGATGCATGGTATTTTTCAGGTATTGCAGCATATTTATGTGCACTTAGTGCAGATTACTTGGAAACCATTAATTTCTGGAGATTTTCAGTGGCACATTCTGATTCCTTGTACAAAAATACATTTATATGGTAAATTTCATTGCTTAATCTTGTATTTTAACAAAGATATAACATTTTTACTTAAAAATTAGTGTAAAAATGACGAAACACATATGGTCTTAAAGAGGGGAAAATATCCAATCGTGTGAGACACAAAAATAGTCATAACTTCCTTATTTTTAGTCAGATTTAAAAAAATTAAAAAGATTCTTTCTTAGATCATCAAGCTCTTTCTATATCTGCCATTATTGAGATATTTTAAGCAATTTAAATTTTTTCATGTGTATTGCTACCTGTACCTCTTCCACTCGAATGAAACAGCATTTAAAAGTCTTTGTACCCTGTGTTACGATCCATCTACTAGTAGCTTCTTTACTTAGCATGCGACTCCCACAAGTTTTAGTCAAGGAGTTGGCCTTTAGTAGATCTTTGTAGCACTTTTTTTATGCCACCCTAAAGGATGTTTCCTTTTCTAAGTTCGCCTTAGAAAATTTGCTTTGGCAGTAGGAATCGAGCATCCTGGCCACTACACATCAGTTGACTTTTGATGACAAAAGATTCAGCACTTGTGGTTTTGGTCTCCTGGAGGATGCTGATGTTTGTGTACGTCCTACCAGTGGATGAACAAAATGCTTCAAAGCAGCGTTGATTGAAAAGCTCAAGAGCGATTAGATGTTGACGATATGTCCAGGTCTCTGAGGCACAGAAGAAGCATCCTAAGAACGACAGCTTTTTATACTGCCATCCAAGTGCTCATCAGAATATCTTCATCCTGGAAAACACATGTCCATCAGTAAGATTGACACATTTTCGTCATTACTAAACCTTATCTTTGATGTCAGTATATACGAAATTGCTCACCTTTTCGAGAGTTACCCCATGGATGTTGAGAACGGGAGCTTCTGGCCTTACAACGAGTCTACACTGCAACTTAAAAAAAATAATTATTTCTCTTTTTTCAATTTCTTAAATGTAATCTAGCACTGTGATAGCACTGTCTTTGCTGCAGTATTAATGGCTTTCCATAGGTCCGTCTTAGACAAAAATCAACTTCTATTGACAGACACCTCGTTTGATGATAGACTAAAGATTTTCTATTAGAATCTGAGGAAGCATGGAGGATAGGTCATTAACTGTGTTATTTTTATGCTCAAAGATGCTAAGAATGCAGTGTGTATTCCATGATATTAAATCATTTAATCTCCAGTGTTTATTACATGATATAAAATCATTAAATCTCTAGTGTTTATTACATGATATAAAATCATTAAATTTCCAGTGTTTATTTCATGATATAAAATCATTAAATCTCCAGTGTTTATTCCATGATATAAAATCATTAAATCTCTAGTGTTTATTTCATGATATAAAATCATTAAATCTCCAGTGTTTATTCCATGATACTAAATCATTAAATTTCCAGTGTTTATTACATGATATAAAATCATTAAATTTCCAGTGTTTATTCCATGATATAAAATCATTAAATCTCCAGTGTTTATTCCATGATACTAAATCATTAAATTTCCAGTGTTTATTCCATGATATAAAATCATTAAATTTCAAGTGTTTATTACATGATATAAAATCATTAAATTTCCAGTGTTTATTTCATGATATAAAATCATTAAATCTCCAGTGTTTATTCCATGATATTAAATCATTAAATTTCCAGTGTTTATTTCATGATATAAAATCATTAAATCTCCAGTGTTTATTTCATGATATAAAATCATTAAATCTCCAGTGTTTATTTCATGATATAAAATCATTAAATCTCCAGTGTTTATTCCGTGATATAAAATCATTAAATCTCCAGTGTTTATTCCATGATACTAAATCATTAAATTTCCAGTATTTATTTCATGATATAAAATCATTAAATCTCCAGTGTTTATTCCATGATATTAAATCATTACATTTCCAGTGTTTATTTCATGATATAAAATCATTAAATCTCCAGTGTTTATTCCATGATACTAAATCATTAAATCTCCAGTGTTTATTCCATGATATAAAATCATAAAATCTCCAGTGTTTATTTCATGATATAAAAGCATTAAATCTCCAGTGTTTATTCAATGATATTAAATCATTAAATCTCCAGTGTTTATTCCATGATATGAAATCATTGAATCTCCAGAGTTTATTACATGATATGAAATCATAAAAACGCCAGTGTTTATTACATGATATAAAATCATGAAATCTTTAGTGTTTATTCCATGATATAAAATCATGAAATCTCCAGTGTTTATTCCATGATATAAAATCATTAAATCTCCAGTGTCTGTTACATGATATAAAATCATGAAATCTCCAGTGTTTATTCCATGATATAAAATCATTAAATCTCCAGTGTTTTTTCCATGATATAAAATTATGAAATCTCAACTATATATTTGATGATATAAACTAATTAGATATCCAGTGTTTATTCCATGATATAAAACATTACATCTCAAGTGTTTAATTATGATATAAGATTATAAAATACTGCTTTTATTCTATGATATAATCATTAAATCTCTACTGTGTATTCCATGGTATAAACACGAAATATCCTATCATTTAATCTCTACTGTTTATTACATGATATAAAATAAAACATTAAGTGTTTATTTCATGTGCTTTTATGAATAATTTGTTTTCTGTCTGTCCGTCAGTCACATTTTAAAACCTTATAAAGACATTGCGACATAATATATAGTGCATTTAGCAGATCTAATATTCTAATCTAATCCAAATCCAAATATGAATAAATGCGAATCTTGTCTAAGTATATTAACATCAAACCTTTAAGTCTTACTAAAATACAATCATACAGTATATATAGTAATCTCTGAACTCTGTCAAACAAAACCCGTTTTTACACATTTGCATATTTATTTTCTTTTTAAATTTCTAATAAATTAATATTCTGTAACATACATCTATAAATAGTATTGTCAAATCTTATATATTTATATTTTCCTCGATAGTAATGTTATAATTATTAATGCTATTAAAGAGATTTTAAAAACGATAGCGTTTTAAAAGCATGTTAAAACTGTAAGTTTGAAATAAATAATTGCATGACAATTTTCGGTGCTGATTTTAAGAGAACAGGTATGACACTTTGATCTTAAGCACAACGCCAAGGAGCAATAGAATATTATTGTTTTGTAACTAGACATTTTTAAATGAATGAAAACAAATGTCGATTAAATCGAAATTTATAAGTGTAGTATCGGTTCTGTTTTCATTAGACCGTTCCCCCAGGCAAGCAACAATATGTGACTGGAAGAAACAGATATTTGCTAGTTATACAAACTATTATATATCTACTCTTTATTCCATAATATAAAAAAATAAAATCAGAAAACTTCAGTGTTTACTCCATACAATAAAATCATTAAATCTCCACCTGTTACTTGATTATATAACATCATAAAATGCCCATGATATTAAATTATTAAATCTCTATTGCTTATTACATTTAAAATTTTTACTTTTTCTTCTATAATATAAAATCATTAAATGTTCACTATTTATTCCAGGATATAAAATCATTATATCTCTATTCTTTATTCAATGATATTAAATCATAAATTCTCTAGTGTTTATCTCATATGAAGTTCGAAAATCTCTAATGTGTATTCCATGATATAAAATAATTAATTCCCTAGTGTTTATTTCATGATATGAAAATGGAAAAATTTATTTCTTATCAATTTATATATTTATAGTGCATCACTTCTTAGAATCAATTATCTATTGATTAATATGTGCATCGCTCAAAACTGCCTTCCACGACAATGTGTATTCACACTACGGAAATGCAGTGCAGGCATGTTGTACTTCAATTATTTATCCATTGCTGTAACTATTAGTTTAACTTTTTCTTGGCTGTTTCCAGCATTTATACATAATACTTAAGCTTGATTGGCACATTGCCTTTCACTCACATCCATTATTTTGTGGCTAGTTTAACTCTGCATTAAAAACAAGTTCTTCAACAACAATTTCTCATGTAGCCACAAACACATAAACTGGCTCATGAAAAAAATTATCTCTCCAAACTTAGAGGTAGATATTCTGCCTGGAGCATTTATTGCATTTATTTTAATCAGGAGCTAATCGCAAGCGGATCTTCCTACATTATCAGGGCCTAAATTGAAACCACTCTTTCATTCTCGAACTTAATGTGTCTTCATTCCACCACCAAGAGTAATCATTTTAACAGTTTTATTTCCCAGCATATTCTTCTACTTGATATGGTGCAGGAGCGCTCAGATTCAAACATTCGTGTACTTTGAAGAGACGGGAGACTGCAAGACCTCCATCTGTCACACTATAGAATGGCGTACATTACTCCAAGGCGAATGTTGTGAACGAAACCTCCTTTATAGAGGTCGAGTCTCCATTTTTCCTCAGTTAACTGCTGACAAAACATGAACACACCTGTTATATGCATTAAGATCAGCCACTTCACTCTCTACATTAACAACGGCTTATACTCGAGATCAGCTTTCTCAATTCATTAGATAATGTATAAGTTGGGGTCCAAAAGACGAGTCTATGATAGCAGCTTGAAGTCTAAGTTTTCTGTCATCATGTTTCCCAGATAGCTTGTAATATTTGCAAGTACAACTATTTCCATTTTGATCGCTTTACGTCTTCCTTCAACAGTAATTGCTTTAAAATTTTCCGTCAACCGTAATTAATTACAAGTTTTCCTTTAAACACAATTGCTTTATTCATGAAACATTAATTAGTTTCAATACCGTGTGCAAAGTTTGGCAGTGTAAACAACTGACTGCATTATTACAGTTACCATAGCCGTTATGCAAGGCACAGTTGATTCGATTTCGTTTACATCAAGGAGGATAAGCTTTGTCTATACAATTGACTGTAGTGGACATGTATGTGCGTCATCAAACATGTGAATCACTCGTATATAGAATAACTTGTTTTCAATGGCATGTGACTGACATGTAAAAAATAGCCACTTTCTTCATTAATTACTGAATGATATGAAACCAGTGAAATAAATAACTATCAACAGTTTGTATATGTGTATAACCAAAGTGCTAAAGCTTTCATTGAAAATTTAGTCGCTCACCAAATGCTAAATTGTTCATATACATGAAATATATTTTTATAAAATCGGAAATTTAAAAAAAAAGTTTAATTTAATTACTAAACATTTTTTTCATTCAGAAACACATTTTCATAAATAAATTGAATATCTTCACAACTTAAATTAAAAAATGTTATGTATTAAAAAATGTTTAATTTAATTACTGAACTTTTTTTTTTAATTCAGAAACACATTTTCATGAATAAATTGAATATCTTCATAACTTAAATTAAAAAATGTGTTATGTTTTTAAAAAGTTTCATTTAATTACTGAACATTTTTTTTATTCAGAAACACATTTTCATGAATAAATTGAATATCTTCACAACTTAAATTAAAAATGTGTTATGTTTTAAAAAAAGTTTAATTTAATTCCTCAACATTTTTTATTCAGAAACACATTTTCATAAATAAATTGAATATCTTCACAACTTAAATTAAAAATGTGTTATGTTTTAAAAAAAGTTTCATTTAATTACTGAACATTTTTTTCATTCAGAAACACATTTTCATAAATAAATTGAATATCTTCACAACTTAAATTAAAAATGTGTTATGTTTTTAAAAAAAGTTTCATTTAATTACTGAACATTTTTTTCATTCAGAAACACATTTTCATGAATAAATTGAATATCTTCACAACTTAAATTAAAAATGTGTTATGTTTTAAAAAAAGTTTCATTTAATTACTGAACATTTTTTTCATTCAGAAACACATTTTCATAAATAAATTGAATATCTTCACAACTTAAATTAAAAATGTGTTATGTTTTAAAAAAAATTTCATTTAATTACTGAACATTTTTTCATTCAGAAACACATTTTCATAAATAAATTGAATATCTTCACAACTTAAATTAAAAATGTGTTATGTTTTAAAAAAAGTTTCATTTAATTACTGAACATTTTTTTCATTCAGAAACACATGTTCATAAATAAATTGAATATCTTCACAACTTAAATTAAAAATGTGTTATGTTTTAAAAAAAGTTTCATTTAATTACTGAACATTTTTTTCATTCAGAAACACATTTTCATAAATAAATTGAATATCTTCACAACTTAAATTAAAAATGTGTTATGTTTTAAAAAAGTTTCATTTAATTACTGAACATTTTTTTCATTCAGAAACACATGTTCATAAATAAATTAAATATCTTCACAACTTAAATTAAAAATGTGTTATATTTTTAAAAAAGTTTAATTTTATTACTGAACATTTTTTTCATTCAGAAACACATTTTCATAAATAAATTGAATATCTTCACAACTTAAATTAAAAATGTGTTATGTTTTTAAAAAAGTTTAATTTAATTCCTCAACATTTTTTATTCAGAAACACATTTTCATAAATAAATTGAATATCTTCACAACTTAAATTACAAAATATTTTATGTTTTAAAAAATGTTTAATTTAATTACTGAACATTTTTTTCATTCAGAAACACATTTTCATAAATTAATTGAATATTTTCACAACTTAAATTAAAAATGTTTTATTAACATTTTATTAAAACTACTCAGCAAACGATTTATTACTTATATAAAATGACGATGCATTAAAAAAATATTTTCCAATTTTATTTAAATTATGTTTCTCAACGATTGAAGAATTTAAAACGGTTAAGTGTAATTGCTTCCAAGATATTAATCATATTCTGAAATATGGTTCTATTTTCTTATTTATCTTGTGGATTCAATGTTTTAACTGATTCGATATTTCCATTCTCCTCTGCCAATATTATATCGTACTTAGTTTTTAATTTTTTCAACTAGATGCGTTTTACTGACGAAAGATGTTGCTGTTACATCTTCCGATTTAAAAACTTTAGATATCTTTATCGTTTGTTCAAATTGCATACTCTTTTATTTTAATTTAAGTCAAGTAATATTAAAAGATAAACTTTTTCAGTACAATTAAATATATATAATAATGAAATATTTCATGACATGTGAAAAACATGAATGGTTTCCTTTGGTTATGTTTTATGGCATATCTACCGTTTGTGGGTAATTTTGGTGATGTTAATATATTCTCCAATTTTTTAGTATCTTCAAATATCTATGAATTACTTTTTTAACGAATTCTAGCACAGCAGATATGTTTGTAAACCACGAATCGAATCTGACTCGTATTTGTGTTTCTTAAATGTAATTTACGAAATATTTTTAGAACTATGAATATTTCGTAAATTATATTTTTCATCACATTAAGTTTATATCTTGTAATAAAGGTTTTGTAGAGTGTTAGTGGCATATTATGTAAAAACAAGAAATTCATTCTTGTTAAGAATGGCAACAAATGTCCTCATTATATTATACATTTAATCAGTAATGAGTAAATAGTCTTCTCCATTAGATTTTACATACATTGACACTTTCATAAATTACATTTTACATAATTGGTCCATTTAATAAATAACATGGTATATAATTTGGCCATTTAATAAATAGCATTGTACATAATATTGCCATTTCATGAATAACATGGTATATAAGTTGGCCATTTAATAAATAACATTGTACATAATATTGCCATTTCATGAATAACATTTTATATTATTTGGCCATACTATAAATAACATTGTAAATAATATGGCAATTTCATCAATAACAGTGTACATGATATGACCATTACATTAATTACATTATACATAATATGGAAATTACATAGATATCATTTCATAAATTACATGGTACATAATTTAGCCATTTCATGAAATACAATGTACATAATATGGTCATTTCATAAATAATATCGTACATAGTTTGGCCAATTACTAATAAACATTTTAAATAATTTGGCAATATATAAGTAACATCGTACATAGTTTGGTAAATTCATAAATTACATTGTACATAATTTAGCTATTTCATAAATAACATTGTTCATAATATGTACATTTAATAATTTACATTATATATTATTTAGGTATTTCATAAATATAATTGTATGTTTATAACTATGTTATCAATTACATTGTATATAATTTTGCAATTTGAAACATAACATTATACATAATTTTGTTATTTCATGAATGTTATTGTATATAATTCGACTATTTCATGGATTACATTATACATAATTAAGCTATTTCATAAATAACATTGTAAATTATTCAGCTATTTCATAAATAACATCCTACATAATTTTGCCATTTACTACATTAAACTGTACTATTACATAAATATGGTACGTATTATGTCTATTTCTTGAATTACATTGTACATAATATAGCCATTACAGTAATATTTTACATAATTTGGCCATTAGATAAAAAACATGATACATAGAATAGCCATTTCATAAATAACATTGTATATAAGATTGCCATTTCCTAAAAATCATTGTACATGATATTCCCATTTCATAAATAATATTGTATATTATTTGGCCATATCATAAATGATATTTACATAATATGGCAATTTCATAAATCAGAGTGTACATAATTTTGACATTTAATAAATAAGATTGTACATAATTTTGCCATTTAATAAATAACATTGTACATAATATGTACATTTAATAATTTACATTATATATTATTTAGCCATTTCATAAATATAAGTGTACGTTTATTAACTATGTCATAAATTACATTATAAATAATTTAGCCATTTCATAAATAACATTATACATAATTTTATTATTTCATAATTTATATTGTATATAATTTGACTATTTCATGAGTTACATTGTACATAATTAAGCTATTTCATAAATAACATTGTAAATTATTTAGCTATTTCATAAATAACATTGTAAATTATTTGGCTATTTCATAAATAACATTGTAAATTATTTGGCTATTTCATAAATAACATTGTAAATTATTTGGCTATTTCATAAATAACATTGTAAATTATTCGGCTATTTCATAAATAACATTGTAAATTATTCGGCTATTTCATAAATAACATTGTAAATTATTTGGCAATTTCATAAATAATATTGTAAATTATTTGGCTATTTCATAAATAACATTGTAAATTATTTGGCTATTTCATAAATAACATTGTAAATTATTTGGCAATTTCATAAATAATATTGTAAATTATTTGGCTATTTCATAAATAACATTGTAAATTATTCGGCTATTTCATAAATAAAATTGTAAATTATTTGGCAATTTCATAAATAATATTGTAAATTATTTGGCTATTTCATAAATAACATTGTAAATTATTCGGCTATTTCATAAATAACATTGTAAATTATTAGGCTATTTCATGAATAACATTGTAAATTATTTGGCAATTTCATAAATAATATTGTAAATTATTTGGCTATTTCATAAATAACATTGTAAATTATTCGGCTATTTCATAAATAACATTGTACATAATTAAGCTATTTCATAAATAACATTGTAAATTATTTGGCTATTTCATAAATAACATTGTAAATTATTTGGCTATTTCATAAATAAAATTGTAAATTATCTGGCTATTTGATAAATAACATCGTACATAATTTAGCCATTTACTTTATTAAACTGTATATAATATAGCTATTACATTAATATTTACGTAATATGATTGTTTCTTGAATAGAATTGTACATAGAAGTTCCATTTCCATAATAACATTGCACATAATGTCTATTTCATAGATTACATTGTAAATTATTTTATAAATAACATTGTACATAATTTCGTCATTTCTTAAATAACATCATACATAATTTAACTATTTTATAAATAACATTGTACATTATTTGGCAATTTCATAAATAACACTGTACAGAATTAGACCATTTAATAAATGACACTGTACATAATTTGCCCATTTGATAAAATTAGACATTATTTTTCCATTTAATGAAAAACGGCGTGTGCATTTTAAAAATAATTTTGTATTCAATGAACTTATATAAAATATTTCTTTTGAATGTTTTAATTTTTGGGGGGATATTTGCAGAAACTTAAATAAAAGTAAATGCATTAATAGATTTTAATTGATCTTCGTTTGTTTGATCTTTTATTTAATTTCTCTTTTAATTTCTTTTCCTATTTGCAGAATATCCAGTATTTATGAGAAAAACAAATTTGGATTGTAATTTATCTACATTGCGTTTGTCACTTGAAATATGGAAATGTCTTAGAGAAAGATATTTCGGAATGTTTGTATTTAAATTGTCCAGAGTTAAAAGCAGAAAATTATGGAATTCAGGCATGAGTACTTGCCGCAAGTCTGATTGACGTTGCTAATGCACTTATGTTTCCATTAGCAAAAGCAATATTTAAGGTAATCAAAATACTTAAAAAGAAACACATACTGCTAACGTCGAAAACATTTATTATTGCTTCATTATAAGTTGCAGAATTGGGCAGTTTTATCGAATAACCTATTAACATATTTAGAAAATGATACATATTTGACTGAATTCTGAAAATCTTATACCCTATTTTATTTATGTAGATTTTAAAAAGCATTTTGATGAGATGTATAAAAATTCACCGAATATATTATTTTTGTTCAAATTACACCAATATGCATAGATATGAGATCATTACTGCTAAAGTTCAAATTCATAGATAAAATAGTGAGCTGTCACACAGGAGTGCACAAGTCTCATATAAATGTTATCATCAATAACAGTAAAAACTATATGAAGATTTTACTGAACATTAAAGAAATATAACTCACAACACCGTTTCAGATGTACTAAATTTCAAATCAAAAACAGAATTGAAAAATATTTGAATGTTTCATAATTTATTCTGTTTCTTGCACAAAATTAAAAATACAGAAAAAAATTGTATTATAAAATCTCACATATTTCGACTTTGAAAATGTATTATGAATCTGATAGTAGAATGCAACAATATTCTTGTGAAATATGTGATTATTCTTTTTTAGATAAACAAGATATGGTGCAGCATATGTAAATGCATAACATAGAGAAACAAAATTCTTGTAAAACATCCGGCTCTGTTTTTAGAATGAAACAACATAGGTTCAAACATTTGCGAATGCATACTATTGTGAAACAATATTCTTGTGAAAGATGTGAATCTACTTTTAAAAGAAAACGATATTTGTAGCAACATATGTGAATGCATACAGGAGAAAAAACATATTCTTGTGAAGTATGCGGCTCTTGTTTTAAAACTAAACAAAGTATGTTTCGACATATACAAACACATACTGGAGAGAAACCATATTCTTGTGAAAGATGTTGCTCTTTTTTTACAAGTAAAGCAAGTATGGAGCAACATATGCGAACACATACTGGAGAGAAACCATATTCTTGTGAAGTATGTAGCTCTTCTTTCATAACTAAACTTGATATGCTGCAACATATTCAAATGCATACTGAAAAGAAACCATATACTTGCGAAGTATGCGGCCTTTCTTTTACACTGAAAAAGAATATGTTGCTCCATATGCAAACACATACTGGAAAGAAACCATATTCTTGTGAAGTATGTGGCTCTTCTTTCATAAAGAAACAACATATGTTTCAACATATGCGAACGCATTCTGGAGAGAAACCATATTATTGTGAAGTATGTGGCTCTTCTTTTACATTTAAACAAAGTATGTTGCGACATATGCGAACACATACTGGGGAGAAACCATATTCTTGTGAAGTATGTGGCTCTTCTTTCATAAGGAAACAACATATGTTGCAACATATGCGAACACATACTGGAGAACAACCATATTCTTGTGAACTATGTGGCACTTCTTTTACATGTAAAGAAAATATGTTGCGACATATTCGAACACATACTAGAGAGAAACCATATTCGTGTGAAGTGTGTGGCAATTCTTTTACAGTTAAACAAAGTATGTTGCGACATATGCGAACACATACTGGAGAGAAACCATATTGTTGTGAAGGATGTGGCTCTTCTTTTACATTTAAACAAAGTATGTTGCGACATATGCGAACACATACTGGGGAGAAACCATATTCTTGTGAAGTATGTGGCTCTTCTTTCATAAGGAAACAACATATGTTGCAACATATGCGAACACATACTGGAGAGAAACCATATTCATGTGAAGTGTGTGGCTATTCTTTTACAGTTAAACAAAGTATGTTGCACCATATGCGAACACATACTGGAGAGAAACCATATTCGTGTGAAGTGTGTGGCCATTCTTTTACAGTTAAACAAAGTATGTTGCGACATATGCGAACACATACTGGAGATAAACCATATTCTTGTGAAATATGTAGCTCCGCTTTTACAAGGAAACAAGATATGTTGCAACACATGCAAACACATACTGAAAAAAAAAACATATTCTTGTGAAGTATGTGGCTCTTCTTTCATGCGGAAAGAACATATGTTTCAACATATGCGAACACATACTGAGCCGAAACCATATTCTTGTGAAATATGTGGCTCCGCTTTTACATGTAAACAAAATATGTTGCAACATATGCGAACGCATACTGGAGAACAACCATATTCTTGTGAAGTATGTGGCTCTTCTTTTACAAGTAAACAAAGTATGTTGCGACATATTCGAACACATACTGGTTAGAAACCATATTCTTGTAAAGTGTGTGGCTATTCTTTTACAGTTAAACAAAGTATGTTGCGACATATGCGAACACATACTGGAGAGAAACCATATTCTTGTGAAGTATGTGGCCATTCTTTTACAGTGAAACAAAGTATGTTGCAACATATGCGAACACATACTGGAGAGAAACCATATTCTTGTGAAGTATGTGGTTCTTGTTTTTCACAGAGAAAAACAATGTTGAACCATATGCGAACCCGTACTGGAGAAAAACCATATTCTTGTAAAATGTGTAGTCTTTCATTTACACTGAACCATCATATGTTGCGCCATATCCAAACGCATACTTGAAACAAACTATATTCTTGTGAAGTTTCTGACCTTTCTGTTACAAGGAAACAACGTATGTTGCAACATATGAAAACGCACACTTGAAATAAACCATATTATAGGTAATATTGTGTCTTCGTTTTGAAGGAAATTCAATATGTTGAAGGCGAACATATTGCGAGCAAAAAATTATTATTCTGCAGTTTTTTGCTCTTACTTTTTACACAGATGCACTATGTTGAAACACATCTGAAAACACACTGCATAGAAACTATTTTAATTAAGTATAGGGTCTTTTTTTTGACATACTAAATATGATTATGTTAAAGAGAAATAATATTCTCATAAATATTTGGTTCATTTACAATGTAACCGCATATGTTGCAACACAGTACTTTACAATTTTCTTCCCTACAAAATAATTCAATTTCGAGAACTTTCTTATTCATATCGATTTTTCGGACGTTCAAAGCAAAATCTAGTTATGTGAAATTATTCCTTTTTTGGCTGCTATGGTCTAAAATCTTTTTTTGTAAAACTGACAACGCCACTTCTGCCTTAAAAATAAACTTGTTAAATTTCTCAGCTCATGGCATTTATTGTCTTAGAAAGAAAAATTACAACCTTCCTGCTGTATAGCAATTTTTTACTATGGAAAATTTATGAATTTTCTAACTTCATGGCCATTTTCTAGTTTGGGAATTTCTCTGATTATGTCAATTTGTCTGCCTCTGTACAGAAAAAATCGTTTTTGTGAACTTAAACTTCAGGCCATTTCCACCTTGGAAGACTACTTCCAGATCCCTTGGGATTTCAGCAGTCGCCCAAGACAGATTCCCGATACTTACAAAAAAAGACGTCCTCTCTCATGTCGCCATCACCGACGCTGATCAAACCTATCTACACTTAATATAATGCATAGAGAAGGCTTTCGGCAGCCAACAAACTTTCTCAGTTATTTATTACTTCCTTCACCAAGAAACCGTCTCAACTGTCGGCTACCGTACACTAGACAGTCAATAAATATATATATATATATCGTTGTTGTTTTTACAAGACTTTGACGCCGTTTTATTACACGACATATTATAGTAGTTGGTCTAATAGTTCATGCTGATATAATCTATAAAATCGCTTCTTAATATCAAATGCTGATTATCCTGTGGAAAAGAAAATTTAATTTATTTTTAATGCGTTAAAAATTGAACTTTTATGCCAATATTTACCGTCGTGGGCATCTTTGTAAAATAATTTATCATTCTTAATTTTGCATAAAGAACATAGAATTTTTTTTTAAGATTCGAGGAAATCAATTCCACAAATATATTCTTGATTTTTTAACAAATGGTTGTAATATAGTGGAAATCATGATTGGAAACTATCTTTGTCAATGTATAAATAAAGGACATTTGTATACAGAAAATAAAAATGTTCTTATAATTGCAAAAAAATCATTTCATGTGTGTTCTTGACTTTTTAACATCGTTACAATGACTTGTATAGTGAGAATCGTTATTGGAAAAACATTTGTCAAGTTATACATGATGGAAACTTCTGTAACAGTTATAAATAAAAAAGGTGTCGCATTTCAAAGCATTTTGGGAGAAGTAAGTACAAAACATTTTCTTTCAAACTGTATAAATTATAAATAAGAAATTGATCTCTTCGAAACGAATTCGGTTTTTATACCGTTACACCATAAGGATTTACCAAGAAAGACGTGATCCAGGAGAAAATATCAAACTTCATTATGTGTAAACATTTTCTTAACTGTCACAACATAAGTAACACGTAATTAAAGAGTAATATTTATCTTCCATGATAATATACTTCTGATGTATAATCCCAAGTTTGTGTTAACATGATTGTTATATTACTTTTAAGCCGATTTCGCTGTAATATTGATCATACTAAACAAAAGTGAGTTTTGTTTGTTTGTCTACACATGTTTTATATTAGAATATTTTGATACAAATGTGTAGTTTAAAATTGCGTCTTCTGGTAAAAGCTTAGTCGAATATTCACATATCTTAAATGAGTTTTCTTATTAACTGTTCATTTAAATGATTTACAAAGGAAAATAAAAAATATTGCATTAAAATTAATTTAAATTATGCTTATTTGTCACGTATCATCCATACACTTCACAATAATAACACAATTCTCAAGTATAAATTTACATGTATTCTTTTTAATTTGGACTCTTTGAGAATGTTGAGCCACACACATCACAATCACATTTCTTTATTTTATCTTTTTGATATCAGTTTCGGACTAAAAATCTTCTCAAGTGTGAATTTACATGTATTCATTTTAATTTGGACTCTTTGAGAATGTTGAGCCACACACATCACAATCACATTGCTTTATTTTACCTTTTAGATATCAGTTTTGATTTTAAAATCTTCTCAAGTGTGAATTTGCATGTATTCATTTTAATTTGGACTCCTTGAAAATGTTGTGCACCACACTTCACAAGAACAAGGTTTCTACATTTCTTGATTTTACTCCTTAGAGATCAGAAAGGTTCTTTCACGCTCTAACAGATGACTGGCTTATCAGTGTATTTTGTGTATGTTCAACTTGACAAACCTCGGGAATAGGTAGGAGGTTGCTAGTTGGGCACGAGTGTGTGTTTGTTTATATCTTTGATACTTATTCAGTTTACAAACTGCGTTTTCATAGGCACATTCCGACAGGTTTCGTAAACTGCTGGAAGGTGCTGAAACGCTTTGCAGACGAAAATTGCAGTGGCTGACAATTTTAAGAGCGTAGTCTTTGCCAATGAAATTCTCAGAAGCCGATATTTTGAAAACTCAATGAAAATATTGTGGCAACGTAAACAGTTTCTCAAAATCAATAAAATGCAGAGCTCGAGTGTTGCTGAAGTGTGCACTTACAAGCAGCTTCCTCCCACATCCTCTACGTCTCTTCTACTTTTGCATCATATCTGCTTAAGACCACTTGAAATGTGATAAAAGAAACCGTACCTAACTGTAATATAACTCTAAAACAAAAAGTAGCTAACCCTAAAAGAAACAGTACCCTAATGTAACTCTAAAAGAAACAGTACCTAACCCTAATCTAATCCTAAAAGAAACAGTACCCTAATGTAACTCTAAAAGAAACAGTACCTAACCCTGATCTAACCTTAAAAGAAAAAGTACCTAACACAAAAACAGTACCTGACCCTAATCTAACTCTAAAAGAAACAGTACCTAACCCTAATGTAACTCTAAAAGAAACAGTACCTAACTCTAATTTTATCTTAAAAGAAACAATATCTAACCTTAAAATAAACAGTGCCTAACACTAACCTCTTATTTTAGAATTGGCAGTTTTTTCTTAAGTGTTTGATATCAGTCGATCCCAACGTAACCCATAAAAATAAATGTAACCCATAAACTACTCGGTAGGTTTTAAAAATAATTGACAAGAAAAACATATTTGATAAAGAAGAACACACATAATTAAAAAACTGTTTCTTCACAAATAAATATTTATTCATGAAACTTACCACATCCGATGAGTGTTTTGTTCCTCGATTTGAATTATTTCTTTTATTTTAAAAGTTTCTTACAAATTTACATTTTTTTTCATTGAATCTTCACGTTCAAATTAACATACGATTCCTGTTTCTAGCGTTTCACATTCGCCAGTGTTTTCGACACAAAAAACACGAAGTTTTTGTTCGGCACCTTCCGTAACGTGCAGGAATGTGTTGATGAAAAAATTGTAAACTGCATCAGTACCATTTTTTTTATTTGATCTCCGTAAAATGTTGAGCCACAGACTTAACAAAAAGTTGTTTTCTATATGTAATTTTAATTTGATTGTTTTGCGAATTGCAAACCACACACGTCACAAGAATAACTTTTAAATATGGTGTATGTTTTCATTATTATTTGTAAAATAATGTTTGAATTTTGTATCCGTTTCTACGTCATATATTTTCATTAAATAATTTGCTTTTTCTTGTCTGTGAATGAATAAAACAGTTAAGTTTATAAAACATAATACTAAAATAATTAACATGTGCACACAATTATTACAATTTTTAAATAAATGTTTTAACATTAAGTAATTGAAATATTTACCAATGTTACCATTCAGTTCATGTAGGTTATTTATAAAAAGTATACATCTGTAGAAATGCTTACAATGTTCATAATTCAGGATTTTATGCCCACAGATGAAAATTTATCCACAATATATTCATCCCATATTTGATGGTGAAGGAGTTTAAGGAGACATTGTTAGAGGGAAATTATGAAGCTGTGGAAATTGGCAGCTCAATTTATTTTTTATCTGTAAATTAAATGTTTTAATTTTTCTTTATATCCGTTTCTACGTCATACATTTTCATTAAATTCTTTGCTTTTTCTTGTCTGTGAATAAAACAGTTAAGTTTATAAAACGTAATACTATTTTATTAAGATGTGCACAAAATATATTACAATTTTTAAATAAATGTTTTAACATTAAGTACTTGAAACATTTACCCATGTTACCATTCAGTTCATGTAGTTTATTTATAAGAAGTATACATCTGTAGAAATGCTTACAATGTTCATAATGCATGATTTTATGACCAAAGATGAAGATTTACCCACAATATATTCATCCCATATTTTTAATGGTGAAGGTGTTTAAGGAGACATTGTTAGAAGGAAATGATGAAGCTGTGAAACTTGGTAGCTCCATTTATTTTTTGATCCTATATTCTAGAAGATGAAAATCGTCTATCATAGATAGAATGTCCGCTTATTTGCAGGGAAAGCAACTATACAAGTTCGTAAACTACAATGGGATGAGATATTGAGTGTGTTTAACTATTTATAATTAAAATACTTCTATTGAAAAATTGATCACGTCCTAATATTGATAATCGATTTTCATGACTCACCTTTGACTAAAATTACTGTGCGCACAACATAATTCAATGAAAAGTTGCAAAAACCAGGTAAAGATTCATGCAATGCGAATCTTAGCGAGAGAGACGAGCGTTATAATTGTTTAAGAAAGTGCAAAACGAGTATCCTTGTTATTCATAGTACAAGAGTTACAGTGGCCAACTATCACAACCAAGATCTGAAAAACCAACCGTCTTACCAAAGCCAATAAACCTTTAAACAAAGTTAAACGCACAGTCGAAACTAATAAGAAGAGTGTCTTACTTATATTTAGCCTGATGAGCTTTGGATGTGTTTCAAGCGAAAGTTGTGCATGCAACACCAATGTTGAAAAAATGTCTCAGACTAAATTCATATCAGTGAATAGAAGTTCTTCCAACTGTTGACAAAGGATTGTGGTATTATGTTAGGTAACTTGGAAACTTGTATTATTCTTTTGGTCAGAATGAGACTAATAACCTCAAGATGAATTGCACATTTTATCGATTGCATCTAAATCATGATTTAACACTTATTAAAGTTATCCCTTTATTAGGGACTCATATATTATGTTCATGTCTATATTTGGCAATTTGGATATAGTATTAATACATAATATTTCCTTAACCGTTTAGGAAATACATTCTATAGATGGTAGGAAGAATATGAAGGTTTTCTTTTTCTTCTGCCTTTGCTACCTCGAAAGCAGCTTATGATTAAAGAGAAGTTGTTACATAAAATAGTATTTTATACTGGTCACTTATTGCTGGTATGTGTTGGTATCACTATTAATTGTCTCTGCTTAATGCTGTATAATTGTAGTTGGTGAATGGGAGCTTGATAAATAAAGCTGCTGATATTCTTCAGATAAATATTTCTTTTTTCCATCTGAAAGGTACTGGATGTTTTCTGTTGCAGTCAGAGTATGAAGGTGACAGCAATATATACTTAATCACAATGATTGCTTTCAAAGGTGTTTATCCTACAATCATGTCTTTAAAATACTCCAGTTATAAACTCTCTATTACGTTTTATTGCACGTAAGACTTTTCTTAATATTTTGAATATTCAACAAAAGTGAAACTTGATACACTAAAAGGTTTTCAGTAACGACGTGGCGAGTGAACATTCTAATTCGATTCATGACATGAATCAAACGTTATGTAACGTTATGTAATTTAACGGAGTCATCCAAGAGAAAAGCCAGTAAATCGGAATTATAATCAAGATTGCAATAAGATGCAAGTCAGGATGAGTATGTAGGTAGTATTCATATTTGTAATGTGACGGTGCTTGTTCTGATAATTTCAAGTATAAGAGTAAAATCGGAATATAAACCTGTATTGTTTGTGGTTTAAGAATGTTGGAGCAAGTTATGTGTGAAGAAATATCATTTTCAGAATAATGGTAATCAATCGAGAGAGAATCAAATAAAACAATCGAGCAAGACTCAGGATAAAGATGACTAAAAGTTCTACCTTTTGCCCCCTTCCTCAGGTGGCCATAAAGAGCTAACTGGATATGTGAAGCTGAGTGCACCAATAGAATGTTGCCGTTCTACCATGATAAAATGTAACTTATATAAAACCTTTCTTGTTCCAACATTTCCCTTTTGCTTACGTTAAATGCCTCTCCAAGCGGTTCTCACATTTTTGAATAAGCGAAAAAACGTAAAATAAAGCAACCACGCTTTATTGAAAGTGTCGATGAATTTAAGTAAAAAAAACGGCTGACAGTTACAGAAAATGTACGGATTGTTTAACGTCTTATAAACGTCGTATCCTTTGGTTATTTAAAGAAATAGGTTCGTCAGAATTTAAGAATATTGCATTCGTATGTAGAAAACGATAACACCATAACAAATTTCACACGGTTTATATTTGCAATTAGCAATGACAATATAAAAGATAAGGTTTTATATTAATTTATATATAAGTAATCATTTTTAAGCAAGTGTTATCTATGTAAAAAATTGAATTTTACATAATTTAGGAGCGCACGTGATAAATTGCGGAGGTTTGGCAGCGAGAAACGATGTTTTCGATGCAACGGACGGCGTATCCGTTCAGGTTATCGCGTTTCTTTGTTAGTAATGTTTAAATCTACCGATGTTTTATGCGTCTTCGTTGAAAACCTTGCTTCACAGGTTAAACGTGAACCCGATCGTATACAGGATAATTCGCAAGGGGATGACCCTGAATTAAAAACTTCGCCTTTGAAAACGATATGACAGCGAATATAACAAACATTGTCGTGATTAGAGTTAGCTGCTTAGGTTGCTTCCGAATAATAATAAAAATCGGTCAGATATGTATCAAACTTTGCCATGAACAGGCTGTTCTCTCTGGTAAAGAATTCACGAAAATAAGAGCGAAAACTCAAAATATGAATTTGTTACTAGTCTAGTAATGCGATCCAAGCGATGGTTTTGGGATCGACTAGAAGCGGTTATGTAGGCATTTCTTTCGATTTAGCGTGAATTATGCTTAATAAGGATAAACACAAGGTCTTGGATAACATTACCGCATCTTCTGTTGTTTTCAAAATGTAGACTTGTATGCAAACATCGGTACACTGTTAGAGGTGAATAGTCGCAACCGTTCTGTTTATCCTGATTAATTTGTTAGAGATGTTCGATTTCTCCGATGCTTTATGTGCCTGCATTGAGAAACTTTCTTCACGAGTAAAAAATGAATACGATTGTATACAGGATTAATTCGGAAAGGGGTTGGCCCTAAGTTAAAAACTTATCTTATGACATGAAGGTGAGAACATGCATTGCCGTAGTTAGAGTCGTCGATTTAGAAATAATAATATATGAGACGGTGAGTTATGGCAAAATTTACTGTCACAAATCTATTCGACTACGAACTGTGGATAGACCAATACCCTACTAGTGCTCTTTATATTTATCGTAGGGCCTTGCAAAGATCGTAGTGTCCGGTTTGGTCTAGATTTCGAGTTTTAGAAGAAAAATATTGGAGTTGTTAAAAAGATCACACTAATAATTGGAAAGTTGCATCGAACGTATTTGTCATTAAAAGGTAAGGCAGAAGTGTATAACTCACTCATCTAACCACTAACCTTTCATTGACTACAAACATTTCTATTTTCGTTTGTCACAAAACTTAAAGTAATGCGAGGTTTTATTCAAGTTATTCTGGCATGACAATTCTACATACGTACATCGACATATCTGTTATGTCTATCCCTTTTAAGTAAGTCTGGGATTCCTCAACTTGTGTTAGCGACCATTGTGCTTCGTTGATGAATAAGAAGGAACATGACATTTTCTTGTGTTTACTAGCTATTATGGGTTGTGATACGGTCGATGCGGCACAATTCATTTTACGATAATGAACTCTGAAACAAGATGCGAACATGAAGATTGAGAAAATATATATTTGAGGGGGTTCGATTTTTTTAGTGAAAAATATAACTTTGTTCCTTATCGATCAGGTTTTACGAGGCCTCAAGACAACAACTAAACCAGCTTCATATGTTGCGAAAAGATCCAGCGATTATATTTCAGCAAGGCAGACTTGAGAATATAGCATGATAATTGCCAAAATCATGTGACAATAATGTCAATCCAGGCAAACATAGGCATAATGTACATTACTTTGACAGTTAAAAAAAACTTAAAGAAGAAAGTGCTAATTAAAGTTTATACAACCGTTTGGTAATAGTTGTTTAATTGAATATGTTGTGTTATTGTGAATGTATGGATGATACGTGACTAATAAGCATAAGTCAATTAATTTAATGGAATACATTTAATTTTCTTTTGTAAATCATTTAAATAAACAGTTAATAAGAAAACGTAGTCAAGACATGTTAATATGCGACTGAGCCTTTACCAGAAGACGCAATCCTAAACTGCACATTTGTATCAAAATATTCAAGTTATTCTAATATAAAACACGAGTAGACAAACACAATTGACTTTTGTTTAGTATGATCAATATTAGAGCGAAATCCGTATCACATCATGGAAGATAAATGATACTCTTTAAGTATGTGTTACTTATGCTGTGACTGTTCAGAAAATGTTTACACATTTTCTGCAATAGGAGGGGTTAATCTTGGGACCGGCACCAGTGTGAACCGATCGACGGGGGTGACCTTTTTGGAACGTTTATCCTTGTCGCGGCATCCATGTGGCAAGATCTTTTATCCTAGGGACGATGTGTTACATGTGCCCGTAATTACTCGCCGGTCTTACCAGTGAGCAATCATCGTCTCTGTCGTTTACTTCTTGGACCATTATGCTGTAAAAAGAACCCTATTTATAATGAAAGAAAAACATTTATCCGTTTTCTTATAAAAAATATGTTTATTTTCTTGAAGACATTTTAAAACCTTTTTGAGAGTGCAACCAAAACGCGTCTTCTAGGTTCGAATTCAAAGCCCCGTCTGCATTTGCAAAATCTCTTAACGAGAGATAGAGAAGGGGGGAAGGGGAGAGAGAAGGAGAGAGACAGAGGGAGAGAGAAAGAGGGAACACAGGCACAATCAGTGTACGCCCCGTCAAATGTTTATATTTTTGCGTCTCATAACCGATTTCTCGAACGACAAGTCTGATCCCTTGTGACCCCCATCACATGAACCTGTCATCAAACTGTCCCGACACCGAACCTCAGTCCCTAAAACACGACCGAGGCAAAAGTGTACTCAGTGATCTCAACTGTCAGAATGGTGTCATGATTACACCGAGTACAAAATATCTTCTGTTGAACTTTGCGGCTTCCCGAAATTTAAATGCAAGTTTTGCACAAGGCCCACGAATATTACGCATATTATGGGGAGCACTTAGCTCCCCAAAAGCTCATTGTGCCACACTGGATCATATCTTTCTTTGTAAATCCTTATGTTGTAATAATCGCAATTCGTTTTTGGGAAACCAATTTTTTATTTATAATTTATACAGTTTGAAAGAAAATGTTTTGTACTTAATTCTCTCCAAAATTATTTGAAATGTGACACCTTTGTTTATATATATATATATATAAGCGTTATAGATGTGTCTTTCATGTATAATTTGACAAATGTTTTTTTTCCAATAACGACTCTCACTATACAATTTATTGTAACGGTGTTAAAAAGTCACGAATATATATGAAATGATTTCTTTGCAATTCTAAGAACATTTCTACTTTCTTTGTACAAGTGTCCTTCATTTATACATTGACAAAGATAATTTCCAATCATTATTTTTTTCTTTCTAAGGCAAAAAAATGCCATGAGCTGAGAAAGTTCACAAGTTTATTTTTAAGGCAGAATTTTCCTGTTCAGTTTTACAAAAAATATTTTTAGACTATAATAGCCCAAAAGGTTCGAATTTCACAAAACTTGATTTTTTAAGGCAGCAATAGCTAAAATTGAGAAGTTTACAAAAACTAGATTTTCATTTCAACGACCGAAAAATAGCTGTAAAATAAGAAAGTTCTCGAACTTGAATTATTTTGTAAGGTAGAAAATGGTAAAGGATTGTGTTGCAACATATGCGGTTACATTGTAAATGAACCAAATATTTACCAGAATATTGTTTCTCTGTAGCATAAACATATTAGATTTGTCTAAAAAGAAAGACCCCCATAGTACACTGGAATATAGTTTCTATGTAGTGTGTGTTCAGATATGCTTTAACATAGTGTATTTGTGTACAAATTAAAAGCGATTAACTTCACAAGAATAATGTTTTATTCACACTATATATTGGCCTGCCACATATGGGATTTCCTTAAAACGAGGACATAAATATCAACAAAACTATGGTTTGTCTCCAGTATGCGTTTTCATATGTAGCAACATATGATGTTTAAGTGTAAATGAAGAGTCACACACTTTACAAGAATATGGTTTCTCTCCAGTATGTGTTCGCATATGTTTCAACATAGTTTGTTTCTGTGTAAAGCAAGAGCCACATACTTCACAAGAATATGGTTTCTCTCCAGTATGTGTTCGCATATGTCGCAACACACTGTGTTTCACTGTAAAAGAATGGCCACACACTTCACAAGAATATGGTTTCTCTCCAGTATGTTTTTGCATATGTTGCAACATACTTTGTTTAAATGTAAAAGAAGAGCCACATACTTCACAGGAATATGGTTTCTCTCCAGTATGCATTCGCATATGTTGATACATAGTGTGTTTACATCTAAAAGAAGAGCTACACACTTCACAAGAATATGGTTTCTCTCCAGTATGCGTTCGCATATGTCGCAACATAGTTTGTTTACTTGTAAAAGAAGAGCCACATACTTCACAAGAATATGGTTTCTCCCCGGTATGTGTTCGCATATGTCGCAGCATACTTTGTTTACTTAGAAAAGAAGAGCCACATACTTTACAAGAATAGGGTTTCTCCCCTGTATGCATTTGCATATGTCGCAACATATATTGTTTCTTTGTAAAAAAAGAGCCACATACTTCACACGAATATGGTTTCTCTCCAGTATGCCTTCGCATATGTTGCAACATATGTTGTTTCCTTCTAAAAGAAGAGCCGGATTTTTCACAAGAATTCCGTTTCTCTCCGTTATGCATTTGCATGTGTTGCAACATATCTTGTTTATCTAAAAAAGAATAGCCACATATTTCACAAGAATATTGTTGCTCGCTAGTATCAGATTTATAATTCATTTTCTAAGTCGAAATTTGTGAGATTTTTATAGTACAATTTTTTTTCTCTGTATTTTTCCATTTTGTTCACAAACGGAATAAATTCTGAAACATTCAGATATTTTTCAATTCTTTTATGGATTTGAAATTTAGTAGATCTGAAAGGGTATTGTGAGTGATATTTCTCTAATGTTTCAGTAAAATCTTAACTTGATTTTACTGTTATTGATAATAAGATCTATATGAGATTGTGTACTCCTGTGTGACAGCTCAATATTTTTTGTATGAATTGAACTTAAGCAGTAATGATCTTATATCTATAAAGATAGGTGTTATTTTAACATGATATATTCAGTGAATTTTTATACATCTTATCCAAATGCTTTTTAAACGTTACATAAATAACATAGGGTTAGAGATTCTCAGAATTCAGTCCAATATGGATCATTTTCTAAATATGTTAATAAGTTTTTCTAAAAACTGACCAATTTCTCAGCTCATAAACAAGCAATAATTAACGTTTTCGACATTAGCACTATGTGTTTCTTTTTAAGTATGTTGGATACCTGAAATTTTGGGGTCCATGATTGCATTAGGAATGCACATCAGACTTGTGGCAAGTATTCATGCTACGACTCTATTTAATAAGACTAAGAAGAGAAGAAATACATATACAATATACAAGAAAATGTCTTTAAAATATATTATAACAAAGTCTTGATGAAAGAAAAAATCATGTAGTCTCTGGTTTTATGCTTTTAAGTCTGGACAATTGACATAAAGAATTCAAAATATATTGCTCTAAACCATTTCAATATTTCAAGTGACCAACGCAATGAAGATCAATTCAAATCCAAATTTGTTTTTCTCATGAATGCTGGATATTCTGAAAATATGAAAAGAAATTAAAAGAAATTTCAAAAAAGATCAAGGAATGTAGATCAATAAAAATCATGCATTGTTTTTTATTTAGATAGTTGAGTTTCTGCAAATATAAAAAAATTAAAAGAAATATTGATTTTTTACAATATTTTTGAAAACAAATTTATTTTTAAGATGTACACACGGTTGCTTATGAAATGGTCAAATCATGTACACTCTTATTTATAAAATGTCCAAATTATATAAAATATTATATAAAATATTACTTATAAAATGTCCAGATTATGTACAATGTCATTTACGAAATGGCCAAATTATGTAAAATTTTATTAAGACGTCACTAAATTTTTTATTGATTAAATTTATAATATAATGTGTTGCAAATTATGTACTATTATTTAGGAAATGGGCAAATTATGTAAAATGTAATGAAATAGACAAATTATATACCGTGTTTTTTAATGAAATAGCAAATTATATACAATGTTATTCATGAAATAGCTAAAGTATATACCATGTTTTTATGAAATGGCAAATTATATACAATGTTATTTATGAAATTTCCAAATTATATACAATATTATTAATGAAATTGACAAATTATCTACAATATTGTTTATGAAATTGCGAAATTATATAAATATTACTTATAAAATGTCAAGATTATGTACAATGTCATTTACTAAATAGCCAAATTATGTGCAATTTTATAAAGACGTCACTAAATTCATTATTGATTAAATTGCTAATATAATGAGGACATGTGTTGCCAATTATTTATTGTTATTTGTGAAATAGGCAAATTATATACAATTATATACAATATTATTTATGAAATAGACAAATTATATACAATATTATTTATGAAATTGACAAATTATATACAATATATTTTATGAAATAGACAAATTATTTACAATGTTATTTATGAAATGGACAAATATTATACAATATTTTTTAATGAAATGGCCAAAATATATACACTATTAGTTATGAAATAGCCAAATTATGTACAATGTTATTTATGAAATGGGCAAATTATGTACAATGTAACTTTATTAATCGCAAAATTATGTAATATTATTAATGAACTGGGCAAATGTAATGTTATTTATGAAATGGACAACTTACGTACAATGTTATTTATGAAATTGACAAAATTATATAGAAGTTCATTTATGAAATGACCAAATCATGTAGAATGTTTGTTATGAAATTGCCATATTATGCACAATGTTAATTATGAAATGGCTAAATCATGTTAAACTTTATGAAGAAGTGACTTAATTCATTACTGATTAAATGTATAATATAATGAGGCTATTTGTTTCAATATTTATCTATCAACTATATTAATGAATACTCTTTTTTACATAATATTGCACTAAAAATCTACAAAAGTTGTTATCATGTGATCAAAAATGAAATAATTAACACAATTTCCATAGTTTAAAAATATTTCAAATAATATTTAAGAAACACAAATGCTTTATTGATGACCTTTCCAAAAAGTTATAATAAAAACAGTTTGTTGGCAACAGTGTTCAACTCATGTTTTGAAATGCATGTTTTCAATAAAAGAATACGTTATTTGAAAAACGATGATATCAAAAATTTTAGAGTCAGAAGATGTAACAGTCATAACCTTTCTTCAGTAAACAAGATTCAGTGGAAAAATGAAAAATTTAAGTACAATGAATATATTGTTAGAAGAAAAATGGAAATATATGCAAGATATAAAATAGAAAATAGAACCATACATCAGAATATGATTAATGTCTGTGAATAAATTAAATTTTACTGTTCAAATTCTTCAATCCTTGAAATAGCCTTCAAATGAAATCTTAACAGAATATTTTTAAATGCAGCACCATTTTTATAAGAAATAAATCTGTTGTGCAGTGGTTTTAATAAAATGTTAAACAAACATAACATTATTTTTAATTAAAGTTAATTAAAATATTCAATTACTTTATGAAAATGTGTTTTTGTGTGAAAAAATGTTCAGTAATAAAATGAGACTCATTTTTTCATTTCAAATCTGATTAAATAACATTTCATGTATATAGATTGTTTGGCATTTAGTGATCTACTGAATTTTCATTTAAAATCTGATTAAATAACATTTCATGTATATAGATTGTTTGGCATTTAGTGATCTACTGAATTTTCATTTCAAATCTGATTAAATAACATTTAATGTATATAGATTGTTTGGCATTTAGTGATTTACTGAATTTTAATTTCAAATCTGATTAAATAACATTTCATGTATATGGGTTGTTTGGCATTTAGTGATCTACTGAATTTTCATTTCAGATCTGATTAAATAATATTTCATGTATATGGGTTGTTTGGCATTTAGTGATCTACTGAATTTTCATTTCAAATCTGATTAAATAACATTTCATGTATATAGATTGTTTGGCATTTAGTGATCTACTGAATTTTCATTTCAAATCTGATTAAATAACATTTAATGTATATAGATTGTTTGGCATTTAGTGATTTACTGAATTTTAATTTCAAATCTGATTAAATAACATTTCATGTATATGGGTTGTTTGGCATTTAGTGATCTACTAAATTTTCATTTCAGATCTGATTAAATAATATTTCATGTATATGGGTTGTTTGGCATTTAGTGATCTACTGAATTTTCATTTCAAATCTGATTAAATAACATTTCATGTATATAGATTGTTTGGCATTTAGTGATCTACTGAATTTTCATTTCAAATCTGATTAAATAACATTTCATGTATATAGATTGTTTTGAATTTAGTGATCTACTGAATTTTCATTTCAGATCTGATTAAATAATATTTCATGTATATGGGTTGTTTGCAATTTAGTGATCTACTGAATTTTCATTTCAAATCTGATTAAATAACATTTCATGTATATAGATTGTTTGACATTTAGTGATCAACTGAATTTTCATTTCAAATCTGATTAAAGACCATTTCATGTATATAGATTGTTTGGCATTTAGTGATCTACTGAATTTTCATTTCAAATCTGATTAAAACCAATTTCATGTATATGGGTTGTTTGGCATTTAGATATCTACTGAATTTTCATTTCAAATCTGATTAAATAACATTTCATGTATATGGGTTGTTTGGCATTTAGTGATCTTCTGAATTTTCATTTCAAATCTGATTAAATAACATTTCATGTATATAGATTGTTTAGCATTTAGTGATCTACTGAATTTTCATTTCAAATCTGATTAAATAACATTTAATGTATATAGATTGTTTGGCATTTAGTGATCTACTGAATTTTCATTTCAAATCTGATTAAATAACATTTCATGTAAATGGGTTGTTTGGCATTTAGTGATCTACTGAATTTTCATTTCAAATCTGATTAAATAACATTTCATGTATATGGGTTGTTTGGCATTTAGTGATCTACTGAATTTTCATTTCAAATTTGATTAAATAACATTTCATGTATATGGATTGTTTGGCATTTAGTGATCTACTGAATTTTCATTTCAAATCTGATTAAATAACATTTCATGTATATGGGTTGTTAAACATTTAGTGATCTACTGAATTTTCATTTCAAATCTGATTAAATAACATTTCATGTATATGGATTGTTTAGCATTTAGTGATCTACTGAATTTTCATTTCAAATCTGATTAAATAACATTTCATGTATATGGATTGTTTGGCATTTAGTGATCTACTGAATTTTCATTTCAAATTTGTTTAAATAACATTACATGTATATGGATTGTTGGGCATTTAGTGATCTACTGAATTTTCATTTCAAATCTGATTAAATAACATTTCATGTATAAAGATTGTTGTGCATTTAGTGATCTACTGAATTTTCATTTCATATTTGATTAAATAACATTACATGTATATGGATTGTTGGGCATTTAGTGATCTACTGAAATTTCATTTCAAATCTGATTAAATAACATTTCATGTATATAGATTGTTGTGCATTTAGTAATCTACTGAATTGTCATTTCAAATTTGATTAAATAACATTACATGTATATGGATTGTTTGGCATTTAGTGATCTACTGAATTTTCATTTCAAATCTCATTAAATAACATTTCATGTATATGAATTGTTTGGAATTTAGTGATCGACTGAATTTAAATTTCAAATCTGATTAAATAACATTTCATGTATATGGATTGTTTGGCATTTAGTGATCTACTGAATTTTCATTTCAAATCTGATTAAATAACATTTAATGTATATAGATTGTTTGGCATTTAGTGATCTACTGAATTTTCATTTCAACTCTAATTAAATAACATTTCATGTATATGGGTTGTTTGGCATTTAGTGATCTACTGAATTTTCATTTCAAATTTGATTAAATAACATTTCATGTATATGGATTGTTTGGCATTTAGTGATCTACTGAATTTTCATTTCAAATCTTATTAAATAACATTTCATGTATATGGGTTGTTTGGCATTTAGTGATCTACTGAATTTTCATTTCAAATCTGATTAAATAACATTTCATGTATATAGATTGTTTAGCATTTAGTGATCTACTGAATTTTCATTTCAAATCTGATTAAATAACATTTCATGTATATAGATTGTTGTTCATTTAGTGATCTACTGAATTTTCATTTCAAATTTGATTAAATAACATTACATGTATATGGATTGTTGGGCATTTAGTGATCTACTGAATTTTCATTTCAAATCTGATTAAATAACATTTCATGTATATAGATTGTTGTGCATTTAGTGATCTACTGAATTTTCATTTCATATTTGATTAAATAACATTACATGTATATAGATTGTTGGGCATTTAGTGATCTACTGAATTTTCATTTCAAATCTGATTAAATAACATTTCATGTATATAGATTGTTGTGCATTTAGTAATCTACTGAATTTTCATTTCAAATCTGATTAAATAACATTTCATGTATATAGATTGTTTGGCATTTAGTGATCTACTGAATTTTCATTTCAAATCTCATTAAATAACATTTCATGTATATGGATTGTTTGGAATTTAGTGATCTACTGAATTTTCATTTCAAATCTGATTAAATAACATTTCATGTATATGGATTGTTTGGCATTTAGTGATCTACTGAATTTTCATTTCTAATCTGATTAAATAACATTTTATGTATATAGATTGTTTGACATTTAGTGATCTACTGAATTTTCATTTCAAATCTGATTAAATAACATTTCATGTATATAGATTGTTTGGCATTTAGTGATCTACTGAATTTTCATTTCAAATCTGATTAAATAACATTTCATGTATATAGATTGTTTGACATTTAGTGATCAACTGAATTTTCATTTCAAATCTGAGTAAATAACATTTAATGTATATAGATTGTTTGGCATTTAGTGATCTACTGAATTTTCATTTCAAATCTGATTAAATAACATTTCATGTATATGGGTTGTTTGGCATTTAGTGATCTACTGAATTTTCATTTCAAATCTGATTAAATAACATTTCATGTATATGGATTGTTTGGCATTTAGTGATCTACTGAATTTTCATTTCGAATTTGATTAAATAACATTTCATGTATATGGATTGTTTGGCATTTAGTGATCTACTGAATTTTTATTTCAAATCTGATTAAATAACATTTCATGTATATGGGTTGTTTGGCATTTAGTGATCTACTGAATTTTCATTTCAAATCTGATTAAATAACATTTCATGTATATAGATTGTTTAGCATTTAGTGATCTACTGAATTTTCATTTCAAATCTGATTAAATAACATTTCATGTATATAGATTGTTTAGCATTTAGTGATCTACTGAATTTTCATTTCAAATCTGATTAAATAACATTTCATGTATATGGGTTGTTTGGCATTTAGTGATCTACTGAATTTTCATTTCAAATCTGATTAGATAACATTTCATGTATATAGATTGTTTGGCATTTAGTGATCTACTGAATTTTCATTTCAAATTTGATTAAATAACATTTAATGTATATAGATTGTTTGGCATTTAGTGATCTACTGAATTTTCATTTCAAATCTGATTAGAGAACATTTCATGTATATAGATTGTTTGGCATTTAGTGATCTACTGAATTTTCATTTCAAATTTGATTAAATAACATTTCATGTATATGGATTGTTTGGCATTTAGTGATCTACTGACTTTTCATTTCAAATCTGATTAAATAACATTTCATGTATATGGGTTGTTTGGCATTTAGTGATCTACTGAATTTTCATTTCAAATCTGATTAAATAACATTTCATGTATATAGATTGTTTAGCATTTAGTGATCTACTGAATTTTCATTTCAAATCTGATTAAATAACATTTCATGTATATAGATTGTTGTGCATTTAGTGATCTACTGAATTTTCATTTCAAATCTGATTAAATAACATTTCATGTATATGGGTCGTTTGGCATTTAGTGATCTACTGAATTTTCATTTCAAATCTGATTAAATAATATTTCATGTATATGGGTTGTTTGGCATTTAGTGATCTACTGAATTTTCATTTCAAATCTGATTAGATAACATTTCATGTATATAGATTGTTTGGCATTTAGTGATCAACTGAATTTTCATTTCAAATCTGATTAAATAACATTTCATGTATATGGATTGTTTGGCATTAAGATATCTACTGAATTTTCATTTTAAATCTGATTAAATAACATTTCGTGTATATAGATTGTTTGGCATTTAGTGATCTACTGAATTTTCATTTAAAATCTGATTAAATAACATTTAATGTATATAGATTGTTTGGCATTTAGTGATCTACTGAATTTTCATTTCAAATCTGATTAAATAACATTTCATGTATATGGGTTGTTTGGCATTTAGTGATCTACTGAATTTTAATTTCAAATCTGATTAAATAACATTTCATGTATATAGATTGTTTGGCATTTAGTGATCTACTGAATTTTCACTTCAAATCTGATTAAATAACATTTCATGTATATGGGTTGTTTGGCATTTAGTGATCTACTGAATTTTCATTTCAAATCTGATTAGATAACATTTCATGTATATAGATTGTTTGGCATTTAGTGATCTACTGAATTTTCATTTCAAATCTGATTAAATAACATTTCATGTATATAGATTGTTTGGCATTTAGTGATCTACTGAATTTTCATTTCAAATCTGATTAAATAACATTTCATGTATATGGGTTGTTTGGCATTTAGTGATCTACTGAATTTTCATTTCAAATCTGATTAAATAACATTTCATGTATATGGGTTGTTTGGCATTTAGTGATCTACTGAATTTTCATTTCAAATCTGATTAAATAACATTTCATGTATATGGGTTGTTTGGCATTTAGTGATCTACTGAATTTTAATTTCAAATCTGATTAAATAACATTTCATGTATATAGATTGTTTGGCATTTAGTGATCTACTGAATTTTCACTTCAAATCTGATTAAATAACATTTCATGTATATGGGTCGTTTGGCATTTAGTGATCTACTGAATTTTCATTTCAAATCTGATTAAATAACATTTCATGTATATGGGTTGTTTGGCATTTAGTGATCTACTGAATTTTCATTTCAAATCTGATTAAATAACATTTCATGTATATGGGTTGTTTGGCATTTAGTGATCTACTGAATTTTCATTTCAAATCTGATTAAATAACATTTCATGTATATGGGTCGTTTGGCATTTAGTGATCTACTGAATTTTCATTTCAAATCTGATTAAATAACATTTCATGTATATGGGTTGTTTGGCATTTAGTGATCTACTGAATTTTCATTTCAAATCTGATTAAATAACATTTCATGTATATGGGTCGTTTGGCATTTAGTGATCTACTGAATTTTCATTTCAAATCTGATTAAATAACATTTCATGTATATGGGTTGTTTGGCATTTAGTGATCTACTGAATTTTCATTTCAAATCTGATTAGATAACATTTCATGTATATAGATTGTTTGGCATTTAGTGATCAACTTAATTTTCATTTCAAATCTGATTAAATAACATTTCATGTATATGGATTGTTTGGCATTTAGATATCTACTGAATTTTCATTTCAAATCTGATTAAATAACATTTCATGTATATAGATTGTTTGGCATTTAGTGATCTACTGAATTTTCATTTAAAATCTGATTAAATAACATTTAATGTATATAGATTGTTTGGCATTTAGTGATCTACTGCAGTGGTCCTCAACCTTTTTGTTGCCGCGGACCGGTAAGCGTTAGACAATTTTACCGCGGCCCGGGGGTAGATTGTTTACTTGCAACTTACATGTAGCATCGTACCAACAACATAACATGAAAATAAAAGCCTCGAAATAATAATATATCATTAAAAAGTTTACATTAAAAATTCACTTTAAACATTCCTTTCAAAATAAAATACAGGTACACCAGAAAAACGAATATAAAGTGCATGAACATTTTAACATTACTAGAACACCAAGTCAATGAGAACTTTGAGCTTGTTTCTTTGCAATCAGACGGTCCCATCTGGGAGCAATAGGAGACAATGACACCCGGAGTGTGTTGCTTATGTCTAGTTTACTCCGATATTTTGTTTTAGTTGCTGTTACTGCAGAAAACCCCGCTTCACACAGATAAGTTGTCGGAAATGGCAACAAGGCTTGAGCAATCACAACACGAGTCACAGACACACTAACACACTTACAACACTAGTGACTAAGCTTACAAAGCGTATGACTAATCTTATGACAAAGCGTACAAACTGAGATAAAGAGCTTTAAAAACTGCGCACATGTATGCAAACTATATTTCTAAACTGTATTTCTTACGCGGCCCGGTACCAATTGGTCTACGGACCGGCACCGGTCCGCGGCCCACCGGTTGGGGACCACTGATCTACTGAATTTTCATTTCAAATCTGATTAAATAACATTTCATGTATATGGGTTGTTTGGCATTTAGTGATCTACTGAATTTTCATTTCAAATTTGATTAAATAACATTTCATGTATATGGATTGTTTGGCATTTAGTGATCTACTGAATTTTCATTTCAAATCTGATTAAATAACATTTCATGTATATGGGTTGTTTGGCATTTAGTGATCTACTGAATTTTCATTTCAAATCTGATTAAATAACATTTCATGTACATGGATTGTTTGGCATTTAGTGATCTACTGAATTTTCATTTCAAATCTGATTAAATAACATTTCATGTATATGGGTTGTTTGGCATTTAGTGATCTACTGAATTTTCATTTCAAATCTGATTAAATAACATTTCATGTATATGGATTGTTTGGCATTTAGTGATCTACTGAATTTTCATTTCAAATCTGATTAAATAACATTTCATGTATATAGATTGTTGTGCATTTAGTGATCTACTGAATTTTCATTTCAAATTTGATTAAATAACATTACATGTATATGGATTGTTGGGCATTTAGTGATCTACTGAATTTTCATTTCAAATCTGATTAAATAACATTTCATGTATATAGATTGTTGTGCATTTAGTGATCTACTGAATTTTCATTTCATATTTGATTAAATAACATTACATGTATATGGATTGTTGGGCATTTAGTGATCTACTGAAATTTCATTTCAAATCTGATTAAATAACATTTCATGTATATAGATTGTTGTGCATTTAGTAATCTACTGAATTTTCATTTCAAATTTGATTAAATAACATTACATGTATATGGATTGTTTGGCATTTAGTGATCTACTGAATTTTCATTTCAAATCTCATTAAATAACATTTCATGTATATGGATTGTTTGGAATTTAGTGATCTACTGAATTTTCATTTCAAATCTGATTAAATAACATTTCATGTATATGGATTGTTTGGCATTTAGTGATCTACTGAATTTTCATTTCAAATCTGATTAAATAACATTTCATGTATATAGATTGTTTGGCATTTAGTGATCTACTGAATTTTCATTTCAAATCTGATTAAATAACATTTCATGTATATAGATTGTTTGGCATTTAGTGATCTACTGAATTTTCATTTCAAATCTGATTAAATAACATTTCATGTATATAGATTGTTTGACATTTAGTGATCAACTGACTTTTCATTTCAAATCTGATTAAATAACATTTCATGTATATAGATTGTTTGGCATTTAGTGATCTACTGAATTTTCATTTCAAATCTGATTAAATAACATTTAATGTATATAGATTGTTTGGCATTTAGTGATCTACTGAATTTTCATTTCAAATCTGATTAAATAACATTTCATGTATATGGGTTGTTTGGCATTTAGTGATCTACTGAATTTTCATTTCAAATTTGATTAAATAACATTTCATGTATATGGATTGTTTGGCATTTAGTGATCTACTGAATTTTCATTTCAAATCTTATTAAATAACATTTCATGAATATGGATTGTTTGGCATTTAGTGATCTACTGAATTTTCATTTCAAATCTGATTAAATAACATTTCATGTATATAGATTGTTTAGCATTTAGTGATCTACTGAATTTTCATTTCAAATCGTATTAAATAACATTTCATGTATATAGATTGTTGTGCATTTAGTGATCTACTGAATTTTCATTTCAAATTTGATTAAATAACATTACATGTATATGGATTGTTGGGCATTTAGTGATCTACTGAATTTTCATTTCAAATCTGATTAAATAACATTTCATGTATATAGATTGTTGTGCATTTAGTGATCTACTGAATTTTCATTTCATATTTGATTAAATAACATTACATGTATATGGATTGTTGGGCATTTAGTGATCTACTGAATTTTCATTTCAAATCTGATTAAATAACATTTCATGTATATAGATTGTTGTGCATTTAGTAATCTACTGAATTTTCATTTCAAATTTGATTAAATAACATTACATGTATATGGATTGTTTGGCATTTAGTGATCTACTGAATTTTCATTTCAAATCTCATTAAATAACATTTCATGTATATGGATTGTTTGGAATTAAGTGATCTACTGAATTTTCATTTCAAATCTGATTAGATAACATTTCATGTATATAGATTGTTTGGCATTTAGTGATCAACTTAATTTTCATTTCAAATCTGATTAAATAACATTTCATGTATATGGATTGTTTGGCATTTAGATATCTACTGAATTTTCATTTCAAATCTGATTAAATAACATTTCATGTATATAGATTGTTTGGCATTTAGTGATCTACTGAATTTTCATTTAAAATCTGATTAAATAACATTTAATGTATATAGATTGTTTGGCATTTAGTGATCTACTGAATTTTCACTTCAAATCTGATTAAATAACATTTCATGTATATAGATTGTTTGGCATTTAGTGATCTACTGAATTTTCACTTCAAATCTGATTAAATAACATTTCATGTATATGGGTTGTTTGGCATTTAGTGATCTACTGAATTTTCATTTCAAATCTGATTAAATAACATTTCATGTATATTGGTTGTTTGGCATTTAGTGATCTACTGAATTTTCACTTCAAATCTGATTAAGTAACATTTCATGTATTTAGATTGTTTGGCATTTAGTGATCTACTGAATTTTCACTTCAAATCTGATTAAATAACATTTCATGTATATGGGTTGTTTGGCATTTAGTGATCTACTGAATTTTCATTTCAAATCTGATTAAATAACATTTCATGTATATGGGTTGTTTTGCATTTAGTGATCTACTGAATTTTCATTTCAAATCTGATTAAATAACATTTCATGTATATGGGTTGTTTTGCATTTAGTGATCTACTGAATTTTCATTTCAAATCTGATTAAATAACATTTCATGTATATGGGTTGTTTTGCATTTAGTGATCTACTGAATTTTCATTTCAAATCTGATTAAATAACATTTCATGTATATGGGTTGTTTTGCATTTAGTGATCTACTGAATTTTCACTTCAAATCTGATTAAATAACATTTCATGTATATAGATTGTTTGGCATTTAGTGATCTACTGAATTTTCACTTCAAATCTGATTAAATAACATTTCATGTATATAGATTGTTTGGCATTTAGTGATCTACTGAATTTTCACTTCAAATCTGATTAAATAACATTTCATGTATATGGGTTGTTTGGCATTTAGTGATCTACTGAATTTTCATTTCAAATCTGATTAAATAACATTTCATGTATATGGGTTGTTTGGCATTTAGTGATCTACTGAATTTTCATTTCAAATCTGATTAAATAACATTTCATGTATATGGGTTGTTTGGCATTTAGTGATCTACTGAATTTTCATTTCAAATCTGATTAAATAACATTTCATGTATATGGGTTGTTTGGCATTTAGTGATCTACTGAATTTACACTTCAAATCTGATTAAATAACATTTCATGTATATAGATTGTTTGGCATTTAGTGATCTACTGAATTTTCATTTCAACTCTAATTAAATAACATTTCATGTATATGGGTTGTTTGGCATTTAGTGATCTACTGAATTTTCATTTCTAATCTGATTAAATAACATTTCATGTATATGGGTCGTTTGGCATTTAGTGATCTACTGAATTTTCATTTCAAATCTGATTAAATAACATTTCATGTATATGGGTTGTTTGGCATTTAGTGATCTACTGAATTTTCACTTCAAATCTGATTAAATAACATTTCATGTATATAGATTGTTTGGCATTTAGTGATCTACTTAATTTTCACTTCAAATCTGATTAAATAACATTTCATGTATATGGGTCGTTTGGCATTTAGTGATCTACTGAATTTTCATTTCAAATCTGATTAAATAACATTTCATGTATATGGGTTGTTTGATATTTAGTGATCTACTGAATTTTCATTTCAAATCTGAGTAGATAACATTTCATGTATATAGATTGTTTGGCATTTAGTGATCAACTGAATTTTCATTTCAAATCTGATTAAATAACATTTCATGTATATCGGTTGTTTAGCATTTAGTAATCTACTGAATTTTCATTTCAAATCTGATTAAATAACATTTCATGTATATAGATCGTTTGGCATTTAGTGATCTACTAAATTTTCATTTCAAATCTGATTAAATAACATTTCATGTATATGGATTGTTTGGCATTTAGATATCTACTGAATTTTCATTTCAAATCTGATTAAATAACATTTCATGTATATAGATTGTTTGGCATTTAGTGATCTACTGAATTTTCATTTCAAATCTGATTAAATAACATTTCATGTATATGGGTTGTTTGGCATTTAGTGATCTACTGAATTTTCATTTTAAATCTGATTAAATAACATTTCATGTATATAGATTGTTTGGCATTTAGTGATCTACTGAATTTTCATTTCAAATCTGATTAAATAACATTTCATGTATATGGGTTGTTTGGCATTTAGTGATCTACTAAATTTTTATTTCAAATCTGATTAAATAACATTTCATGTATATAGATTGTTTGGCATTTAGTGATCTACTGAATTTTCATTTCAAATCTGATTAGATAACATTTCATGTATATAGATTGTTTGGCATTTAGTGATCTACTGAATTTTCATTTCAAATCTGATTAAATAACATTTCATGTATATAGATTGTTTGGCATTTAGTGATCTACTGAATTTTCATTTCAAATCTGATTAAATAACATTTCATGTATATAGATTGTTTGGCATTTAGTGATCTACTGAATTTTCATTTCAAATCTGATTAAATAACATTTCATGTATATAGATTGTTGTGCATTTAGTGATCTACTGAATTTTCATTTCAAATTTGATTAAATAAAATTCATGTATATGGATTGTTGGGCATTTAGTGATCTACTCAATTTTCATTTCAAATCTCATTAAATAACATTTCATGTATATGGATTGTTCGGCATTTAGTGATCTACTGAATTTTCATTTCAAATCTGATTAAATAACATTTCATGTATATAGATTGTTTGGCATTTAGTGATCTTCTGAATTTTCATTTCAAATCTGATTAAATAACATTTCATGTATATAGATTGTTTGGCATTTAGTGATCTACTGAATTTTCATTTCAAATCTGATTAAATAACATTTCATGTATATGGGTTGTTTGGCATTTAGTGATCTACTGAATTTTCATTTCAAATCTGATTAAATAACATTTCATGTATATAGATTGTTGTGCATTTAGTGATCTACTGAATTTTCATTTCAAATCTCATTAAATAATATTTAATGTATATGGATTGTTTGGCATTTAGATATCTACTGAATTTTCATTTCAAATCTGATTAAATAACATTTCATGTATATGGGTCGTTTGGCATTTAGTGATCTACTGAATTTTCATTTCAAATCTGATTAAATAACATTTATGTATATAGATTGTTTCGTATTTAGTGATCTACTGAATCTTCATTTCAAATCTGATTAAATAACATTTCCTGTATATAGATTGTTTCGTATTTAGTGATCTACTGAATCTTCATTTAAAATCTGATTAAATAACATTTCATGTATATAGATTGTTTCGTATTTAGTGATCTACTGAATCTTCATTTTCAATCTGATTAAATAACATTTCCTGTATATAGATTGTTTGGCATTTAGTGATCTACTGAATTTTCATTTCAAATCTGATTAAATAACATTTCATTTATATGGGTTGTTTGGCATTTAGTGATCTACTGAATTTTCATTTCAAATCTGATTAAATAACATTTCATGTATATAGATTGTTTGGCATTTAGTGATCTTCTGAATTTTCATTTCAAATCTGATTAAATAACATTTCATGTATATAGATTGTTTGGCATTTAGTGATCTACTGAATTTTCATTTCAAATCTGATTAAATAACATTTCATGTATATGGGTTGTTTGGCATTTAGTGATCTACTGAATTTTCATTTCAAATCTGATTAAATAACATTTCATGTATATAGATTGTTGTGCATTTAGTGATCTACTGAATTTTCATTTCAAATCTCATTAAATAATATTTAATGTATATGGATTGTTTGGCATTTAGATATCTACTGAATTTTCATTTCAAATCTGATTAAATAACATTTCATGTATATGGGTCGTTTGGCATTTAGTGATCTACTGAATTTTTATTTCAAATCTGATTAAATAACATTTATGTATATAGATTGTTTCGTATTTAGTGATCTACTGAATCTTCATTTCAAATCTGATTAAATAACATTTCCTGTATATAGATTGTTTCGTATTTAGTGATCTACTGAATCTTCATTTAAAATCTGATTAAATAACATTTCATGTATATAGATTGTTTCGTATTTAGTGATCTACTGAATCTTCATTTTCAATCTGATTAAATAACATTTCCTGTATATAGATTGTTTGGCATTTAGTGATCTACTGAATTTTCATTTCAAATCTGATTAAATAACATTTCATTTATATGGGTTGTTTGGCATTTAGTGATCTACTGAATTTTCATTTCAAATCTGATTAAATAACATTTCATGTATATAGATTGTTTGGCATTTAGTGATCTACTGAATTTTCATTTCAAATCTGATTAAATAACATTTCATGTATATAGATTGTTTGGCATTTAGTGATCTACTGAATTTTCATTTCAAATCTGATTAGATAACATTTCATGTATATAGATTGTTTTGCATTTAGTGATCTACTGAATTTTCATTTCAAATCTGATTAAATAACATTTCATGTATATGGATTGTTTGGCATTTAGTGATCTACTAAATTTTCATTTCAAATCTGATTAAATAACATTTCATGTATATAGATTGTTTGGCATTTAGTGATCTACTGAATTTTGATTTCAAATCTGATTAAATAACATTTCATGTATATAGATTGTTTGGCATTTAGTGATCTACTGAATTTTGATTTCAAATCTGATTAAATAACATTTCATGTATATAGATTGTTTGACATTTAGTGATCAACTGAATTTTAATTTTAAATCTGATTAAATAACATTTCCTGTATATAGATTTTTTCGTATTTAGTGATCTACTGAATCTTCATTTCAAATCTGATTAAATAAAATTTCATGTATATAGATTGTTTCGTATTTAGTGATCTACTGAATCTTCATTTCAAATCTGATTAAATAACATTTCCTGTATATAGATTGTTTGGCATTTAGTGATCTACTGAATTTTCATTTCAAATCTGATTAAATAACATTTCATGTATATGGGTTGTTTGGCATTTAGTGATCTACTGAATTTTCATTTCAAATCTGATTAAATAACATTTCATGTATATGGGTTGTTTGGCATTTAGTGATCTACTGAATTTTCATTTCAAATCTGATTAAATAACATTTGATGTAAATAGATTGTTTGGCATTTAGTGATCTACTGAATTTTCATTTCAAATCTGATTAAATAACATTTCATGTATATAGATTGTTTGGCATTTAGTGATCTACTGAATTTTGATTTCAAATCTGATTAAATAACATTTCATGTATATAGATTGTTTGACATTTAGTGATCAACTGAATTTTCATTTTAAATCTGATTAAATAACATTTCATGTATATAGATTGCTTGGCATTTAGTGATCTACTGAATTTTCATTTCAAATCTGATTAAATAACATTTCATGTATATAGATTGTTTGGCATTTAGTGATCTACTGAATTTTCATTTAAAATCTGATTAAATAACATTTCATGTATATAGATTGTTTGGCATTTAGTGATCTACTGAATTTTCATTTAAAATCTGATTAAATAACATTTCATGTATATGGGTTGTTTGGCATTTAGTGATCTACTGAATTTTCATTTCAAATCTGATTAAATAACATTTCATGTATATAGATTGTTTGGCATTTAGTGATCTACTGAATTTTCATTTCAAATCTGATTAAATAACATTTCATGTATATGGGTTGTTTGGCATTTAGTGATCTACTGAATTTTCATTTCAAATCTGATTAAATAACATTTCATGTATATAGATTGTTTGGCATTTAGTGATCTACTGAATTTTCATTTCAAATCTGATTAAATAACATTTCATGTATATAGATTGTTGTGCATTTAGTGATCTACTGAATTTTCATTTCAAATCTCATTAAATAATATTTAATGTATATGGATTGTTTGGCATTTAGATATCTACTGAATTTTCATTTCAAATCTGATTAAATAACATTTCATTTATATGGGTTGTTTGGCATTTAGTGATCTACTGAATTTTCATTTCAAATCTGATTAAATAACATTTCATGTATATAGATTGTTTGGCATTTAGTGATCTACTGAATTTTCATTTCAAATCTGATTAAATAACATTTCATGTATATAGATTGTTTGGCATTTAGTGATCTACTGAATTTTCATTTCAAATCTGATTAGATAACATTTCATGTATATAGATTGTTTTGCATTTAGTGATCTACTGAATTTTCATTTCAAATCTGATTAAATAACATTTCATGTATATGGATTGTTTGGCATTTAGTGATCTACTAAATTTTCATTTCAAATCTGATTAAATAACATTTCATGTATATAGATTGTTTGGCATTTAGTGATCTACTGAATTTTGATTTCAAATCTGATTAAATAACATCTCATGTATATAGATTGTTTGGCATTTAGTGATCTACTGAATTTTGATTTCAAATCTGATTAAATAACATTTCATGTATATAGATTGTTTGACATTTAGTGATCAACTGAATTTTAATTTTAAATCTGATTAAATAACATTTCCTGTATATAGATTTTTTCGTATTTAGTGATCTACTGAATCTTCATTTCAAATCTGATTAAATAAAATTTCATGTATATAGATTGTTTCGTATTTAGTGATCTACTGAATCTTCATTTCAAATCTGATTAAATAACATTTCCTGTATATAGATTGTTTGGCATTTAGTGATCTACTGAATTTTCATTTCAAATCTGATTAAATAACATTTCATGTATATGGGTTGTTTGGCATTTAGTGATCTACTGAATTTTCATTTCAAATCTGATTAAATAACATTTCATGTATATGGGTTGTTTGGCATTTAGTGATCTACTGAATTTTCATTTCAAATCTGATTAAATAACATTTGATGTAAATAGATTGTTTGGCATTTAGTGATCTACTGAATTTTCATTTCAAATCTGATTAAATAACATTTCATGTATATAGATTGTTTGGCATTTAGTGATCTACTGAATTTTGATTTCAAATCTGATTAAATAACATTTCATGTATATAGATTGTTTGACATTTAGTGATCAACTGAATTTTCATTTTAAATCTGATTAAATAACATTTCATGTATATAGATTGCTTGGCATTTAGTGATCTACTGAATTTTCATTTCAAATCTGATTAAATAACATTTCATGTATATAGATTGTTTGGCATTTAGTGATCTACTGAATTTTCATTTAAAATCTGATTAAATAACATTTCATGTATATAGATTGTTTGGCATTTAGTGATCTACTGAATTTTCATTTAAAATCTGATTAAATAACATTTCATGTATATGGGTTGTTTGGCATTTAGTGATCTACTGAATTTTGATTTCAAATCTGATTAAATAACATTTCATGTATATAGATTGTTTGGCATTTAGTGATCTACTGAATTTTCATTTCAAATCTGATTAAATAACATTTCATGTATATGGGTTGTTTGGCATTTAGTGATCTACTGAATTTTCATTTCAAATCTGATTAAATAACATTTCATGTATATAGATTGTTTGGCATTTAGTGATCTACTGAATTTTCATTTCAAATCTGATTAAATAACATTTCATGTATATAGATTGTTGTGCATTTAGTGATCTACTGAATTTTCATTTCAAATCTCATTAAATAATATTTAATGTATATGGATTGTTTGGCATTTAGATATCTACTGAATTTTCATTTCAAATCTGATTAAATAACATTTCATGTATATGGGTCGTTTGGCATTTAGTGATCTACTGAATTTTCATTTCAAATCTGATTAAATAACATTTCATGTATATAGATTGTTTGGCATTTAGTGATCTACTGAACTTTCATTTCAAATCTGATAAAATAACATTTCATGTATATAGATTGTTTGGCATTTAGTGATCTATTGAATTTTCATTTCAAATCTGATTAAATAACATTTCATGTATATAGATTGTTTAGCATTTAGTGATCTACTGAATTTTCTTTTGAAATCTGATTAAATAACATTTCATGTATATAGATTGTTTGGCATTTAGTGATCTACTGAATTTTCATTTCAAATCTCATTAAATAACATTTCATGTATATAGATTGTTTGGCATTTAGTGATCTACTGAATTTTCATTTCAAATCTGATTAAATAACATTTCATGTATATGGGTTGTTTGGCATTTAGTGATCTACTGAATTTTCTTTTGAAATCTGATTAAATAACATTTCATGTATATAGATTGTTTGACATTTAGTGATCTACTGAATTTTCATTTCAAATCTGATTAAATAACATTTCATGTATATGGATTGTTTGGCATTTAGTGATCTACTGAATTTTCATTTCAAATCTGATTAAATAACATTTCATGTATATAGATTGTTTGGCATTTAGTGATCTTCTGAATGTTCATTTCAAATCTGATTAAATAACATTTCATGTATATAGATTGTTTGGCATTTAGTGATCTACTGAATTTTCATTTCAAATCTGATTAAATAACATTTCATGTATATGGGTTGTTTGGCATTTAGTGATCTACTGAATTTTCATTTCAAATCTTATTAAATAACATTTCATGTATATAGATTGTTGTGCATTTAGTGATCTACTGAATTTTCATTTCAAATCTCATTAAATAATATTTAATGTATATGGATTGTTTGGCATTTAGATATCTACTGAATTTTCATTTCAAATCTGATTAAATAACATTTCATGTATATGGGTCGTTTGGCATTTAGTGATCTACTGAATTTTCATTTCAAATCTGATTAAATAACATTTATGTATATAGATTGTTTCGTATTTAGTGATCTACTGAATCTTCATTTCAAATCTGATTAAATAACATTTCCTGTATATAGATTGTTTCGTATTTAGTGATCTACTGAATCTTCATTTCAAATCTGATTAAATAACATTTCATGTATATAGATTGTTTCGTATTTAGTGATCTACTGAATCTTCATTTCAAATCTGATTAAATAACATTTCCTGTATATAGATTGTTTGGCATTTAGTGATCTACTGAATTTTCATTTCAAATCTGATTAAATAACATTTCATTTATATGGGTTGTTTGGCATTTAGTGATCTACTGAATTTTCATTTCAAATCTGATTAAATAACATTTCATGTATATAGATTGTTTGGCATTTAGTGATCTACTGAATTTTCATTTCAAATCTGATTAAATAACATTTCATGGATATAGATTGTTTGGCATTTAGTGATCTACTGAATTTTCATTTCAAATCTGATTAGATAACATTTCATGTATATAGATTGTTTTGCATTTAGTGATCTACTGAATTTTCATTTCAAATCTGATTAAATAACATTTCATGTATATGGATTGTTTGGCATTTAGTTATCTACTGAATTTTCATTTCAAATCTGATTAAATAACATTTCATGTATATAGATTGTTTGGCATTTAGTGATCTACTGAATTTTCATTTCAAATCTGATTAAATAACATTTCATGTATATAGATTGTTTGGCATTTAGTGATCTACTGAATTTTGATTTCAAATCTGATTAAATAACATTTCATGTATATAGATTGTTTGACATTTAGTGATCAACTGAATTTTCATTTTAAATCTGATTAAATAACATTTCCTGTATATAGATTTTTTCGTATTTAGTGATCTACTGAATCTTCATTTCAAATCTGATTAAATAAAATTTCATGTATATAGATTGTTTCGTATTTAGTGATCTACTGAATCTTCATTTCAAATCTGATTAAATAACATTTCCTGTATATAGATTGTTTGGCATTTAGTGATCTACTGAATTTTCATTTCAAATCTGATTAAATAACATTTCATGTATATGGGTTGTTTGGCATTTAGTGATCTACTGAATTTTCATTTCAAATCTGATTAAATAACATTTCATGTATATGGGTTGTTTGGCATTTAGTGATCTACTGAATTTTCATTTCAAATCTGATTAAATAACATTTGATGTAAATAGATTGTTTGGCATTTAGTGATCTACTGCAGTGGTCCTCAACCTTTTTGTTGCCGCGGACCGGTAAGCGTTAGACAATTTTACCGCGGCCCGGGGGTAGATTGTTTACTTGCAACTTACATGTAGCATCGTACCAACAACATAACATGAAAATAAAAGCCTCGAAATAATAATATATCATTAAAAAGTTTACATTAAAAATTCACTTTAAACATTCCTTTCAAAATAAAATACAGGTACACCAGAAAAACGAATATAAAGTGCATGAACATTTTAACATTACTAGAACACCAAGTCAATGAGAACTTTGAGCTTGTTTCTTTGCAATCAGACGGTCCCATCTGGGAGCAATAGGAGACAATGACACCCGGAGTGTGTTGCTTATGTCTAGTTTACTCCGATATTTTGTTTTAGTTGCTGTTACTGCAGAAAACCCCGCTTCACACAGATAAGTTGTCGGAAATGGCAACAAGGCTTGAGCAATCACAACACGAGTCACAGACACACTAACACACTTACAACACTAGTGACTAAGCTTACAAAGCGTATGACTAATCTTATGACAAAGCGTACAAACTGAGATAAAGAGCTTTAAAAACTGCGCACATGTATGCAAACTATATTTCTAAACTGTATTTCTTACGCGGCCCGGTACCAATTGGTCTACGGACCGGCACCGGTCCGCGGCCCACCGGTTGGGGACCACTGATCTACTGAATTTTCATTTCAAATCTGATTAAATAACATTTCATGTATATGGGTTGTTTGGCATTTAGTGATCTACTGAATTTTCATTTCAAATTTGATTAAATAACATTTCATGTATATGGATTGTTTGGCATTTAGTGATCTACTGAATTTTCATTTCAAATCTGATTAAATAACATTTCATGTATATGGGTTGTTTGGCATTTAGTGATCTACTGAATTTTCATTTCAAATCTGATTAAATAACATTTCATGTACATGGATTGTTTGGCATTTAGTGATCTACTGAATTTTCATTTCAAATCTGATTAAATAACATTTCATGTATATGGGTTGTTTGGCATTTAGTGATCTACTGAATTTTCATTTCAAATCTGATTAAATAACATTTCATGTATATGGATTGTTTGGCATTTAGTGATCTACTGAATTTTCATTTCAAATCTGATTAAATAACATTTCATGTATATAGATTGTTGTGCATTTAGTGATCTACTGAATTTTCATTTCAAATTTGATTAAATAACATTACATGTATATGGATTGTTGGGCATTTAGTGATCTACTGAATTTTCATTTCAAATCTGATTAAATAACATTTCATGTATATAGATTGTTGTGCATTTAGTGATCTACTGAATTTTCATTTCATATTTGATTAAATAACATTACATGTATATGGATTGTTGGGCATTTAGTGATCTACTGAAATTTCATTTCAAATCTGATTAAATAACATTTCATGTATATAGATTGTTGTGCATTTAGTAATCTACTGAATTTTCATTTCAAATTTGATTAAATAACATTACATGTATATGGATTGTTTGGCATTTAGTGATCTACTGAATTTTCATTTCAAATCTCATTAAATAACATTTCATGTATATGGATTGTTTGGAATTTAGTGATCTACTGAATTTTCATTTCAAATCTGATTAAATAACATTTCATGTATATGGATTGTTTGGCATTTAGTGATCTACTGAATTTTCATTTCAAATCTGATTAAATAACATTTCATGTATATAGATTGTTTGGCATTTAGTGATCTACTGAATTTTCATTTCAAATCTGATTAAATAACATTTCATGTATATAGATTGTTTGGCATTTAGTGATCTACTGAATTTTCATTTCAAATCTGATTAAATAACATTTCATGTATATAGATTGTTTGACATTTAGTGATCAACTGACTTTTCATTTCAAATCTGATTAAATAACATTTCATGTATATAGATTGTTTGGCATTTAGTGATCTACTGAATTTTCATTTCAAATCTGATTAAATAACATTTAATGTATATAGATTGTTTGGCATTTAGTGATCTACTGAATTTTCATTTCAAATCTGATTAAATAACATTTCATGTATATGGGTTGTTTGGCATTTAGTGATCTACTGAATTTTCATTTCAAATTTGATTAAATAACATTTCATGTATATGGATTGTTTGGCATTTAGTGATCTACTGAATTTTCATTTCAAATCTTATTAAATAACATTTCATGAATATGGATTGTTTGGCATTTAGTGATCTACTGAATTTTCATTTCAAATCTGATTAAATAACATTTCATGTATATAGATTGTTTAGCATTTAGTGATCTACTGAATTTTCATTTCAAATCGTATTAAATAACATTTCATGTATATAGATTGTTGTGCATTTAGTGATCTACTGAATTTTCATTTCAAATTTGATTAAATAACATTACATGTATATGGATTGTTGGGCATTTAGTGATCTACTGAATTTTCATTTCAAATCTGATTAAATAACATTTCATGTATATAGATTGTTGTGCATTTAGTGATCTACTGAATTTTCATTTCATATTTGATTAAATAACATTACATGTATATGGATTGTTGGGCATTTAGTGATCTACTGAATTTTCATTTCAAATCTGATTAAATAACATTTCATGTATATAGATTGTTGTGCATTTAGTAATCTACTGAATTTTCATTTCAAATTTGATTAAATAACATTACATGTATATGGATTGTTTGGCATTTAGTGATCTACTGAATTTTCATTTCAAATCTCATTAAATAACATTTCATGTATATGGATTGTTTGGAATTAAGTGATCTACTGAATTTTCATTTCAAATCTGATTAGATAACATTTCATGTATATAGATTGTTTGGCATTTAGTGATCAACTTAATTTTCATTTCAAATCTGATTAAATAACATTTCATGTATATGGATTGTTTGGCATTTAGATATCTACTGAATTTTCATTTCAAATCTGATTAAATAACATTTCATGTATATAGATTGTTTGGCATTTAGTGATCTACTGAATTTTCATTTAAAATCTGATTAAATAACATTTAATGTATATAGATTGTTTGGCATTTAGTGATCTACTGAATTTTCACTTCAAATCTGATTAAATAACATTTCATGTATATAGATTGTTTGGCATTTAGTGATCTACTGAATTTTCACTTCAAATCTGATTAAATAACATTTCATGTATATGGGTTGTTTGGCATTTAGTGATCTACTGAATTTTCATTTCAAATCTGATTAAATAACATTTCATGTATATTGGTTGTTTGGCATTTAGTGATCTACTGAATTTTCACTTCAAATCTGATTAAGTAACATTTCATGTATTTAGATTGTTTGGCATTTAGTGATCTACTGAATTTTCACTTCAAATCTGATTAAATAACATTTCATGTATATGGGTTGTTTGGCATTTAGTGATCTACTGAATTTTCATTTCAAATCTGATTAAATAACATTTCATGTATATGGGTTGTTTTGCATTTAGTGATCTACTGAATTTTCATTTCAAATCTGATTAAATAACATTTCATGTATATGGGTTGTTTTGCATTTAGTGATCTACTGAATTTTCATTTCAAATCTGATTAAATAACATTTCATGTATATGGGTTGTTTTGCATTTAGTGATCTACTGAATTTTCATTTCAAATCTGATTAAATAACATTTCATGTATATGGGTTGTTTTGCATTTAGTGATCTACTGAATTTTCACTTCAAATCTGATTAAATAACATTTCATGTATATAGATTGTTTGGCATTTAGTGATCTACTGAATTTTCACTTCAAATCTGATTAAATAACATTTCATGTATATAGATTGTTTGGCATTTAGTGATCTACTGAATTTTCACTTCAAATCTGATTAAATAACATTTCATGTATATGGGTTGTTTGGCATTTAGTGATCTACTGAATTTTCATTTCAAATCTGATTAAATAACATTTCATGTATATGGGTTGTTTGGCATTTAGTGATCTACTGAATTTTCATTTCAAATCTGATTAAATAACATTTCATGTATATGGGTTGTTTGGCATTTAGTGATCTACTGAATTTTCATTTCAAATCTGATTAAATAACATTTCATGTATATGGGTTGTTTGGCATTTAGTGATCTACTGAATTTACACTTCAAATCTGATTAAATAACATTTCATGTATATAGATTGTTTGGCATTTAGTGATCTACTGAATTTTCATTTCAACTCTAATTAAATAACATTTCATGTATATGGGTTGTTTGGCATTTAGTGATCTACTGAATTTTCATTTCTAATCTGATTAAATAACATTTCATGTATATGGGTCGTTTGGCATTTAGTGATCTACTGAATTTTCATTTCAAATCTGATTAAATAACATTTCATGTATATGGGTTGTTTGGCATTTAGTGATCTACTGAATTTTCACTTCAAATCTGATTAAATAACATTTCATGTATATAGATTGTTTGGCATTTAGTGATCTACTTAATTTTCACTTCAAATCTGATTAAATAACATTTCATGTATATGGGTCGTTTGGCATTTAGTGATCTACTGAATTTTCATTTCAAATCTGATTAAATAACATTTCATGTATATGGGTTGTTTGATATTTAGTGATCTACTGAATTTTCATTTCAAATCTGAGTAGATAACATTTCATGTATATAGATTGTTTGGCATTTAGTGATCAACTGAATTTTCATTTCAAATCTGATTAAATAACATTTCATGTATATCGGTTGTTTAGCATTTAGTAATCTACTGAATTTTCATTTCAAATCTGATTAAATAACATTTCATGTATATAGATCGTTTGGCATTTAGTGATCTACTAAATTTTCATTTCAAATCTGATTAAATAACATTTCATGTATATGGATTGTTTGGCATTTAGATATCTACTGAATTTTCATTTCAAATCTGATTAAATAACATTTCATGTATATAGATTGTTTGGCATTTAGTGATCTACTGAATTTTCATTTCAAATCTGATTAAATAACATTTCATGTATATGGGTTGTTTGGCATTTAGTGATCTACTGAATTTTCATTTTAAATCTGATTAAATAACATTTCATGTATATAGATTGTTTGGCATTTAGTGATCTACTGAATTTTCATTTCAAATCTGATTAAATAACATTTCATGTATATGGGTTGTTTGGCATTTAGTGATCTACTAAATTTTTATTTCAAATCTGATTAAATAACATTTCATGTATATAGATTGTTTGGCATTTAGTGATCTACTGAATTTTCATTTCAAATCTGATTAGATAACATTTCATGTATATAGATTGTTTGGCATTTAGTGATCTACTGAATTTTCATTTCAAATCTGATTAAATAACATTTCATGTATATAGATTGTTTGGCATTTAGTGATCTACTGAATTTTCATTTCAAATCTGATTAAATAACATTTCATGTATATAGATTGTTTGGCATTTAGTGATCTACTGAATTTTCATTTCAAATCTGATTAAATAACATTTCATGTATATAGATTGTTGTGCATTTAGTGATCTACTGAATTTTCATTTCAAATTTGATTAAATAAAATTCATGTATATGGATTGTTGGGCATTTAGTGATCTACTCAATTTTCATTTCAAATCTCATTAAATAACATTTCATGTATATGGATTGTTCGGCATTTAGTGATCTACTGAATTTTCATTTCAAATCTGATTAAATAACATTTCATGTATATAGATTGTTTGGCATTTAGTGATCTTCTGAATTTTCATTTCAAATCTGATTAAATAACATTTCATGTATATAGATTGTTTGGCATTTAGTGATCTACTGAATTTTCATTTCAAATCTGATTAAATAACATTTCATGTATATGGGTTGTTTGGCATTTAGTGATCTACTGAATTTTCATTTCAAATCTGATTAAATAACATTTCATGTATATAGATTGTTGTGCATTTAGTGATCTACTGAATTTTCATTTCAAATCTCATTAAATAATATTTAATGTATATGGATTGTTTGGCATTTAGATATCTACTGAATTTTCATTTCAAATCTGATTAAATAACATTTCATGTATATGGGTCGTTTGGCATTTAGTGATCTACTGAATTTTCATTTCAAATCTGATTAAATAACATTTATGTATATAGATTGTTTCGTATTTAGTGATCTACTGAATCTTCATTTCAAATCTGATTAAATAACATTTCCTGTATATAGATTGTTTCGTATTTAGTGATCTACTGAATCTTCATTTAAAATCTGATTAAATAACATTTCATGTATATAGATTGTTTCGTATTTAGTGATCTACTGAATCTTCATTTTCAATCTGATTAAATAACATTTCCTGTATATAGATTGTTTGGCATTTAGTGATCTACTGAATTTTCATTTCAAATCTGATTAAATAACATTTCATTTATATGGGTTGTTTGGCATTTAGTGATCTACTGAATTTTCATTTCAAATCTGATTAAATAACATTTCATGTATATAGATTGTTTGGCATTTAGTGATCTTCTGAATTTTCATTTCAAATCTGATTAAATAACATTTCATGTATATAGATTGTTTGGCATTTAGTGATCTACTGAATTTTCATTTCAAATCTGATTAAATAACATTTCATGTATATGGGTTGTTTGGCATTTAGTGATCTACTGAATTTTCATTTCAAATCTGATTAAATAACATTTCATGTATATAGATTGTTGTGCATTTAGTGATCTACTGAATTTTCATTTCAAATCTCATTAAATAATATTTAATGTATATGGATTGTTTGGCATTTAGATATCTACTGAATTTTCATTTCAAATCTGATTAAATAACATTTCATGTATATGGGTCGTTTGGCATTTAGTGATCTACTGAATTTTCATTTCAAATCTGATTAAATAACATTTATGTATATAGATTGTTTCGTATTTAGTGATCTACTGAATCTTCATTTCAAATCTGATTAAATAACATTTCCTGTATATAGATTGTTTCGTATTTAGTGATCTACTGAATCTTCATTTAAAATCTGATTAAATAACATTTCATGTATATAGATTGTTTCGTATTTAGTGATCTACTGAATCTTCATTTTCAATCTGATTAAATAACATTTCCTGTATATAGATTGTTTGGCATTTAGTGATCTACTGAATTTTCATTTCAAATCTGATTAAATAACATTTCATTTATATGGGTTGTTTGGCATTTAGTGATCTACTGAATTTTCATTTCAAATCTGATTAAATAACATTTCATGTATATAGATTGTTTGGCATTTAGTGATCTACTGAATTTTCATTTCAAATCTGATTAAATAACATTTCATGTATATAGATTGTTTGGCATTTAGTGATCTACTGAATTTTCATTTCAAATCTGATTAGATAACATTTCATGTATATAGATTGTTTTGCATTTAGTGATCTACTGAATTTTCATTTCAAATCTGATTAAATAACATTTCATGTATATGGATTGTTTGGCATTTAGTGATCTACTAAATTTTCATTTCAAATCTGATTAAATAACATTTCATGTATATAGATTGTTTGGCATTTAGTGATCTACTGAATTTTGATTTCAAATCTGATTAAATAACATTTCATGTATATAGATTGTTTGGCATTTAGTGATCTACTGAATTTTGATTTCAAATCTGATTAAATAACATTTCATGTATATAGATTGTTTGACATTTAGTGATCAACTGAATTTTAATTTTAAATCTGATTAAATAACATTTCCTGTATATAGATTTTTTCGTATTTAGTGATCTACTGAATCTTCATTTCAAATCTGATTAAATAAAATTTCATGTATATAGATTGTTTCGTATTTAGTGATCTACTGAATCTTCATTTCAAATCTGATTAAATAACATTTCCTGTATATAGATTGTTTGGCATTTAGTGATCTACTGAATTTTCATTTCAAATCTGATTAAATAACATTTCATGTATATGGGTTGTTTGGCATTTAGTGATCTACTGAATTTTCATTTCAAATCTGATTAAATAACATTTCATGTATATGGGTTGTTTGGCATTTAGTGATCTACTGAATTTTCATTTCAAATCTGATTAAATAACATTTGATGTAAATAGATTGTTTGGCATTTAGTGATCTACTGAATTTTCATTTCAAATCTGATTAAATAACATTTCATGTATATAGATTGTTTGGCATTTAGTGATCTACTGAATTTTGATTTCAAATCTGATTAAATAACATTTCATGTATATAGATTGTTTGACATTTAGTGATCAACTGAATTTTCATTTTAAATCTGATTAAATAACATTTCATGTATATAGATTGCTTGGCATTTAGTGATCTACTGAATTTTCATTTCAAATCTGATTAAATAACATTTCATGTATATAGATTGTTTGGCATTTAGTGATCTACTGAATTTTCATTTAAAATCTGATTAAATAACATTTCATGTATATAGATTGTTTGGCATTTAGTGATCTACTGAATTTTCATTTAAAATCTGATTAAATAACATTTCATGTATATGGGTTGTTTGGCATTTAGTGATCTACTGAATTTTCATTTCAAATCTGATTAAATAACATTTCATGTATATAGATTGTTTGGCATTTAGTGATCTACTGAATTTTCATTTCAAATCTGATTAAATAACATTTCATGTATATGGGTTGTTTGGCATTTAGTGATCTACTGAATTTTCATTTCAAATCTGATTAAATAACATTTCATGTATATAGATTGTTTGGCATTTAGTGATCTACTGAATTTTCATTTCAAATCTGATTAAATAACATTTCATGTATATAGATTGTTGTGCATTTAGTGATCTACTGAATTTTCATTTCAAATCTCATTAAATAATATTTAATGTATATGGATTGTTTGGCATTTAGATATCTACTGAATTTTCATTTCAAATCTGATTAAATAACATTTCATTTATATGGGTTGTTTGGCATTTAGTGATCTACTGAATTTTCATTTCAAATCTGATTAAATAACATTTCATGTATATAGATTGTTTGGCATTTAGTGATCTACTGAATTTTCATTTCAAATCTGATTAAATAACATTTCATGTATATAGATTGTTTGGCATTTAGTGATCTACTGAATTTTCATTTCAAATCTGATTAGATAACATTTCATGTATATAGATTGTTTTGCATTTAGTGATCTACTGAATTTTCATTTCAAATCTGATTAAATAACATTTCATGTATATGGATTGTTTGGCATTTAGTGATCTACTAAATTTTCATTTCAAATCTGATTAAATAACATTTCATGTATATAGATTGTTTGGCATTTAGTGATCTACTGAATTTTGATTTCAAATCTGATTAAATAACATCTCATGTATATAGATTGTTTGGCATTTAGTGATCTACTGAATTTTGATTTCAAATCTGATTAAATAACATTTCATGTATATAGATTGTTTGACATTTAGTGATCAACTGAATTTTAATTTTAAATCTGATTAAATAACATTTCCTGTATATAGATTTTTTCGTATTTAGTGATCTACTGAATCTTCATTTCAAATCTGATTAAATAAAATTTCATGTATATAGATTGTTTCGTATTTAGTGATCTACTGAATCTTCATTTCAAATCTGATTAAATAACATTTCCTGTATATAGATTGTTTGGCATTTAGTGATCTACTGAATTTTCATTTCAAATCTGATTAAATAACATTTCATGTATATGGGTTGTTTGGCATTTAGTGATCTACTGAATTTTCATTTCAAATCTGATTAAATAACATTTCATGTATATGGGTTGTTTGGCATTTAGTGATCTACTGAATTTTCATTTCAAATCTGATTAAATAACATTTGATGTAAATAGATTGTTTGGCATTTAGTGATCTACTGAATTTTCATTTCAAATCTGATTAAATAACATTTCATGTATATAGATTGTTTGGCATTTAGTGATCTACTGAATTTTGATTTCAAATCTGATTAAATAACATTTCATGTATATAGATTGTTTGACATTTAGTGATCAACTGAATTTTCATTTTAAATCTGATTAAATAACATTTCATGTATATAGATTGCTTGGCATTTAGTGATCTACTGAATTTTCATTTCAAATCTGATTAAATAACATTTCATGTATATAGATTGTTTGGCATTTAGTGATCTACTGAATTTTCATTTAAAATCTGATTAAATAACATTTCATGTATATAGATTGTTTGGCATTTAGTGATCTACTGAATTTTCATTTAAAATCTGATTAAATAACATTTCATGTATATGGGTTGTTTGGCATTTAGTGATCTACTGAATTTTGATTTCAAATCTGATTAAATAACATTTCATGTATATAGATTGTTTGGCATTTAGTGATCTACTGAATTTTCATTTCAAATCTGATTAAATAACATTTCATGTATATGGGTTGTTTGGCATTTAGTGATCTACTGAATTTTCATTTCAAATCTGATTAAATAACATTTCATGTATATAGATTGTTTGGCATTTAGTGATCTACTGAATTTTCATTTCAAATCTGATTAAATAACATTTCATGTATATAGATTGTTGTGCATTTAGTGATCTACTGAATTTTCATTTCAAATCTCATTAAATAATATTTAATGTATATGGATTGTTTGGCATTTAGATATCTACTGAATTTTCATTTCAAATCTGATTAAATAACATTTCATGTATATGGGTCGTTTGGCATTTAGTGATCTACTGAATTTTCATTTCAAATCTGATTAAATAACATTTCATGTATATAGATTGTTTGGCATTTAGTGATCTACTGAACTTTCATTTCAAATCTGATAAAATAACATTTCATGTATATAGATTGTTTGGCATTTAGTGATCTATTGAATTTTCATTTCAAATCTGATTAAATAACATTTCATGTATATAGATTGTTTAGCATTTAGTGATCTACTGAATTTTCTTTTGAAATCTGATTAAATAACATTTCATGTATATAGATTGTTTGGCATTTAGTGATCTACTGAATTTTCATTTCAAATCTCATTAAATAACATTTCATGTATATAGATTGTTTGGCATTTAGTGATCTACTGAATTTTCATTTCAAATCTGATTAAATAACATTTCATGTATATGGGTTGTTTGGCATTTAGTGATCTACTGAATTTTCTTTTGAAATCTGATTAAATAACATTTCATGTATATAGATTGTTTGACATTTAGTGATCTACTGAATTTTCATTTCAAATCTGATTAAATAACATTTCATGTATATGGATTGTTTGGCATTTAGTGATCTACTGAATTTTCATTTCAAATCTGATTAAATAACATTTCATGTATATAGATTGTTTGGCATTTAGTGATCTTCTGAATGTTCATTTCAAATCTGATTAAATAACATTTCATGTATATAGATTGTTTGGCATTTAGTGATCTACTGAATTTTCATTTCAAATCTGATTAAATAACATTTCATGTATATGGGTTGTTTGGCATTTAGTGATCTACTGAATTTTCATTTCAAATCTTATTAAATAACATTTCATGTATATAGATTGTTGTGCATTTAGTGATCTACTGAATTTTCATTTCAAATCTCATTAAATAATATTTAATGTATATGGATTGTTTGGCATTTAGATATCTACTGAATTTTCATTTCAAATCTGATTAAATAACATTTCATGTATATGGGTCGTTTGGCATTTAGTGATCTACTGAATTTTCATTTCAAATCTGATTAAATAACATTTATGTATATAGATTGTTTCGTATTTAGTGATCTACTGAATCTTCATTTCAAATCTGATTAAATAACATTTCCTGTATATAGATTGTTTCGTATTTAGTGATCTACTGAATCTTCATTTCAAATCTGATTAAATAACATTTCATGTATATAGATTGTTTCGTATTTAGTGATCTACTGAATCTTCATTTCAAATCTGATTAAATAACATTTCCTGTATATAGATTGTTTGGCATTTAGTGATCTACTGAATTTTCATTTCAAATCTGATTAAATAACATTTCATTTATATGGGTTGTTTGGCATTTAGTGATCTACTGAATTTTCATTTCAAATCTGATTAAATAACATTTCATGTATATAGATTGTTTGGCATTTAGTGATCTACTGAATTTTCATTTCAAATCTGATTAAATAACATTTCATGGATATAGATTGTTTGGCATTTAGTGATCTACTGAATTTTCATTTCAAATCTGATTAGATAACATTTCATGTATATAGATTGTTTTGCATTTAGTGATCTACTGAATTTTCATTTCAAATCTGATTAAATAACATTTCATGTATATGGATTGTTTGGCATTTAGTTATCTACTGAATTTTCATTTCAAATCTGATTAAATAACATTTCATGTATATAGATTGTTTGGCATTTAGTGATCTACTGAATTTTCATTTCAAATCTGATTAAATAACATTTCATGTATATAGATTGTTTGGCATTTAGTGATCTACTGAATTTTGATTTCAAATCTGATTAAATAACATTTCATGTATATAGATTGTTTGACATTTAGTGATCAACTGAATTTTCATTTTAAATCTGATTAAATAACATTTCCTGTATATAGATTTTTTCGTATTTAGTGATCTACTGAATCTTCATTTCAAATCTGATTAAATAAAATTTCATGTATATAGATTGTTTCGTATTTAGTGATCTACTGAATCTTCATTTCAAATCTGATTAAATAACATTTCCTGTATATAGATTGTTTGGCATTTAGTGATCTACTGAATTTTCATTTCAAATCTGATTAAATAACATTTCATGTATATGGGTTGTTTGGCATTTAGTGATCTACTGAATTTTCATTTCAAATCTGATTAAATAACATTTCATGTATATGGGTTGTTTGGCATTTAGTGATCTACTGAATTTTCATTTCAAATCTGATTAAATAACATTTGATGTAAATAGATTGTTTGGCATTTAGTGATCTACTGAATTTTCATTTCAAATCTGATTAAATAACATTTCATGTATATAGATTGTTTGGCATTTAGTGATCTACTGAATTTTGATTTCAAATCTGATTAAATAACATTTCATGTATATAGATTGTTTGACATTTAGTGATCAACTGAATTTTCATTTTAAATCTGATTAAATAACATTTCATGTATATAGATTGTTTGGCATTTAGTGATCTACTGAATTTTCATTTCAAATCTGATTAAATAACATTTCATGTATATAGATTGTTTGGCATTTAGTGATCTACTGAATTTTCATTTAAAATCTGATTAAATAACATTTCATGTATATAGATTGTTTGGCATTTAGTGATCTACTGAATTTTCATTTAAAATCTGATTAAATAACATTTCATGTATATGGGTTGTTTGGCATTTAGTGATCTACTGAATTTTCATTTCAAATCTGATTAAATAACATTTCATGTATATAGATTGTTTGGCATTTAGTGATCTACTGAATTTTCATTTCAAATGTGATTAAATAACATTTCATGTATATAGATTGTTTGGCATTTAGTGATCTACTGAATTTTCATTTCAAATCTGATTAAATAACATTTCATGTATATGGGTTGTTTGGCATTTAGTGATCTACTGAATTTTCATTTCAAATCTGATTAAATAACATTTCATGTATATAGATTGTTTGGCATTTAGTGATCTACTGAATTTTCATTTCAAATCTGATTAAATAACATTTCATGTATATAGATTGTTTGGCATTTAGTGATCTATTGAATTTTCATTTCAAATCTGATTAAATAACATTTCATGTATATAGATTGTTTGGCATTTAGTGATCTACTGAATTTTCTTTTGAAATCTGATTAAATAACATTTCATGTATATAGATTGTTTGACATTTAGTGATCTACTGAATTTTCATTTCAAATCTGATTAAATAACATTTCATGTATATGGATTGTTTGGCATTTAGTGATCTACTGAATTTTCATTTACAATCTGATTAAATAACATTTAATGTATATAGATTGTTTGGCATTTAGTGATCTACTGAATTTTCATTTAAAATCTGATTAAATAACATTTCATGTATATAGATTGTTTGGCATTTAGTGATCTACTGAATTTTCATTTCTAATCTGATCAAATAACATTTAATGTATATAGATTGTTTGGCATTTAGTGATCTACTGAATTTTCATTTAAAATCTGATTAAATAACATTTCATGTATATAGATTGTTTGGCATTAAGTGATCTACTGAATTTTCATTTCAAATCTGATTAAATAACATTTCATGTATATAGATTGTTTGGTATTTAGTGATCTACTGAATTTTCATTTCAAATCTGATTAAATAACATTTCATGTATAAAGATTGTTTGGTATTTAGTGATCTACTGAATTTTCATTTCAAATCTGATTGAATAACATTTCATGTATATAGATTGTTTGGCATTTAGTGATCTACTGAATTTTCATTTCAAATCTGATTAAATAACATTTCATGTATATGGGTTGTTTGGCATTTAGTGATCTACTGAATTTTCATTTCAAATCTGATTAAGTAACATTTTATGTATATAGATTGTTTGGCATTTAGTGATCTACTGAATTTTCATTTCAAATCTGATTAAATAACATTTCATGTATATAGATTGTTTGACATTTTGTGATCTACTGAATTTTCATTTCAAATCTGATTAAATAACATTTCATGTATATGGGTTGTTTGGCATTTAGTGATCTATTGAATTTTCATTTCAAATCTGATTAAATAACATTTCATGTATATGGGTTGTTTGGCATTTAGTGATCTACTGAATTTTCATTTCAAATCTGATTAAATAACATTTCATGTATATGGGTTGTTTGGCATTTAGTGATCTACTGAATTTTCATTTCAAATCTGATTAAATAACATTTTATGTATATAGATTGTTTGGCATTTAGAATCTACTGAATTTTCATTTCAAATCTGATTAAATAACATTTCATGTATATGGGTTGTTTGGCATTTAGTGATCTACTGAATTTTCTTTTGAAATCTGATTAAATAACATTTCATGTATATAGATTGTTTGACATTTAGTGATCTACTGAATTTTCATTTCAAATCTGATTAAATAACATTTCATGTATATGGATTGTTTGGCATTTAGTGATCTACTGAATTTTCATTTCAAATCTGATTAAATAACATTTCATGTATATAGATTGTTTGGCATTTAGTGATCTTCTGAATGTTCATTTCAAATCTGATTAAATAACATTTCATGTATATAGATTGTTTGGCATTTAGTGATCTACTGAATTTTCATTTCAAATCTGATTAAATAACATTTCATGTATATGGGTTGTTTGGCATTTAGTGATCTACTGAATTTTCATTTCAAATCTTATTAAATAACATTTCATGTATATAGATTGTTGTGCATTTAGTGATCTACTGAATTTTCATTTCAAATCTCATTAAATAATATTTAATGTATATGGATTGTTTGGCATTTAGATATCTACTGAATTTTCATTTCAAATCTGATTAAATAACATTTCATGTATATGGGTCGTTTGGCATTTAGTGATCTACTGAATTTTCATTTCAAATCTGATTAAATAACATTTATGTATATAGATTGTTTCGTATTTAGTGATCTACTGAATCTTCATTTCAAATCTGATTAAATAAAATTTCCTGTATATAGATTGTTTCGTATTTAGTGATCTACTGAATCTTCATTTCAAATCTGATTAAATAACATTTAATGTATATAGATTGTTTCGTATTTAGTGATCTACTGAATCTTCATTTCAAATCTGATTAAATAACATTTCCTGTATATAGATTGTTTGGCATTTAGTGATCTACTGAATTTTCATTTCAAATCTGATTAAATAACATTTCATTTATATGGGTTGTTTGGCATTTAGTGATCTACTGAATTTTCATTTCAAATCTGATTAAATAACATTTCATGTATATAGATTGTTTGGCATTTAGTGATCTACTGAATTTTCATTTCAAATCTGATTAAATAACATTTCATGGATATAGATTGTTTGGCATTTAGTGATCTACTGAATTTTCATTTCAAATCTGATTAAATAACATTTCATGTATATAGATTGTTTGGCATTTAGTGATCTACTGAATTTTCATTTCAAATCTGATTAAATAACATTTCATGTATATAGATTGTTTGGCATTTAGTGATCTACTGAATTTTGATTTCAAATCTGATTAAATAAAATTTCATGTATATAGATTGTTTGACATTTAGTGATCAACTGAATTTTCATTTTAAATCTGATTAAATAACATTTCCTGTATATAGATTTTTTCGTATTTAGTGATCTACTGAATCTTCATTTCAAATCTGATTAAATAAAATTTCATGTATATAGATTGTTTCGTATTTAGTGATCTACTGAATCTTCATTTCAAATCTGATTAAATAACATTTCCTGTATATAGATTGTTTGGCATTTAGTGATCTACTGAATTTTCATTTCAAATCTGATTAAATAACATTTCATGTATATGGGTTGTTTGGCATTTAGTGATCTACTGAATTTTCATTTCAAATCTGATTAAATAACATTTCATGTATATGGGTTGTTTGGCATTTAGTGATCTACTGAATTTTCATTTCAAATCTGATTAAATAACATTTGATGTAAATAGATTGTTTGGCATTTAGTGATCTACTGAATTTTCATTTCAAATCTGATTAAATAACATTTCATGTATATAGATTGTTTGGCATTTAGTGATCTACTGAATTTTGATTTCAAATCTGATTAAAGAACATTTCATGTATATAGATTGTTTGACATTTAGTGATCAACTGAATTTTCATTTTAAATCTGATTAAATAACATTTCATGTATATAGATTGTTTGGCATTTAGTGATCTACTGAATTTTCATTTCAAATCTGATTAAATAACATTTCATGTATATAGATTGTTTGGCATTTAGTGATCTACTGAATTTTCATTTAAAATCTGATTAAATAACATTTCATGTATATAGATTGTTTGGCATTTAGTGATCTACTGAATTTTCATTTAAAATCTGATTAAATAACATTTCATGTATATGGGTTGTTTGGCATTTAGTGATCTACTGAATTTTCATTTCAAATCTGATTAAATAACATTTCATGTATATAGATTGTTTGGCATTTAGTGATCTACTGAATTTTCATTTCAAATGTGATTAAATAACATTTCATGTATATAGATTGTTTGGCATTTAGTGATCTACTGAATTTTCATTTCAAATCTGATTAAATAACATTTCATGTATATGGGTTGTTTGGCATTTAGTGATCTACTGAATTTTCATTTCAAATCTGATTAAATAACATTTCATGTATATAGATTGTTTGGCATTTAGTGATCTACTGAACTTTCATTTCAAATCTGATTAAATAACATTTCATGTATATAGATTGTTTGGCATTTAGTGATCTATTGAATTTTCATTTCAAATCTGATTAAATAACATTTCATGTATATAGATTGTTTGGCATTTAGTGATCTACTGAATTTTCTTTTGAAATCTGATTAAATAACATTTCATGTATATAGATTGTTTGACATTTAGTGATCTACTGAATTTTCATTTCAAATCTGATTAAATAACATTTCATGTATATGGATTGTTTGGCATTTAGTGATCTACTGAATTTTCATTTCATATCTGATTAAATAACATTTAATGTATATAGATTGTTTGGCATTTAGTGATCTACTGAATTTTCATTTAAAATCTGATTAAATAACATTTCATGTATATAGATTGTTTGGCATTTAGTGATCTACTGAATTTTCATTTCTAATCTGATCAAATAACATTTAATGTATATAGATTGTTTGGCATTTAGTGATCTACTGAATTTTCATTTAAAATCTGATTAAATAACATTTCATGTATATAGATTGTTTGGCATTAAGTGATCTACTGAATTTTCATTTCAAATCTGATTAAATAACATTTCATGTATATAGATTGTTTGGTATTGAGTGATCTACTGAATTTTCATTTTAAATCTGATTAAATAACATTTCATGTATAAAGATTGTTTGGTATTTAGTGATCTACTGAATTTTCATTTCAAATCTGATTGAATAACATTTCATGTATATAGATTGTTTGGCATTTAGTGATCTACTGAATTTTCATTTCAAATCTGATTAAATAACATTTCATGTATATGGGTTGTTTGGCATTTAGTGATCTACTGAATTTTCATTTCAAATCTGATTAAGTAACATTTTATGTATATAGATTGTTTGGCATTTAGTGATCTACTGAATTTTCATTTCAAATCTGATTAAATAACATTTCATGTATATAGATTGTTTGACATTTAGTGATCTACTGAATTTTCATTTCAAATCTGATTAAATAACATTTCATGTATATGGGTTGTTTGGCATTTAGTGATCTATTGAATTTTCATTTCAAATCTGATTAAATAACATTTCATGTATATGGGTTGTTTGGCATTTAGTGATCTACTGAATTTTCATTTCAAATCTGATTAAATAACATTTCATGTATATGGGTTGTTTGGCATTTAGTGATCTACTGAATTTTCATTTCAAATCTGATTAAATAACATTTTATGTATATAGATTGTTTGGCATTTAGAATCTACTGAATTTTCATTTCAAATCTGATTAAATAACATTTCATGTATATAGATTGTTTGGCATTTAGTGATCTACTGAATTTTCATTTCAAATCTGATCAAATAACATTTAATGTATATACATTGTTTGGCATTTAGTGATCTACTGAATTTTCATTTAAAATCTGATTAAATAACATTTCATGTATATAGATTGTTTGGCATTTAGTGATCTACTGAATTTTCATTTCAAATCTGATTAAATAACATTTCATGTATATTGATTGTTTGGTATTTAGTGATCTACTGAATTTTCATTTCAAATCTGATTAAATAACATTTCATGTATATAGATTGTTTGGTATTTAGTGATCTACTGAATTTTCATTTCAAATCTGATTGAATAACATTTCATGTATATAGATTGTTTGGCATTTAGTGATCTACTGAATTTTCATTTCAAATCTGATTAAATAACATTTCATGTATATGGGTTGTTTGGCATTTAGTGATCTACTGAATTTTCATTTCAAATCTGATTAAATAACATTTCATGTATATAGATTGTTTGGCATTTAGTGATCTACTGAATTTTCATTTCAAATCTGATTAAATAACATTTCATGTATATAGATTGTTTGACATTTAGTAATCTACTGAATTTTCATTTCAAATCTGATTAAATAACATTTCATGTATATGGGTTGTTTGGCATTTAGTGATCTACTGAATTTTCATTTCAAATCTGATTAAATAACATTTCATGTATATGGGTTGTTTGGCATTTAGTGATCTACTGAATTTTCATTTCAAATCTGATTAAATAACATTTCATGTATATGGGTTGTTTGGCATTTAGTGATCTACTGAATTTTCATTTCAAATCTGATTAAATAACATTTCATGTATATAGATTGTTTGACATTTAGTGATCTACTGAATTTTCATTTCAAATCTGATTAAATAACATTTCATGTATATAGATTGTTTGGCATTTAGTGATCTACTGAATTTTCTTTTCAAATCTGATTAAATAACATTTCATGTATATAGATTGTTTGACATTTAGTGATCTACTGAATTTTCATTTCAAATCTGATTAAATAACATTTTATGTATATAGATTGTTTGGCATTTAGTGATCTACTAAATTTTCATTTCAAATCTGATTAAATAACATTTAATGTATATAGATTGTTTGGCATTTAGTGATCTACTGAATTTTCATTTCAAATCTGATTAAATAACATTTCATGTATATAGATTGTTTGGCATTTAGTGATCTACTGAATTTTCATTTCAAATCTGATTAAATAACATTTCATGTATATAGATTGTTTGGCATTTAGTGATCTACTGAATTTTCATTTCAAATCTGATTAAATAACATTTCATGTATATAGATTGTTTGGCATTTAGTGATCTACTGAATTTTCATTTCAAATCTGATTAAATAACATTTCATGTATATGGGTTGTTTGGCATTTAGTGATCTACTGAATTTTCATTTCAAATCTGATTAAATAACATTTCATGTATATAGATTGTTTGGCATTTAGTGATCTACTGAATTTTCATTTCAAATCTGATTAAATAACATTTCATGTATATAGATTGTTTGGCATTTAGTGATCTACTGAATTTTCATTTCAAATCTGATTATATAACATTTCATGTATATAGATTGTTTGACATTTAGTGATCTACTGAATTTTCATTTCAAATCTGATTAAATAACATTTCATGTATATGGGTTGTTTGGCATTTAGTGATCTACTGAATTTTCATTTCAAATCTGATTAAATAAAATTTCATGTATATGGGTTGTTTGGCATTTAGTGATCTACTGAATTTTCATTTCAAATCTGATTAAATAACATTTCATGTATATAGATTGTTTGGCATTTAGTGATCTACTGAATTTTCATTTCAAATCTGATTAAATAAAATTTCATGTATATAGATTGTTTGGCATTTAGTGATCTACTGAATTTTCTTTTCAAATCTGATTAAATAACATTTCATGTATATAGATTGTTTGACATTTAGTGATCTACTGAATTTTCATTTCAAATCTGATTAAATAACATTTTATGTATATAGATTGTTTGGCATTTAGTGATCTACTAAATTTTCATTTTAAATCTGATTAAATAACATTTAATATATATAGATTGTTTGGCATTTAGTGATCTACTGAATTTTCATTTCAAATCTGATTAAATAACATTTCATGTATATAGATTGTTTGGCATTTAGTGATCTACTGAATTTTCATTTCAAATCTGATTAAATAACATTTCATGTATATAGATTGTTTGGCATTTAGTGATCTACTGAATTTTCATTTCAAATCTGATTAAATAACATTTCATGTATATAGATTGTTTGGCATTTAGTGATCTACTGAATTTTCATTTCAAATCTGATTAAATAACATTTCATGTATATGGGTTGTTTGGCATTTAGTGATCTACTGAATTTTCATTTCAAATCTGATTAAATAACATTTCATGTATATGGGTTGTTTGGCATTTAGTGATCTACTGAATTTTCATTTCAAATCTGATTAAATAACATTTTATGTATATAGATTGTTTGGCATTTAGTGATCTACTGAATTTTCATTTCAAATCTGATTAAATAACATTTCATGTATATAGATTGTTTGGCATTTAGTGATCTACTGAATTTTCATTTCAAATCTGATCAAATAACATTTAATGTATATAGATTGTTTGGCATTTAGTGATCTACTGAATTTTCATTTAAAATCTGATTAAATAACATTTCATGTATATAGATTGTTTGGCATTTAGTGATCTACTGAATTTTCATTTCAAATCTGATTGAATAACATTTCATGTATATTGATTGTTTGGTATTTAGTGATCTACTGAATTTTCATTTCAAATCTGATTAAATAACATTTCATGTATATTGATTGTTTGGTATTTAGTGATCTACTGAATTTTCATTTCAAATCTGATTAAATAACATTTCATGTATATAGATTGTTTGGTATTTAGTGATCTACTGAATTTTCATTTCAAATCTGATTGAATAACATTTCATGTATATAGAATGTTTAGCATTTAGTGATCTACTGAATTTTCATTTCAAATCTGATTAAATAACATTTCATGTATATGGGTTGTTTGGCATTTAGTGATCTACTGAATTTTCATTTCAAATCTGATTAAATAACATTTCATGTATATAGATTGTTTGGCATTTAGTGATCTACTGAATTTTCATTTCAAATCTGATTAAATAACATTTCATGTATATAGATTGTTTGACATTTAGTGATCTACTGAATTTTCATTTCAAATCTGATTAAATAACATTTCATGTATATGGGTTGTTTGGCATTTAGTGATCTACTGAATTTTCATTTCAAATCTGATTAAATAACATTTCATGTATATGGGTTGTTTGGCATTTAGTGATCTACTGAATTTTCATTTCAAATCTGATTAAATAACATTTCATGTATATAGATTGTTTGACATTTAGTGATCTACTGAATTTTCATTTCAAATCTGATTAAATAACATTTCATGTATATGGGTTGTTTGGCATTTAGTGATCTACTGAATTTTCATTTCAAATCTGATTAAATAACATTTCATGTATATGGGTTGTTTGGCATTTAGTGATCTACTGAATTTTCATTTCAAATCTGATTAAATAACATTTTATGTATATAGATTGTTTGGCATTTAGTGATCTACTGAATTTTCATTTCAAATCTGATTAAATAACATTTCATGTATATAGATTGTTTGGCATTTAGTGATCTACTGAATTTTCATTTCAAATCTGATTAAATAACATTTCATGTATATAGATTGTTTGACATTTAGTGATCTACTGAATTTTCATTTCAAATCTGATTAAATAACATTTCATGTATATGGGTTGTTTGGCATTTAGTGATCTACTGAATTTTCATTTCAAATCTGATTAAATAACATTTCATGTATATAGGTTGTTTGGCATTTAGTGATCTACTGAATTTTCATTTCAAATCTGATTAAATAACATTTCATGTATATGGGTTGTTTGGCATTTAGTGATCTACTGAATTTTCATTTCAAATCTGATTAAATAACATTTTATGTATATAGATTGTTTGGCATTTAGTGATCTACTGAATTTTCATTTCAAATCTGATTAAATAACATTTCATGTATATAGATTGTTTGGCATTTAGTGATCTACTGAATTTTCATTTCAAATCTGATCAAATAACATTTAATGTATATAGATTGTTTGGCATTTAGTGATCTACTGAATTTTCATTTAAAGTCTGATTAAATAACATTTCATGTATATAGATTGTTTGGCATTTAGTGATCTACTGAATTTTCATTTCAAATCTGATTAAATAACATTTCATGTATATTGATTGTTTGGTATTTAGTGATCTACTGAATTTTCATTTCAAATCTGATTAAATAACATTTCATGTATATAGATTGTTTGGTATTTAGTGATCTACTGAATTTTAATTTCAAATCTGATTGAATAACATTTCATGTATATAGATTGTTTGGCATTTAGTGATCTACTGAATTGTCATTTCAAATCTGATTAAATAACATTTCATGTATATGGGTTGTTTGGCATTTAGTGATCTACTGAATTTTCATTTCAAATCTGATTAAATAACATTTCATGTATATAGATTGTTTGGCATTTAGTGATCTACTGAATTTTCATTTCAAATCTGATTAAATAACATTTCATGTATATAGATTGTTTGACATTTAGTGATCTACTGAATTTTCATTTCAAATCTGATTAAATAACATTTCATGTATATGGGTTGTTTGGCATTTAGTGATCTACTGAATTTTCATTTCAAATCTGATTAAATAACATTTCATGTATATGGGTTGTTTGGCATTTAGTGATCTACTGAATTTTCATTTCAAATCTGATTAAATAACATTTCATGTATATGGGTTGTTTGGCATTTAGTGATCTACTGAATTTTCATTTCAAATCTGATTAAATAACATTTCATGTATATAGATTGTTTGGCATTTAGTGATCTACTGAATTTTCATTTCAAATCTGATTAAATAACATTTCATGTATATAGATTGTTTGGCATTTAGTGATCTACTGAATTTTCATTTCAAATCTGATTAAATAACATTTCATGTATATAGATTGTTTGACATTTAGTGATCTACTGAATTTTCATTTCAAATCTGATTAAATAACATTTCATGTATATAGATTGTTTGGCATTTAGTGATCTACTAAATTTTTATTTCAAATCTGATTAAATAACATTTAATGTATATAGATTGTTTGGCATTTAGTGATCTACTGAATTTTCATTTCAAATCTGATTAAATAACATTTCATGTATATAGATTGTTTGGCATTTAGTGATCTACTGAATTTTCATTTCAAATCTGATTAAATCACATTTCATGTATATAGATTGTTTGGTATTTAGTGATCTACTGAATTTTCATTTCAAATCTGATTAAATAACATTTCATGTATATGGGTTGTTTGGCATTTAGTGATCTACTGAATTTTCATTTCAAATCTGATTAAATAACATTTCATGTATATAGATTGTTTGGCATTTAGTGATCTACTGAATTTTCATTTCAAATCTGATTAAATAACATTTCATGTATATAGATTGTTTGGCATTTAGTGATCTATTGAATTTTCATTTCAAATCTGATTAAATAACATTTCATGTATATGGGTTGTTTGGCATTTAGTGATCTACTGAATTTTCATTTCAAATCTGATTAAATAACATTTCATGTATATAGATTGTTTGGCATTTAGTGATCTACTGAATTTTCATTTCAAATCTGATTAAATAACATTTCATGTATATAGATTGTTTGGCATTTAGTGATCTATTGAATTTTCATTTCAAATCTGATTAAATAACATTTCATGTATATAGATTGTTTGGCATTTAGTGATATACTGAATTTTCATTTCAAATCTGATTAAATAACATTTAATGTATATAGATTGTTTGGCATTTAGTGATCTACTGAATTTTCATTTCAAATCTGATTAAATAACATTTCATGTATATAGATTGTTTGGCATTTAGTGATCTACTGAATTTTCATTTCAAATCTGATTAAATAACATTTCATGTATATAGATTGTTTGGCATTTAGTGATCTACTGAATTTTCATTTTAAATCTGATTAAATAACATTTCATGTATATGGGTTGTTTGGCATTTAGTGATCTACTGAATTTTCATTTCAAATCTGATTAAATAACATTTCATGTATATAGATTGTTTGGCATTTAGTGATCTACTGAACTTTCATTTCAAATCTGATTAAATAACATTTCATGTATATAGATTGTTTGGCATTTAGTGATCTATTGAATTTTCATTTCAAATCTGATTAAATAACATTTCATGTATATAGATTGTTTGGCATTTAGTGATATACTGAATTTTCATTTCAAATCTGATTAAATAACATTTAATGTATATAGATTGTTTGGCATTTAGTGATCTACTGAATTTTCATTTCAAATCTGATTAAATAACATTTCATGTATATAGATTGTTTGGCATTTAGTGATCTACTGAATTTTCATTTCAAATCTGATTAAATAACATTACATGTATATAGATTGTTTGGCATTTAGTGATTTACTGAATTTTCATTTCAAATCTGATTAAATAACATTTCATGTATATGGATTGTTTGGCATTTAGTGATCTACTGAATTTTCATTTCAAATCTGATTAAATAACATTTCATGTATATAGATTGTTTGGCATTTAGTGATCTACTGAATTTTCATTTCAAATCTGATAAATAACATTTAATGTATATGGGTTGTTTGGCATTTAGTGATCTACTGAATTTTCATTTCAAATCTGATTAGATAACATTTCATGTATATAGATTGTTTGGCATTTAGTGATCAACTTAATTTTCATTTCAAATCTGATTAAATAACATTTCATGTATATAGATTGTTTGGCATTTAGTGATCTACTGAATTTTCATTTTAAATCTGATTAAATAACATTTCATGTATATAGATTGTTTGGCATTTAGTGATCTACTGAATTTTCATTTCAAATCTGATTAAATAACATTTCATGTATATAGATTGTTTGGCATTTAGTGATCTACTGAATTTTCATTTCAAATCTGATTAAATAACATTTCATGTATATAGATTGTTTGGCATTTAGTGATCTACTGAATTTTCATTTCAAATCTGATTAAATAACATTTCATGTATATGGGTTGTTTGGCATTTAGTGATCTACTGAATTTTCATTTCAAATCTGATTAAATAACATTTCATGTATATAGATTGTTTGGCATTTAGTGATCTACTGAATTTTCATTTCAAATGTGATTAAATAACATTTCATGTATATGGGTTGTTTGGCATTTAGTGATCTACTGAATTTTCATTTCAAATCTGATTAAATAACATTTCATGTATATGGGTTGTTTGGCATTTAGTGATCTACTGAATTTTCATTTCAAATCTGATTAAATAACATTTCATGTATATAGATTGTTTGGCATTTAGTGATCTACTGAACTTTCATTTCAAATCTGATTAAATAACATTTCATGTATATAGATTGTTTGGCATTTAGTGATCTATTGAATTTTCATTTCAAATCTGATTAAATAACATTTCATGTATATAGATTGTTTGGCATTTAGTGATCTACTGAATTTTCATTTCAAATCTGATTAAATAACATTTAATGTATATAGATTGTTTGGCATTTAGTGATCTACTGAATTTTCATTTCAAATCTGATTAAATAACATTTCATGTATATAGATTGTTTGGCATTTAGTGATCTACTGAATTTTCATTTCAAATCTGATTAAATAACATTTCATGTATATGGGTTGTTTTGCATTTAGTGATCTACTAAATTTTCATTTCAAATCTGATTAAATAACATTTCATGTATATAGATTGTTTGGCATTTAGTGATCTACTGAATTTTCATTTCAAATCTGATTAAATAACATTTCATGTATATAGATTGTTTGGCACTTAGTGATCTACTGAATTTTCATTTTAAATCTGATTAAATAACATTTCATGTATATGGATTGTTTGGCATTTAGTGATCTACTGAATTTTCATTTCATATCTGATTAAATAACATTTAATGTATATAGATTGTTTGGCATTTAGTGATCTACTGAATTTTCATTTAAAATCTGATTAAATAACATTTCATGTATATAGATTGTTTGGCATTTAGTGATCTACTGAATTTTCATTTCAAATCTGATTAAATAACATTTCATGTATATGGGTTGTTTGGCATTTAGTGATCTACTGAATTTTCATTTAAAATCTGATTAAATAACATTTCATGTATATAGATTGTTTGGCATTTAGTGATCTACTGAATTTTCATTTCAAATCTGATTGAATAACATTTCATGTATATAGATTGTTTGGCATTTAGTGATCTACTGAATTTTCATTTCAAATCTGATTAAATAACATTTCATGTATATAGATTGTTTGACATTTAGTGATCTACTGAATTTTCATTTCAAATCTGATTAAATAACATTTCATGTATATGGGTTGTTTGGCATTTAGTGATCTACTGAATTTTCATTTCAAATCTGATTAGATAACATTTCATGTATATAGATTGTTTGGCATTTAGTGATCTACTGAATTTTCATTTCAAATCTGATTAAATAACATTACATGTATATAGATTGTTTGGCATTTAGTGATTTACTGAATTTTCATTTCAAATCTGATTAAATAACATTTCATGTATATGGATTGTTTGGCATTTAGTGATCTACTGAATTTTCATTTCAAATCTGATTAAATAACATTTCATGTATATAGATTGTTTGGCATTTAGTGATCTACTGAATTTTCATTTCAAATCTGATAAATAACATTTAATGTATATGGGTTGTTTGGCATTTAGTGATCTACTGAATTTTCATTTCAAATCTGATTAGATAACATTTCATGTATATAGATTGTTTGGCATTTAGTGATCAACCTAATTTTCATTTCAAATCTGATTAAATAACATTTCATGTATATAGATTGTTTGGCATTTAGTGATCTACTGAATTTTCATTTTAAATCTGATTAAATAACATTTCATGTATATAGATTGTTTGGCATTTAGTGATCTACTGAATTTTCATTTCAAATCTGATTAAATAACATTTCATGTATATAGATTGTTTGGCATTTAGTGATCTACTGAATTTTCATTTCAAATCTGATTAAATAACATTTCATGTATATAGATTGTTTGGCATTTAGTGATCTACTGAATTTTCATTTCAAATCTGATTAAATAACATTTCATGTATATGGGTTGTTTGGCATTTAGTGATCTACTGAATTTTCATTTCAAATCTGATTAAATAACATTTCATGTATATAGATTGTTTGGCATTTAGTGATCTACTGAATTTTCATTTCAAATGTGATTAAATAACATTTCATGTATATGGGTTGTTTGGCATTTAGTGATCTACTGAATTTTCATTTCAAATCTGATTAAATAACATTTCATGTATATGGGTTGTTTGGCATTTAGTGATCTACTGAATTTTCATTTCAAATCTGATTAAATAACATTTCATGTATATAGATTGTTTGGCATTTAGTGATCTACTGAACTTTCATTTCAAATCTGATTAAATAACATTTCATGTATATAGATTGTTTGGCATTTAGTGATCTATTGAATTTTCATTTCAAATCTGATTAAATAACATTTCATGTATATAGATTGTTTGGCATTTAGTGATCTACTGAATTTTCATTTCAAATCTGATTAAATAACATTTAATGTATATAGATTGTTTGGCATTTAGTTATCTACTGAATTTTCATTTCAAATCTGATTAAATAACATTTCATGTATATAGATTGTTTGGCATTTAGTGATCTACTGAATTTTCATTTCAAATCTGATTAAATAACATTTAATGTATATGGGTTGTTTTGCATTTAGTGATCTACTAAATTTTCATTTCAAATCTGATTAAATAACATTTCATGTATATAGATTGTTTGGCATTTAGTGATCTACTGAATTTTCATTTCAAATCTGATTAAATAACATTTCATGTATATAGATTGTTTGGCATTTAGTGATCTACTGAATTTTCATTTTAAATCTGATTAAATAACATTTCATGTATATGGATAGTTTGGCATTTAGTGATCTACTGAATTTTCATTTCATATCTGATTAAATAACATTTAATGTATATAGATTGTTTGGCATTTAGTGATCTACTGAATTTTCATTTAAAATCTGATTAAATAACATTTCATGTATATAGATTGTTTGGCATTTAGTGATCTACTGAATTTTCATTTCAAATCTGATTAAATAACATTTCATGTATATGGGTTGTTTGGCATTTAGTGATCTACTGAATTTTCATTTAAAATCTGATTAAATAACATTTCATGTATATAGATTGTTTGGCATTTAGTGATCTACTGAATTTTCATTTCAAATCTGATTGAATAACATTTCATGTATATAGATTGTTTGGCATTTAGTGATCTACTGAATTTTCATTTCAAATCTGATTAAATAACATTTCATGTATATAGATTGTTTGACATTTAGTGATCTACTGAATTTTCATTTCAAATCTGATTAAATAACATTTCATGTATATGGGTTGTTTGGCATTTAGTGATCTACTGAATTTTCATTTCAAATCTGATTAAATAACATTTCATGTATATGGGTTGTTTGGCATTTTTCAGACAAGTACCCTGAACATACAAATCAACAAAATATTCAATAATATTATTTGACACATGCGAGTCTTTTTTACTTTTTTTGAAAATATAACTCACTGAGAATTCAGTTTTATGTAGTGTACAATTATATGCATTCACCATTCTTTTGTATTTTCCTTTCAAAGATCAGGATTGATGAGTCTAATATGCATTCAATGAGTTAGTATCGATATTTTCGACAAGATTTTTCTGGAGATTTAGGATCCTATAAGAGACAAGATATTAACCTTCTCTGTGTGTACTCTCATGTCTTGTCAAAGCACATTATGGAAAAAATATTAATTTGCACATTTTACAGGATAAAATATTTCTTTCCTAACTGCATCTACATGGTTTTGTAAACAGGAATTCTTTTAAAATAATGATAAATGTACATACAGAAAAATGAGATAGCAGTTATTTATTGATGCAGACTTTTCTTAATTCTTGTGGAAATGAAAACAACCATCCTTTTCTATAATAGTTTCAATCTGTAAATAAAGAAAATATGTTATCAAAATATTTTAACATAATTTATATTTGTATGCAATCAATTTCAGCAAACGAAATATTTTGTCGTTCAGTTTCGATGATAAATTGATATTGCACAATTTTGATGTGAAAAGAAAACTTTTTATCACAGACATGGAAAATTCTAAACCAACTTCTCCTGTTTAAAAATCTGGAATAATCAATCAAAAATCTTTCTAAAGATCTTGCTGAAAAGACTATATATTTCCAATTAAAATACCTTTAAAAATAGCAAATTGAGACGTAAAAGAAAGATTGTTACCAAACCGATATCCTCATATCACATTGGCCAAAAAGAAGAAAGGTAGAACTGAGTAATGCGAAATGTTATGTTACCTGGTGCTCTAAGCTCATATGAAAATCCGTCCGCTTTCCTCTCATATACATTCTCAGCTAAAATAAATTTGGCTTTTTGATTCTGCCAGTAGAAAGGGTAATTTCTTTTAGAGTCGACTTCTTATCTATTCTCAAAGTTATCAGATTTGATCAGACTCGTCTAAACCCAGAATCGAAATCAACTCATGAAAAGGATGTTTTCAAACACTGTATTGTAAACTCTATCAAAAACCTGCATTTAAATCTAGTAGAGATTTCTGTCCTCTCGATTTTGCAAACCGTTGCCTTTTTCGAAATACGAATATTTCAACAACATAACTGATTGTAAAAATATTAATAACTAAGTAACATGCGCCCATCTCTTCCAAAAGATAAGTACATTTTAAATAGTTCTTAATTCACAGAGATTGTGTTTATTCCAAATCATGCATTCTTCGTTTCCATGCCAACAACTTGAGATATTTTAATTAATTTCATTCACAAAACTTTATCTATTCAATACCATAACATATTATTGTTGGTATTTCAGGGTGTTTTGTTCATTGATATTTTATCCGACACAGTAGATAGAATTCAGTAATGGATAACAACTTTTACAACAATTTTGTCATTTCAATTACCAACAAAAACTTACCACTGTAAGTTTGCACTCATAAATAGGGCTTAATATGCCTCCCGCACACAAATTGCCAAGATTAAGATGGTTACCGCAAATTTGTTCAAATAATGCATGTTGCACACTCTAATATTGGCAGAGTCCACAACTCTCACAGATCTATATATGTTTCAGTCAAGAAATGTCAAATAATACAATACTTTATCTCTACAACACAATGTACTCTGTCACATTATCTAATGTGCAGGGGTCGGATTATTGATGATGGTTCCAGAAAGCCAAGACCGGCACTATTGCACAATACCACTGTAGAAGATATGAACAATTCTCACTCATATAATAAAAGCTGCTTGCCCTCTATAGTGGTTTCTTTTTATTGTGGGATGATAAGAAAGGGAAAGAACGTGTACCAAAACTAGATATGTTATCCAAAAGAGGAAAATAATCATAACAAAAGAGAAATCCGACATTTTAACTACTAAATGGTACAATGAGAGTCCCAGAATGATTGCTTACCCATTTGGACAGAGGTAATTGAAAGGTAAATATAATAATCTAGCATAACTAATATCCATGACTCATCTCATGTAGAGCAACAACTAATTCTAAAAAGATCTGCTGAATCTACTAAAAAGAAATTTCTAAATTTCTCAGACTAATACCTACTATTCACTTGTCACTGAATTTTATATCACAAATAATCAGTGTCATCTCTGCTCAAATCAGTGTGGCATGATAAACATCTATATATATATATGTATATATATATATATATATATATGCGTTAGAAAATACATCTAAATTCTACTTATCAGAGATGGTCCCAAATGATCAATTTCATTTCAATCTCAACATGGCAACTAGCAATGGTGGAAAAGCTCTATGCATGACATTGACTAGAATGTGACTCATATTATTATTTAACCGATCCCAATAAACATTATATACAGCATAATCACATTTACATATATACGGCATAATCACGTTGACAACACAGTTCTTGTTAGATAACTGAAGATAAGCAACGTTGAGCCTGGCCAATACCAGAAGGGTGACCATTTGGGAATACCATGTGCTATATATGTATACAAGTGTTGCGATCCATATACATATTTAGCTGTTAGTAAAAACGTGATAAATCATTGCACCACCTCTGAAGCTCGAGATTTGTCAACCTAGGCCTACTACTATAGGATGACTCAAGTCAATAAACATTCCTATGAGTTGTCAAGGCATAATGTTAAACTGCGGCTCTATTCGCTCATGATATCATCTTTTCAAAAATTAGATTCTTTGGTTTGTTTCTGTAAGCATGTATCTTTATCTTCTACTTTCTCTCTCTTTCGTTTTCTCTTTCTTTCTATAAGTTTGATTACTACTTTGTTTCACTAAGACTTTACGAAGGGAGGCACCCACACAGCATCTGCTCTGTCAGGCATTATTATTTACAGCAGTCATTAGAAACAACATATGGGAGCATGTAATAGCTACCAAGACCTTCCTCACTCTTCAGATTCATGAGACACTACAATCACCGAATATGGAATATATCGAGCCTAACAATGATTCAATGTGTTAGTATATGCATACACATTCATGCAGTCAGACCAATTTACAGTCATAACGACGATGAACAACTTCTAGTGAGTTTAACCAGTGATACACTTATGTTATATATCAGTGGCGGGGATGAATTGGCACTACTATAGAGGTTAACATAATGTTGAATGTTTGTATTGAGATGTTCAAAACTGTTGGTAATGAGGATAAAGATCTCACAATGTTCGGCCTGAATTAATCGTCCTTTAAAACACTTTTTTCTGAAACCCAATACTTGCATCAGATTGTCGATAAAAGTATTATTCAGTTCCACATACGAGCAAGATATTAAATTACTACAGGACTATGAAAAGAAGTACGAGAGTCATTCTTTTCAGCACATAAGGTCCTTAATGACATGCTGGCAAATGACTATATACAAGTAGTCACCAGACAGAAGCACAATGCAAAACTTGCAACATAATAGAACCATAGGGAACTTTTGATGACACTGGCGAACACTAAATTCCAATTCCAAAAACTTTGTGGCATATTCTAAATACTGTGACGAATTTCTTCAAGCTTCAAGGAAAAACACTATATAATATATTCATATAGATATATAAAATAAGCAAATATTTTATAACAATTTAATAACAAAAAACATAAGTAAACATTGTTTTGAATAAAGATTTGAAACGTATTTTTGTATCTTATTAAACGGCAACAAAGATTTTATTATATTGTCATATATGAATTAAAAAAATAGTTTTTTTAATCATTTTTGATCATCCATACTTGATAAGGAAGCTACATTAACTGCAGGGTAAACCGGAAGTGAGCACAGCAGTGTTATCTTCTAGAGTGCCCATTAAATAAAAAAAAAAACAATTTGTAAAAACATACCCACCAAAAAAAAATTTAATAAATCTATTATTATGAGAGCATATTTTTGTTTATTCCAAACATTTAAATTATTAATAAAATGTATTATTATCATATGATATCTATTAGTAATGGAGATTATGTATCTGTCTGAAGCCAAAAGTATACTATTTAAGACTATTGTATGTATCATGAAATAGTATAGTATATACTATTTCAGACTAATGTACTATCTTTAAATGCTCAATTCAGGGGCATAGTTTAGTATCTGTTCTTTTGTCATGATACCATCATCCCAGACATTAACTCCTCCTTTTTTGAGAGGTGTGGAGGTAGTGTAGTATCTGTTTTGTTGTCAAATTATCTTCCCATGCATTACCACCTTTTTGAGAGATGTGGAGTTAGTGTAATATCTGTTTTCTTGTCATGATACCACCATCCCAGGCATTATCTCCTCCTTTTTTGAGAGGTGAAGAGGTAGTGTAGTATTCGTTTTGTTGTCATACCATCCTCCCAGGCATTACCTCATCCTTTTTTGAAGGGTGTGGAAGTAGTTTAGTATCGGTTTTGTAGTCATGATACCATCCTCCTAGGATTTACCTCCTCCCCTTTTTGAGAGGTGTGGGTGTAGTGTAGTATCTTTTCTGTTGTAATGATACCATTTTCCCAGGCATTACCTCCTCCTTTAATGGGGAGCTAGTGAGGTAGTGTAGTATCTGTTTTTCTTACATGATACTATCCTCCCAGGCATTACTTCTATTTTTTGAGAGGCGTGGAGGTAGTGTAGTATTTATTATGTTGACATAATACCATCCTCTCATGCATTACTCCTCTTTTCTGAGAGGTATGGAATTTGTGTAGTATCCTGTTTTCATTATACCATCCTCCCAAGAAATACCTCCTAATTGTTTGAGAGGTGATGAGGTAGTATAGTATCTGTTCTGTTGTCATACCAACCTCCCAGGCATTACTTCCTCTTTTGTGAGAAATGTGGAGGTAGTGTAGTATCTGTTCTGTTTTAATGATACTATCTTCCCAGGCATCACCTTCTCCTCTTCTGAAAGGTGTGGATATAATGAGTATCTGTTCTGTTATGATTATACCACCTTCCCAGGCATTACGAACTCCTTTTTTGGGAAGGGGGTTTAGTATTTATTCTGTGCTCATCACACTTCCCTCCCAGAGATTACCTCTCCTTTACTTTTTTAGGCGGGTGATAGTGTAATATCTGTTCACTTGTCGTTATACTATTCTCCCATGCAATACCTCCTCCTTTTTTGATATGGGGGGGGGGTGTAATATAGTATATGTCTTACCTGCCCTCTGATTATTAAGTATAATGTTCTATTTCGAACGCACAGAAAATTCTATTTCAAGAGAGAGAGAGAGAGAGAGAGAGAGAGAAAGAGAGAGAGACAAGGCAGTGGCGCGTTATTTGATTAATAACATGTAAACAACAGATTCTCTTAAATTTATCGTACGACTCGCTAAAAAATGATATATTTCATTTGATATTTTGATTAAAACTTTTGGGTTATTTGTTTTTATAATATTATAACAAATTATGTTTTAAAGCACACATTTAAAGAATAAAATAATTTAATTTAAAAAATGATTGATTAAAAAATTACATTTTTTTGTAAGAACAACTAAACACATTTTACTGAGCAAATAAATAACTGTATTTCATTTTTTTAATTGTTGATTTTATTTTAGGTACACATTTTTTTCGATATGAAAAACTTGAAATATTATCCTCTTTTTACGACCTTAAGTGAGTTTAGGATTTTTTGTTTTACATTTGACGCCGTAAAGGGTAAATTTTGTTTCAAAACTGTTTTTATGATTCCGGTTTTATTTATTAAAATAAAGGATGGGGTGATTTTATTTCTTAAAAAAACAAACAAACAAAACCACAAATTTACTGAGCAATTAAATAAAACAACTAGCAAATATATGCGACCGGAAAAAGCATATAAAGATCATATAAAAGATCGTAAAACAAAGAAATTTAAGTAATACTTACTTTTTCATAATCTGAAATCGTATTTCTAAAATAAAATGTTATGTTACAGTTCGTGTTAAACCGGGTGTAAGTGTCATTCAAGATGGCGACCGGAAATGAAGGTTCGCAGAAATTTTAAATAGAGATAAAACAAAGCGATTTCGAAATTGTGTCGATCTTTTTGATTTCAGGGGGAAATATTATTAAATCATTTGAATATTTTACTATTTAAATAGACGTTTTTATTTTCCAGGGAAATGATGAGTTTGAAGGTGTAAACACTCAACAGAATGCTATGAAAAATTGTGTATAGGCGATAATGATGTGGTATATTTTTTAATATTATTAAATGAGGAAGCCTGTAATCTGAAGAAAAACACGTTTGAAATGTTTAAATATGCAAGAATAATGAAGATTTTAAGGGTACTAGTTCGTCTTTTACCTTAGTCTGTTTTTTACAACTTTTTACTGACCATTTTTTTCTTTATTCGGTGTACACTTATCTATCAGGCTGCTAGCGAATTCCGGGGTTTTAGGATTTTTTTTCAAATATTTTACATTTTAGGAGGGGGATCAGTTTCCAATGTAAATTCAACGTAGACTGATCCCCCTCTTTTTTTCCATCTCAATTTTAAAAAGAATCTTTATTTGGTGTACAATCACCTATTATGTCGATAGAAAATTCCGTTTTTTTTTAAATAATTCAAAATTTTTAGATTTTAACATGGGGGATCAGTTTTCAATGTAAATTCAACGTAGACTGATCCCCCTCTTTTTGACCATCTCAATTTCTTTTTAAAGTCTTCTTCTGTTTACAATTACCCATCATGTCGCGAGAGAATTCCGGGGTTTGGAGAATATTTTTCGAATATTTGAGATTTTAGGAGAGGGATCAGTTTTGACCATGTTGCATGTGTTGTTTATTCTTACGGGACAATTTTTTTTTTCGGTGTACAATTAACGGTAATACTTTTCAATACCAAGTAAGTAAAGTTTTGCTGTCAGTTTATTTTTAACCGTCATATTTTACAAGTGCTTGTTCATGTTACATGCTCGCTAATTGTACACCAAATAAAATTGTCCCGTAAGTATAAACATTCCCCAACCCCCGGAATTCTCTCGCGACATGATAGGTAATTGTAAACAGAAGAAGAATTTTTAAAATATTTGGGTGTAAGGGGATAACACCCGGGTTTTGCCACTTCTGCCTAAGAATGTCTTCCGTAGTCGACGGTGTACGTTGAAATTCAGTCCCTTATGTGTTATGTATTTTCGTTCTTTATTTATTTATATATTTTTATCTCCCTCCCACAACGGAAAAAATGTGACACAAGGTTTGAAAGAAGGGTTGAAAAGCCAGTACCTAGGAGGAAGAGCACTCTAGCCTACAAAAAATACTCGGGCAGCATTGTCAGAATTCCCTGGCAGGAGCGCCTCAGACGATTATTAATCAATCACCTTACCCCTTTCTCAAAGGTGAGCAGACAAAGACTTGGAGGGTTGACCTCCTAGAACTGTATTGTGTATTTTAAACATACGAAAATGTAGGTCGACACAGACGAACATCTGAAAAGTTATTTCTTTCATTGAAATATGTTTATTTACATAAATAATAATGAAAATATTTTTTTTTATAAATATGAAATAAATCAAATGAAATAAACGTCAGAGAATGTTTTCCTTTTACAAATACTCAAATGAATTTGTTTTAATATACACATTTTTAAAAAGAAAATATGTATTTGTTCAAAAATATGTGTCGTTCAATAGGTTTTACAAAGAAATCTCAATAAAACGTCTGATTATTCAATTATTTTTTTGTATTTCAACCATTTACATTATTAATAAAATGTAAAGTCTCAAATTAATATGAATTTAAAAATTTGTTTATCATTTCTAATCATCCGTACTTGAAATTTACTGCAGAATACACCGGAAGTCAGCGCGGCAGTGTCATTTTCTGGAGTGCTTATTTTTCTATTTATTTATTTCTACCATTTTTACTGTACAATTTGGTTCTGGTTCTATTTTTACTGAGTAACACAGAGCATACCGACAAATGTAAAGCTGGATAGCTTATCGACAGGGGTTGCACATTAAGTGGTCTTTGTATGTATTTGTAGCAGCAAAGTTTACACTTCGGTGTCAGAAATGAAAGTGCTTAGACTCGTTTCTGTGCACCCGGTTTGCACACGCATCCGCCAGAAATAATAAAAACAAATAATAATAGTTTGAACCAATCAGAGGATTTTTCTGAATTTATAGAAATTGTCATTTGGAAGCCACCTCGACTCCATATAAACCCACATTATTCCTTCCGCTGCATGTTTAGCCCAAATCCACGAGAGAGCTAATGTTATATCTATATATTTTGCCCCATAAGCGTGGAAGGAGGAGCGGGGGACTTGTCGGCACATGTTCCCCTACCAATTCAGGAAGAGGGTTCAGACGGCGGCGTTTGTCAAAAAGGGGTCACCAGGATGCTTGGCAGACGAGTCAGCCGACGCATTGGCGTGGGCGAAAGACTCAAGCAATCGGGTGAGGGAATGCTGCTGATATACAGAGAGCGGGAAAGTCGAAGCGAAAAAAAACACGAGGGGTATATCCCGGACCGGCGTGAAGAACGGACGTCTCTGAGAATATACCGCTCACCAAGCCGTCAGATTCAGACAAGTTATCCAGAGAGGACGCCTCTGAGAATCAACCGCTCACCAAGCCGTCAGATTCAGACAAGTTATCCAGAGAGGGCGCCTCTGAGAATAAACCGCTCACCAAACCGTCAGATTCAGAGAATTTATCCCCGCGCACAAATCAACAATAAATAAATAGGATTATCAAATCTAACGCGGAAGAAATGCAGCGGCACTAATACGACTGTCCATCGGACACCTAAGGAAACCCTGTCCAACAAAATTTGATTACGACCGACCAGTCAATCAAATATCCTATCCAGCGTCGAGATTATGTATAGCTCCGGACCCACAAAATCATATGAAACTAAGGGGCTTTAGGAAAAACATGCTGTGTAACTACGAGACGTATGGCAAAGGTTAAACATGAAGGTCACCACTAGGGAGGGGAGGTCTAACCGTGGCCTTCGTAAAGAGAAGGCCTTTCCATTAAGTCTCGTTTTTCTGCCGACATCACAGTGGTTGGTGCTAGGTGTCGCCCAAGGAGACGTCGAACTACCTGAAATGAACTGCTATTTTCAGGGATTAATAGAACTTCTCTAGTGTTTGTTTTTTTCATATTGACTCCCGTGCCTATGATCACAGGATCGAAAAAATAATGGTTCTTGTTCCTTAAAAGTCTGAAAAAATGTTTTTCTATCTTCTCATAATAGAGAGGTAATTAAGGGGCAATAACTCTGAATTGGAATTTTGAGTCTGAGTTTCTCTGTATTATCTGACAACTTTGATTTTATATTAAATTGCGATAATGGATTTAAATTTGTTCAAGTTTGAAGATGTGCTGTATTTTACTTCCGAAAAAGCGAAACAAATTGATTTCTTGCAAGCCCATGGGCTTATTTCTGGCGAAGAAACCTGCAGTTGTGGGCATAATATGAGACTTGTGCCATCAACCCTGAAAACAAAAAACTATTTAAATTTTCCTTGCTGAATTTCGTTCAGTGATTTCATTCATTACTAAAATCAAATTTAATCAAAATAAATTCTAAAATTTACCATTATTGTATTCTTTTACGTTCATTTATTAATAATTAATTTCCAGATAATTACTTTCGATGTAATATCAGCAGTTGAATAGAGTTATTGCCCCTTAATTACCTCTCTATTATCATAAGACAGAAAACAAATTTTTCAGACTTTTAAGGAACAAGAACCAAAATAATAGATGTATATATATAACAAAAAAGAAACTATTAAAAAATAAAGAAATGAACAAAAGTGATTGTCCGAAGCACTTGAAATTCTGTTAAATAATTTTGTCATAACAAAAACGTTTAATTATTAAGAACAAATGAAGCAGTAAAAGAACATTTTAAACATTTAACTAAATTATGCAACAGATTTTTTATAAGTTTTAATTTAAATTTATTTTATTGTTTGTATTGAAATTATTTGTTGGTGTGTTTTTTTGTTTGTTCGTTTGTTCCCATTCTAAACTAACACATTTATTTGTTTTCGTTTAAAACGGTTATATTGGAAATGTCAGCTATCTAAATAGCTGCCAAATTTTTGCGACTAGTTCTAGTTTGCCAAGCGGTGACAATGCAAATTAATCCATTGTTTTTATTTTTGTATATTTCCTTTTTGCTTTAATTTTTTTTGGGAAAAAAGAAAACAAATTCATGTTTTCAACAAATAAAAAAAAAAATCGCACAGCAAATTAATACAGTGAGTTAATACACAATTTCGCCTCCTAGTAGATCACAAGAAAACTAATCGATAACATTTGGCAGCTATTTGGGAGCTAACCGCTTCAATATGAACTTATAGTTGTTTCATTTTCTGTAATTATTAATTGTTTTAAATTATTTATCGTTTGTTTTGAATTTGTTTAAGCATTTTTCCCTTCGAAAGTTAAAAACACGTGATAACCAATAATATTTTCTATTCAACAAATAGGTTGATTTTGTAACTTGAAAAAATATAATCTTCATTTCTTGACTTTACATATTTATTAAAATAAAAAGATACACAAACATTGTTTACAGATTGTTCGCAAATAAAATAAACGAATTCTAGTTTTTAAAATCCATTAAAAATCGTAATGTGTATGTACTTTAACGTGGAAACGTCTAACCTATTCTTTTTGAATTCTTTTTTTTATTAATATTGAATAAAGTTCAGTTAGAGTGTAAATCGAAGCGTGTTCCTTTTTTCATTAATATTGAATAAAATTCAGTTTAAGTGTAAATCGGAGCGTGTCCTTTTTTATTAATATTGAAACGAATTTAATCCATCAAAAATCGCGATGTTTTGTACTATAACGCAGACACATCTGAACTATTCTTTTTGAATTAATTCTTTTTTATAAATATTGAATATAGTTCAGTTTGAGTGTAAATCGGACCGTGTTCTTTTTTTCTTTATTTTTAAATTTTTTTATAGTTTCTAAACTTTTTTAAAGCTATGATTCATTATCAACAACCAAAATTTTGACATGTCTCGGCTGCACTTAAGTGTATACTTTTCTTTAACCTAAATACTAACTGTCCGTTCGGGATGACGATGCGAAAAGAAAATTATTAGACCATAAAAAGTTTATTTATCATCTAATCTCCCGGAATCATTCAGAATCTCACAGAATAATTCAGTAAAAAACTAGTCAACGATAAGTGTTAGATGGATAGATTCCGACCCAGAAAACAGCAATTCTTACCACTTTGTCACTCATGAAATGTGAGGACTAAAGGACAAAATAAGATAAGCTTGAGTACAAGGCTGCCGACAGTAAAGCAGATGTCCACTTTCTACTCTCCTACTTTATAGTCCAAGAGACTGTTGAAAGTCGATTTATAATCCAATCTCACGGAATCATTCAGAATCTTCTCGAATCCTCTGGAATCTCGTGTAAATGAAAAATCAAGTCATTTGCCCCTCGGGTAATTACGTGTGAATATTCTGAAAATCCTTGTAAATTGTGTAATGACTGAATGAATGAGTGAGTGAGTGAGTTCGAGGAGACTGAGTTTGCTTTTGATGAAGCTTTATTTATTTCGTCCCTTGGTTCCAGTGTTTCAGCAGTGGGGATAGCAGCCGCCAAGGAATCCGTCTCGGCGTATGAACTTAGCTGTTTTGGGGCTATCTCTAGCGTCAGAGCCTGGTCGTAGGCTATGTAGGTCGAGTTTCTTATTCTCTAACAGCCTTTGCCTAATGTGGGATGACGAAATCCCATTCATGAACGCATTCCTGGTGTATTCATCTCTCGTCTGTATGGCTGTAACGGCCTGGAAATCACAGTCCTTAGAGAGCGTTTTTAAGGACTGTAAATATAGGTCAACACATTCGTTAGTCCGTTGCCGACGAGTCGCCAATATATGCCGGAAGAAAATGCTGTTTCCGGGCTGGACGAAAACCTTTTCCAGAACATTCATAGCTGCTCGGTAATTGTCGCAGTCCGAAATGTGCTTATCAATTGCCGGCAACACGAGGTTGATTAATAAATAGACTTTTTGTTCGTCCGTAAGCTGAGAGCTGTGGGAGGGAGATAAAAAATAAAAAATAAAGAAATAAATAAAATACACAACACATAAGGGACTTATTTTCAATGTACACCGTCGACTACGGAAGACATTCTTAGACAGAAGTGGCAAAACCCGGGTGTTATCCCCTTACACCCAAATATTCAAATGATTGAAGAATATTTTTCCTGTTAAATTGTCGCTCGCACTTCATTGTGACTTCCGTTAAGTCCGATTGGCGGTAAATACCCTGAGAATGTCCCTCGTGATTAATTATCTTTTAATAATTCTTTACCATAGCCGGAGTAAATAATATAAGAATAAAACAAAAATAATAAAAATAATACAACGAAGTTTTTTTAACAAATAATTAACTTTTTAATATTTTAATAAACAAATAATTAACTTTTTAATATATTAATAAACAAATAATAAACCGAATTTTGTTTATTTTTTAGAATTCTTTAATAAATATTTTACTAAGAATTAAAAAAAATAATCAACTTTCTTCAAACAACTATAAACAATATTTACATTAAAAAACTTCTTTATGTTTTCTTTTTATATATTTTATCAAAAAATTAAATAAACTCATTGTGACATTTTCATTTATATTTTTCTTTTGTGCTATTTTTCCTATTAATCCGTTAGTGCCATTTTATCTATGCCATTGTTACCGTGCTATTTCCAATTCTATTTTTATCTGTGCCATTTTTTGTACACAAATTTACGCTCTAGACGCCCACACATGCGAACACACATTATCCCCAACATGTTTAAAATGATTGGCGATTGTCTATAATTTCAAACAGAGAAACAAGGTGTGAAAAAACCCAATAGTCAAACGTATAACTGTTACCAAAATAAACGTCCTCGTGTTTGTCTGTCCTGTGAGCTGCAGATGAAGAAAAAGAATTCAACATGGTGTCCTTTATTACATACAGTTCACGCGGAGTCTCACGGAGTCTCGCGAAGTCACATTGCACGCATGCAAATTAGGTGTGCCTCAGCCTAATAAACGGTGGTCTCTTACCGTCTTCAACGAAACGGTGAGAAGTAAGTGCACGTGTGACGAACGTACAGATCTGCTTTGGAAGCTGACAGAGAACTTTGTGATCTACGGACAGAGTGATTTGCGTTTCTTTAGACCTTCGTTTTTTTTACTCCAGAGTGATTTGCGTTTTGTTGGACCTTCGTTATTACTTCAAGCTATTTCGGCCATGGACAAATTCGACTTGAGATTAATACCCGAGTTCGACGGCTCCCCCTCCGGACCCTCTGTAGTCGAGTGGTGGGAGAAAGCCGAGCGCGTCTGCAGACTTTGCAAGATAAAGGATCCTGCACTGGTCATCCCACTGAGGCTGACCAAAAGAGCATATTCGGTGTATCAGCAGCTCGGAGACGAAACAGGCCTGGAAGAAGTTAGGCAGGCGCTATACGCAGCCTTTGTTGTCGACCCTTTCGTCGCCTGGAGGCAGTTCACCGAACGGCGGCTTGGGTTAGATGAGACTGTGGACGTCTACCTGGCCGATTTGAGGAGGCTAGCCGCGCCGTTCGGTGGAACAAGCGAGCAAATACTGGGATGCGCTTTTTTGACTGGACTCCCAGACAGCGCCACCAGACTGCTGCGAGCATCGTCCAGACTCAGTGAGATTGGGCTTGACGAGTTGTTGGCCAGAGCCCGAAACATTTTGAAAGAGGACACAGAGCCGGTTTCGGCAGCTGCAGAAGAGTCTTCACCACCAACAGAAGACGTTAGATGCTACAAATGTGGCGGGCCGAACCATTTTTCAAAAGACTGCCGAAGCCAAAGCGGTGCAAAGGACGCGCCCGATCAAGGAACGTTAAAGCGCGTGCGTTGCTACCGGTGCAACAAGCTGGGTCCCGTGGCAAGAGGTTGTCCGGGAAACGGGCAAGGGGAGTAAGCTATAGCGCCAGTCTTCTCCCCAGATCGTCGCCAAATAAGGCACTACCTGCAGTGAGCGTGCGCGTAAACGGGCGTGAGCGCTTCGCGCTCGTAGACACCGGTGCACGCAGACCCTCGTGTGCAAGGCATGCTGTGACGCATGTGATGAGGAAAAGGGCCCCGGTATTGACGGTTGGTGGTGGCTCGATTACCTCTTGTGGCTTTAGCATCATTCGCGCAGGTGTCGGCGATGGGCCCACAGTAACCGTACAAGCCTTGGTTGTAAACGGTGACCTGCTCGGTTATGACCTGCTCCTGGGAATGGACGTCATCAAGGAATTGGGTGGTTTACGCATTGATGGTGAGGGTAGGGCACATTTCGCAAAAGCGGGCCTTGCTCTGAGTGCAGCTATGAAGCTGGAAGAGCCTGATTTTTTTGCAGAATTCGACCAGCACACGAAGTCCTGGACAGCCTCCTGGAAGTGGTCGGAGGAGCAGCCACCCGAGAAATAATGCAATAAGGTGCCAGAATATCAAATTCCCCCCGGAGCTCGTGCAGAATACGACAAGGAACTACAAACTTGGATTAGTAATGGATGGCTAGTTCCTTATTCAGAGAATGAATTGGGTCCCCCAAAGTGCCTGATCCCGTTAATGGCGGTTATTTAACAGAATAAGGGAATTGAATGAGCACGTGGACCCTTTTACAGCTCGCGTGGCCGTATGCACTGAAAAGTAGGGAATGGCGGGAAGCGGGATCTAATATATCTGTACTGGATCTTCGCAAAGCATACCTTCAAGTGTGTGTACCCAGATCACTATGGCCCTATACAACGGTGCTCATCAAGGGGGAAAGGTATTGCCTAACGCGCATGGGATTTGGACTTAATGTGGCGCCATCAATTATGCAAATGATTGTTGACGCCATTCTGACTAAGGATGAGCGCATTCAGCGGGTAACATCTGCATATATTGATGACGTGTACGTGGACGAGGAAATTGTATCTGCGGCGCGCGTGAGGGAGAATCTCTACAACTTAGGCCTTCTCAGCAAGGAATCGGAAAGGCTACGGGATGGCGCACGGGTACTTGGTTTTCAGGTCTGGGAGGAAGATGACGTTCTGTATTGGAAACGAGGAAATGAAACCCCGGACATGCCTTGTGTTGTCACACGACGAAACGTATTTTCCTTGTGTGGAAAGTTAGTTGGACACCTTCCTGTGGGCGGCTGGCTTCGTGTTGCGAATAGCGTTTATCAAGCGGAGAGCCTCCGACGTCACCACTGGATAAGATGACAAGTCTCATGACGTCCCTCTCAATACAATGCTCAAAGAGGTCCTCACCAGAGTGCACAAGGAAGACCATGCGCGGGGCAGATGGTGCGTCGACAGCCAGAACCTTAGTGTGTGGATTGATGCAAGCTCTCTCGCCATTGGCGTATCGGTGGTCCATGATGGAACGGTGGTGGAAGACGCTTGCTGGTTACGCCCAGAAAAGGACTCCCAGCACATAAACCTGGCAGAACTTGATGCAGTTATCAAGGGGATAAACTTGACAATCCTTTGGAAGACGACCACCCTGCGACTATTCACAGATTATGCTTGCATCCATGTGGATTTCAGATACTCTCACCAGGAGAGCCAGAGTACGAACCAAAGCCACGAGCGAGATGCTCATCCGACGGCGGCTCGACACGATCATGAAGCTGGTGAACGAATACACGCTGTCAATAAAGGTGTCCCTGGTCAAATCCAGCCTGAACAAAGCAGATTGTTTTACGAGAGTACCTCAAAGATGGCTTGAGGCCAGAAGAAAGACTATTGAACCCGTGCAGCCCGCCTGTGCCGCTTCCGTGAGCCCCGTTCGATCTAATCACATCAAAGAAGTATACAACAAACCGGGCACCCTGGGGTCAAGCGGACCCTATATTTCGCTAAGTTGGTTGAACCAGGGGTACAGAAGGCAGACGTCAGGAAAGTGGTTAAAGACTGTGTAGCATGCCAATCCATTGATCCAGCACCCGTTCGCTTGGAGAAAGGAAAGCTGGGAGTGAAAAGCCATTGAAGCCGGCTGGCGATGGATATTACTCACCACAACGGCGAGGATTTCCTGACTCTCATAGATTGCGGTCCATCCAGGTTTGCGATATGGCGCATGCTGCGCCGACAAGATGCAGCCATCATCGTCCGTCAGTTAAACTATTTTTCTTGAACGTACCCCCCCACGGAGATATTAACCGACAATGGCGCTGCATTTACCAGTGAGCAGTTCAAAAAGTTTGCTGATGGCTAGGGAGTACACCTGAGGTTTCGATGCGCCCTAGTACCGAGTGGAAATTGGGTCATCGAGCGGAATCACAGAACCGTCAAAACCATCGCGGCCAGGACGGGCTGCACGTTATTTGAGGCAGTCTACCTGTATAAAGTAACCCCAAAGGATAATGTTCACCCTCTAGAGCTCCGGTTGACACCTTGACAGGTATCACGCCAGGGTTAAAGGCATAGAGACTAACCCACTGCCCGAACTGGAAGTAACCAGAGAGAAACTGAAAAAAGGGGATGGCGTCTGGATTAAGAACCCGCGCGGCAAATGTACGACGAAATACGGAATTGGACGCATCACTGAGGTAATCAGCCCACAGGCGGTGCGGGTTGACGGTATGCCCCATCACGTTAGAGACCTACGGTTAGCAACGCCACCATCATTGGACAACAAGAGCGAGTCGGAGTCAGAGAGCAGTGAGGCATCGCTCTGGCTTGCAGCAGCCCCGTCGGACAGTGACTCGGATATCAGCAGTATCCCAGCGGACGCGATGTTTCTCGACCCTCAGACCACGGACAAGAGCACAAGCGAAGATGAGGCTTGCTTTGTCCCCCTCCAAAGAAGCAACCCGCGAAGGCGATCGATGCCTCCGTGCCATCTCTGTTACTATGAGATCAGGGGGGAGTGTGGGGAACGTGAAGGGGGCTTACCTGCGAAACGTTCTCGTGTTTGTCTGTCCTGTGCACTGCGGATGAAGGAAAAGAATTCAACATGACGTCCGTGAACCTTTATTACATACGGTTCACGCGGAGTCTCGCAAAGTCACATTGCACGCATGCAAATTAGGTGTGCCTCAGCCTAATAAAAGCAAGTCTCTTATCGTCTTCAACGAAACGGTGCGAAGTAAGTTCAACCAGTACGTTATTACGTTCAATTATTTTGCATTGTAAGTTCGCTGTTATTATCTTTATTTATTGTTGCCGTTATATATTGTTAAAGTTGTTGATTTTTTATTGTTACTCCTTATTTTTTCTTATTTGGAGTTCGTTATTTTTTTTACTTTTCTTCGGCTATGGTGACTGCCAGCTGTGTGCCGGCGGAGACTCCTGCAAGCTGACCCCAGAGGCGGAGAACATTATGGTAAACCATCATAAGAAAAATTACCGCCATCTAGTCACTTTAAAAACTGTTCATAAAAAGGACATCACCAACCCGGAAAATTTCCCTGATGCTGACAGACTCCTAACTGTAGTCAGATCCAGAGAAGAGGCGAAAGGTGTTTGGTCCATGATGGAGGAGGCTAATAACTCCTTCAAGATTTCGCCCCTCTAGCATTTTATAACGACGATGAACTGAAACAACTTAAAAAGTATTGTGTTGGGAGGGTCCCTGTTCGTATTCATCCAACATTCTATAGGGTGATCAAATTAACCTTCTCCTTAGACATTGGAGGTTTGTCCCCGGACGGTCTCATCACTACTGAGATGGGACTTTGTTCTCTGGGAAAATCTGTCAGTGTCCTAAAATCGTCTATGTTCGCTTCGAGTGCTCAACTCTAAAGCTCTATAATGGCACTCAGATTAGCTAGCCTAAATGGCCGAGGGTTGAGGGACACCGCTCGTAAACTTCGAGTTGTACGTGACCTTCAACGACTCGGCCTGGATGTATGTTGTTTGCAGGAGACCCACTTTATTCCCAGTGATTATCAAGGTGCGCTGGCTAGAGACTTTCAGCTCTATTCAGCTTACTTTGATACTCACTCAAGAGAGGTTTCCTGGCTAGTCAAGCGTACACTGAATGCGTCGTGTGACCCAATCTATGCGGATCCTGAGGGAAGGCTGTACGTTCTTGATGTTACCGCAAGGATGTGACTTTTCGACTTATTGGGGTTTATGCGCCCAACACCAATTCTGAGCGGGTTTCTTTTTTTCGGTTGATCGAGCCCTTTATGGATACGTCTCGTCGGATAATTCTAGCGGGAGACTGGAACGCGGTCCTGGATCCCGATTTAGATCGCTTAGGAAATCCTAGGGGAACTAACATGATCGGGGATGTTAAGGCACTTCGTGACTTTATCGATGTTCGATCTTGTCGATAAATTTCGAAATGAAAACCCCGTGATATAGTATGAACTTGGACTGCTAGGCGCGGCTCCGATTTAGGGCAACGTTCGAGCTACCTTGATCGGTTCTTAATTAGGAGAGTCGATTTAGGGCTTTTAGATTGTCCAAGTTTTCATAACATAGTTTATTCGGATCATAGGCTTGTCCGGGTTCGGGTAAACTTAGATAGTCCTAAGCCTAGATTGGCTGGGTACTGGAAGTTCAACACATCGTTGTTCGATTTGGAGGACTTCCAGGAACAGCTTTTACTAACAGTACTGAGGGAATTGACGGGTGCCATCATTGGGAATAAGTGGTGGGGCCCCCTTTAGAATGTTATTAGGTCCTTCGTTGCTGATTATAGTCGTCGACTCAACCTTTGATCTAGGGCAACGAAAGTGGCACTAGAAGCTAGATTAGATCGGGCGGTTGAAGCGGGGGATAGCGTTACCTTTACTTTAGCTAAAACGGAACTGAACTCCTTGGACAACAAGGCAGATCAGGGATTGTTAGTTAGGGCTAGGTTAAAAAGAGTGCCGCACGAGGCAACAAACATGGCCGCGTCACTGCGTGCGGAGGAACGCCAACGGTCTACTGATCGACACATCGCCAGTGTCACATTATCGGATGGGCGTCTCGTGACTACAAACGACGGGATTTTGGAGGGCTTTCGCTCTTATTTTCAGGATCTTTTTACCAAGGAGCCCGGTCTGACAATGGCTTAGTTCGACGCCTATTTAGCTGACTTTTCTCGTCTCGAGGGGACCGAAGCAGCTAGGTGCGAAGGGTGTATAAATGAGGATGAAGTCCTGGAGGCCCTGAAACAGGTTGGGCTTGATAAGTCTCCGGGTATCGAGGGTCTGCCTTACGAACTGTATTTTAGGTTGTCGCCCATTTTTGTCCCCCTGCTGGCTGTGTTGTTTAACTCCTGGTGTAGGAACGGGTCTATCCCCCAGTACTTTACCAGGGGTATCATCAAATTGCTTCGCAAGGACAAAAGTGGTGGGGATGGTATAGGTAATTTCCGGCCCTTAACAATGTTAAATACAGAGTTAAAGATTTTGGCCAAGATTTAAGCCAACCGTCTGCAGGTTGTCTTGTTTCGTCTAATAAGTCCCGAACAGACTTGTGCTCTTAAGGGTCGGATTATTCAAGATAACTTGCACATGGTACGCTTGATCATAGAGAAAGTCGACACTGAAGCCGCGCTGATCAATTTAGATCAGGCCAAAGCATTCGATAGGGTCGATCATCGTTACTTGGAGGCTGTCTTGTCTTCGGCTAGATTTGGTCCCCATTTTCTCTCCTGGATTCGCCTCTTTTATACAAACCCCGGTGCGTTCGTTGAAGTGAATGGAATGAGGTCGAAGCCTTTCGATTTGTCCAGATCTATTCGTCAGGGAGTCCGCTTTCACCGATGCTTTATGTGCTTGCGTTGGAGCCTTTCCTTCGCAGGCTTAGGGTGAATCCGGTCCTTCGTGGGATTACTTTGTCTGGTGCTTGCTCCATGATTAAGTACTCCGCCTATGCCGATGACGTCACTGTGCTTGTAACGAACAGTGCTGAGATTAGGGTCGTAGACATGGCAATAAGACAGTATGAACAAGTGACAGGGGCCAAAATCAATTGCGACAAGTCTGTTGGCTTACGCATTGGTGCCTGGAGGGGTGTCTCCCTTCAGGGGCCCTTTGGCTGAACGGATGGACCTTGCAAGATACTCGGCGTCTGGTTTGGTCCCGATCTGCAGTTGGAGAAAAATTGGTCGGAAATGTTGAAAGCGGTTATGGCTGCAGTCCGTCTGTGGTCACTGAGAAATCTGACTTTAAAAGGAAGAGCGGAGGTGTGTAATTCTCACATTTATCCTCTCATCCTCTACCGTCTTTCAGTGCTCCCTCTGCCGGCACACACACTAATTGAATTAGTGAAGGCTCTTTTCGAGTTTTTGTGGTGCGGAAAGCAGCCCATGGTTCGCCGGGAGATCTGCTACTTGCATCCGTCTGAAGGCGGTCTGGGTATGCCAAGCGTTGAGATTCGCGAGTGTCGACAGTCCTTGAAGTTCCTTCTAAGGGTGTCAGAAAGCCTTTCTGACACCCGACTGTTGTCTCGTAAAGCTCTATATCGGGTTATGGTGAGCGGATCTGTTTGTGACAGTGTTAGTGAGGAGTTCGGTCTTACGAAGGGAGAACTTCGCTTGATCTGGCCTTGGGCGCCTGGGTAGAAATGTTTCGATAATTACTCACCTGGCTGATAATAAGAAATGCACCCTGGGTCGGCAAAAGCTTTACCTAACGGGATTAAGAGATACACCGAGTTGTGTCCGATGTGGTGATTGGGAGGAAACGACCAGTCATGTTTTCTTTCATTGTCCCATTGTTCGCCCGCTGTGTGAGTTAGTCGAAGGCTACACGGTTCGCATGTTGAACGGACAGTTCTTCGTTCTGGAGTCTTTTTCGACATGCTGCAATTGGGCACCGACCATGAAGTGGGAGGAACGTTATGTGTTTCTTTGCCTACTAGCCGTTATGAGAGGAGTGATTTGGTCGACACGTCAGAAGGAATTTTACGGGGAGGAGACCTTCACTGCTCCCCAACTTGTCCTCATTTTCCAGTCTCGCCTGAAAATGCGTATCAAGCTGGAAAAGGTGAAACTCCCTTCTGCAAATTTCAACGAAAGATGGGTGAAAGTTGCGCGTTTGTGTCGAGTGAATGGTGCCTATTTTGAGTGGTACTTGGACGTGCCTTAGACTGAATATTGGGTAGTCGAAACGAGCACTGACCCTTTTATTTGACTCAGTTAGGCAAGATTAGATTTTGTTTTGTTTTCTTCCCTATTTTTAACTTAGCTAGAGGTATGTAAGTTATCATAGGTCCCCTTTTCTTTTTTTTCTTTTTTTCTCGTCCTCTTTTATTTTATAATTCCCATTCCCGACCCCAATTAGGTGACTGATCTGTTGTTTTGTCAGAGATGCATGACCATTTCGTAATTTCGAAAGTGGTGTCAGAATAAAGCTTTCATGTCCTGCATCGCTTTTTTTCGACTGGCAAAACTACTTATCGGCCACATTTTTTAGTGGGAGGTTTTTATACTAACACTTAATTTTATTTATTTTGTCATTGCATTGTATATATATATGTCCCCCACTTCCCATTTTCATGTATATATTTTGTCATTTTTGGGTTTTAAGTAGGTAAATCATGGAGTAAATTTGTTTTGGTGATTGTGACTAGTTAAGTTAAGAATGTTAGTTAGGTCAACATTTTCCCCATCCCCCTTTTCGGCCTTGTGCCACATTTGAAAATATTTTTTCAATAAATATCAACAGTGCGAAGTAAGTGCACGTGTGACGAACGTAGAGATCTGCTTTGGAAGCTGACAGAGGACTTTGTGATCTACGGACAGAGTGATTTGCGTTTCTTTGGACCTTCCTTTTTTTACTCCAGAGTGATTTGTGTTTTTTTGGACCTTCGTTATTACTTCAATGGCGCCATATTTTACTCGATGTAAACCCTCCATGTCAGTTATTTAACAACTCAAAGATGCGAAAATTAAACAAAAATACAGCTAATAACAGTCACCAATCGGCCGAAAATTTTATATTCAACAGATTCATGTTTTTATTTGCTGATTTCTTTTTAAATTTTGGATTTTCACATCAAGGTTTTTATTTCCGAGGTTTCACATCGAGTAAAATTCAGCAACATCTTCAATCCTTCAAGTTTGCAAGGCTCCGAATACAAGGATTAAAAAAAAACTGTAATTAAAGCAGTTTAAAATACTTTAAAACACAAAAGAATTAAGCGGGTAAATAGAAAACTAACTTTTATTGCCTTTGGTAACAGTTATTTGCTATCTGTTTTTTTTTGTTGTTGTCCCCCCCCCCCTTTAATACTTTTTTCGTCTTGAGCTATACAAAAAAACATGGCGCGATGAGCTAAAGATACTACTTCCGGTTTGTTTTTATTGAAATATCGATTATTCTTGCATATTTAGACATTTCAAACAAACGTGTTTTTCTTCAGATTACATGCTTAATATGCTTTAATAATATTTTTTTTAAATCACATCATTATCACCTATAAACAATTTTTTATAGCATTCTGTTGAGTGTTTACACCTTCGAACTCATCATTTCCCTAGAAAATAAAAACTATTTAAATAAAAAAATATTTAATTGATTGAATAATATTTCCCCCTGAAATCAAAGAGATCGACACAATTGCGAAATTGCTTTGTTTTATGTCTATTTAAATTTTCTGCGAACCTTCATTTCTGGTCGCCATCTTGAATTTATACTTACAGCCGTTTTGACTCGATCACTAACATAACATTTTATTTTAGAAATACGATTTCAGCTAATCAAAAAGTAAGTATTGCTCAAATTTCTTCGTTTTACAATCTTTTAAAAAGTATGCTATCAACTTCTTGAAAGTGAAGAAAAAACGTTTTTTTTTAATTTAATTTTTACTTAAATTTCTTTGTTTTACGATTGTCTAAAAGGTAGGTACGTGCAAAATTAATGGCCGCTTGCACTGACCCTCGTTCTTAAAAGTGTCTTTTCTTAATTTTTTAAAGCAGTTTTCGTTTAACTTTTGATTGTGTTTGAAAGATAAAAGCCTAATGTTATTATATAAAAGGAAACAAATGTATATTTACGTTTGAAAAAAAATTAGAATTAAAAATGTTGTCAAAAACCCCTATAAACGTTAAAAATTGATCAAAACTACAAATTCAATAAAACACGTTTTAAATATGTTGGAAAGATAAATATCAATTTTTAGGAACTATTTCAAAGAAAATTATTAAATTTAGTCTTAAGAGAGTGAATTAAAAAAAATTGACCTTCATTTTTCTACTAAAACTTGTCGAATTATCCAAAATAAAAAATAAAAGATACGTCACGGACGCATTTTGTTGTTTTATGTTAGTGTAAACAAAATTTGGCGACCAAATCTGAAAGTATGGAAGCCCTGAACTGCAGTAATATTTATTTTTATTTAAACAAATTTATATGGAAGTTATGCTTTATAGAAATTGAAAAATGATTAGACCTTAATTTCTTTATTTTTTAAGGTTACTAAAAATATGTCTACATTAAATGGACAAGTATGGAAGACACGAATTTATTATTTTTTTGAACAGAAGTTTTTTTAATAATTTTCCCATATTTTTATTTTATGTACTGATTCAGATTAGGACCCAAGCTAACTCTGACCCTAAACCTGTTACATGTCTGGAGTTTGGTTTCAGCATTTGCCAATTTTTTTTTCATGTTAGATATTCTAGCATGCCACTTTTGTTTTGTACTGTTGAATTTTCTTTTTAGGAAGGAAAGTTCTTTTTTTACTTTTGCTAGTTTTGTTAACAAAAGTTTATTAGTTGGAGAAGTAGAGGCAGAAGCAATGGATGCAGTTGTTGATTTAGTATAAATCCGAGAGGTGTTAGTTGTAGTCCAGAGGATACATGCATGGGCTTCAGTTTTGCACACGTTTTTGAAGGCGGTTAAATGTAAATTATGCCTTTTCTTCAATTTACAAATCATAGAACTGGTTATTGGTGGGTAACCATTTCGTCTGTTTTCCACAGTAGCCCATTCTTGTATTCTATTCTGTGAAAAATCCTTATCGATAAATTTCTTTACTATATGCCCAACTAAAACTGGATGAGAATTCTGAACTTAGGATACTGCTCCTGGATATATGATAGCATAGACATCTAAAAATTAAAAGAAAATGTAATGATAAGAAAGTTAATTAATTAAATTTTTCTGTAATGAAAAAAAAAAGAAAATCTTATTTAATTATAATATTTTCGAATGTACAGAATTAAGATTTTAATTATTTTATCTACAAAGATTTATATTTAATGTTATAACTTAATGGAAATGTTTAAAAAATAATAATGGTGCTTCTTTAAGCATATCTGTAAAAAAAAAGCTAAAGAAATTATTTACCAATGATTTCCTTAGAATTTGAAATAACTTTTTCAAATGTTAAAATTATTTTTACGTTAACGTGACGAAATCCTTCAATTTGATCAATTATTTTTACATGATCATTGATTAAAAACTTGAACAATTACATTACTCGATTTATTTTTATAGAATTAATTTAATTTTAAAATACATTAATTCTTTAAAAATCAAACTTAATGGGTATTTTTTTTATTTTAAGATAAAATAGTATTTAATTTTCAGTGTGAAAAAGTAAATAAATATTCATTGAAAAAAGTGGGAGTAGTGAGAGTGAATGGTGGGAGGTCTAATTGCGCTTGATTATTACATAGCGTGTCTTCCATAGCCTTACGAATCGATCGTTAGTAGAAATTATTCAATTTTTAAAATTCTTTTTTTCGTTAACTTACTGGGTCACAAATGTGTAAATGTTCGGTTTATTTTCAAGATTATAAACAAGAAATTCTTGCGCTGATGATGACTCGTTTCTCTATGAAAGGGAAATATAATTACGTCGCATTTTTTATTTTTCCAAAAACTTTAATCATTAAAATCGCATGAAATATTTTTTGCAATTATATTATTTTTTTGGTGAAAATATTGATTAAACAATGCTTTATTCAATAATAATATCGCTAATTCAAAAAATTAATTTTTCTTCGAGTTATAGTGATTTTATTAACACGGTATTTACTGGCTTTTTTCGTAATATATATGAAAAATTTAAAAAAAAAAATATTTGTTAACATCTACGATCCTTTATTTACATAAGTAACATTTAAAAAATCATGCATTTTTTTTTATTAATATATAAAAATATAACTTTAGTAAAGGTGTATTTTCTTTTTAAAAAATAATACATTTTCACTAAGATTTAAAAAAAAAATAGTTTCATTATATTCCGTGATTGTTGATTAATAAATATTGAAAATTTCAGTAAAATTGGTTGATTTCCTGAATTTTAGTGTATTTTCAAGTGAAGGGGGGGGGGTCAAAATGTTTTTTTAATTTTTGGGAATCGGCCATTGATTTGCACGTACCTACTAAAAGGTATGCTATGAATTTTCTAAAACTGAATAAATAACGTTTTTCATATTAATTTTCTAAAACTGAGAAAAAAACGTTTCTCATGTTAATTTTAGATTTTTCTATCTTCATATTCGGTTTGACATAAACAAAAAAACCCAAAAAACAAACGATTCCGATAATTATAAACTTATTGATAGTAAAGCATGTAAAACTGCGGTTATAGTTGAAGATAATATTCAGATTAACTGTTTCAAGTGAAATGAAGAGCCTGTGCATAATGGAAGGTGTTTATTCATATTATATATTTGGCAATTATGCAGAGTTTTAAGTTTAAGTAAACTAGCAAATATATGATTCCTCCGGCCGCATATATTTGCTAGTTTTTTTTATTTCATTGCTCAGTAAATCTGTGGTTTTGTTTGTTTTTTAAGAAAGAAAATCACTCCATCCTTTATTTTAATAAATAAAACCGGAATCATAAAAACAGTTTTGAAACCAAATTTACCCTTTACGGTGTCAAATGTAAAACAAAAAATCCTAAACTCACTTAAGGTCGTAAAAAGATGATAATATTTTAAGGTATTCAAATCGAAAAAAATATGTACCTAAAATAAAATCAACAATTATAAAAATGAAATACAGTTATTTATTTGCTCAGTAAAATGTGTTTAGTTTTTCTTACAAAAAAATAGTAATTTTTTAATCAATCATTTTCTTAAATTAAATAATTTTATTCTTTAAATGTGTGCTTTAAAACATAATTTGTTATAATATTATAAAAACAAATAACCCAAAACGTTTTAATAAAAATATCAAAGATATCATTTTTAAGCGAGTCGTACGATAAATTTAAGAGAATCTGTTGTTTACATGTTATTAATCAAATAACGCGTAACTGCCTCGTCTCTCTCTCTCCCTCTCCCTCTCTCTCTCTCTCTCTCTCTCTCTATCTCTCTCTTGAAATAGAACTTTTTGTGCGTTCGAAATAGAACATACTTAATAATCAGATGGCGGGTAAGACATATACTATATTACACCCCCACCCTCCTCAAAAAGGAGGATGTATTGCCTGGGAGGATAGTATAACGACAACAGAACATATACTACACTACCCCCCGCCTCAAAAATGTAAAGGAGAGGTAATCTCTGGGAGGGAAGTGTGATGAGCACAGAACAAATACAACACCCCCTTCCCAAAAGGGAGTTTGTAATGCCTGGGAAGGTGGTATAATCAGAACAGAACATATACTCATTACATCCACACCTTTCAAAAAAGGAGAAGGTAATGCCTGGGAAGATAGTATCATTAAAACTGACCAGATACTACACTACCTCCACATTTTTCAAAAAAGGGGAAGTAATGCCCGGGAGGTTGGTATGACAACAAACAAGATACTATACTACCTCATCACCTCTCAAACAATTAGGAAGTAATGCTTGGGAAGATGGTATAATGAAAACAGAACAGATACTGCACAAACTTCACACCTCTAAAAAAGGAGGAGTAATGCATGAGAGGATGGTATCCTGTCAACATAATAGATACTACACTTCCTCCACGCCTCTCAAAAAATGGAGGAAGTAATACCTGGGAGGATAATATGGAAGCAAAACAGATACTACACTACTTCCACACCTCTCTAAAAAGGAAGAGGTAATGCCTGGGAGGATGGTATCATGAAAGCTGAACAGATACTACACAACCTCCACACCTCCCCATAAAAGGAGGAGGTAATGCCTGGGAAAATGGTATCATTACAACAGAAAAGATACTACACTACACCAACACCTCTCCAAAAAGGGAGGAGGTAAATCCTGGGAGGATGGTATCATGACCACAAAACCGATACTAAACTACCTCCACACCCTTCAAAAAAGGATGAGGTAATGCTTGGGAGGATAGTATCATAACAACAAAACAAATACTACACTTCCTCTTCACCTCTCAAAAAAGGAGGAGATAATGCCTGGGAGGATGGTGTCATGACAACAGAACAGATATTACACTAACACCACATCTCTAAAAAAAGGAGGATGTAATGCCTGGGAGGATAATATAACAACAAAACAGATACTACACTACCACCACACCTCTCTAAAAAGGAGGGGTTAATGTCTGGGATGATGGTATCATGACAAAAGAACCGATACTACACTATGCCCCTTAATTGAGCATTTAAAGATAGTACATTAGTCTGAAATAGTATATACTATACTATTTCATGATACATACAATAGTCTTAAATAGTATAGTTTTGGCTTCAGACAGATACATAATCTCCATTACTAATAGATATCATATGATAATAATACATTTTATTAATAATTTAAATGTTTGGAATAAAACAAAAAGTATGCCCTCACAATAATAGGTTTATTAAATTGTTTTTTTGGGGTGTATGTTTTCACAAATTGATTTTTTTAATTTAATGGGCACCCCAGAAGATGACACTGCCGCGTTTACTTCCAGTTTACCCTGCAGTAAATGTAGCTTCCTTATCAAGTACGGATGATCAAAAATGATTTTTAAAAAACTATTTTTTATTCATATATGACAATATAATAAAATCTTTGTTGCCGATTAACAAAATGCAGAAAGACATTTCAAATCTTTGTTTAAAACAATGTTTGCTTATGTTTTTTGTTACTAAATTGTTATACACACATTCAACATTCTTTTCACCTCTATAGTAGTGCCAATTTATCCCCATCACTGATATATAACATAAGTGTATCACTGGTTAAACTCACTAGAAGTAGTACATCGTTGTTCTCACTGTAAATTGGTTTGACTGCATGAATGTGTATGCATATACCAACACATTGAATCATTGTTAGGCTCGATATATTCCATATTCGGTGATTGTAGTGTCTCATGCATCTGAGAAGTGAGGAAGGTCTTGGTAGCTATTACATGCTCCCATATGTTGTTTCTAATGACTGCTGTAAATAATAATGCCTGATAGAACAGATATGGTATGGGTGCCTCCCTTCGTAAAGTCTTAATGAAACAAAGTAGTTATCAAACTTATAAAAAGAAACGGAGAAAGTAGAAGATAAAGATCCATGCTTACAGAAACACACCCAAGAATCTCATTTTTAGATAAAAAGATATCATGAGCGAATAGTGCTTCTGCAGTTTAACATTATGCCTTGACAACTCATAGGAATGTTTGTTGACTTGAGTCATCCTATAGTAGTAGGCATAGGTTGACAAATCTCGAGCTTCAGAGGTGGTGCAATGATTTATCATGTTTTTACTAATGGCTGAATATATATATGGATCACAATACTTATATACATATATAGCACATGGTATTCCCAAATGGTCACCCTTCTGGTACTGGCAAGGCTCAACGTTGTTTATGTTCAGTTATCTAACAAGAACCGTTTTGTCAACGTGATTTTGCCGTATATATGTAAATGTGATTATGCTGTATATAATGTTTATTGGCACCGGCTAAATAGTGGTATGTGTCACATTCGAGTCAACGTCATGCATCGGGCTTTTCCACCAGTGCTAGTTGCCATGTTGAGATTGAAATAAAATTGATCATTTGGGATCATCTCTGATAAGTAGAATTCAGATGTATTTTCTAACGCATATATATATATATATATATATATATATATATATATATTAGTTTATCATGCCACACTGATTTGAGCAGAGATGACATTCATTATTTGTGATATCATAACATTCAGATACAAGTGAGTAGTAGGTATTAGTCTGAACTATTTAGAAATTTTTTTTTAGTGGATCCAGCAGATCTTTTTAGAATTTGTTTTTGTTCTACATGAGATGAATCATGGATATTAGTTATGCTGGATTATTATATTTTCCCTTCAATTTCCTCTGCCCAAATGGCTAAGCAATCTTTCTGGAACTCTCGTTGTGCCATTTAGTAGTTAGAATGTCTAACTTCTCCTTCGCTATAATTATTTTCCAATTTTCCTCTTTTGGATAACATATCTAGTTTTTGGTACATATTCTTAACATTTCTTATCCAGTGTTGCCAACTGAGATTTTCAAAACCCGCTAGATTGAGAAAGCAAAATCACCAGAAAATCGCTAGATTTTTAACTTTTCGTCATTATTGTCAACTGAGATTTTCAAAAGCCGCTAGATTGAGAAAGCACAAGAGCCAGAAAATCGCTAGATTTTTTAATTTTCGTCATTATTGGCAACTGAGATTTTCAAACCACGCTAGATTGAGAAAGCAAAATCGCCAGAAAATCGCTAGATTTTTAACTTTTCGTCATTATTGTCAACTGAGATTTTCAAAACCCGCTAGATTGAGAAAGCAAAATCGCCAGAAAATCGCTAAATTTTTAACTTTTCGTCATTATTGGCAACTGAGATTTTCAAAACCCGCTAGATTGAGAAAGCAAAAGAGCCAGAAAATCGCTAGATTTTTTAATTTTCGTCATTATTGTCAACTGAGATTTTCAAAACCCGCTAGATTGAGAAAGCAAAATCGCCAGAAAATCGCTAGATTTTTTACTTTTCGTCATTATTGGCAACTGAGATTTTCAAAACCCGCTAGATCAAAAACAATAAAATCGCTAAAAAAAAACACTAGATTTTAACTTCGTACTCTCTCTCTCTCTCTCTCTCTCTCTCTCTCTATATATATATATATATATATATATATACCTATCAAAATGACTGCAAAATTTTATCGACTACTTTTGTCTGTTTTTCAAAGCTATGACAGCGAAAATATATCCACTGTACAAATATTAATTTGTCTGTTTTTGTCTATTACTTAAAAAATATTTTGCAAATATTAATTTGTTGTCTGACTTTTGCGGATTATTTTGCAAATAAAAGTATATTTGTTTTCTATAAATATTAATGTGTTGCCACCTGGACCTAGGGTTGGTGGGAGGTTTAATGGAGTGTATATTTTGTTTTGTAAGAAACAAATCATAAACTCAAACAGTGTTTATTAAAAATTGAAATATATTACAAATTTAACATCACAATAATGACGTATCTAGATATAGAGTATTGCCGAAGTAATTGTCCACAAAAATGAAATTAATATTTGCAAAATAATCCGCAAAAATCGGAAAATTAATAAATATTTTCAAAATAAAACGAGAAAACAAATTACTACTTGTAAAATGATTTTTTTAATCCACAAAAATCTGAAAATAAATTATTTAGAAAATAAAAATTAAAAAAGAAATCTGCAAAAATCAGGCAACAAATTAATAAGTGGATTAATTTGCTGCTCACCGCTGAAAAAAAGACAAAAATACTTGATAACATGGGAGAGTTACGGTGGCCTTGGCTAACCGCATCAATATACACATCCTTTTGTTTGTTTCTTTTTTTCAATGTTATTTAAATTGTTATTTGACACTTTAAACGACCTTACTCCTATATTTTTAAATGGGGTCTATCCCACCCCCACCGCAAAAGATATTTTAAAACATTTACTGCTGTTTTTAAGCAAATAAAATCGAGTTATGTTTGTTCTAAGAACACTGTTCTGGTATTATCTTTTCGAATTATTATTTTGATAAAAAAATATTAAATAAAAATCCCATTACGAGATTATCCAGTATATTGCATTTCAGTTTCTTCGTAAGAAGGTCGGCCATTTTAATATTTTGTTAATGATTGAATTACTTCGATATTTATTACATACTTACCTAATTTTCTAATTTTCCTACCTTGCAAAAATTACATAATCCCTCTCCCCCCCCCCAAAAAAAAATCACGCACCCTAAGTCCGGGTGGTAATACAAAAAATAAATGAAGAATAAATTTAACAAAAGTAGAAAAAAGTGTGTGTTATTTAAATTGTTATTTGACACTTAAAAGGCGCTTATCTTATAGTTTAAAATAGGGTCTAAACCCCTCCACCGCAAATATATTTTAAAACATTTATTGCTGTTTTAAAGCAAATAAAATTAATTTATTGAATATTAAAGTTAGTTTTTTTTGTGTTATTTATTTATATTAAATAAACCGTTGTATTGTATCAGTTATCTTTCACGGAAAGAAAACAACAACAATTATTTCAGTATGCATCAGTTTTGCATATACTTGTAACATAAAATGATCCCCCATTTCCGGGAAATTCTAACTTAGTAGGTAAAATAATTTAGTTAACATTGGTTCTCAGAGTGTAAGTCGGATATTTTTATTGGTAAATTATGGGGATGCAAAGTAAACATTTCAAAGTTCACTGCCTCCTATCTCTCTTATCAAATCTTTTGTAATGTTAAAAATCGAAAATTAAACAAAATGCTGGAAGAACATTACATTTTCGCACGATTGGTGAGATTTATTGGATGTGTTTCTACCAGTATTTTGTTTAATTTTCGATTTTTAGCGATTATCCGAGTGATCATCGTCGACATCTTATCGACGCAATTTTCTTTTTGAGTATGAACTGAACAGTCGACACCATGTTTGGTTTTAACAAAAATATGCTTTAAAATAAGTTAAAACACAAATACACTTATTCAGGTAGGTAGAATAGTAACTGATCTTGCCTTTGGTAACATTTATTTGTTGCACATTTATTTGTTTTTTTGCTTTTTTTACCCATTTTTCGTTCTGTTCGCTCTCGTTATAAATGTGCTAGAATTTTTTTTATTATTAATTTATTTTTACGTTCGTGGGCTTTTGTCCGTGTTTTAATTATTTTGGTGGCCTTTTGTCCGATGAGATTTGTCCAGTCGCGATCACGATTTTATGTTTAGAACATTAACATTTTTTATTGACATGTAAAACTACTGCAGATTTTCGTATATTATGTATAGAAGGTAGCTTGAGAAATAATCCCATGATGACTAAAGAGAAAATGAATACGGAAAATAGTTTTACTGAAATCTGAAATTGTGTGTGTATGTGGCAAACAATATCGCCAGATTTTAAAGAAATAAATCGCTAGCCGCTAGATCAAAATTTTACTAGCCAGATTCAAATCAAAATCGCCAGATCTAGTGGGAAACCCGCTAAATTGGCAACACTGTTCTTATCATCCCACAATAAAAAGAAACCACTATAGATGTCGAGAAGCTTTTATGATATGAGTGTGTGTTTTTCATATCTTCTACAGTGGTTACTATTTTGAAATCGTGCAGGTCTTGGCTTTCTGGAACCATCATCATAAGTTCGAGCCCTGCACATTAGATAATGTGACAGAGTGCATTGTGTTGTAGAGATTAAGTGTTACATTATTTGGCATTTCTTGACTGGAACATATATAGATCTGTGAGAGTTGTAGACTCTGCCAATATTATAGTGTGCAACATGCATCATTTGAACAAATTGGCCATAACCATCTTAATCTTATCAATTTGTGTGCAGGAGGTATATTCAGCCCTATTTATGAGTGCAAACTTACAGTGGTCAGTTTTTGATGTTAATTTAAATGACAAAATAGTTTTAAGTTATTATCCGTTTCTGAATTCTATCTATTGTGTCAGATAAAATATCAATGAACAAAACACCATGAAATACCAACAATAATATGTTATGGTTTTGAATGGATAAAGTTTTGTGAATGAAATAAATTCAAATATCTCAAGTTGTTGGCATGGAAACAAAGAATGCATGACTTAGAATGAACAAAATCTCTGTGAATGAAGAACTATTCAAAATATACTTATCTTTTTGAAGAGATGGGCGTATGTCACAGAGAAATTAATATTTCTACAATCAATTATGTTGTTGAGATAATCGTATTTCGAAAACAGCAACAGTTTGCAAAATCGAGAGGACAGAAATCTCTACTAGATTAAAATGCAGATTTATGATAGAGTTTACAAAACAGTGTTTGAAAACATCTTTTTCATAAGTTGATTTCGATTCTGGGTTTAGGCGAGTCTGATCAAATCTGATGACTTTGAGAATAGATAATAAGTCGACTCTAAAACAAATTTACCCTTTCTAGTGACAGAATCAAATACCCACATTTATTTTAGCTGAGAATGTATATAAGAGAAAAGCGGACGGCTTTTCTCATTAGCCTAGAGCACCAGGTACCATAACATTTCACATTACTCCTTTTGTCTTTTTTTCTTTTTTGCCAAAGTGATATGAGGATATCGGTTTGGTAACAACCTTTCTTTTATGTCTCAACTTGCTATTTTAAAAGGTATTTTAGTTGGAAATCTATAGTCTTTTCACGAAGGTGTTAAGAAAGATTTTGATTGATAATTCCATATTTTTCAACAGGAGAAGTTGGTTTAGAATTTTCCATGTCTGTGATAAAATGTTTTCTTTTCAAATCAAAATTGTGTAATATTAATTATTTATCATCGAAACTGAACAACAAAATATTTTGCTTGTTGAAATTGATTGCATACAAATATAAAGTATGTTAAAATGTTTTGATAACATATTTTCTTTATTTGCAGATTGAAACTATTACAGAAAAAGAATGGTTGTTTTCAGTTTCACAAAAATTTAGAAAACTCTGCATTAATAAATAACTGCCATCTCATTTTTCTATATGTACGTTTATCCTTATTTTCATGTGTCAAACAATATTATTGAATATTTTGTTGATTTTTTTTTCAGAGTCCTCGTCTGAAAAATCACATGTAAATACGCAAAAGTGAAAAACCCTACCATTGTAACGTTTCTGAAATTGTATGTTGACATAGTTTTATTCTAAAAATTAACATGTGAATACACACCGGTGAGATGTTGTCTCAAGTACCAACACTAAGCTGGATACTCTAACCAGACTAGATGAGTTCTTGTCCTGGAATCCGATAAGACAAAAAGACCACAAGAAAATATGCTGTAGCATAATAAACTGATCAATTAGAGAGAGGAAAATTGATGTTCTTTACTTCTATGCTAATTCAACATTTGAGAGGTTAAGGAAAGCTTTTATTGAACTCTCAGATATCTATGTATCTCATATAGAGATCTACTGTTAGTCCCACTTGTTTTCTTGGACTTTACACTAAAGTAAAATGAACAAAAATGAGAAAAGATACTCTTGCAAAATTTGTGGTACTGCATTTTCACAAAATGCAAGTTTTAAACAACACATGCGAATGCACACAGGTGAGAAACCCTATTCTTGCAAAGTTTGTGGAACTGCATTTTCACAGCATTTCCATCTGAAAACTCACATGCAAATACACACAGGTGAGAAACCCTATGCTTGCAATGTTTGTGGTACTGCATTTTCATGCAATACAAATTTGAAACAGCACATGCGAATACACACAGGTGAGAAACCCTATTCTTGTAAAGTTTGTGGTACTGCATTTTCACGCGATACACATTTGAAACAGCACATGCGAATACACACAGGTGAAAAACCCTTTTCTTGTGAAGTTTGTGGTAATGCATTTGCACACAGTAACAGTTTGAAACAGCACATGCGAATACACACAGGTGAAAAATCCTATTCTTGTAAAGTTTGTGGTACTGCATTTTCACGCAATACAATTTTAAAACAGCACATGCGAATACACACAGGTGAAAAACCCTATTGTTGTAAAGTTTGTGGTAATGCATTTTCACACGATACAAGTTTGAAACGGCACATGCGAATACATACAGGTGAGAAACCCTTTTCTTGTATAGTTTGTGGTACTGCATTTACAGACAGTACAAGTTTGAAACAGCACATGCGAATACACACTGGTGAAAAACTCTATTCTTGTAAAGTTTGTGGTACTGCATTTTCACGCGATATAACTTTGAAACAGCACATGCGAATACATACAGGTGAGAAACCCTATTCTTGTGAAGTTTGTGGTACTTCATTTTCACACGATACGAGTTTGAAGCAACACATGCGAATACACACAGGTGAAAAACCCTATTCTTGTAAAGTTTGTGGAACTGCATTTTCACGCGATACAAGTTTGAAACAGCACATGCGAATACACACAGGTGAGAAACCCTATTCTTGTATAGTTTGTGGTACTGCATTTTCATGCGATGCAAGTTTGAAACGGCACATGCAAATACATAATTTCAGTCAGCATAGGAGCCACTGGACTCATGAAGAAGAACTTGAAAAAGTATTTTACAAGTATACCTGGTGAACCAAGTGCAAGAGAAATCCAAACAACTGCACTCAAGGGAACAACCAGAATCTTGAAAAGAGCTCTCGGTTGGAGTCTGTAAATAGCGGGTAATGCTATGGCATTGGGAAGAATGCCCCATCCCTAGCAAATGAATGAAAAAAAAGTGAGAAACTCTATTCTTGTGAAGTTTGTGGTACTGCATTTTCACACGATACGAGTTTGAAGCAGCACATGCGAATACACACAGGTGAAAAACCCTATTCTTGTAAAGTTTGTGGAATTGCATTTTCACATCATCCCCATCTGCAAAATTACATGCGAATACACACAGGTGAGAAACCCTATTCTTGTAAAGTTTGTAGAACTAAATTTTCATTCAGTTCTACTTTGAAAAAGCACAAGCGAATACACACAGGGGGAGTTTGAATTACCTACTGGGGAGTTTGAATTACCTACTGGGGAGTTTGAATTACCTACTAGACACTATCCTCGAGTGTCTTCGGTCTCTCTGTACAAGGGTTTGTCAGGACAACCTGACATGAGGATACTTACCCCTACAAGTAAACCCTGACCAAATATTCAAATTACATAGTATCCGCAGCACAAATAAGATCCCCTCGTACGAGGAATAGTGCATATTCTCCTTGTGATGTTACCTCAAGTAACACCACGTGCTGTATACTCCACCAGACTAGATGAATTCTTGTCCTGGAATCCGGTAAGACCAACAGACCACAAGAAAGATATACTATGACATATTGACTGGTCAGTTGGGGAGAGAAAAATTATTCTAAACTTTTTTACTAACTCAATGCTTGAGAAATAAAGGAGAATTTTAATAGAATACTCGGGTATCTATGTATCTCATATAGAGATCAAGTGTTAGCCCCAGGAAGGGGCCCCTTGATTTCTGAGAACTTCAACTGAAGTAAAATTAAACATTAAGTAAGTTTGAATTACCTACTAGACACTATCCTCGAGTGTCTTCGGTCTCTTTGTACAAGGGTTTGTTAGGACAACCTGACATGAGGATACTTAACCTTACAAGTAAACCTAGACCAAATATTCAAAATTACATAGTATCCGCAGCACAAATAAGATCCCCTCAGCACGGCTATACACTTGCTCATACGAGGAATAGTGCATCTTCTCCTAGTGACGTTAGCTCAACTAGCACCAAGTAGCTGGATACTCCACCAGGCTAGATGAATTCTTGTCCTGGAATCAAGTAAGACCAACATACCACAAGAAAGATATACTATGACATATTTGACTGGTCAGTTGGGGAAAGAATAAATTTATTATTCTTAAACTTTTTACTAACTCAATGTTTGAGAAATAAAGGAGAATCTTAATAGAATATGTATCTCATATAGAGATCAAGTGTTAGCACCAGGAAGGGACCCCTTGATTTCTGAGAACTTCGACTGAAGTAAAATTAAACATTCAGTGAGAAACCCTATTCTTGTAAAGTTTGTGGAACTACATTTTACATCGTGCCTGTTTGAAAAAGCACATGCTAATACACAGGTGAGAAACCCACTTGTAAAGTTTGTGGTACTGCATTTTCACAGAGTGTCAGTCTGAAAAGCCACATAAGAATGCACACATTAACGAAAATGGCTGGCCTACAAAAAACTGACCAGTGCAGGTTCTGCCATTGAAAGTCCAAGCCACCTAATGTCTGGATGCAAGATCCTTTTGGCTGATGGCAATTACACTGCCCGCCCCAACAAAGTATGTAAAATAGCTACATTGGAAGATGTGCGGAGAGATGCAGCTTGAAAGATCACTGAATATCTGGGAACATGAACCCCCACCCATAATATCGAATGGAAAAGTGACAGTGTTCTATTATAAAGACATACAGGCAGGCAGATACATAAAAACAAAGCAATCAAACCAGACATTGTCATCTGGAACAAACGAGAAAAAACTGCTCTCATCATTGATTTAGCCGTCCGAAATGACTGGCCTCAATAGAGCCGAACAGGAAAAAATACCAAGATCTCAAAAATGATTTTAAAATAACATGGTCCATCGATGAAATAAACATCATACCGGTTGTAGTGGGGGTCACTGGACTAGTGAAAAAAATCTACGAAAATACTTAGAAATACGTAGTGTGCCAATCTTAAAATTCACATGCGAAAACACAGGTGAGAACAAGGATTCAATTCAACATGCCAAGATGAGAGAAGAAAACGATTCAATTCAACATGCCAAGATAAGAGAAAAACGATTCAATTCAACATGCCAAGATCAGAGAGAAAACGATTCAATTCAACATGCCAAGATCAGAGAAAAACGATTCAATTCAACATGCAAAGATCAGAGAAGAATTGGTAGAGAATATATACGCTGTGTTAGAAAAAATTGTAAAACACAGCTTACAAACAAAAACAAAGTTACTGACATTAATGAATTAGCTATGCCAGTGATAACATACAGCTTTGGGATTATTGATTGGCCACAAAAGGAATTAATAAACTTGACACTTAAACGAGAAAAATGTTGACAATGTACATAGTAGTGTACAGGAACCAGTGTCTACTAAGGCTGTGTCTGCCAAGAGGAACAGGGTTTATGGGTCTCTCAGAAATTGAACATCAACATCGAGCCACTACCTAAACCTTATGATGGTATGCCAACATCGAGAAACCATAGCAAGCAGAACAACCTCTATCACAAAACTGACCAAACATTGTCGACATGACTGTCTTACAAGTGAGGCAGAAACAAACAACAATCCTGCCACAGAAATAGCTCGTCAAAGCCGTCAGAAATACACCAAGACCTTCCATTCCAGAAAACTGGAAGGAATGGGCACACCAACAACGTGCTAAGTATTTCCTATGTGAATTATCCCAGGAATATATAGATAAGGAAAGCTCTGTAGACTGACTGAAAAGAGAATCTCTCCATTATGATCAGGAGAGATTGATAATGACTTATCAAGATCAAGGCCTGATGACCAATACCTTAAAAAAGATAAGTGGTCTCAGCAACAATAACAAGTGCAGGTTCTGTAACACAGAAGTAGAGAGTGTGAGCCACCTGACATCCAGTTGTAAGGGTCTCTTAGGGAGGGGGGTTATTATACAATGCGACACAACGGAGTGTGTAAATATCTTCACTGGACTATTTGTAAAAAGTTGAATATCCAGTGTAGCAGCAAGTCCTGTGAGCATATACAAGAAAGAACAGTTGGAAATAATTTATACACCATCTACTATGACTATGCAATCCCTACAGCTATATATCAAGAAAATGGAGCTGTTAAACCTGACATCATAATATGGGACGAAAGGGAGAAAGTAGCAAACCTAGTTGAAGTCAGTGTTGGATTAAACTAAGCTTAAAGGGAAAAGATTACGAAATACAAAGGTCTTATGTATGACAAGAAAAGAAACTTGAATCTTAGGAAAATCTCCATCATACGTAATTATAGGAGCAACAGGACCAATGAAAAAGAATTTCAAAAGCTATCTGGCGAGTATACCCGATGAACCGAGTGCAAGAGAAATACAAACAATTGCACTTAAAGGGACGGTTAGGATCTTTAAAAGATCTCTAGGCTGGAGTGTCTGAAATAGCTGGTGAATGGCTGGCCTCTGGTAGGATGACCCATCTCCAGCAAAAACGAAAGCTTGAGAAAAATAAAAAAAGAGAAAAATAAAGTTAGAAACAATATTGTAAATTTTGTGGAACTGCATTTCAACATGGTGCCCATCTTTAAATTCACATGCGAAAACACACAGGTGAGAAACCCTCACCTGGCTAAGTTTGTGATACTGAATTTTGGGACAGTTCCAGTTTGAAAAACCACATGCAAATACACACATGTCTTACCGGATTCCTGGACTAAAATTCATCAGACTAGATGAATTCTTGTCCTGGAATTCGGTAAGACCAAGATACCACACAAACGATATATTATAACTTTGTTAACTGGTCAGTTGGGGAGAGGACATTTAATGTTATAAATTATTTACAAACTCAATGTTTATCAGTAAACGAGATCTTTAATTGAATATTCGAACATCTGTGTATCTCATATGTAGATCAAGTGTTAATCCCAAACAAAGGTGGCAACAAGTGATAGTTTTGCAACTCGTCAAAACTTGAGAGTTTAAGCCATCTGACATCCCGTTGTAAGGTCTGCTTTAGGACGACTACCACACAATACAAAATAAAAGAATGTTTATACATTTCCACTGGACCATTCATCAAAATTGTGCCTCCGATATAGAGATGAACTGTTAGTCATAAACACAGGTGACAACACGTGATAGTTCAGCCACTCGTATTAAAAACTTATCTACTGATAATGTGATGCCATTTTCTCTGTCTATGTTTCTGTTTGTCCGTCAATCACAATTTTTGCTGAAATATCGAAAATTCTTTTAGAAATTGACAATAATAAATTTCCAACAAATAAAGTGGATACTATGACTGGAAATCGAAACGTTGCGATCTTCAGTCTGATTTTCTACAAACTGAGTGATGTTGATTTTTTTTATGAGTAGATCAAGAATAAGAATGCATACGGCATGACATATGTCACTTTTTGAAAAATAAAATTTATTGTTTTGATGTATTTAAATTTAAAATAAAAGTCTGAGAAATTCATCTGAACGTTCAGTTTTACAAATATTGCTCCTGTGCGTGTCCGATTTTATTGTTGAGTATACGTTTGCTTAAATTTAAAGATATTTATTTAAGTTTTCTGGTTTCAGAGTATATAGGAGTTTATGACTTATTAGTATTCTATGGATGTCCTGCATGGATGCAGACCCCATATTAGCCTGAAAAGAACTGGTGATGGTATTATGTAATAAGTCGTTCTTTTATGTAATTTTTTGGGGTTGTTTTTTTTAACATAGTTCATCCCAAACAAGGGAGGCTGCCACTGCAGATGTAAGGAGCTATTGAGAAATAGGGCGTAAGTTTTGGGGGGTCATCCTAAGTTGGGAGCTGTGCAGCGAGATGTTGGTTTACATTTGTTTTCAATTTCTTCATGTCAGTACAGTCGAGGAAACTGAGAGCAGGGAGGGAGTTCCAGAGACCGGCAGAACGAGGAATGGGCTATTGGAGTAGAAGGCTCTTCAGCACCTGGGAATCTCCACAGTGAATGGATGGGATTTCGCTGATTGTCAGGTTCTAGTGAATTTACGTTGAGGGGGCACTATTGCAGGAAGTTCATCGGAGCACAATCTATTTAAGTACGTGTAAAACGGGCACAAAGATGCAACATTGCGGCGATGGGACAGGGGCTGGAGCTTGGTGGATAGTGAGGGGCCTATTAAGTTGGCGACGTTTTTTGACCTTATCTAAGAATGGGAGACTAGTAGATGAGGCACTAGCCCAGATGTTGTAACAATACTCCATGCACAGGAGGATGGTTGCTTTGTAGAGATATATGATACTGTAAGGTGTGAGAAGTTTACTAGCACAGTAGAGGGAGCCCACCTTCTTTGCAACAGCCTTGGCAATGTCTTCAATGTATTTATTCCAAATCATGTTACCTGGGAATGTTAGGCCAAGGAGTTTGAATGTTGAACTCTCTGGTAGGGTGTTATTTGCCATGGCAATCGGTGGTTTAAGAGGATTTTTTGTAGATATTGAAGGAAAGCAGCTTTGTCTTTGCGGCATTAAAATTTACCATTCATTTATGACTCAATCCATTATAACCTGGAGGTCATTTTCTAAGGATTCAGCAATTGCCTGAGATATATGTGCATCCGTTTTGCCTACATGGCGGTAGTAGAGCGTTGTGTCATCAGCAAATATACCTATCTCAGTCTCAATTACATCAGGGAGGTCGTTTATGAAAATCAGAAGCAGTAGGAGTTCAAGATTGGATCTGTGGGGTACACCAGCATTTATGTCATGTTGCTTAGATGAACGGCTGTCGAGGACAACCTGGTTCTTTATTTTGGGTATGAAGGATCTAATTATATTAAATATTTGTCTAGTAAATTCATATGAGTGAATTTTTATGAGAAGCCCTTTATGCCAGACCTTGCCAAAGGCTGTGGATATATCAAGCGATACCGCCCTAGCTTCATCTGCCTTTTCCAGTGTATGATATATGTATTCAGAGATAACCATTAGGATATCCGCAGTAGATCGTGGTTGTCTAAATCCGTACTAATGACCAGAAGAAGTTTAGCATTAACTAGGTGCCAAATTATCGCTAGATTGATTAAGGATTCAAAGATTTTAGCAAAGATCAGGAGCAGACTGATTTGCCGGTAGTTTTGAGGATCAGTTCTGTCTCCAGAATTCTTGAAGACTGGTACCATAGAGGCTATAAGAACACTAAATATTCTCTGAAGTGGACGATTAGTATTTCTCAAGGTTCGGTAAAGTAACAAAATACTACATGATAACATTAAAAATCGCTCTAAATGTCGCCCCTGATTATTCTGTTCCTGTGTCCCCATCAATATGAATATTACAAAAATGAGCCCAGATTATGCCCGAGAGAATTCTGAAAATGAATATATCAGCTTTTTTGTCTGTGTACTTTCCAAATTTATGCTAGACACACACACAAACATACACACGGACAACTGCTGTTGATATAATAGATTGTTACAGCTATTTTTAAATTGATGGTCAAAATCAAATTTATTTAAATCCTTTGATTCATGCAATCTTACATCAAACTAAATTCTGTTGACTTTTTTGCTGATTTCTTCTATTTAAATGAATCTCTCTTATATTCCCCTTTAATGTCACAACTCGAGATGGCGCTTATAATTCTTCTCCTTTCCTCACTGTGGATTCCTGATCAGATCCTGCTAAGAAGTACTGAATGCTATGTACTAAATCATATTTTACCATCTAATTTTGAATGGTGCTGTTAATACTGTGGTAGTGAGACTCTGAACGTACCGACACGTAGTTCAGACACGAATGTAAAATGTGCACAGGCCGAAAACCCGATGAAAGGAAATCAGCCTGTGCTTCATAAATGTGTACACATCCTATCACAAATTATAAACATATATATAAAGGACCAAAACAAAATTAACAGTACATAACAAGTATTTATTTATTTAAAAAAAGAGGCTGGTTTTTAATTATTCGGAGAAAGTCGATCCGAAATAAAAGTTCATTATAGCAAATATGAAGGCTTATATAGCCTTATTGAAAATTAAAATAGGAAAGTTCTTTTTCCTGACACCAAAGCTATAATTGTGTCGAAACCAAATGTTATAATTGTTAAACTTATATTTCACGCGTTCCTGCGCGAGTACGATGCTCTTTTGTGAAAAGACTGTAACGAGTTCAATTATATCAATTAAAAAGGCTTCTAGTCGCTATGGAAATAAAATAGGAAAGTATTTTCCCCTTTTTTTTCTTCTTCTGAACTCGTGGAAAACGAACGAGAAAACAACACAAACAAAACGAAAGTTGATTTAGGACAATTAAATATACGATTCTTTTTTGTTTGTTCTTGTTTTTTGATTTGTCCTGATTTGTAAACACATACCTTTTTCTTTTGTTTTGTTGACGACGGAGAGAAGGATATTTTATAGAATTTTGGATCCTATGGTTTGCGGTTAACGAGCTGTTATTGTCTTTAGGGCCTGGAGATATACATAATCTCGACGCTGGAGAGGCTATTTGATTTACTGATCGGTCGTAATCAAATTTTGTTGATGGGATTTTCTTAGGTGTCCGCTTTTAATGTCGGTTCGAGACCTTCTCCTTGCTTTTGTGTGCGGGGATAAATTTTTTTCTGAAATCTGACTGCTGGGTGAGCAGTCGATTTTCGTCTAGGCGTCCGTTCTTCGTGCCGGTCCGGATCAACTCCTCGTGTTTCCTTTTTTTCCTTTCTTCTCCCTCTCGATTTTCCCGCTCTCTATTTGACAACATGATTCCCTCCCCTGATTGGTTGAGTCTTTCACCCACGCGAACATCCTGTCGACACAGTTTTTGACCAACTTCGCCGCCCCCACCGTCTTCTGTATTAATAGAGGAACATATACCGACAAGTCCCCCGCTCCCCCTTCTACGCTTTATGGGGCAAAATATGTAGATATAACATTGCAATGTCGGTGTGAAGCATGTAAAATGATCACTAATTGTAAGAGAATAAATTGGACAATGGAAGAGTGTAGCATTCAAGACAAATGATTAATTAAACAACATTTAGTTTTTATAAAATGATCCCTAATTAAATATTTCATTATTGTTTAATTATCTTTTATAATGTTTAAAATTAAGGAGAAGCCATTTATGCCAGAGAATGAATGGTGCAATGTCGTGGTGTAGCATGTAAAATGATCACTAATTTAATCTTTGTTACATTTCCTTTCATAAGATTTGAAATCAACAGAATTTTAAGCTCTGATATTCTTCAATATTTCATTAAACGCATCTCATTTGTGTCTTTATTAATATTTATTTTTACCGTAGTTTTTACAATTATCTTAGTTATTTCAATAAATTGACAATTGTACATCTTTTAAAGTGACTACAGAGTTCATTCGAAAACAACTATACAACGACTCTCAAAACTATTAAAAAATAGCATCTAAATGTTTAAGTAATTGAGTGTTTGAAATATCTCTTGGTTTTAAAAATATTTCTCCTGGGTAAGGCCGCATGTATTCTCTTGTATACGTTTGCTAATATATATATATATATATATATATATATATATATATATATATATATATGAAAATATAACTTACTTTTCGTCTATTCATTTAATATTTAATCATTATAAAAGTGGAACTAATTAAATCTTTAATTCTTCTTTTCTTTTTAATATTTAGAATAAACAGAATTATGAGCTCAAATATTCTTCAATATTTCATTAAAGTCATACAATACAATGATCTATTTACAACCAATTAACAAATAGATCACACAACAAAAGTCAACTTTGATGTTCGATATTGGGAAGAGGCTTAGTCTTTATTAAAAATTCTAGCTCCTTCCCTCAACTTAGTAAAAGATTTAGATTTTATGTGCTTGAAAACAATAGAGTAAATGGTAATAGTGCGGAATATTTAACAGTCGAGTAGTCGTAAACAAAATACAACAACGAATGACTTATACTAAACGCAGTAAAATTTAATTATCTACCGACCTACCTACTTTAAACATGCTTGAACTTCATTAAAGTGTTTTATTACAATATTTTAAAGCTGTCTTTACGATACACGGGGAAAAATAGTTCTTAACCGCTTTACTGTTGGGAAGCTTAATTTTTGAAAATTTGTAAAAAAAATCACTTACCCTACTGTGGTGTTTGGTAATAAACAACAGTCAATTGTGGTGGTTGTAAACATATCTTTATTTAACAAGGGTTATAACAACATGTGTGTATCAACGGTCGTAATCTCTCTATCTATGTCCCTAGCTATGTCGCTGCTGCTGCTGCTTCCTGCTCTCGTACCGATCACGTTGGTACGTGATCTTCGACACTACATCTTCCCTCTTTTTTTTATAAATTTATGTCACTATAAAGTCTTCTTGCCACACTGGGGTGGATCTTACTCTAGGTGTTCTGATTGAACCACTAGGGGCAGTTAGGGCCGGTGTTAGGGGTTCTTGAGCAGTTTCCTTGGGGTCTGGACTGGAGATGGGAAGTGCATCGATTGGGTTGAGGTGTGTGTCTTCGATATCTGTTGTAGAAGTAGGGGGCCACTGGGTTGTATCAGGGGGAGAGTAAACTGCTTTAGGGACGTAGGTGTAGTCAGGACTATACTGCATGTCGCCGGGTACCTTTTTTACATGGGCAGCGTTTCTCATTCTCACTTGGCCTTGGGGTTGTTGTATTAGAACAGCATTTCCCTTCTTTTCCACAACTTGATAGGGCTGAGACTCGAACCGAGCGTCCAGCTTGTTTGTTCTGTGTAAATTTTTACACAATACTGTGTCCCCTCTCTGGATCTGTTGGTCTCTGGCTCCTCTTCTCTGGTCAGCAGCTATGTTGCGTTTTAGTTTGTGTAGAGCATCCTTATGATGTACGTCACTAAAATCAGTGGACGCTCCTACAATACTTGGCAGCTTACTTCGGAGTTCGCGGTTCATTAGTAACTTCGCTGGGGATACTCCGGTTACTGTGTGAGGGGTGGTTCGGTATTGGAACAGAAAATTCCTTAGTTCAGTCCTCCAGTCTTTCCCTTCAACTTTGGCGATCTTAATTGCCTTTAGGATTGTTCTGTTGAACCGTTCCACTTCGCCGTTGGACTGTGGCCAATACGGGATCCCTCTCACCTGGGTGATGCCGTGAGTATTCATATACTCATTGACTTCTCTTGTTGAGAATGGCTGTCCGTTGTCACTCCTCAGATAGTTGGGATATCCATGATGATTGAACATCATTTCTAGTGCATCCGTTACATTTTTGGCATTTGCTATTTTCATATGCGCAACTTCTGGCCATCTTGAGTAGTAGTCGACAACAGCCAGCAGGTAGTTCCCTTCGGAGACACTCAGTAGGTCAACAGCTACATAGGTCCAGGGTTGGTCAGGCAGCGGTGTACTCTCTAGTTCTTCTGGGGGGCATTTTTGCCAACCACTTGACATCGGTAACACGCTTTTACTCGCTTTTCTGCCATTCTATCCATCTCTGGCCACCAAACTTTGGACCGTAGGCGATTTTTGGTTCGCACAATCCCTTGGTGTCCTTCATGAGCAAGTACAACTACACGCCCCTGAAGTGCCTCAGGGATTATGATCCTGCGTCCTCGGATGACCATCTGTCCTGCTATCCAGAGTTCATCTTTGATTGCATGAAATGCAGTACCTTTGAAATGGGTCCAGTCATTTTCGGATATAGCTTGCCGAAGTTTGGAGATCGTAGCATCATCCTTTGAAGCTTTTTCCACTTCACAGGGAGTCAGTGCCTGAGGTACAGTATCTTTAATGATACTGTAGATGTAGTCCATTGTTTCCTTTTCCTCAGTTTTGTCTGGGTTTTCAACGGGCTGTCGACTCAGCAGGTCCGCCTTATTGGTTCGGCCAGGAATGTGGATGACTTTGTAGGTGAACTGTTGTAGAAACAACAGCCATCTCTCCACTCTTGCTGAAGGGGACTTCGAGGAAGGTGATAGTACCTTTACCAGCACTTTGTGATCAGTCAGGATCTGAAAGTCACATCCAATGAGGTACAGACTGAACTTTTTGCATGCCCAGAATACTCCCAGTGCTTCTCTTTCAAATTGAGAATATCGGGACTCTGTTGGTGTGAGCTTCCTACTGGCATGGTATACTGGTTTCCAGTATCCGTTTAGCTGTTGTTGTTCAATGATTGCACCCACGGCAACGGGAGAAGCATCAGTTGTGATTCTAGTTGGCAACTCAAAACTGTAGTATGCCATGACTGGCGCTTCAATTAACCCTTTCTTTAGTTTGTTAAAGAGATATTGTTCCTCTTCTTCCCATTTCCAATCAGAATCTAGTCTTGTAAGATCCCAAAGTGGTGCAGTTACACTAGCAAAATGGGGCACAAACTTAGCACAGAATTGGGCCAGTCCCAAGAAACTCCTCATCTGTGATGCATCTTTTGGTGAAGGAGCATCAACTACAGCCTTCACCTTTTCGTCCGAGACCTTCAAGCCGTCTTGTGTCAGAATGTGGCCCATGTATCTTATAGATGTCATTTTAATCTGGCACTTCCATTGACGGTCAGTCCTTGTTCGGCTAGGTGTTGGAAAACTTTGCCGAGTCTAGTGTCGTGCTCACTTTCTGTTTTCCCGACTACTATGATGTCATCTGACATGTTGTATGCTCCTGGGCAGCCAGCTATAACCTGACTTATGATTTGCTGAAATTTTTCTGAGGCCATGTTTACCCCAAACATAAGTCTTTTATACCGGTATAGCCCATCAGGTGCAGCAAATGTTGTGATTTCTCTAGAGTCTGGATGCAACTCTATTTGATGGTAGGCCATATTCAAATCTACTTTTGAGAAATATTTGCCTCCAGCCATTTCTTGTATAGTTTTCTCAATGGTGGGCACTGGATGACGTTCTCGAACGATAGCTTCGTTTGCTCTACGCATGTCGATACATATCCTCACATCGCTTTTTCCATTGTCCTCGGGCCTTTTTTCCACTGTCACTAAAGGATTCACCCATTGAGAAGGTTCCCTGACCCTCTCAATTACATCCAGATCAACCAGTTCTTGCAATTTGTTTAGGACACATTGCCGCCGCTTGAATGGTATCCGACGTACTGGCTGAGTGACAGGTATAATTTCTGGATTTATTTTGAATTTTAATTGGTAGTTTTTCAGTTTTCCCAATCCACTGAAAACCTTTGGAAATTCTTTGAGTATTCAGGTCCATATATCCAGTTCCGAGCAGTTCAAGATGTTGGCGTTAACGCCCACACTTAAAAGTCCTAGTCTTTTACTAGTTCTACCACTTAAAAGTGACGCTTGGGCCTGTGGTATGACAAAAATGGAACTGTTATGTAGCGATTTGTGCAAGGAACTTCAACCTTCAATATGCACTTTCCTAGAAGGGGAAGTGGTTTTTCACTAGCATAGGGGTATAGTTTAGTAGAATCTGGCTGGAGCTTAATTTTGGGTCCTTCTTTTTCTATTTTCTTGAAGTCCTCTACAGATAACGTATTATGCTGTGCTCCTGAGTCTATCACTAAAGGGATGGTGGTGTTTCTGACTTTGAGGTTTATTACATTTTCACTCATTGATATTTTGAATAAATTAAACCCATTAGCGCCACCAGTTTTGTTATCTTCCCTTTCCCCTACACTCTGTTGAATTCCTTTGTTATGATAATGGTTTCGTCCACCACGACTGTATTTTGGGGCTCTGTCATGTTCGTTTCTATTCTGCGTTTTTGTTTGTTTGTTTTTGTAGAAACAACAGACTTCAAAATGTCCCTTTTTCCCACAGATTCCACACTTGTGATGCTTGCTTCTAACACAATCTCTTGCAAAATGTCCATTCCCCCCACACTTATAACATGCAGATGACACATTGTGGCTTGGTTTAGGTTTTTGTCTGTCGCTTAATCTATTTATATCAGACGTACAAGTAGATCCTAAAATTAGGGCCTCTTTGTGGTGGTACGTCCCAATAATTTGGATGAGACGATCAAACGTCAAGTTGCTTTCACCATATAATTTGGCTTTTAGTTCCGCGTCCTTTATGTGAAGAAGGATCTTGTCTCTGACGAATTCGTTCAGTTCTGGAGTGAAACCGCACACCTTCGCCAAACTCTTTAAGCGAGTGATATAATTATTCACGGTTTCTCCCGTGTTTGGTTCAGACTCCCAAAATCTTGAACGCGCTTTAGGGATATTTTCCTTTAGAGCGAAAGTTTTGTCAAACAGTTCTATAGCTGTTCGGAATACATCGACTCTTTCTTTATTAGCCTCGTGTCCGGCTTTTTGTTCGTCCGTGAAATTCGTCCAAATTTCACGCAGACCCTCGCCTCCTGTTAACAAAAGGATAGCTCTTTTTTGCTCAGAATTTATGACACCTGAAGCTAGTATGAAAATTTCCAGATCGGTTTTCCAATTTACCCATCTTTTATGTAAAGACTCTGGATCTCCGATCGTATCTAACGCACGTGGAGGGCTTAGCCCCCCCCCCCCCCAATGTGACGAATTTTGCCATATTGTTGTTTAAAAGGACAATAAGATGTGAATAACAAAAGGATTGTTATTTAAAGACAATAAATGTGATAACAAACGAATTACTTATCTCTCGTTTTTTTTTTTGTACTTTTCCTTTGGAAGAAAAAAAAGTATATTTTTCTTTCTCTCTTGTAGCACGTGTGACCTCTTTTTTCGTGTTTTTTTTTTCGTAGAAAAGTTCGTTGTTTGCACTTTTTTGTAGATGTCTTTCTTTGCTTTTTTTGTGTAGAATTTCATCTCATCGTCGTCGCCAGTTTGTGGTGTTTGGTAATAAACAACAGTCAATTGTGGTGGTTGTAAACATATCTTTATTTAACAAGGGTTATAACAACATGTGTGTATCAACGGTCGTAATCTCTCTATCTATGTCCCTAGCTATGTCGCTGCTGCTGCTGCTTCCTGCTCTCGTACCGATCACGTTGGTACGTGATCTTCGACACTACACCTACCACTAACCGTAAGTACGCAGGGGGCTTCAAACTCAGACCAAGGGTTAGTGGTATAATAAGTAAAGTTTTCATGAATTTATCTCCTGCCAACAGTTAAGCGACAAACGGCCATTTGTGTTTTCTCCTCTGTGATAAGAATCCTTTGAACGAAATTAAATTTTGAAATAAATAACTTAAAAACTGTTTAAACACATTGAAAGTATACTATTCGGTAGATAATTGTATTCAACTGCGTTTGGAATAAGTAATTTCTCGTAGTTATATTTTTTTTACTTCTTACTCTACTTCACTTTTACCAAATGAGTAATTACTCATGTTAAAATATGGAGTTAGCTTAGGCTCTATTTATAACTAGAGAATTGTTTTTGCTTTGTGTCATTTTTTCCTATTCATTCACTTGTGCCATTTTCACCGGTGTCAATTTACCCTCGTCTTTTTTTACTGTGCAATATATACTTTACTGGCAGCTCTATATTTGCTGTTACGCTTGCTGCTGAAAATGTTTTAATATTGGAAAATATTTTTGTCATGTTCATAAAATACATTAATAATACAAGATTATGTCCCTCATTTAACCAAAGAAGGCTCGATCCAACTCGGACGGAAATACATGCAAAGACCACTAAATCTGCAACCCTTGTCTATAAGTTGGTCAGCTTAATATTTGTCGGTATTCTCTGGGGGAATCAGTAAAAATAGAACCAAAAACAAATGGTACGGTAAAAGGTGCAGAAATTACTAAATAGAAAAATGGCACAAACCAAGAATAATTTGAAAGATTTATTATATTTTCATAAATTTAAAGTACTGATAATCAGACATTATTTTTTTTTTACTTTATATTTATTTGAAACTTGACAAATACATTATATTAATAATGTTAGTGTTGGAAATAAATACAAAAAAATGATTTTCTCACCTGTTCAAAAATAAGAACGGAAGATTTAGAATTGTATTTTTATTATAATAAAATAAGTTGTTAGAAAAACAAATTATAAAATATGCGTTTTCATTTTTTTAATGAAAATACAATATAAATCTTCAATAAACAAAATGTGTTCTTTTTATAGATATAACCAAAGTTTTGAAATGTCTTTTATTTTGTGAAACAGCGACATAATATATTTGTTTGGATTTTTTATGAAAATATAATAAAATTACTTAGTATTTCAATAGTAATTTTTAAAGCAAATATTTTATAACAATTTAGTAACAATAAAAGTGAAACGGCGACATAATCTAAAGCATTTAAAAAGAATAATAAAAACGTATAGAATAAATAATATTGCCGAAATAATTTTGTTTTATTCGCCGCCGCCAGAGAAATTCTTGAAGGTAGCTGTTGAAGTTGTCAGCGCTAGTCCCTCGCATTAATCGTAATTTATTCTTTTCCATTGTAATTTTTTAACAGGTGACACAATAATATTGTTGTATTTATTTCAAACACTTACATTATTAATGAAAATATATTTGTGAAGTCTAAAATTAAGATGACTTAAAAAAGTTGTTTTATCATTTCTGATCATCCGTACTTGGAATTTACTGCAGGTTAAACCGGCAGTCAGCACGACAGTGTAATCTTCTAGAGTGGCGAAAAATGACACAAAGCAAGAATAGTTTACTAATGGAAAATCATGTTCAGGAGGGCCAGTACTTCCGGTTCTTTTTTCTTAAAATCTCGATTATTCTAGAATATTTAAACAATTCAAATGTGTTTTTCTTCTGATTGCATGGCTCCTTATTTCATAATATTTTTTTTTAAAAACATCACTTTTATCGCCTATACAGAATTTTTTATAGCATTATGTTGAGTGTTCACACCTTCGAACTTATCATTTCCCTGTAAAATCTAGACAATCGCCAAATGTTTTACAGTTGAAAAATAGTTATATCACCTTTATAAAATTAAACAATAATACAAGATAATTTCATTCATTTGAAAATAACCCACATAAAAACGTCTATTTAAATAGTAACATATTAGACACTTGTGCACTTGAGGAAACAGCTGAATTTATTTGTTTCCAATTGTAAAGAGTTACATTCAAAACAGCGGCGATAATCCACATTGAAGCCCCCAAAATCGTTTTAGTTTATGATTTTTAACAATTTTAAGTGTTTTAAATTTTTTATAAGATTTTAAATTCTAAAAAAATTCAGAAACTATTTCATTACGATGTTAAAAAAAAACACTGAATATTTTAAATTAAAAAACAGTACACTTTTTTAAATAAAAAAATCACTTACCATTTAAAATTATTTTTAAAAATCTCATTAAATTCTCATACACTATTACAATTTTTTTCTTTCAGAAACTATATTTTATTAAATAAATAAATAAATGTATAAAAAATGTTTTAATCTAGTGGTCGTTACGTTACTTCCGGTTGATTATCTGTCTGAATGTGGATTATCGCCACTGTGTTTAACGTAACTCTTAAAAACTGAAACCAAATAAATTAATCTGTTTCCTCAAATGCACCAGTGCCGAATATTTAAATGATTGAATAATATTTCCACCTGAAATTAAAGAAGATTGACACAATTGCAAAATCGCTTTGTTTTATGTCTATTTTCATTTTCTGCGAACCTGCATTTCCGTGTCGCCATTTTGAATTATACACTTATATAGTTTTAACTCGAACACTAAGAGAACATTATATTTTAGAAATACTGTCGTCCTTTCTTTAACAGCTTATGAAAAAGTAAGTATTACTTGAATTTCTTTGTTGTACGATTTTCTAAAAAAATATTCTAAAAAAACCTTGTTTTTGTTTTAAACTCATAGTAATTTGAGATTTTTCTATCATCATCTTCGGTTTAACATAAACAAACAAACAAAAACGATGCCGATAATCATAAACTCGTTTCTTTAATCAGCTTATGAAAAAGTAAGTATTACTTAAATTTCTTTGTTTTACGATTTTATAAAAGGTATTTTTCAATTCATATTTATTTGAGATTTTTCTATCATCATCTTCGGTTTAAAATAAACAAACAAACAAAAAAAACGATGCCGATAATAAACTTATTTATAGTAAATCATGTAAAACTGCGGTTATAGTTGAAGTAAATATTCAGATAAAATTATATGTTTGAAGTGATATGAAGAGACTTTACTTAATGGAAAGTGTTCCTTCGCTTTATACATTTAGCAATTATGCAGAGTTTTTATTTTGAAGTAAACTAGCAAATATTTGCTCCCACCGGCCGCATATTTTTGCTAGTTGTTTTATTTTATTGCTCAGTAAAATAGTTTTTTTTGTTTTGTTTTTTTAAGAAAGAAAAAAAATCTTTTATTTTAATAAATAAAAACGGAATAATAAAAACAGTTCTGAAACAAAATGTACCCTTTACAGCGTAAAATGAAAAACAAAAAATCCTCACATAAGGTCGTAAAATGACGTTTTTCAAATCGAAAAAAGTGTACCTAAAATAAAATCAACAATTAAAAAAATAAAATACAATTATTTAATTGCTCAGTAAAATGTGTTTTTCTTTTCTTACAAAAAAATTGTAATTTTTTAATCAATTATTTTTTAAATTAAATAATTTTATTCTATAAGTTTGTTCTTTAAAACATAATTTCTAATATTAAAAAAACAAAAAGAAACCCAAATCGTTTTAATAAAAAAATAAAATGAAATATATCATTTTTGAGCGAATCGCACGATAAATTTAAGAGAATCTGTTGTTTACATGTTATTAATCAAATTACGCGCCACCGCCTTGTCTCTCTCTCTCTTTCTCTAAATAGAACTTTCTGTGCGTTCGTAATAAAACATTATACTGAATAATAAGAGGGCGTGTAAATTACCCCCTCTCAAAAAAGGAGGATGTATTGCCTGGGAGGATGGTATAATGACAACAGAACTGATACTACACTAACTCCGGCGTCAAAAAAGTAAAGGGGAAGGTAATCACTGGAAAGGTTTTATGATGACCACATAACAAGTACTACATCTCCTCCCAACAAAAGGAGTAGGTAATGCCTGGGAGGATAGTATCATGAAAACAGAACGGATACTCACTACATGCACACTTTTAAAAAAGGAGGAAGTTTTATGATGATCACAGAACAAGTACTACGTTTCCTCCCATGATACATACAATAGTCTTAAATAGTATAGTTTTAGCTTCAGAAAGATACATAATCTCCATTATCAATAGATATGCTATGATAATAATACATTTTATTAATAATTTAAATGTATGGAATAAAACAAAAAAATATGCTCTCATAATAATACATTTGATTAATTATTTTTTGTTGGGGTGGTATGTTTTCACAAACTGTTTTTTCTTTACTTTAATGGGACCTCTAGAAGATAACACTGCTGCACTGACTTCCGGTTTACCCTGCAGTAAATGTAGCTTCCTTATTAAGTACGGATGATCAAAAATTATTAAAAAAAACTATTTTTTAAATTCATATATGACAATATAATCAAATATTTGTTGCCGTTTAACAAAGTACCAAAAGACGATTCAAATCTTTGTTTAAATCAATGTTTGCTTATGTTATTTGTTACAAAATTGTTATAAGATATTTGCTTATTTTATATATCTATATGAATATATAATATAGTGTTTTTCCTTGAAGCTTGAACATATTCGTCACAGTTTTTGGAATATGCACCAAAGTTTTTGGAATAGGAATTTAATGTTCGGAAGTGTCATCAAAAGTTCCCTAAGGTTCTGTTATGTTGCAAGTTTTGCATTGTGCTTCTGTCTGGTTATTACTTGTATATAGCCTGGCACAAACAGAAATTGACTGTCATTTGCCAGCATGTCATTAACGACCTTATGTGCTTGAAGGAATGACTCTAGTACTTCTTTTCATCGTCCTGAAGTAATTTAAGATCTTGCTTGTATGTTGAAGTGAATAATGCCTTTATGGACAATCTGGTGCAAGTATTGAATTTCACAACAAGGTGTTTTCAAGGACGATTCATTCAGGCCTAACATTGTGAGATCATTACCAACAGTTGTGAACATCTCAATACAAACATTCAACATGATTTTAACCTCTATAGTAGTGCAAATTTATCCCCTCTACTGATATATAACATATGTGTATCACTGGTTAAACTCACTAGAATGAGTTCATCGTCGTTCTCACTGTAAATTGGTCTTGCTGCATAAATGTGTATGCATATACCAACACATTGAATCCTTGTTTGGCTCAAAGATACCGATTTATTCCTTATTCAGTGATTGAAGTTTTTGTATCACACATATCTGGGGAGTCGGGAAGGTAGATATTACATACTCACATATGGTGTTTCTGATGAGTGCTGGAAATAATGGTGCCTGATAGAAAGAGAAAAAGAAAGAGAGAAAGTAGAAGATAAAAATCCATGCTTACAGAAACAAACCCAAGAATCTAATTTTTAGAAAAGATGATATCATGAGCGAATTGAGCTTCTGCAGTTCTATATTATGCCTTGACAACCGATAGGAATGTTTATTGACTTGAATCTTTCTATACTAATAGGCATGTTAAACGTTGACAAATTCTGAGCTTCAGATGTGGTGCAATGTTTTATGTTTTTACTAACGGCTGATGATGTATATGGATTGCAACACCTGTATACATATATAGCACATGGTATTCCCAAATTGTCACCCTTCTGGTACTGATCAGGCTCAACGTTGCTTACTTATGGTGATCTAACAAGAACTGGTGTGTCAATGTGATTTTGTCATATATATGTAAATGTGATTATGCTGTATATAATGTGTCACATTCCGGTCAATGTCATGCATATGGCTTTTCCACCATTGCTAGTTGCCATGTTGAGAATGAAATAAAAATGATGATTTGGGACCATCTCTGATAAGTAGAATTCAGATGTATTGCTTTAACGCATATATGGTTCATGATGCAACAGTGATTTGGGCAGAGATGACACTCATTATTTGTGATATCGTAAAATTCAGTGACAAGTGAATAGTAGGTATTAGTCTTAGCCATTTAAAAAAATATTTTTAGTGGATTCAGCAGATCTTTTATGAATTTGTTTTTGTTCTACATGAGATGAGTCATGGATATTAGTTATGCTGGATTATTATATTTACCCTTCAATTACCTCTGTCCAAATGGTTAAGCTATCTTTCTGGGTCTCTCATTGTACCATTTAGTAGTTAAAATGTGTGATTTCTCTTTCGCTATGTTTATTTTCCTCTTTTGGATAACATATCTAGTTTTTGGTACACGTTCTTCACATTTCTTATCATTCCACAATAAAAAGAAACCACTATAGATGGCGAGCAGCTTTTATGATATGAGTGAATTTTTCATATCTTCTACAGTTGTTACTATTGTGCAATCGTGCAGGTTTTGGCTTTCTAGAACCATCATCAATAGTCCGACCCCTGCACATTAGATAATGTGACAGAGTACATTGTGTTGTAGAGATTAAGTGTTGTATTATTTGGCATTTCTTGACTGGAACATGTATAGATCTGTGAGAGTTCTGAACTCTGCCAATATTAGAGTGTGCAACATGCATCATTTGAACAAAATGACCATGACCATCTTAATATTGGCAATTTTTGTGCAGGAGATATATTATACCCTATTTATGATTGCAAACTTACAGTGGTCAGTTTTTGATGTTAATTAAAATGATAAAACAGTTGAAAATGTTGTTATCCCTTTCTGAATTCTATCTACTGTGTCAGATGAAATAACAATGAACAAAACACCATGGAATACCAACAATAATATGTTATGGTTTTAATAGATACATTTTTATGAATGAAATTAATTCAAATATCTCAAGTTTTTGGCATGGAAACGAAGAATGCATAACTTGGAATGAACAAAATCTATGTGAATGAAAAACTATTCAAAATGTACTTATCTGAGAAATTAATATTTCTACAATCAGTTATAGTTTGGAGATGGTCATATTTCGAAAAGGGCAACGGTTTGCAAAATCGAGAGGACAGAAATCTCTACTAGATTAAAATGCAGGTTTCTGATAGTTTACAATACAGTGTTTGAAAAAATCTTTTTCATAAGTTGATTTCGATTCTGGGTTTAGACGAGTCTGATCAAATCTGATGACTTTGAGAAGAGACAAGACGTTGACTCGAAAACTACTTTACCTATTCTAGTGGCAAGATCAAAAACCCAAATTAATTTTAGCTGAGAATGTATATAAGAGAAAAGCTGACGGCTTTTCTCATGAGCTTAGAGCACCAGGTAACATAACATTCCACATTACTCATTTTGTGTTTTCTTCTTTTTTGCCAAAGTGATATGACGATATCGGTTTGGTAACAACCTTTCTTTTATTCCTCAACTTTCTATTTTACAAGGTATTTAAGTTTGAAATCTATAGTCTTTTCACCAAAGTGTTAATAAAGATTTTTGATTGATTATTCCAGATTTTTAAACAGAAGTTGGTTTAAAATTTTCCATGTCTGTGATAAAAAAGTTTTCTTTTCAAATCAAAATTGTGTAATATTAATTATTTATCATCGAAACTGAACGACAAAATATTTCGTTTATTTAAATTGATTGCATACAAATATAAAGCATGTTAAAATGTTTTGATAACATATTTTCTTTATTTACAGATTGAAACTATTATTGAAAATGACGGTTGTTTTAAGTTCCACAAGAATTAAGAAAAGTCTGCATCAATAAATAACTGCCATCTTATTTTTCTGTATGTACGTTTATCATTAATTTCAAAGAATTCATATTTAAGAAAACATGTAGATGCAGTTTAAAAGGAAATCTTTTACCTGTGAAATGAGAAAATCAATATTTTCTCTATAATTTGCTTTAACAAGACATGAGAGTGTGTATCTTATAGGATGCTTCATCCCCAGCAAAATCTGGTAGACAAAGATCGATACTAAATCATTGAATACTTATTAGACTTATCAATCTTGATCTTTTTTTTTTCCAATTTGAGATTTTATGAAGAGAATTTCTATATAAATTGAACAAAAACTGATCCCAAACTTTTTGACCATCACAAATTTAAAAATTCCTTTTTTCTGTGTACAATTATGCAGCTTAAGAATTCCGTGTTTTCTTGAAAGATTAAATACAAAAAATGGAGAATGCATATGATTGTCAACTATGTAAAACTGTATTTTCAGTGACTTTTATTTTAGAAAGAAATATATAAAAACTCGCAGGTGTCAAATCATATTGTTGAATATATTGTAGGTTTGTATTTCAGAGTCCTATTCTGGAAAATCACATGTAAAAAAACCTTATTATTGTAAAGTTTCTGAATTTCTTAAAAATCACATGTAAATACACACAGGTGAAAAACTTTATCATTGTAAAGTTTCTGGATTTGGATGTTCACTGAGTTTCAATCTGAAAATTCACATGTGAGATTTTGTCTTAAGTACCAACACTATGCTGAATACTCTACCAGACTAGATGATTTTTGTCCTGGAATCGGGTATTACAAAAAAAAACTGAATAAAAATATACTATAACATCATTAATTAGTCAATTAGAGAGAGAAAAATTGATGTTCTTTATTTCTATGCTGATTCAAATTTGAGAGGTTAAGTAAAGCTTTAATTGAACTCTCAGATATCTATGTATCTCATATAGAGATCAAGTGTTAGTGCCCCTTGATTTCTAAGACTCTACACTTAAGAAAAATGAACAAAAATGAGAAACAATACTCTTGTAAAATTTGTGGAATTGCAGTTACACGACGTTCTTATCTGACAACTCATATGCGAATACACACAGGTGAGAAACCCTATTCTTGTCAAGTTTGTGGAACTACATTTTCACACAGTGTCAATTTGAAACAGCACATGAGAATACACACAGGTGAGAAACCCTATTCTTGCAAAGTTTGTGGAACTGCATTTTTACAGCATTCGAATCTAAAAATGCACATGCGAATACACACAGGTGAGAAACCCTATTCTTGCAAAGTTTGTGGAACTGCATTTTCACAGAATTCCAATCTTAAAAAGCACATTCGTATACACACAGGTGAAAAACCCTATTCCTGCAAAGTTTGTCGAACTGCATTTTCACAGCATTCCCATCTGAAAACTCACATGCGAATACACACAGGTGAGAACCCCTATTCTTCTGAAGTTTGTAGAACTAAATCTTCTCACAGTTTCACCTTGAAAAAGCACTTACAGAAACACACAGGTGACAAACCCTATTCTTGTGAAGTTTGTGGAACTACATTTTTGCATAGTGCCAGTTTAAACCGACACATGAGAATACACACCGGTGAGAAACCATATTCATGTGAAGTTTGTAGAACTGCATTCTCATTGAGTTCTAATCTTATACCTCACATGCGCCTACACACAGGTGAGAAACCCTATCCTTGTAAAGTTTGTGGTTCTGCATATACGACAAGTTCTATTTTGAAAAATCACATGAGAATTCACACAGGTGAGAAACCCTTTTCTTGTAAGGTTTGTGGTACTGCATTTTCATTGAATTCCACTTTGAAAAAGCACATGCGAATACACACAGGTGAGAAACCTTATTCCTGTAAAGTTTGTGGAACTACATTTTCACAAAGAGGCAATTTAAAAATTCACATGAGAATACACACAGGTGAGAAACCTTATACTTGTAATATTTGTGGTACTGCATATAAGACGAGTTGTGCTTTGAAAAAACACAGCAGAATACACACAGGTGAATAGAATATTCAGGTATCTACGTATCTCATATAGAGATCAAGTGTTAGCCCCAGGAAGGGGCCCCTTGATTTCTGAGAACTTTGACTGAAATAAAATAAAAAATTAAGTGAATAACCTTATTCTTGTATTGTTGTCGTCCTGCATTTTCACAGAGGTCCAGTCTGACAACTCACATGGGAATATGCACAAGGGTGGGTTCAAATTACCTACTAGACATAATCCTTGTCTTCGGTTTCTCTGTAAAATGGGTTTGTTAGGAAAATATGACATGAAGATACTTTCCCTACAAGTAAAGTCTAAATATTCGAAACAAAGTATTCGAAGCCCAAATAAGATCTCATCGGTTTGGCTATGACCAGCCTATATGAGGAATGGTGCACCTTCTCCTAGTGATGTACTCCACCAGACTAGATTAATTTTTGTCCTGGAATCCAGTAAGACCAAGAGACTAAAAGAAAGATATAATTTAACATAATCAACTGGTCAATTAGGGAGAAGAAAAATAATCTTAACTTTTTAACTAACTCAACACTTGTGAGTTAAATCAGTACTTTATTGGAACAGGCAACTACCTATGTATCTCATCTGGTGATCAAGTGTTTGCCCTAGGAAGGGGACCCTTTATTTCTGAGAACTTCGACTGAAGTAAAATGAAACAAAAAGTGAGAAAACATATTCTTGTAAATTTTGTGGAACTTCATTTCCACAGTGTATCCATCTTCAAATTCACATGCGAAAACACACAGGTGAGAAACCCTCATCTGGCTAAGTTTGTGATACTGCATTTTTGGACAGTTCCAATTTGAAAAAGCACATGCAAATACAAAGTACATAACTTCGCCAAAGATATTGGAATGAAGTTCGGCCTGGACAAATGTGCCAAGTGCTCCCTCGGAGCTGGGAAGAAGATTCAAACAGAAAACATACAGCTTGATGAAGATACTGACATCAAAGACCTTGAAGAACAGGAACAATACAAATACCTTGGCATAGAAGAAAACGATTCAATTTAACATGCCAAGATGTGAGAAAATATTGGCAGAGAATATATATGCCGTGTTAGAAAAAATTTGCAAAACACAGCTAACAAACAAAAACAAAGTAACTGCCATTAACCAATTAGCTATGCCAGTGATAACATACAGCTTTGGAATTATTGATTGGCTACAAAAGGACATTAATAGATTAGACACTAAAACGAGAAAAATGTTGACAATGTACAGAGTAGTGTACAGAAACCAGTGTCTACCAAGGTTGTACCTGCCAAGAGGAACATAGGGTATGCGTCTCTCAGAAATTAACCATCTACATCGAGCCACTATTGTGAGCACTGACCAATATCTGATGAGCCCCCAGAACCCAAACGTTATGATGGTATGCCAACATCGAGAAACCAAAACAAGCAGAACAACCTCTATCACAAACTGGCCAAACATTTTGGAGAGGACTGGCTTATAAATGAGGCAGAAACATACAACAATCCTGCCACAGAAATAGCCTGCAAAAGCCGCCAGAAATACACCAAGACCTTCCATTCCAGAAGACTGGAAGAATGGTCCAATCAACAACGTGCTAAGTATTTCCTAGGTGAAGTATCCCAGGAATATATAGATAAGAAAGGCTCTGTAGACTGGCTGAAAAGAGGATCTCTCCACTATGATCAATAGAGAATGACAATGGCTGCTCAAGATCAAGATACCACACAAAAGAAATATTATAACTTAGTTAACTGGACAGTTGGAAAGAGTAAATTTAATGTTATAAGTTTTTTACATAATTTTTAGAGGTAACGGAGATCTGTAACAGAATATTCGAATATCTATGTATCTCATATCGAGATCAAGTGTTAGTTCCAAACACAGGTGACAACAAGTGTTACTTTGGCCACTCGTCAGAACTTGAGAGTTAAAGCCATTTGACATCCCGTTGTAAAGTACTGCTGTGGGATGACTACTACACAATGCAAAATAAAAGAATGTGTACACATTTCCACTTGACCATCTATCAAAATGGTGCCTTCGATGTAGCATAAAGTCCTTGGAAAATATACCAGAAAGAAATGTGTCAAATAAGTCATAAACCATCCAATATGACTTAACAGCTAAATACTTTGAAAACACAGCTTATAAACCTGACATTATTAAGTGGAACAAGAGGGAGAGATCAATGTGTTTTCCTAAATCAAATTATTTGCTCGTCAGTAAAAAGAGGATTATTGATCCAGTATAATTTCAATTAATAAATTTCTTGTGCAAGAATATCCAATTTGCTATGTGTTAGAAATTAAGCCAACTGAAATGTTTTTAGTGTACAATGACATTTATATAAAAAAATTGGGAAAATGTGTTCATTAAGATATTTAAATTCGTATTAAAAACATATATCCATTCATAACAAGGCATTTTCTCTGTGTGTTTCTGTTTGTCGGTAGTCACAATTTTTTTTAAATATTGAAACTTGTTCTAGAAATAGAAAATAATTCATTCATACTAAATAATAAATTTCCAACAAATAAAGTGTATACTCTGACTGAAAATCGAAACCGAAACTTTGAGACCTTCAGACTGATGTTCTACGAACTGAGTGATTTAGATTTTATTATAAATATATCTAGAAAAATAATGCATATAGCACGACGTATGTGATTTTTTGAAAAATAAAATTCATTGTTTTGATTTATTAAAATTAATAAAAGTGTGAGAAATTTACCTGTGCTTTCAATTGTGAAAATATTGCTCCTGTGCGAGGCCGATTTTATTGTCTAATATACGTTTGCTTAAATTAAGACATACATATCTAATTACTCTAGTTAATGTAGTTTCAGAATATATCTTGTTATTAGGGTTTATCTACACACACTTGTAGGAGTTTGTGACCTATTAGTATTAGAATTTAAAAAAAACCCAAAGAAGATGAAAATGCCGGTTTCCAGAATTTTGCTTTTTTTCAATGAAAATGTCATCGGCTTGAAGCGGTTTTCCATGAAGAATGAAAGAACTTTTTTTTCAAAAGAAATTTTATCGCTCACTGACGAGAAAAGTAAACAAAATATATACAAGAAAATTTCCACTTCTGTAAAAAAAAATATATTGTAAATTATGAACTGTGAGTACATTTGGTGGTAAAATTTTCGTTTTTGAATGACGTATGAACATATATACATGTCGACCTTTTTTTCTTTTCTTGATTCTTTTTTTATTGTAAATAAATTTTCGGTTCTTTGATACACAAGTAAGTGTTGTCTGTCTTTTTTCCCATTAAAGGAAAAAGGGCTTATACATGAACTCGCCTTGCACTTTAATTTTTTATCATTTAAAAGAAAAGATTGATTTGGCGTTTTTAGTGAAAAAAAAAAAAAGGTGTATAGATGAACTCGTCTTGCGCTTTCATTTTTTTATCATTTAAAAGAAAGGATTGATTTGGCATTTTCAGTAAAAAAAAAAGGTGTATAGATGAACTCGCCTTGCACTTTAATTTTTTATCATTTAAAAGAAAAGATTGATTTGGCGTTTTTAGTGAAAAAAAAAAAAGGTGTATAGATGAACTCGTCTTGCGCTTTCATTTTTTTATCATTTAAAAGAAAGGATTGATTTGGCATTTTTAGTAAAAAAAAGGTGTATAGATGAACTCGTCTTACGCTTTAATTTTTTATCATTTAAAAGAAAAGACTGATTTGGCGTTTTTAGTAAAAAAAAGGTGTATAGATGAACTCGCCTTGCACTTTAATTTTTTATCATTTAAAAGAAAAGACTGATTTGGCATTTTTAGTAAAAATAAAGGCGCGAAATGTTTTAAAACTGAAGATGTTATAATTTTAATATTTTCAGTACTGAATGCTATGTACTAAATCATATTTTACTCTATGATTTTTATGCCTTACACATCAGATGTGTTAGAGAATGAATAGTTAAATGTCGGTGTAGCATGTAAAATGGTCACTAATTAAATCTACATGTTTCATTTTCTTTTATAATATTTTAAATCAACAGAATTTTAAGCTCAGATATTTTTCAATATTTCATTACACACATCTTATTTGTGTCCTTATTTATTTTTACTCATTTTTTATTTTACAATCCTTCTTGTTGATTCCTGATCAGATCATGCTAATAAGTACTGTTTTAAAACTGAAGACGTTATAATTTTAATATTTTCAGTACTAAATACTATGTCCTAAATCATATTACACTGTCTAATTGTGATACGTTACACATCAGAAGTGTAAGAGAATGAATGGTGCAATGTCAGTGTGTAGCATGTAAAATGATCACTAATTCTAAGAGAATAAATGGGGCAATGGAGGAGTGTAGCATTCAGGGCAAATGATTAATCAAACAACATTTAGTTTTTATCAAATAATCACTAATCAAATCTTTAATTATTGTTTCATTTACTTTCATAATATTTAAAATCAACAGAATTATAAGCTAAGATATTCTTCAATATTTTATTACACGCATCTCATTTGTGTCTTTATTAATATTTATTTTTACCATAGTTTTTACAATTATCTTAGTTATTTAAATAAATCGACAATTGTACATCTTTTAAAGTGACTCCAAAGTTTATTCGAAAACCACTATACAACGACACTCAAAACTATTAAAAAATAGCATCTAAATGTTTAAGTAATTGAATGTTTGAAATATCTCTTGTCAATTTCAGTTTTAGAAGAAATGTTAAAACTTATTTTCGCTTCATGTAGAAATTCCATTTATTGTAAATGTTTCATTTAAATAGTCTGTTATCTAGTTTGAAACTTTTCCTGCTTGGTTTAGTTCTTGGATATAAACAGGGAGTTTTTATAGAGGGGGATGATGAGAACTGTTGACACTAGGAATTTGGATAAGTGGGAGGGTTAAAGGAGAGTTAATGCGCCGTTTTCATCCGGACCTATGGTTAGTGGTAAGGTTAAAAGATGGTTGTTTTTATAACCACCCAATAAAACACACAACATATTTCCCTTAACACCCCACGCCTAAATTCTGGTTATATGCACTTTAAAAGGAAGTGTGTGATCATTTTACAATATATTTATATGAGAAATTAATTTCATTTAATATCATTTTTTTACCAAACGTTTCCAGGTGTTCACACGTAACTGCCTAAATGAAGTAGAATTTCTTTTTTTGACAAGGGGGGGGGGAGACTGTATGTCTTACTATACTTTTGATTGTAGGTATAATTTTCGTTTTAATTTGATAAACTTCTTAATGTTTTCCCTTTACATATTTTATCAAAGAATTTGATAAACTCATTGTAAGATCTTATCTATCTTTTTCCTTTGTGCTATTTTCCTATTCATCCACTTATGCCATTTTTACCTACGCCATTTTCACCTATGTCATTGTTAACGTGCAATTTTACCTATACCATTGTTACCGTGCCATTTTTACCTATGCCATTGTTACCGTGTTATTTTACCTATGCCATTGTTAACGTTCCATTTTAACGTATGATATTGTTACCGTGACATTTTTACCTATGTCATTGTTACTATGCCATTTTTACCTATGCCATTGTTACCGTGCCATTTTTACCTATGTCATTGTTACCGTGCCATTTTTACCTATGCTATTTATACCGTGCTATTTCCGGTCGAATTTTTACGTGGGCTTTCGATTTTCATTAAATTTATTCGTGATAATCCGCTATATTACGTCCACATATAACCATTTTAGTCAATAGTTATCGATAAAATAGTTGAAGAAGTTATAACAGCAGCGGATATGTTTTATTAAGGGCGATTTGAGACTTTCATACTTTCGTTTTCATTCAGCCGAAAATAACGCAATTTCTCTTATACGGATGACCAGAAATGATAAAAAAAAAAACTTTCTCCACAATTAATACCAATTTCAGACTTGTCCAACGGATGCATTACTTTTATTTAGTAAAAAACAAATAATGAACAGAATCACGGATTTAAAAAAAATAATAATTTATTTGTTTTTTTATTTTATTGTTTTGGACAAATAGTTGAGGAAGTTATAACAACAGATGATATGTTTTAAGATATCTTTGAAAACCCCTAAATTAAATGTATAACCTATTAAATTTATAACCTATTAAATTCAGAAACTATTTTATTACGATGTTAAAAAATCACTGAACATTTTAAATTAAAAAAATCTCACATTAAATTATGAAAAAAAAAACCAAACAACACTATCACAGCGTTTTTTTTATTAAATAAATAAATTTATTAAAATATTTTAATCTATTGTTCGTTTCGTTACTTCCGGTTGATTATCTGTCTGCCCTGTCTTGAATGTGGATAATCGCCTCTGTTTTAAATATAACTCTTCAAAATTGAAAACAAATAAATTCAGTTGTTACCTCAAGTGCACAACTGACAAATATTTAATTGATTGAATAATATTTTCCCCTGTAATCAAAGAGATCGACACAATTGCGAAATCGCTTTGTTTTATGTCTATTTAAATTTTCTGCGAAACCTTCATTTCCGGTCGCCATCTTGATACACCCGTTTGAACTCGAACACTAACAGAACATTTTATTGTCGAAAGATTATTGTCGATTCTTTAAAGCAGCTTATGAAAACGTAAGTATTACTTAAATGTCTTTGTTTTACGATTCTCTAAAAAGTAAGCTATGGATTTTCTAAAAATGAAAACAAAATGTTTTTTTTTTATTCATATTAATTTGAGACTTTTCTATCATCATATTCGGTTTAAACAAACAAAAAAAGACGATGCCGATAATCATAAACTTATTGATAGTGAAGCATGTAAAACTTCAGTTATAGTTGAAGTAAATATTCAGATACAATTAACTGTTTGAAGTGAAATGAAAAGCCTGTGAAAAGTGTTCCTTCGAATTATACTTGTAGTAATTATGCTATGATAATAATACATATTTGTTTAATTATTTTTTTAGTGTTTTCACAAATTGTTTTTATTTATTTAATGTCTTTATAAACTCTTTTCGTTAAATAAATTCTTAGCCCTAAAAAAAACTAAGTGTGGATTGTAAGATTTTTCTCTGGGGTTGTTATTGTCACATTTACTTAGCCGATAATTTTTATTATTAGCATCGATTTTTTTTATTGGCAAGTTTAGAAAAATACCAACCCGACATATATTAAAAATAGAAAACAGTCTAAATTAGATAAGTAAAAATAATGCCTCTTTCCCAATTTTCTTCACTCAAAATTGAAAACCCAATAGGATACATGTATCGATTTACCGCTAACTGGTCAGGAAGTGAGTGTTCATTTTATGTTTTATTCATATAAGAAAAGTGATCTCCCACTCTAAAATCTAAATTATTTAATATTTTTCTTACTTCCATTTTGCATATATTTCTTCAGGCTGTTTACATGTATACCCCCCACACCACCACAAATAGAATCTGAATCTTTTTAGGGATTAAAAACTACTACGGGTTTTGTAATAAAACTTTGGTGAAACATTGTTTCGTTTGCAAAAATTGAAGTTATATTTCTATGATTTGTAAAAAAAAATATTATTATGCGTAGGTTACAAAAGATTCCCAGACAAAAACTCAACGGGCAAAAGTTTAAAATCAGACAAAAGTAAATAATAATAAAATAAATGAAATTTTACAAAAATATGAAACAATTATAGTTTACATTCAATTTTAGATAATTAATATTAATTTTTGCAAATGTTTTTTTTCGTTTTATCGCACATTTTAATTTTATTGAGAAATATGTGAGTTTTCGTAGCGATAGATTTTATGTGGGAAATTAATGTTCGGAGTTTACTTTTTAAGTGAAAATGTTTGTTTTTAAGTTATGATACAATGGTTATTTTCAAGACGATAACTGTTACAAATTTCGACCTGTGTTACAGCAAAAATAATCCCCATTATATTTTTGCCCGTTTTTATTTTTTTTTTTGCAAATAATTTATTTGCAACAAATTGTTTACTTATTAATTATGATTTTTTTTACAATTTTACAAACAATAAATATAACAAATGGAAATATATTACATTTTAAATTTTGTCATTTGTATAACAAATTAAACATCATAATAATGACGTATTGTCGTTTGTCTTCTGGTGTTTTTTGAAAATGATTCTTTTCAACAAATTGTTTAATATTATCAACAAATAATAAAATCAAATGAGATTTTGAAAGTTAAACTGAAAATTTTAAAAATCGTCAAAATGGAACTGGGCAAAAATATAATAGGGACTTAATTTGCTGTAACACCGATAGAAATGCATGACGTCATATAAATCCGCATTAACTCCATTATTATCTTCAATGCAACATCTGATATTTTTTAAAAGGGGCTTATTTTTCTGTAACACCGATCGAAATGTGTGACGTCACATAAGTCCGCCATAACTCCATTATTATCTCTAATGCAACATCTGACATTTTTTAAAAGTAATAATATTTTGACCATCATACATTTGGCAGACTTTGAATTTTATTTTAATACAATTTTTTGCTACAACCAAGTGAAATAGGAAAGATAATCCAATGATATCTACACAACTATTGAACCAGTGATTTTCAATCGGTTTTCTTCTAGAATAGTGGCACTTTCTTAAATGTTTTTGTTAGGTTTACTAAAAGAGAGAGCTAATTTTACCAAGAATAATTTTTGATTTTAAATACAGTATGATCATGTTGACACACTTATTCTTGTTCGATCACCAAAATTAAGTGACGTTGAGCCTGGCCAGAAGCAGTTGGGTACCCATTTGGGAATAGCCGGCGCTATATATGGGAGGAGTGACATCTTCCAGCGAAATATACTGTCATGAAGATGTCTTTGACATGTATAACCTGTTACTCGACACATGATGACTGAGTGGAACAAACCCCTTTCCCTGGGTGAAGTTTTGAATCATGTGTTGATGCTCGCTGGAGAGAGTATGGTACCGGTTTTTGTTTGTTAAATAGTCAAATGTCAGTGATGTGTGCAACATATGCCTCATTTATCTACATGTGAATATTACCTACGGATGCGTTGGTCCAATCATGTGTGGACTGACCAAAGTTGCATCAAAAAACGTCTTATATAATACGTTTGACATATTACTCTACTTTTTTATTAGTCTCGGGGCAACAAGATATTTGTGTTGTGGTCACTTGCCAGGACATTCTTGTGTACTTGCATCGGTGGAGAAATCTTTCTGGGTGTTTGTTATATTCTTGTTTTATGACATACGACTTGATTTGGTTGTAGTTGATTTGTTTGATATTGTTATTCATCAGCCTTCATCAGTGTGTAGACTTCCTTCTGTTCCAAGTCTTCCATTTTTATTTTCTCTCGGCGATATCTGCATGTTCAGTCTGTTGCCTAGTGCGTTTACTAAATTTTCCCAACAGCATGTGTATGAGAACTGCAACAGATGTCAGATTGTAACGAATGTCTACCATTAAGAATTTTATAGATTTTCCCAACGACATGTGTGTGGGCTGACTTGCTACTGTATCTGAACAGATTTCAAAAATCTTAGTCAACAAAGTGCGCTACTTCATTGTGTCACCTTTTGTTTCAGGTGTCTTTTGACCATCGCTATGCCCTATACTGATTGATTTTATCTTCTTCTGTTTGTTAATTCAGTATTTGCCTTTGGGGACTGGGAAATGGTACTGTAGCATGCATAACATCATTGCTAGAGACATGTCTATATCTTTGATGAGCATGTTATGTGTCAAGAGGGATCTTATTAAGCTATGATGGCAGAGGCTGTAATAGCGATCACTACTGTCCACTAGTATGGTGGGAGTGGTACACTGACTGTGCACTTTCTAATACTCATATTTCCAGGAACATATACTCCTCAGAATCGAACAGACGATATTGCTTCTGAAACATTGTGCAGAAACTAGTTTTGTAGGTGCCACATGCGTCTATGACATTCTCATCCTGTATATCTATCTTAATATATTATATAGTGTTTTCTTTGAAGCTTGAAGAAATGCGTCAAAGTTTTTTTAATATGCCCCAAAGTTTTTGGAATAAAAATTTAATGTTCGACAGTGGAATCAAAAGTTCCCTAAGGTTCTTTTATGTTGCACGTTTTTTGTTGTGCTTCTTTTTGGTTAATACTTGTATATAGACTGGCACAATAAGAAATTGATTGGCATTTGCCAGCATGTCATTGATGTCCTAATGTACTGGAACGAGTGACTCTAGTACTTCTTTTTCTAGTTGTATGAGTATTTTATTCTCAATTATATTCACTCGTTTTAAGCAGTATAACGCTTTCTTCATAGGCTAAAATAAGCGATTTTGACTGGCTGTTCAGGTTGAGAATAGTGGAATCATTTTATGTGAGATTCACAAGGGATAGTCATTCCTTGCCTGTGAGTGGAATGAACACTTTTCTCTCTCATTATTGGGCTTAATTTAAGGTCTTGCTCGTATGTGGATCTTTACTGGCTGTTCAGGCCGAGTTTTTGTAAAGTCAGTGAAACAAAGTAGTGATTAATAATGTCTAATGGCACCTGTATACATATATAGCACATGTCATTCCCAACTGGTTACCTTTCTGGTACTGACCAGGCTCAACGTTGCTTATCTTTGGTGATCTAACAAGAACCGGTGTGTCAACGTTATTTTCTCGTACGTATGTCAATGTGATTATACTGTATATAATGTCTATTGGCACCAGTTAAATAGTGCTATGTGCCATATTCTGGTTAATGTCTTGTTTGACTCTGTTTTTTAGTCATGCTTGATAATATTTACCCTTCAGTTACCTCTGTCCAAATTGCCAGTCCGTCTTTCTGGGACTCTCCTTGTGCCATTGTTAAAACGTAAGATTTCTCTTTGAATATGATTATATTTCTATACTGTTTTAGATAACGTATCTGCTTTCTGGCACATGTTCTCCACATTCCTTATAATTGCACAATAATCTAGCGAGAAGGCCTTATGATATGAGTGTGAATTTTTCATGTCTTGTACAGTTGTTACTATTGTGCAGTTTAGGAAGTCTTGGCTTTCTTGAACCATCATCGATAGTCCATTAGATAATATGATAAAGTACTCTAGAGATTAAGTTTTGTGTTACTCGTCGGTTCTAGATTGGAATGTATATAGATTCGTTAGGGTTGTGAACTCTTACAATATTATAGTGTGCAACATACATCATTTGAACACATTAGCCGTAACTGTCTTTATTCGGGCCATTTGCGTGCGAGAGGTATAGGAAACCATATTTCTGAGTGCCAGCTTACAGTTGATCATGTGTTCAATGGTCGGTTTTTGATGTAAATTGAAATGATAAAAAAGTTTTAAAAGTTGTTATCCGTTCCTGAATCCATATTTTGTTTCAGATGAATAAACAAAACACAATAAAATCCCAACAATAATACGTTATGGTTTTGATAGATAAAGTTTTTGTGATTGAAATAAATTAAAATATCTAAAATTTTTGACATGGAAAGGAAGCATGCATGGCTTGGAATGAACAAAATCTCTTGAATAAAAACTATTCAAAATTTACTTATCTTTTGAAAGAGATCAGCGCTTGTCACTGAGGAATTAATATTTCTACAATTTGAAAGTCATCAAATGTTTAATTACATGGTTCAGATTTCGAAAAAGGAAATGGTTCGCAAAATCGAGAGAGAAATCTCAACTAGATAAAAATGCTGGTTCTCTGATAGAGTTTACAATACAATGTTTGAAAACATCTTTTTTAAAGGTTGATTTCTACTCTTGGTTTAGACGAAGCTAAGTGAATCTTATTACTTTGAGAATAGATAATAAGCCGACTCTCAATAGGGGGCTTCATTGCACTAAATTACTCACCCTTTCTCGGGGATGAATCAAAAACCTAAATTAATTTTAGATGAGCATCTATATAAGAGAAAAGCGAACAGCTTTTCTTATGGGCCTTGAGCATCAGTAATATAACCATCAACATTCCTCGTTTCGTGTTTTCTTTTCTTTTACGAATAGATATAGAATTGTATCCTTTTATGTCTCAACTATTGTGGCGTTTGTTATTTTAAAAGCTTTTATTATTAAAAATCTATAGTCTTTTTACCAAGGTGTTAAGAAAGATTTTTGATTGACTATTCCAGATTTTAAAGCAAGGAAAGTTGGTTCAGAATTTTCTATGTCTATGATAAAACAGTTGGTTTTACAGCCAGAATAATGTGAATCTTAATTATTTATCATTGAAAATAAACGACAAAATATTTTGTTTGTTAAAATTGATTGCATTAAAGTATAAAGTATGTTAAAATGTTTTGATAACATATTTTCTTTATTTACAGATTGAAACTATTACAGAAAAGGATGGTTGTTTTCAGTTCCACAAGAATTACGGAAAGTCTGCATCAATAAATAACTGCCATCTTATTTTACTGTATGTACGTTTATCATTATTTAAAAAAAATTCCTGTTTAAGAAACAATATACAAGCAGTTTGGAAATAAATCTTTTATCCTGTAAAATGTTCAAATTAATATTGTTTCCATAATCTGCTTTGACAAGACATGAAAGTACACACCGAGCGGGGGAATGTCTTGTATCTTATAGGTTGCTTAATCTCCAGCAAAATCTTGTAGAAAATATCGATACTAACTCATTGAATTCATATTAGACTCATCAATCTTTGTCTGAAAGGAAAAATACAAAAAAATGGTAAATGCATATACTTGTTAACTACGTAAAACGGAATTTTCAGTGAGTTCTATTTTCAAAAGTAAAAAAGACTCGCATGTGTCAAATAATATTATTAAATATTTTTTTGATTTGTATGTTCAGACTCCTCATCTGAAAAATCATATGTAAGTACACAAAAGTGAAAAACCCTACCATTATAACGTTTCTGATTTTGTATGTTAACATAGTTTCAATCTAAAAATACACATGTGAATACACACCGGTTAGATGTCTCAAGTACGAACACTAAACTGGATACTCTAACAAGACTAGATGAGTTCTTGTTCTGGAATCCGGTAAGACAAAAAGACCACAAGAAAAATATACTGTATCTCATATAGAGATCTAGTGTTAGTCCCAGGAGAGGCCACTTGTTTTCTGAGACTTTACACTAAAGTAAAATGAACAAAAATGAGAAAAGATACTCTTGCAAAGTTTGTGGAACTGCATTTTTATGGCGTGCCAATCTGTCAGCACACATGCGAATACACACAGGTGAAAAACCCTATTCTTGTAAAATCTGTGGAACTACATTTTCCCAAGATACAAGTTTGAAACAGCACATGCGAATACATACAGGTGAAAAACCCTATTCTTGCAAAGTTTGTGGTACTGCATTTTCACAGCATCACCATCTGAAAACTCACATGTGAATACACACAGGTGAAAAACCCTATTCTTGTAAAGTTTGTGGCACTGCATTTTCACATAATCCGAATCTGACAATACACATGCGAATACACACAGGTGAAAAACCCTATTCTTGTAAAGTTTGTGGAACCGCATTTTCACACGATAAAAGTTTGAAACGGCACATGCGAATACACACAGGTGAAAAACCCTATTCTTGCAAAGTTTGTGGTACTGCATTTTCATCTGATACAAGTTTGAAACAGCACATGCGAATACACACAGGTGAGAAACCCTATTCTTGCAAAGTTTGTGGTACTGCATTTTCACACGATACAAGTTTGAAACGGCACATGCGAATACACACAGGTTACAAACCCTATTCTTGTATAGTTTGTGGTACTACATTTTCACACGATAAAAGTTGGAAACAGCACATGCAGATACATACAGGTGAAATTGTAGGGAAGTACAGATAGCAGCCCTAAAAGGAACCACATCTATCCTTAAGAGAGCCCTCGGATATAGATTTTACTCATAGGAAAATCAAGTGTTAGCCTCAAGAGTAGGCCCCTTGATCTCTTTAGATAAACTAAATTAAAATGAAAAAAAGTGAAAACGCCTATTCTTGCTAAGTTTGTGGTACTGCATTTTCATGCGATACAAGTTTGAAACAGCACATGCGAATACATACAGACCCATATGCTGTCTCAGTACCACCTACAAGCTAAATACAGACCCATATGCTGTCTCAGTACCACCTACAAGCTCTTTACTGGCCTGGTAGCCGATAGCATCTACGACCATCTCTCCTCTGGAAACTACCTAGAAGATCAACAAGCTGGCTGTAGGAGACGATGCTTTGGTACCAAGGACCAGTTATTGATTGACAAAACAATTTTAGAGGATTGTAGGAAGCGGCATAGAAACCTGAGCATGGCATGGATTGATTACCAGAAGGCCTATGACAGCGTGCCCCACTCATGGCTACTACAGTGCCTTGACCTGTATAATATCAGTCCAATAATTAAAAAAACAATGACAGCCCACATAAAAATGTGGCAAACCAACATCTCACTAAGCCACAGCCATGGAAAGATTACCATCCCTAACATTAATATCAGAAGGAGAATCTTCCAAGGGGACAGCCTATCCCCGTTGCTCTTCTGCATGGCAATAGACCCACTTAGTAAGCTTCTCAACAACAGGGGAGAGGCCTACAACCTGGGCCAGGGACGCCAGAGAGATCCATCCAAGAAAATCAACCACCTTCTCTTCATGGATGACCTTAAGCTGTATGCAAGCTCTGACACTGAATTGCAGCAGCTCCTGCAGGTTGTGCACACCTTTTCCAAAGACATTGGAATGAAATTTGGCTTGGATAAATGCGCCAAGTGCTCCCTCAGGGCTGGGAAAAAGATTCAGACAGACAATCTACAGCTAGATGAGGAAAATGAGATACGAGATCTCGAAGAGCAGGAGTCCTATAAATACCTTGGCATTGAGGAAAATGACACCATCCAACATGCCAGGATGAGAGAGAAAATTGGCAGAGAGTATGTACGCTGTGTCAGAAAGATCTGCAAAACACAGCTTACAAACAAAAATAAAATAACTGCCATTAACCAACTTGCAATGCCAGTAATTACGTACAGCTTTGGCATCATTGATTGGCCTCAACAAACCATCAACAGGCTAGATGTAAAGACTCGAAAAATGTTAACCCTCCATAGGGTCATCTATAGAAATCAGTGTCTGCCAAGACTGTACTTGCCCAGAAGAGAGGGAGGATTGGGTCTATCAGAGATAAACCACCAGCACAGAGCCACTATTGTCAGCATTGGCCAGTACCTAAGAAGCTCCTTAAACCCCAGCCTAGCAATGGTACGTGAACACCAAGATTCAAGAGCCAGCAAAACAAATTCCATCACAAAGTTGGCCAAGCATTTTGGACAAGGCTGTCATATAGATGAGGCAGAAACACAAAGCAATGCTGCCACAGAGATAGCCCAAAAGAGCCGCAAGAGATACACCCGGACTTTTAAGAACAGGTGCATTGATGAGTGGTCAGAACAGAAACGTGCCACATACTTCCTCGATGAACTATCCAAGGACTATATTGATAAGGAAGGGTCCTTGGACTGGCTAAGAAAAGGAGCCCTCCACTACGACCAGGAGAGGCTTATAATGGCCGCACAAGACCAGGGCCTGATGACAAATGCGTTTAAAAAGATGGCTGGTTTCAGTCAGGACAACAAGTGCAGGTTTTGCCACACTGAAGTGGAGAGTGTGAGCCACCTGATATCGAGTTGCAAAATCATGTTGGCAGATGGCTCCTATACAACACGACATAATGGAGTGTGCAGGTACCTCCACTGGACCATCTGTAAGAAACTGAATATCAGATGTAGCAGCAGGCACTGGGAACATCTACCTGAGAGAACTGTGGGGAATGAGACATACACCATCCATTATGACCATAAAATCCCCACAGCTACCTATCTGGAAAACGCAGCTGTCAAACCTGACATTGTAATATGGAACAAGAGAGAGAGAGTGGCAACTTTGGTTGAGGTCAGTGTCCCTAATGATGGGGGCCTAAATAGAGCTGAAAGGGAGAAAATAACAAAATATCAGGGTCTAATGTATGATATGAAAAGAAACTGGAACCTCAAAGAGATCTCTATCATTCCAGTTATCATAGGAGCCACTGGACTCATGAAGAAGAACTTGAAAAAGTATTTAGCAAGTATACCTGGTGAACCAAGTGCAAGAGAAATCCAGACAACTGCCCTCAAGGGAACGGCCAGAATCCTGAAAAGAGCTCTCGGTTGGAGTCTGTAAATAGCGGGTGATCGTATGGCATTTGGAAGAATGCCCCGTCCCCAGCAAATGAATGAAAAGAAAAAAAAAGAAAAAAAAGAGAGATAATGTGCTGTCTCCTCAGGCCTCCAGCACGTCCCTCCGATTGCGGATGAGGCCCTCTTTTTGGGGGTAGGTTTGAATAACCAATAAAAAACCGTGGACAAAGAGGAAGAAAAACATGAAAAGATGCATAAATCAAAATCTACAAACTGGCAGGCCGGCACCCAGGATAAAAAGGGCCCCTCAACTCGTTTATGCACCAGGTGGGAAGAGGTATGCAATGGTACAAACCTTTTTTCCTCTGAAAATGTCACTATGGACATGTCAGAGACCTGACAGGGACAGCCACCAGGCCTTGATGAAAAAGACCCTGGCACCCAGACTCCACCACAAGCAACGACCAAAACAAGGAATACAATGGGCCTAAAGTCCCAAAAGTGGTCAGTTGCACAAAAAAGGATTTTACTGCACTGCTACCATTATTCGATTTTCGAGAAATGGCGTAGTAGCTCAAAAGAGATTCTAACCGAGAGAATAAGAGCGTCTTACCTTCCTGAAGAAAAAAAAACATCCCCGTTTCCAATCTGCACTCCTTAGTATCCCAAGTGGGCAAATACTGAACACCTGAGGAGATCTCCAGCATAAAAACTGATGCCCTGAAGGACGCAGAAAAGGACTATTTACCACAACAAGCAGAGGAATCCCAGTGGAGAATTGAAAAAAATGGAACAAAGAGGAAAAATGGACACTAATATTGTCCATGGCATATGCGAGAACAAAACACGAAAAACAGAAAGAAATCACAAAAGCATGGAAAGAAATTTTCTTTCATTACCACCCTGCAAAACGCAATGTCCCCTCTAAGAAACTGAATATGCAGCGCTACAACAGTCTCAAATGGGACTTCAGTGAAACAGAACTTAATTCCATGGGACTGGATGTAGCAGCACTTATAACAAATAACATCAGCCCCCTTCATAACCCTATAACAGTTCCCACCAGCAACAAAAAAGTACAAAACCCAAATATATCTAGGGAAGTAAGATCGGAAAATGGTGACACTCCAGAACTGCCCCTTATAATAGACCCTCTACATCTGCAAGCTACAGATAGATTAACAATATCCCCAACAACAGTCCCAACACAAACACACCTCCCAATACCAGCACACCCACATAACTATTCAAAAACACAGCCTAAACAAAATCTCAAAGCATAACAAAAGCCTACGGAAACTCTCACACCACAAAACTGTTCACTAAAGACTCCACCTGCAATATCCTCAGCACTCAGCCCACCTCCACCACCACCATCTCCACCCTTTGAGTCAGATCAGGAACAATTGACAGTTGAGGAGGACCTCAGTAACACCATTGAGGAGGTCAAGTCCATGGGACTAGAGAACCGACCACGACTGTCAAAAATAAAACCCTACAGAACCACCAAAGCCCTCATCAGAAAGTCAACACTGCACTGCATAGACTGATGCCAGATGCAGTGTCGCTCACGGAACTCAACAAGATCACATATGCAGCTTGGCTTTATATCGATAGGATAACATTCCTTCAAAAGAACGTTAAAAAGCGAGTTAATCCCAGAGCTTCCAAAACTACACCTGTATGGAAGCTCAAGCTGCAAAAAGAATTAAACCTCCATCGGAAAGAAATGAGCCAATTAAAACAGTTCCTCACATCCCCCACAACAGAAGGGAGACTGAAAAACAACATCAGCAGACTCCATGCAAAGTACCACACCACCAGCAGTGAGGAACTAAACAACGTTGTCAGGGAGCTTGAAGGCAAGATACCAGCACTTGCTAAAAGAATAAAAACCGAGGAAAATAAAAAGAAGGCCCAGTCCCAGAACAAACAGTTTGAAGCCAACCCTAGAGTGTTCTATAGAACTCCAATAAGGGATACCATTACTGTAGAAAAACCACCTGAAGAACAAGACCTGGAGAACTACTGGCGACCCCTGTTTGAGTGTGAGGGAGTATACAACCAAGAGGCCCAATGGATTGGAGACATACAGAGGATAAATGAGACCAAGCCCACAATGCCGGAGCCAGTGATTACAACAGAAGCGACTAAAAAAACTAGCTCTGTTTGCTAACCACAAGAAACCTGGCATTGACAATGTCTCCAATGTTTGGTTAAAGTAGTTGACTGCACTCCATGGCCACTACAGTAAATGCTTCAACAGACTACTGAGGGGTGAAGAGGCAACACCACCATGGCTCACTAAGGGAGACACAAGCCTCATGCCCAAAACAAAAGAGACACAATACCAAAATAAATACAGACCCATATGCTGTCTCAGTACCACCTACAAGCTCTTTACTGGCCTGGTAGCCGATAGCATCTACGACCATCTCTCCTCTGGGAACTACCTAGAAGATCAACAAGCTGGCTGTAGGAGACGATGTTTTGGTACCAAGGACAAGTTATTGATTGACAAAACAATTTTAGAGGATTGTAGGAAGCAGCATAAGAACCTGAGCATGGCATGGATAAATTATCAGAAGGCCTATGACAGCGTGCCCCACTCATGGCTACTACGGGGCCTTGACCTGTATAATATCAACCCAATAATTAAAAATACTTATTGTATTTTTAATTATTGGGTAGATATGTATTTTTAATTATTGGGTTGCCATATAAAAATGTGGCAAACCAACATCTCACTAAGCCACAGCCATGGAAAGATTACCATCCCTAACATTAATATCAGAAGGAGAATCTTCCAAGGTGACAGCCTATCCCCGTTGCTCTTCTGCATGGCAATAGACCCAAGTAGTAAGTTTCTCAACAACAGTGGAGAGGCCTACAACCTTGGTCAGGGACGCCAGAGAGATCCATCCAAGAAAATGAACCACCTTCTCTTCATGGATGACCTTAAGCTGTATGCAAGCTCTGACACTGAATTGCAGCAGCTCCTGCAGGTTGTACACACCTTTTCCAAAGACATTGAAATGAAATTTGGCTTGGATAAATGCGCCAAGTGCTCCCCCAGGGCTGGGAAAAAGATTCAGACAGACAATCTACAGCTAGATGAGAAAAATGAGATACGAGATCTCGAAGAGCAGGAGTCCTATAAATACCTTGGCATTGAGGAAAATGACACCATCCAACATGCCAGGATGAGAGAGAAAATTGGCAGAGAGTATGTACGCTGTGTCAGAAAGATCTGCAAAACACAGCTTACAAACAAAAATAAAATAACTGCCATTAACAAACTTGCAATGCCAGTAATTACGTATAGCTTTGGCATCATTGATTGGCCTCAACAAACCATCAACAGGCTTGATGTAAAGACTAAAAAATGTTAACCCTCCATAGGGTCATCTATAGAAATCAGTGTCTGCCAAGACTGTACTTGCCCAGAAGAGAGGGAGGATTGGGTCTATCAGAAATAAACCACCAGCATAGAGCCACTATTGTCAGCATTGGCCAGTACCTAAGAAGCTCCTTAAACCCCAGCCTAGCAATGGTACGTGAACACCAAGATTCAAGAGCCAGCAAAACAAATTCCATCACAAAGTTGGCCAAGCATTTTGGACAAGGCTGTCATATAGATGAGGCAGAAACACCAAACAATCCTGCCACAGAGATAGCCCAAAATAGCCACAAGAGATACACCCAGACTTTTAAGAACAGGTGCATTGATGAGTGGTCAGGACAGAAACGTGCCACATACTTCCTCGATGAACTATCCAAGGACTATATTTATAAGGAAGGGTCCTTGGACTGGCTAAGAAGGAGCCCTCCACTACGACCAGGAGAGGCTTATAATGGCCGCACAAGACCAGGGCCTGATGACAAATGTGTTTAAAAAGATGGCTGGTCTCAGTCAGGACAACAAGTGCAGGTTTTGCCACACTGAAGTGGAGAGTGTGAGCCATCTGATATCGAGTTGCAAAATCATGTTGGCAGATAGCTCCTATACAGCACAACATAATGGAGTGTGCAGATACCTCCACTGGACCATTTGTAATAAACTGAATATCAGATGTAGCAGCAGGCACTGGGAACATCTACCTGAGAGAACTGTGAAGAATTAGACATACACCATCCATTATGACCATGAAATCACCACAGCTACCTATCTGGAAAACGCAGCTGTCAAACCTGACATTGTAATATGGAGAAAGAGAGAGAGAGTGGCAACTTTAGTTGAGGTCAGTGTGCCTAATAGAGCTGAAAGGGAGAAAATTACAAAATATCAGGGTCTAATATATAATATCAAAAGAAACTGGAACCTCAAAGAGATCTCTATCATTCAAGTTATCATAGGAGCCACTGGACTCATGAAGAAGAACTTGAAAAAGTATTTAGCAAGTATACCTGGTGAACCAAGTGCAAGAGAAATCCAAACAACTGCACTCAAGGGAACAGCCAGAATCCTGAAAAGAGCTCTCGGTTGGAGTCTGTAAATAGCGGGTGATCGTATGGCATTTGGAAGAATACCCCGTCCCCAGCAAATTAATGAAAAGAAAAAGAAAAAAAGTGAAAAACTTTCTGCATGTAGAGTGTGTGGCACAGAATTTTCACTAAACTCTCAATGTAAAGTTCATCTGCGCATGCACACTGGTGCAAAACCTTATGCTTGTGACGTGTGTGGCAATGCATTTTAACAAATCTCGCATTTAAAATCCACCAGCGCAAACACACTGGTGAAAAACCTTATGCTTGTAAAATATGTGGCTCAGCATTTTCACAAAACTCTCATAAAACTGCTCTCATCATTGATGTAACCGTCCCAAATGACTACGGTCTCAATAGAGCCGAACGGGAAAAAATAACAAAATACCAAGATCTCAAAAATGATCTAAAAATAACATGGTCCCTTGATGAAATAAACATCATACCGGTTGTAGTGGGGGCAACTGGTCTGGTGAAAAAAAATCTAAGTAAATACTTAGAAACAATCCCCGGAAAACCAAATTGTAGGGAAGTACAGATAGCAGCCCTAAAAGGAACCACATCTATCCTTAAGAGAGCCCTCGGATATAAATTTTACTCATAGGGAAATCAAGTGTTAGCCTCAAGAGTAGGCCCCTTGATCTCTTTAGATAAACTAAATTAAAATGAAAAAAAAAAAGTGAAAAACCTTATGCTTGTGAAGTGTGTTACTTAGCGTTTACACAAAACGCTCATTTAATGAAACACATGCATAAACACTACTAATTCTACGTTTGACAGGAAATGGAAAACTTTAATGGAGTATATATATGTATCTCATAGATACAAAGTGTAAGCCCCAGGAAGGGGCACATTTATTTCTGGGAACTTCGACTGAATTTAAATGCCACAAAAGTAAAAAAAAATATTCTTGTGACGTATGTGGTTCAGCATTTTCATAATACTCTCAATTAAAAATCCAGCTATGCAGAGACACTACCTGAGTGTCTTCCGTCTCTCTATACAAGGGTTTGTCAGGCAACCTGATATTTGGATACATCATCCTACAAGTAAACTCTAACCAAATATTTAAAATGACATAATATTCGAAGCCCCAATAAGATCACATCAACATAGCTATACACTGACTAATACAAATAATGGTGCACTTATCCATTTGCTGGATCCTCCACCAGACAAGATAAATTCTTGTCCTGGAATCCGGTAAGACCAAAAGATATACTATGGCATAGTAAGCTGGTCAATTTAGGAGAAAGAAATTAATGTTCTTAACTTCTTTATTAATAGGAAGATGATCCTTGATTTCTTAGAACTTCAGTTGAAGTAAAATGAAACAAAAAAGTGAAAAGAACTTGCATGCCTATAAAATACCCTGAGTGTAGAAGGTCTCTTTACATGTGTATGTCAGGACAATCTAACGTGAGAATACTTCCGTCTACAAGAAAACCCTGACTAAATATTCAAATAACAATCAGATCCCTTTTGTGTGGCTATCCAACACTGTCTAATACAAGGAATGGTGCACCTTATCCAAGTGCTGTTGCGTCTAGTAACAGCAGTTGGAGAAGGAGGCTATCCAACAGTAGCTAATACGTGGAATGGTGCACCTTCTCCAAGTGCTGTTGCGTCTAGTAACAGCACTAAGCAAAATACTCTAGCGAACAAATAGAATTATTATCTTGGAATCGTGTAAGACTAAGAGACCACAAGAAAGATATACTATACCATAATTAGCTGGTCAATTACGGGGAGGAAAATTAATATTCTTAACTTCTTTAAAAACAAGTTTAAAAGCTAAAGGAGAACTTTAATGGAATTATTGAATATCTCTGTATCTCATATACAGATCAAGTGTTAGCTCTAGGAAGAGGCCCCTTGATTTCTAAGAACTTCAACTGAAGTAAAATGAACCAAAAATAGAAAAACTTATGCTTGCTCAGCCTTTACAAAAAACTATGATTTAAAAAGACACAAAGACACGCCCGGTAATTTGAATGCCTATTCGACACCTCGAGTGTCTTCGGTCACTCTGTACAGGACTTTGACAGAGATACTGACATGAGAATACTTCCACTTTGAAGTAATCCTTGACCAAATATTCAAGATAGGCTAGAGCTGACCCACTGGACATGACAGAAAGTTCGAGGTTTGCTGGGATAGCTGGTTATCAGTTGAAGCTGAAATGCCACCTATGCAGGATGGCCTATCTGGGTCGGTTAGCCAAAAAATTGTGGATGACTTGTTTCCATTTCGCCATGATAGAGAGATCTCATCTTTCAACTCTGCAATTCGACTTTTAAACACGAGTATCTTTTATAACATGCATCATCAAATAAATTTATTACTTGTTCATAAATTAGACTCAGTCTTCATTCTCTCGATTCCTAACAGTTACACCAGTTGGTAAAAGATGCATGACTCGAACTGCCGACGTCTGTTTGATGTGATGACAGCAGAAACTACAAAACCGCTACCCATCTTGACACGAAAGTTTTTGTTTGCTGTAGTGTCTGCTGTGGATTCAGGCATAGGAAGGTATTCACACCAGCGGGAGAAACTGTTTACACATATCAATAAGTAGCTGTGATATTTTCACTTTGGTAGTGGGCGAGTAATGATTACATGCACATTCGTAAAACATACATCGGGAGGTGGAAAGAACAATCGAGAGGGAAAGTGTGTCTTGCGATTTTGACATAGGAGTGCCACCAGTGCCGAATATCTATGCCACCAGTGCCGACAAATCAATTGGTGACCAAACGAGTTGAGGCATTAGCTCCGGGGTAAGAAAGATTGTTGAGCGAGAAAAATTGTGTCTATCGGAAGAGTTCAGGAACAAAATGACGTATTTGTTCTGTGCTGGTGTCACAGATTACTTCCAACTGCTTATTTGGACGACATTCTCGACATATCCAGAGATATACCGTCGTCATTTAAAACATTTGCGGTTGCTGGTATTTTTTTTTGCTGTACCATGAATGCTATCTAATCAACGCATGGGTTAAACAGGAGAGTGTTTATGCACAAGACATGGTGTCGGAACATTGCCAGTTCCTTTGATCAAGTGGACATCCAACCTTAAATTGTAATAAATAATCCAGGTGGCTTGTCTCTCGTGGGAATTACTTGTCTGAATTTGACTAGAACGCACCAAACAAATGTTTTCGGTCTGCGTGAATGTATAAAGCTCACCCCTCCAAGTAATGTCGAAAGTGACAAACAACTGAATAGTCTGCAAGCAGTTCTCGTCCGAACATGCTGTACATTTTTACAGCTGGAAAGTGTGTCTTAGAAAAGAATGCAGTTGGCTTCCGTTAGTTGTTGTCTGTCTGCTGTAAGACTGATCCCACTCCAATTGAAGAGGCATCAACTGCTACACACAAAGTTTTACCTGGAACAACAGCTGAAAATTCAACTGCATTGGACAATGTAGACTTGGCGAACACAGGGTCAAATAGCACTGTGTAACAATTATTTACGTTATTCAAAATATATGGGAGTTGTTTTACAGTCTGCGCACAATTCGGTAGGCATATACGATAAAAAGTTATCATCCCTAAAACAGTCCCAGCATGAGTGCTATCCGGTATGAGAAAATTGTGAGATTTCTACTTTAGAAGGGACAGAGGAAATCCCAGAAGCAAATAGGCTGTGAGCCAGGAAACTGACCACTGATATCCTCAAATTCACATTTTAGCCAGGTGCACCCAACTCAACGGTAAGCGGGTATACAACATCCGGCGATAAAGCATTGAATAAACTGACCGTATAGAAGGGGTATATTGCGAACTGGGGTGCCACGGATACAAGTGGGTCCAACGGGAAAAGACGAAGAGAAAAGAAAAAGGGGAGAGAAGAGAAGAGCGAAAAAGAAAGAAAACAGAAGGAAAGAAAAAAGTATTTTTTTCTAATTGTGATATTTATTTAAAAAAAAAACAAAAAAACTAAGACATGTAAAAGTAGTACTTTTAATATTGTAAAAGGATTCCCTTCCAATGTATAAAGAAGAGAATGGACAAAACAAAGAGAAGAATTGACTGAGACAAATCAAACCATTAACGCACACACAACTACTTGATACACATTCGAATATGTTTTGTTTTAATGTTGAAAGGGGGAGAAAGAATACAGTCTGAAAATATATAAGTTTTAATAGTGAACACTCACGCACACACTCAAATATGACAAATTCCATGTTGATTGTTGTTTTTTTGTTATTTTGGACGCCAAAAACGAATTTACTTTAAGTTTAGAACAAAAAAGATAGAGAAAAAAGAAGTCACAGAAGAAACATAATAACACCAAGTTGAACAAATGAAATTATTTTGTTTTGTAGGTGCTGAAACACAAACGAATGTCCTTGTCGTTCTTGTTTTGTTTTTCAGGTTTTCAGTTTTGTAGAATGTTTGAGAAGTTACAATTTTTTTCTTATTGGTCAGTTTGTTGCTGTTTTGGTAACTTGCAAATATGTTATTTTTGTAATTCTGATAAGTTTTTCGTGGATTCGAAATGTGGTTTCTTTTTTGCCATTTTGGGGGCTTTTGAGCCCTTGGGGTCGCGAACAAGATTTTTTCCAAGGTCAGCGATACTTATTTTTTATTAGGAACAATTGCCTCCATATTTTGGCCAGGTTTCAGAGAAATAGAATCGATGGATGAAAAGTTATGGGGCTAAAAATGTTATATTTTGCCATTTCGGGGACTTTTGACCCCCTGGGGGCTAACCAGATTTTATTTTTAAAATAAGGGAATGCCACTTTCTAACCTGACCAAAGTTACAACTTCATGCAAAATTCCAGAGAAATTCAATGGATGGTTGTGGAGAAAAATCTGGACGGACGGACATGCCTCAAAACTTAAGTTACCCGATTTTAATAAGGAATTGTGTGAAACAATTAAAAAATGTCACAAAACGAACGAAGATAATGTCTACTCAAATAAGAAAGTAGTGTGAAACACACAGGGTTTACTTACAGTTGACACATGTGGGAATCCTGGTTAAGCTGTGTATCGGACACGAATAAAATGGGTCAACCTATCTCCCAGGATTAGCAGTAGAAATAGAGAGAAAATCAGTGGGATTTCCGAAATCTTGTGAGCACTGTCACCAGGTCACGTGGCTTCCGGATCTGAAACTTGAGCATTTTTCTCAAGGGGAAGGAGACACAGCTCTGAATATTAAAAAGGGGATTAAAATTGAAGGGAAATAACGGTCGTCTTACAAAGTTAGTCACCAAGTTTTGGTAAAGATGACACACTTTCCCCTCTACAATTAAAATTAATCCACAAACATACCTGTACTATATATCCTGTTCGAAATCGTGTATCCTTTTAGTCGTGTCTGTTTGTGTAATATATATTTCCGTGTTTTTTTTTTCGTTGGGGCACACTTTTTTCCGAATGATTTTTCGTTAAAATACTGTATATGTGCTCTTCGAACAGAAACAGGTTTATGACACGGCACTTCAGACAAACCAAGTGTTTTACACTTGAACACTTTAGCCGTTGTTGAGTCTACCCTTATTTACGACTTAGTATTCCTAGCAAGAAAACGGATGTTTACCCCTTAACAACTGTAACAGAAACAGACACATTTTCTTTCTACACGGTTCATCATTCCAAACGACAAATCATATTTCATCAAAGTGTGCATCAGGTTCATCGACATCCAACACATAACAGGTTTCTACGTATTTCTAGCCAGTGTAAAAGGTCTAGCAACGAAATAAAGTAACAATACATATACAATATTGCTTTTATATTATGTACAATGACAACATGACAAAGTTAACAATACAAATCAACATAGACACATAACAGGTTCCTACGTATTTTTAGCCAGTGTAAAGTCTTGCAACGAAATAAAGTAACAATAAATATACAATATTGCTTTTATATTATGTGCAATGACAACATGACAAAGTTAAGAATGATAATCAACTCAGACACATAACAGGTTCCTACGTATTTTTAGCCAGTGTAAAATGTCTTGCAACGAAATACAGTAACAATACATATAGACTATTGCGTTTATATTATGTGCAATGACAACATGACAAACTTAAAAATAATAATCAACTCAGACACATAACAGATTCCTACGTATTTCTAGCCAGTATAAAAAGTCTTGCAACGAAATACGGTAAGAATACATATACAATATTGCTTTTATATTATGTGCAATGACATGTGTCGAAAAATTCTTTCCACTGGTAGAAAGGGATAAATAGTAGAAGTGCAGTAATAATTAGCCAAGGTTGTAGTCTGACGAAATACTGCCCATTCGCGACTTCCCACCGAAATCGGGGAGTCAATTAACAGTTGTAACTAATGACGGATAATCCTAAGGGCGGGGGTAGCTGTTAGCTTGGTAACAAAATAAAGAGATAGTATCAGAACCGGTTAACATAGGTGTGGCTGAGAGCAAGTCCCAATGTTTATCCCGCTCTTTAGTAGTGAGGAATATTTTATAACAATCGACTGCCTTCTCTACTCGTATAAAAGGTTCGAAGTCATCAGGTTTCACCTTCCGGTCAACCCCTTCTGTCCGCGTGAGTATCGTCAGCTTTTTTTTTCACACATGACAAAGTTAACAATATAAAACAACTCAGAAACGTGTGTACACTTCAATGACTTTATTCAGATTGCTTGTTAGTAAGTGGGAGAATATTAACCTCTGCTATTATGAGCTGATTAGTATGGTGGTAAGAGGTTGCAGTAAAGGTAATGGTATTAGGTGGAAATAACCCTTATCTTACATATTCTAACAAGTCTTTTTTAATTCATTTATTCTCTGTATCTGGCTAGAAATCTAACTTTTCTTCCTCTTTTTGTTCAGTTTTGTGAATATTGTTGGGTTGTGCGTTGCATTTGATTGTCTTATTCATTAAATCTTTTCATCGTTAATTTGTGTTGGTGTGATGTTTTATTGTTTTTTATTTTGTTTTTAACAAGTGATGTTTTATTGTTTTTTATTTGTTTTTAATAAGTAACGTTTGATTGTTTTTAATTTGTTTTTAATAACTGATGTTTGATTGTTTTTTATTTGTTTTTAAGAAGTGATGTTTGATTGTTTTTCATTTGTTTTTAATAAGTGATGTTTGATTGTTTTTTATTTGTTTTTAATAAGTGATGTTTGATTGTTTTTCATTTGTTTTTAATAAGTGATGTTTGATTGTTTTTTATTTGTTTTTAATAAGTGATGTTTGATTGTTTTTCATTTGTTTTTAATAAGTGATGTTTGATTGTTTTTCATTTGTTTTTAATAAGTGACGTTTGATTGTTTTTTGTTTTTAATAAGTGATGTTTGATTGTTTTTTATTTGTTTTTAATAAGTGACGTCTATTACGTCATAAATAGTTTTCGTTTCATTAGATATGAACAATAACTTCTTCTGTTCAAATTTCCTTGCAATCTTATATGAAGAGAATTTTTTGTTTTCAGTTTTTTTCAGTTTTTATTTTTGTTTAACATTTTATCCGCTTGAGACTTCTTAATTATTTTATGGTGTATTATGTTGAGAAGGTTTGTTTGAAATGTTTTTCTTATTAAATGTTGTGAAGGTTTGTTTAAAGTGTTTTTTCTTATTAAATGTTGTGAAGGTTTGTTTGAAGTGTTTTTCTTATTAAATGTGGTGAAGGTTTGTTTGAAGTGTGTTTTCTTATTAAATGTTGTGAAGGTTTGTTTCAAGTGTTTTTCTCATTAAAAATTGTGAAGGTTTGTTTGAAGTGTTTTTCTTATTAAATGTTGTGAAGGTTTGTTTCAATTGTTTTTCTTATTAAATGTTGTGAAGGTTTGTTTGAAGTGTTTTTTCTTATTAAATGTTGTGAAGGTTTGTTTCAAGTGTTTTTCTTATTAAATGTTGTGAAGGTTTGTTTGAAGTGTTTTTCTTATTAAATGTTGTGAAGGTTTGTTTCAAGTGTTTTTCTCATTAAAAATTGTGAAGGTTTGTTTGAAGTGTTTTTCTTATTAAATGTTGTGAAGGTTTGTTTGAAGTGTTTTTCTTATTAAAAATTGTGAAAGTTTGTTTGAAGTGTTTTTCTTATTACATGTTGTTAAGGTTTGTTTTAAGTGTTTTTTCTTATTAAATGCTGTGAAGGTTTCTGTGAAGTGTTTTTGTTATTAAATGTTGTTAAGATTTGTTTTAAGTGTTTTTCTTATTAAATGTTGTGAAGGTTTGTTTGAAGTGTTTTTCTTATTGAATGTTGTGAAGGTTTGTTTTAAGTGTTTTTCTTATTAGATGTTGTGAAGGTTTGTTTCAAGTGTTTTTCTTATTTAATGTTGTGAAGGTTTGTTTGAAGTGTGTTTCTTATTAAATGTTGTTAAGATTTGTTTAAAGTGGTTTTCTTATTTAATGTTGTGAAGGTTTGTTTGAAGTGTTTTTCTTATTTAATGTCGTGAAGGTTTGTTTGGAGTGTTTTTGTTATTAAATGTTGTGAAGGTTTGTTTCAAGTGTTTTTCTTATTAAATGTTGTGAAGGTTTGTTTGAAGTGTTTTTCTTATTAAATGTTGTGAAGGTTTGTTTGAAGTGTATTTCTTATCAAATGTTGCGAAGGTTTGTTTGAAGTGTTTTTCTTATTAAATGTTGTTAAGGTTTGTTTTAAGTGTTTTTTCTTATTAAATTATGTGAATGTTTGTTTGAAGTATTTTTCTCATTAAATGTTGTGAAGGTTTGTTTTAAGTGTTTTTCTCATTTAATTTTGTGAAGGTTCGTTTGAAGTGTTTTTCTTATTAAATGTTGTGAAAGTTTGTTTGAAGTGGTTTTCATATTAAATGTTGTGATGGTTTGTTTGAAATCTTTTTCTTTTTTAGATGTTGTGAAGGTTTGTTTGAAATGTTTTTCTTATTAAATGTTGTGAATGTTTGAAGTGTTTTCTTATTAAATGTTGTGAAGGTTTATTTGAAGTGTTTATCTTATTAAATGTGGTGAAGGTTTGTTTGAAGTGTTTTCTTATTAAATGTTGTGAAGGTTTGTTTGAAGTTTTTCCTCATTAAATGTTGTGGGGGTTTGTTTGAAATGTTTTTCTTATTAAATGTTGTGGGGATTTGTTTGAGGTGTTTTTCTTATTAAATGTTGTGAAGGTTTGTTTGAAGTGTTTTTTCTTATTAAATGTTGTGAAGGTTTGTTTCAAGTGTTTTTTCTTATTAAATGTTGTGATGGTTTGTTTGAAGTTTTTTTCTCATTAAATGTTGTGAAGGTTTGTTTCAAGTGTTTTTCTTATTAAATGTTGTGAAGGTTTGTTTCAAGTGTTTTTCTTATTAAATGTTGTGAAGGTTTGTTTGAATTGTTTTTCTTATTAAATGTTGTGAAAGTTTGAAGTGTTTTCTTATTAAATGTTGTGAAGGTTTGTTTGAAGTGTTTTTCTTATTAAATGTTGTGAAGTTTTGTTTGTTTGAAGTTTTCTTCTCATTAAATGTTGAGGTTGTTATTGTGATTTATTTTTCAGGGGAGTGGTTCTTAATGCCATCATTGCTAAGAATGGGTTTTGTTTTTTTTAAGTGTTTTAGTATCCTTTTTATAGTTTGTATATTTCTTTCTACAAGCCCATTTGCTTGTGACCGATTCAGACTCATCGTAATGTTTGAAATCCCAATCTTCAGCAATCTGTCTGAATATTGATGATCTATATTCCGGACCATTATCGCTAATTACTATCTGCGGAATAACCAGCCTAGTGAAAGTGTGATTTATTTTGTTCATCACCGTGTGATTCACAATTATCTAGTTTGTAGATATCAACATTTCTTGTTGTGTAGTCTATAATTGCTACACATGCCTTGTTATATTGATATATATTTAGCTACTTTAGCTCATGTTGTTCTCGGCATTTTATGGTGTATTATCAGTTCTGATAGTTTTTGGTTCCGATAGTCGATGCAATATGTGCATGTGTTCATGATTTCTTTGATCTGATTGTTAATATTGGGTCAATATAGGACTTCCTTTGCTCTTGCGATGCATTCTTCTATCCCTAAATATCCGGTGTGGATTTTTTGTACGGCCTCTTGTCTGGAAAAAGATTTTGACGATTATTCGTGTGTCTTTAAGTACTAGTCATTTCTACAACTGAGATCTCATTACGAACATGCGCGTATGGCGAAGTTGAGGGTGACATGTTGTAATTGTTTTCCGACGAACTTAATGTTGCATATTGCATAATGTAGACGAGTGAAAGAATTACGACTGAGACAAATTTAATTGAATGTTAATAATGTTTAACCTTTTTCGTCAATTGAAATATGCCAATATCCGTTTGATGCGTCTAATTTTGTAAATTATTTCATGTTGTTCATTTCTGCGAATATTTATTCAGCAGCAGAAAGCTTAAAATGCCTTCTTTTTATCGCTTCGTTCAAGTCTATTCAGTCTAAAAATAGTCTTAATCTACCATTTCGCTTCTCTACTAATATGAGCGGATTTTTCCAATCCGTCAGTTACTGGATTGGCTTTATTATACACATTCTGTTATTTTCTTCTGTTTTCTTTAATTTTGGTTTTAGACCAAATCGAATATTCCTTTGAGTATTTAAGACCTGTTTTACATCTGTATTTACTGTAATATGATGTGAATATGATGTAGCTTAAACAATCTTTGAATTTTTCTATAAAGCCTTGTATATCCATCTTGATTTTGTTGTATTTTTTAAATGTATTCTAGTTTTTTATGTTTCCGCATCAATGATGAATTTGCATTGGCTTCTGCTAATATAATGGACACATTTATTTTTGCATTTTTACTTTGTAAGATTACTGATCAGTTACTTATTATCGGAATTTTCATATTGTTATATGCGTTTAATTTTTACCGATGTTTTGTTTAGTTTCAGCTTAGACTTTATATTATTATATATTTTTAGTCGTAGAAGATTTACTTCAACACCTGTGTCAATGTATATGTCTATCGTTGTGTTGTGAACTTTAAGAATTATTTTCAATTTATCCATCCGTAGTGAATTTATGTTCTTTTTTAGTATGACTTTTATTACATACTCCCCGTCGTCTGAATATTCAGTGCTTCTAAATTTCCCAACGTTCGACAGCTTTTTTCTTTTTAGTTTGCATGTGAGAAATTGGTTTGTTAAAAAAGTTGTTTTTTCTTGGTTGGCAGTGTGTATTAAACTTTTCAATCACCATTTAGTTTGTATGTGAGAAATTGGTGTGTTAAAAAAGTTATTTTTCTTGGTTGACAGTGTGTATTAAACTTTTCAATCACCATTTAGTTAATATGTGAGAAATTGGTGTGTTACAAAACTTATTTTTTCTTGGTTGGCAGTGTGTATTAAACTTTTCAATCACCATTTACTTAGTATGTGAGAAATTGGTGTCTTAGAAAAGTTATTTTTTCTTGGTTGGCAATGTGTATTAAACTTTTCAATCACCGTTAAGTTTTCATGCGAGAAATTGATGTGTTAGAAAAGTCATTTTTTCTTGGTTTGCAGTGTGTATTAAACTTTTCAATCACCGTTCAGTTTGCATGTGAGAAATTGGTGTGTTAGAAAAGTTGTAATTTCTTGGTTGGCAGTGTGTACTAAACTTTTCAATCACCGTTTCCAGGTCATGTTTTTGTTCTTCGTCCTTGAAATTAAAAGTGGAATAAACTTTTCTTTTTTGTCTTATTTACAGGTAAATGCAATTTAGGTTTTTATCTTGTTTTTATATCTGACTCTGTAGCTTGAAAGAAATATTTGTAATTGTTCTTGTCCGAGATTGTCTGAAGCAAAATTCAATTCCTTTGAATGTGGTAAAACATCCATGATTCCTTTTATTTTTTGTTGATATCTGATAACGTTGTTGTTTTTTTATTTCTCTGAAACGATTTTATATTAGGTGCCAATGCAATGAGAAAGAATTATTTTTTCTCCTCAATTGACCAGTTAACTATGTTACAGTATATCTTTCTTCCGGTCTCTTGGTCCTACCGGATTCCAGACACAATAACTCATCTTGGTTGGTAAATAATTCAGCCATGGTCTGTAATTTGAGATTATGTTATTGGAGAAGCTGTATCCTCATGTCAAGTTGTCCTGACAAACCCTTGTATAGAGAGACCGAAGACACTCACGGATTGTGTCTAGTAGGTATTTCACATATGGTAAGGCCTGTTTTTTTTACATTGTAACAGAAGTGCCAAATAATTGACAAAATTGTGTTTTTTCTCCATCCTGTGTTGGAATATAGTTTGTGTTATCGTCAGTGCCAAACACTTAACAAGACTATAATTTCTCCTTAGTATGTGTTCGTATATGTCGCAACATATTAGATTTATGTGTAAAAGAAAAGCCACATATTTCACAAAAATATGGTTTCTCTCTAGTATGCGTTTGCACATGTAGTACCACATATTGTTTAGCTGAAAAATAATAGCAACATACGTCACAAAAGTATGGTATCTCTCCAGTATCCATTCACATACGACAGTTGATCATTTTTTACTTGTAAAGGTAGATTTGAATATTTCACAAAATTATGGTTTATCTCCAGTATGCGTTCGCATATGTCGCAGCATATATACTTTTTGTGTAAACAAAGAGCCACATATATCACAAGAATATGGTTTCTAACCAGTATGTGTTTGCATATGTCGCAACATATAATCTTTCCGTGTAAAAGAAGAGCCACATACTTCACAAGAATATGGCTTCTCACCAGTATGCTTTCGCATATGTTGCAACATATGTTGTTTCTGAGTAAAAGAAGAGCCACATAGTTCACAAGGATATGGCTTTTCTCCCGTATGTGTTCGCATATGTCGCAGCATAAGTTCTTTCCGTGTAAAAGAAGAGCCACATACTTCACAAGAATATGGCTTCTCACCAGTATGTGTTCGCATATGTTGCAACATATGATCTTTCCGTGTAAAAGAAGAGCCACATACTTCACAAGAATATGGCCTCTCACCAGTATGCGTTCGCATATGTTGCAACATATATTGTTTCTGAGTAAAAGAAGAGCCACATAGTTCACAAGAATATGGCTTATCTCCCGTATGTGTTTGCATATGTCGCAGCATAAGTTCTTTCCGTGTAAAAGAAGAGCCACATACTTCACAAGAATATGGCTTCTCACCAGTATGTGTTCGCATATGTTGTAACATATACCGTTTCTGTGTAAAAGAGGAACCACATACTTCACAAGAGTATGGCTTCTCACCAGTATGGGTTCGCATATGTTGCAACATATGTTGTTTCCGTATAAAAGAAGAGCCACATACTTCACAAGAATATGGCTTCTCACCAGTATGTGTTCGCATATGTTGCAGCATATGTTCTTTCCGTGTAAAAGAGTCACATAGTCTACAAGGATATGGCTTTTCTCCTGTATGTGTTCGCATATGTCGCAGCATATGTTCTTTTTGTGTAAACGACGATCCACATACTTCACAAGAATAGGGTTTATCTCTCATAAGTGTTCCCAACACTTTTTGTTTATTTGTAAAGGAAGAGCAATGTACTTCACAAGAATATGTTTTCTCACCAGTATATGTTCACATATCACTCAACACTGTCTGTTTCTGTACAAAAGAAGATCCATGTATTTCACAAGAATATGGTTTCTCTACAGTATCATATTTATAATTCAGTTTTGAAGTCAAAACATTTTTTATTTTTTAATACAATTTCTTTCTCTGTATTTTTATATTGTGATCCTCTGATAGAAGCGGAATTAATTTAGAAATATTCACACTTTTAAAAACTTTCATAGATTTGAAATTTAGCAGATCGTTGACTGAAATATTTTCTCATGTTTCAGTGAAAATGTTGTGTTTAACTGTAATTGATTATATATATATTAATAGAATTGTTTGCTTCTCTGTGTAGCAACACACTATTAGATCTAATTATTTGAGCAGGACTTAGTTTTTATGTATGCAGATTAGTGAAAACAGAACATAACTGATATATTCAGTGAGTTTGTATACATCTTATCTAAATGATATTTTAAACCCTATGTAAATAACATAATGTATACAGATTCTCAGTATTCATAAAAATATAATTTTCGAAATATTTTCATAGATAATTCTACAAAACTAAACATTTTTGCAACATATAAGTTTGCTATAATTTCGGTTTTCCCCATTAGCAGTATGTGTTTATTTTCAAGTATTTTTATGCCTGAAATTCTACTTCTATTAAAGGGACCATGAGTGCATTAGTCATATACACACATAGGACACTACTAATGTGCACCAATGCGTGCATTAATCATATTCATTCCAGCAAGTGTTGTATTAATACAAGGAAAACAAGAAATCCCTATTCACTGACAAGTGAATATTTTCCCAATATATAATCATAAAATGCTATTGATGAAAGAAAAATATTCGTACAGTTCACAAGTGAATTATTTCTCTCATTTCAGGATATCAACTGTGGGCAATTTACGTTTTTCTTTCTATTGATTGTTTGATATTCTGCAAAATAAAAAATAATTAAAAGATAAATTTCAAGAAAAGATGATAATTTTATACAAGTTCTTTGCAAACAAAATTATTTTAAGATGTTAAGCAGGTGTAGCCACGGATATTTTGAAATGGATGAACTAGAAAATGTTTCAGCATTGTAGGCTTAAAAGCAAAAAGTATTATGTACAATTTTATTAAAAAGTTCAAAAATGTATTATTGAATAAATTCAAAATATAATAAGGATATGTGTTGCAATACTGATCCATTAATTAAATAAATGAATTTCTTTTTTTTTTTCACATATTGGATTAAATTTCTACAAAACCTTCATTAACGAGATCCGAAATGTAATATTTTTGTAATTTGCACAATTTAATAGCTTATAAAATAAATACTTTCGAATGATATTTGAGAAGCACCAACACTTTATTGATGATCTTCAAAATAGTGTTATGATTATCTTATTTTCTTTGCAATTCTTTTCTATTGATTTTGTGTCAACAAATTAATCAATAAATATTTGAAGATACTAAGAAACTGGGGAATATATTAAAATCACCAAAAATTACACATAAAGTGTTCCTGTATCATAAAATATAACCAAAGAAAATCACTCATGTTTTAAACATATGCAATTATATATTACATTATATATATATGTAATTGTACCGAATAAAGTTGTATCTTTCAATATGATTTTGCATAAACCAAAAAACAATAAAACATTATTTGAAGAAACAATAAAACATTCCAAATTTAACAGTCAAAAGATGTAACAGTCATAACTTTGTTCCCAAAACAACATTCAGTTGAAGGTGTAAAAATGTAAGTATAATTAAATATTATCAGAAGAAAATGGAAATATCCAAGGAGTTAAAACGATGTTTCTACATCTGCAAGCTAAAAAACAACATTTAAATAAAATTTCATAAAATATGTTTTAAATGACGCGTCATGTTTGATAAGAAATATATATTTTTGAGTAGTGTTTTTAATAAAATACAAAGATACATAAAACATATTTTTCATTTAATTACTTATTTTTTATAAAAATGACTTTTAGTGTGAAAAAATATCTTCATGTTCAATAAAATTATATTTCACGTGTATAAATGCTTTGACATTTTATGAACGAATGGATACTTACTGAAAGTTTGAGAATTTTTTATATACACGTATTGTGACAATATTTTCGAAAGTAAAAGGGTTGATGTGAAACCGGACCTGGTTTTTCCTAAGGAGCCTTTCATCTTATTTTGCAGCAGAGAAAAATGAATTTGATGAAAGAAAGAAAGAGTTGTTTTCTTTTCCCGATATTTTTGGATAGAAAATTCCCAAATAAAGCGATGACATTTGTTGAGAGCTATGTAGCTTTAGTATGCTGCAAGAAAATACTTTTTTGTTGATAACGACAGTTTGCAAGAGTATTGTCGCATCGATAAAATATTAAACCGAGAATTGGAAAACAAAGGCAAGTTTTGAAATGTTTTTGCACAGAAAAAAAAAATAGAAACTAAAATTCATAAGAAAGAAAGATTTGTGATTTTTCACTGTTTTGGGGAAATGTTAATTCCTAATGGCAAATATGAGGGTGTATACATTTGTCAACGTCAGTTGTGGTGTCAACAGACCGATCTGATGAAGATCATGAATGAGATCCGCATCATGTGGCTTTTGTATGTTGCAAAAATAAGGACTATTTTCTGATAGCAATGATATCTGAGTGTTATTGTCGGATCGAAAAAGATAAACACAAAAATGATCATGTTTTATTAGGTTGGGACAACAAAGAACCGTTTTAAAATGGGTTAGTAAAACCAGAGGCCATGTGGATTGATGGATTATCCGCTGAAGGATATTCCATGAAAGATATTGAAGAAAAACGTAATCGTTAAAATAAATAGTGAAAATGCATTTTTTATTACTAAAATAAGTTTAGAGGGTGAGGAATTCCCCCGCCACAGAGGTAACAGTAGGAGATAGAAACAGATGAAGAAGACAGAAAAGAGGGGCGGAATTAAAATTCGATTAACCATTCCATAATTAGAATGGTAGATTGAAAATACTAAATATTGTAAGAAACTAAATGAGAATACATTTTTTATTACTGGATTGATTCTATTGAAACAGATACGGGGTCGTGCCTGTCTAATTCTCAATATAAGGCAAAACCTAACACGTTTTGGTTACTCGATTTTGTCACCATTAGAATCCACGCCGTTAAGAGACGGACGCCAAGATTAAGGGTTTATACTGTCAAATCAAGATCGTTTAGAACATGTTAAGATTTTTTGGTCCAAGACAGAGTTGGAAGTGTAAAATTACCCCGCCTTGTAATGTAAGAAGCTTTTTTCATCATCAAAACATTATTCTCTTAAAGAAAAATCCAACACACACAGTTGTTTAATTATGTTTTTCATTGTTCTGCTTGAAATGACACTTCACTTCACAGTAGTACCAAGTTGCTGATCAGCACCAGACAATTACCCTCTGATCTTTTAATCACAACATGGGAGAGTGATGATTGTCGGACAGTTCAACAGCTTCTCCTGAGCAGTGCAAGGTTACAAACCGAATTCAAGAACGTACAAATTGGTGACGTCACTGGTTGAGGAGTGGGGGATAGATTTAAGTTGTGCCGTGCATCTCAGGATATATTTTTGTGATACAGTACGAGCGGAATGTAAAGGACAATGTCTTTCTCAACAAAAACTTTCTTTTTTGCGTTTTTGTATTGGGTGTGGAAAGAAAAAGTTAGACTAACAGTTATTTCAAACACGTTTTGAAAAAAAAAGAAAGAGATAAACAAAGATAAACAAAGACTTCAGTAGATCAACTATAAGATCAAGGCGAGCTCGTTACAATGATAAAAACGACAGAAAGACTGGATCACAGAAGAAGAGGTAAGTCATTTTTGGTTCCCTTGCCATTTTGTTTTGCTTAGCTAATACTTTGTCAGTAGATAGGTTGGGATTTTTTGTCTAGTTTCAAATTTACATGAAGTTGACGATTGGTTCTGTCAAATGGGTGGTAGATAGAAAATTAAAAAGAATATGATCTGAAGAAGATATTGTTGCCAGTTTAGTCGAGGAGGGGGGGCAGAAAACAGCACCTTTGAGATATCAAGGAAAATAGAAAGGCCCATAGAGGGGGTTCACACACTTCTGTATAAGCGAATAATCTGCCAGACTAAAAGATTGCCTGGCGGTATTCCAAAAGAAGAGGGTGGTGTATGGTTAGGCAAATTATAAGATGGTACTGCTGGCCTTTGATGGAGCAGCAGGTCCAGTTTTAAAGTTCATTGGGAGAATTTATGGGGAGAACCTGGATATAGCTTTGACGAAGCTCTGCAAGTGGCTGTTGAAGCAATACGCAAGTTAACAAACCGTGATTGAGGCCATACGTAAGCTAACCTGGCTGAAGGAGAGGGTGTCAACGAACTAGTCAAGCAAATCAAGGGTCTAGCTGTCCTTGCTTCTTTGGAGGGGTCCATCCAGAATACAGGTCCGGTACAGGCGATCCTGGTGTATGCCCTCGTAGACAGGTTGAGTGATAAAGAGACCCAGAGAAAAGTTATGTGCGGTCGCCCACTTATATTGCTGGGGGCTTGGGATGTAGCAAAAGACAGCATATGGCTGGTTGGAACCTCGCCACGTTTGTTGGGGCAGAATTACACGAAATGCAATCAGTTCGGACATGAGAAGCAATGGTGCAGAGCAGCAGGAGACCGGAGGTTGGGAATTTAAATGCCAAACGGTAATAGTAAGAAGGAATGCATGTTGGACGTGTGGAGAGGGGTAATTTTTCTGTCAATTTCCGGTTAGGAAGAAAGTGAGAAAGAAATAAAAACTGAAGAAGAGAAAGAAAAAGAGAGAAAGAAAGAAAAAGAGAAAGAAAAAGAGAAAAGATAGAAAAAAGAGAGAAAAAGTAGAGAGAGAAGCGATTTTAACAGCCGTGTTGTGATGCTATTAATACTACTGCTACGCCAACAATCAGTCAGTGCGATGTTTACCCCGTTAAAATCAATTCTCTCTCTTTAAATAAGCTGTAAATAGAGATAAGGGTTCTTTACTTTCATGCAGTGATTTATTAGCATAGTAATAGAACACTAACAGATTATTAAAGATGGTTATTTTTCTATAGAAGGGTGCAATTTTCGGAATGTTTTAATTTAATTTTATTTAAATTTTCAACTTAAATTTTCTTTGGGGAAAACAACTTAAACCAATTTAAGTGCATCACATTGACGAGTGACAATTTTTCTTTAAGATAGAACTCTTTTTATATGTATAGATACGTGAAACGTATCTCACAGCTAATATGAATAACATTTTCTTTGCATCAAAATAAATCGCTTGTCACGGAAAATAGTAGGTACGTGCAAAATCTATGGCCGATTCCCAAAATGAAAAAACATTTTGACCCCCCCTTTACTTAAAAATACACTAAAATTCAGGAAATCAACCAATTTTACTGAAATTTTCAATATTTATTAATCAACAATCACGGAATATAATGAAACCATTATTATTTTTTAAATCTTAGTGAAAATGTATTATTTTTTAAAAAGAAAATACACCTTTACTAAAGTTATATTTTTATATATTAATAAAAAAAAAATGCATGATTTTTTAACTGTTGCTTATGTAAATAAAGGATCGTAGATGTTAACAATTAACTTTTTTTTTCAAAATATTTCGTATATATTACGAAATAGGCCAGTAAATACCGTGTTAATAAAATCACTTTAACTCGAAGAAAAATTAATTTTTTGAATTAGCGATATTATTATTGAATAAAGCATTGTTTAATCAATATTTTCATATAAAAAAATAATATAATTGCAAAAAATATTTCATGTGATTTTAATGATTAGAGTTTTTGGAAAAATAAAAAATGCGACATAATTATATTTCTCTTTTATAGAGGAACGTGGCATCATCAGCGCAAGAAATTTTTTTTATAATCTTGAAAATAAACCCAAAATTGACAAATTTGAGATACAGGAATTTAACGAAAAAAAGTATTTAAAAAATTGAATAATTTCTACTAACGATGAACTTTCATTAGTATGGTAGCCCCGTTCTGCAATAACCAGGTGGGATTAGCAATCACTCACTTTTACAGCGCAAAATTTTAAATTTTTTTTAGAGATTCAACAATTTCGTTCATTTCACAATTCATCGTAAATTATTTGGAAAGATTTGTATTTGTTTTGTCTTTTTTTTTCATTAATAAATATTTAAGTTAAAAACAATTATTTATTAATAAATAAAAAGAATTCAAACATCACATTTTCTTTCAAAATTGAATTCTGTTTATCAATAAATAACTGTTTTAACTTTTTTTTTCAATGAATAAATTGTCAGTGTAGTCATTGACTTTAATATACTTTTTCACACTTAAAATTAAAAAAATAAAAACACTTTATTTTTAAAAGAATCAATGTAATTTATCGTTACGACACGTTAAGAATAAATCGAGTAACTAAAGTTTTAAATCATGTAAAAAAAAATTGATAAAATTGACGCAGTTCGTAACGTAAAAATATTTTAACATTTAAAAAATAGTTTTATTTCAAATTCTAAGGAAAAACATTGGTAAACAGACGTCATCAATAATTTCAGAGTATTACTAAATTAAAAACTGAACCTTTTCAGTTAAAAATAATTGCGTACACTCACAAATAAGCATTTCCTTTTTTATTATAAAAAATAAGGGTACTTAAATTTGTTTATAACCTTAAAAAGAATAAAGAAATTAATGGATAATAATTTTTCACCTTCTTTAAACTATTATTACATTTTTATATATAAAGTTAAAAATGATAAATTATAACATTTTTTGTCTTCCATATATTTTGCATAGTTATAGTCATTTTGTAAACAACGTCCTTTTCCGGTGAAGTTATGGAGGATTATACTCATTTATCACATTTGAAGGGATAATTTTGCTAATTTTTAGTCAAACTTGGGATTTATTTTTGTTTAATTCAGTGTCTTATGACTTTAATTTAATAATTAGCTTTGAAATAGTTCTCAAAAACTTATATTTATCTTTTAAGGGATTTTTACAAGTAATTTTTTCAAAGTTCAAAATTCATTGAATTTTGGGGGGTTTTGACCGTCGTAATTACATATTTTATTATAATTTATTTTTCACACGTAAATATGCAGTTTTTTTCGTTTAGATATTAAGTTTAGGCTTTTATCTTTCAAACACAATCAAAGTTTACACGGAAACTAATTAAATAATTAATGATAAACGCTTTTTAATAAGCATAGGCCGTACAAGAGACGGCCATTTTTGCACGTACCTAGAAAATAGTGACCTTATTTGAAATCGCTTTAAAAAAACTAGTCGCTATTTTGAAAAATCGCCGCAATTGTTAATACAGTAATAAAGTTATCTACCGAATTTATTTAAAATTACATCTGCAAAAAGATTAAATTATTTTAATTAGTTTTAAGAAGTTTATGATTATCTGTTCCCAATTATCAACCTTTCTCTTCGCAAAATTGGTTCCATCTCAATTCGAAAGTAAAATTTGATATCTTTGTAAAATTAGTGATTAAATTCATTTTTACTCAGTTTCAAAAGGTTTATGTTTACCGACAATTACCGACATTTTCCCTCCAAAAATGTGTTATATTTCTATTAGAGAATAAGATGTCATTTCTTTGAAAAATTAATAACAACATATTTATAAAAACGTAAACTAATTGCAATAACATCATACTTACATTTATCCAATCTTCTTTCGTTTGTTTTAAATACGAACACGGCTGAAGGATGGCGAATTTAGTGTTGTGATGAGTCGAACGTGTTCTTAATTTCAAAATGGCGACGCAAAAAACAACTTCGCAGAAAATTAAAGAAGTAAAATAATAAAAGAAAACACCATCGACGAACTTTTTTGGAAAGAAAAACAATTTTTTTAAATTTTATTGATTTTAATATTTTATTATTTTAATTGAACGTTTGGGAAGAAATGGAAGTCATAATTATTGTATACAGTAAGTTCAGTTTACAAATCCCATTCAGGTCAAAATAACTTTTAAACTTATTTTGTTCGGAATTGTTAATATTAAACTGCAGAAGAATTGTTTGCTCCTTTTTAAATAAATAAAAAGCTGATTTAAAGCTGATTTAGTATTATTTATTGATATAATAAAATATTGTTAGATTGAAAAAAAAAAAGAAACGGGATACAAAATGAATTAAAGATAAGGATAATACATTAATAGATTTATTTGTTCCCATGAGGAAACAGATTAAAATCGGTAAAAGAGAAACAGTCTACTTGATGATGGCTTCCGGTTATGGAATCGGAAATTGACAATGGGTGTTTATCGAAAAAATAGCCTCTCATCATTTTCCACCGCTAAGATTTTGGGTGGAATTTTTTTTTATTTCACTCGATATAATCTATTTAAAAAATATTTTAAAACTAAAGAAAAAGAATTACATTCCAATTATAAAGAAAATAGTAAATAATCTTTTAAAAAATAGTTTTTAAAGGAACTATTTGAAAATGATATTCAACCCTTCAGAAACATTCCAATTATAAAAATAGTAAATAATATATTTAAAAAATATGTTTTAAAGAAACTATTTAAAAATATTAAACCCTACAGAAACATTCCAATTATTAAAAACAGATTGATTTAATTATTTATACTAAAAAATATAATTATGAAAAACAGTATTTCTAATGTGTTAATAATTAAAAAATAATTATGAAAAAATAGGGGCTGACTTACCCTCTATTTTAAAAAAGAGGTGAGAGAACGTAGCCCCCCCCCCCCAAAAAAAAGACTTCGAACAGTCGATATTATGTACTTCAAAAGAGATTAAATCTTATTTTAAAATACTGATTTAAAAATGTTATAACGTGATTGTATGGCACCAAATTTTCAAACGTGTAAATTAGCATCAGATGCTATTGTTGATTATTGCACTCTCGTCATAAATTGAAATAAGGGAACTGGAGTTCTTTTTTTTATCCGTTAGGTGTCGCTCGGCCCTGACTTGAAGGAACTCTCCTCTCTCTCTCTCTCTCTCTCTCTCTCTCTCTCTCTCTTGCTTTCGTTTGAAGAAGTCAATAAAAAATCAGTCCCTGATTTTTAAGTGTAACCCTGTTTTATGACTTGTTCTTAAAAGAAAAGCTGCTTGCTTCAACACCACAAGGTAGGGTCGTTTTCAATTCCCTTTTATTATTCATGTCGTGTTTATTTCTGCAACAAAGGTTATGGGCCCAGATCATTTTGAAAGGATTAAAAAAATAAAATACAAAAGGATACCCACGTGTGTTACGACGGCCATTTTTTCCCTCGGTTTTTGTTAATCGTGTTTTAAAACGAACTAAAAAAAAAAACAACTATGGAAACAAAATCGAATATTGTATCGCTGAAAGGAGCAAATTATGCTACCTGGAAAATACAATGCAAAATGGCACTAATTAGGGATAACTTGTGGAACATTGTAAACCAAACTGAGACAGCACCGGACTCTGTTACTGAAAACAATTCGTATCAGAAATATTCGTCACGGAGGGATCGTGCATTAGCTACGACAGTTTTGTCTATGGATCCGTCACTACTATATATGATTGGCGACCCCGTTGATCCGACTGTTGTATGGAAAAAGTTAGTGGACCAGTTTCAGAAGAAGACTTGGCTAATAAATTATCTTTAAGAACGAGACTTTTCTCTCTCAAATTGCGAGAAGGAAATCCGGTTCAAAATCATGTTAAGACTATGATGGAAATCTTCGAAGAGTTATGTGTAATTGGCGACTCTATCGAAGAGGAAGACCGGGTTATCTATCTTCTAGCTAGCCAACCGGAGTCTTACAACATTTTCGTGACGGCGTTGGAAGCAAATGCAGAAGTCTCAAGCTGGGATGTAGTAACAGAACGGCTGCTATACGAAGAAACAAAAAGTAAAAACAAGGATACGTATAGTGCTGAAACGAAGGCAATGGTGTCGACACATGTGAACCAAAGAGAGCCGCTGAAGTTTTATCAGTGTTGCAAATATGGACATTTTAAGCGTGACTGTCGCGTATTTCGTGGACCGGAGAAAACCAATAATACTTATTTCAAAGGAAGCCACACAAAAAGATACATGTGTAACATGACAAAAAATAATGCAGACTCCAGTAGCTCGGAAAATGACGGCGTTGATTTAATAGCGCTTAATGCTGTCTTCAATAGTCGTGAAGAAAATAAGTGGATTGTGGATTCGGGTGCAACGTGCCACATGTGCAACGATGCCAAAAGATTTGTTGACTTGGAAATTTTTAAAGTCGCAAAAGAAATAATCCTTGGAGATGGATACTCAGTGGAAGCTTTGGGAAAGGGAACACTTGAAGTGTGGATAAATATATCTCACAAAAAATGGCAAAGATGCAATTTATATGAGACTCTGTATGTGCTTAAACTTTTATTTAATTTGCTGAGTGTATCCAAAAGCACAAAATCTTGTAAAAAATTCGTTTTTTCGGAATCCGGTTGCAAACTGTTTGATGAAAAAGAAAAGATTATTGCTACAGCTACCAAATTCGGAAGTCTCTATTATTAGAACTGTGAGGAAAAACAAGAGTCTGTCCATGCAGCAGCAACATGTTCAAATAATGATACAAGAGAGGAGATTTGGCATAGAAGATATGGTCATCTCGGAGCAAAAAAATTGCAGAAATTAGCGAAGGAAAAAAATGTGCATAGATTTGATTTTGATGTGACAAAAAAATTAAATTTCTGCGAACCACGTGCAGATGGAAAACATCATCGTCAGTCATTTCCAAAAACTGCTGGAAGAAGAGCGAATGAATTGCTCGGACCCATACACAGTGATGTTGTAGTATCAGCAATAGAAATCTAGCTAGCCCTCCTCCCACTCCCTTCCCATATCCCCTCTTCCGGTTTCGGGCTCACCGTCAGCAGTTCCGGTTTGTACACCTAAGTAAATAAACGTGTCAGAAGTGGTTGCAAATAAGTTATAGACATCTACAGTTATCGTAGAAAAGTCGAACAACAACAGAGAAAAAAAATAGAGAAGATAAACAAAAACAAAAAAAAGAAACGGGTCAGCAGTCTACACGTGGAGACGGTAAAAGAGGAACTCAAAACAAGTAAGTCACGGTGTAAAGTGAATCTACAAAGTCACGGACATAATACCAAAAAAAAAAAACAAACAAAAAAAACAAGCAAACAGAGAAATGCTGTCGAAAAACGCCAGAACAAGACCCTGTGAAGGTAGGCGATTCGCTATTCATATCCATATTGTTATTGTTATTTTTCTAAACCAACAACAACAACAACATCAAAATAATTTATATACAAATACCGTACGCTAATAACTCAAGTTACACAAAAAAAAAAAAATAAATAAAAAGAAAATAATAATACGTATTCTGTTTCATTTCTTCTACGTGTACTAATTCACTTTATCAACAATGGCCTGTCAATTACCTCCCCCGTCTATGGATTGGCAGAGTGCCAATTTACCAAAAGATTTCGACAGATTCGCTCGACAGGTTATGTTGCACTTTAACGGACCTCTCAAAGATGCAAGTGAAGACGTAAAAGTGAATTATCTGTTGCTATGGTCGGGAATAGAAGGCCAAGAGTTGAGTGACACATTTGAATTTGAGGCAGGTGAAGCGTGCAATGTAGAACACTACATCAAGAAATTTCGCGCATATATAGAGCCGAGGTCAAACTTCCGCGTCGCGAGATACCAGCTCCTACAGTGCCGGCAACAACCTGATGAAGCAGCCCACGGATTCTTGAAGAGACTAAGGCAAATAATAAAACAGTGCGAGTACGATCTCCCCGTCGAGAAAACCCTTCTGGTCGACCTTTTTATTTTTGGACTGAACATAAAGTCCACACAAAAGGCATTACTCAAAGAAGGAAAGAATCTCAGCATCGCAGAAGCGCTACATGCTGCAGAGACAGAAGAGGCAACACTGAAGCAGGTGGAGGCAATACAAAACACACATAGAGAACCAAAGATCCCCGAGGAAAGAACAGAAGATGCCCACGCAATAAAGACGGGGAAGGAGTACTATAATAAATGTTACTTCTGTGGAAAAGGCCATTACAGAGGTGAATGCCCAGTAAAAGGAAAAACCTGTGGGAAGTGCCGGAGGACAGGGCATTTTGCAGTTGTTTGCCGCACCAGAGACACAAAAGACTCCATTAATAAGCACGATAGACCTCCAAGATCGGCAAAACCCCCAAGATATAGAAACGCTCACAACATAACAGCACACAGCGACGAAGAAGACGACGACTTGCCAAAAGAGGCATATTTCCATACCATATCAGCAAAATCGCATACTCCAACAGATGCTAGAGAGGCATATGCGGAATTAATAATAGGGAACAACAGATCCCAAATAAAAATAAATGCAAAGGTGGACACAGGCGCTATGAGCAACCTTATCCCTTGGGAATACTTAAAAAAACTCAAGCATGTACACCTTCAAGACACTCCTATCCGACTAATAGCCTTTGGAGGTGTTCAAATCGACCAAGTGGGCGTATGTCACCTAGAAGTCAGATATGGTGACAAGTTCACAAGTACCAACTTCCATGTAGTAAGAAGTGATGGACCCGCGCTACTTGGCCTCCAGACATCTAGGAAACTAGGACTAGTGACCCTCAATTTTACAATAGGGACCAATATACCAAAACAAGACCACACCACTTTACCCGCGGCAGTACAATCAAAACCAGAAGGAGATACGAAAGAAAGAGAACGGATACTCAAGGAATTTGCTGACATATTCGAAGGCATTGGCTGCTTGCCAGGGGAGTACAGCATCAAGATTGACCCGTCAGTACCCCCAGTAATACACCTACCCCGTGTACCAATAGCCTTGAAAGAGAAATTCAAAGCAGAGTTAGACTCCCTTGTAGCTCAAGATATAATAACCCCTGTAACAAAACCGACAGCCTGGGTCAACTCTTTTGTATGCGTCACAAAAGCCAATGGATCTGTCAGACTATGCCTGGACCCTAAGGACTTAAACAGGGCAGTGTTGCGGCCACACTTTGTTACACCAACATTTGAGGAAATCATCTCCAGACTTCATGGAGCAAAATGGTTCTCAATAGTGGATGTGAAATCAGGCTACTGGAACATGAAGCTGGACAAAAATCAAGAGAACTTACAACATTCATCACTCCTGAGGGACGCTATATGTTTAAGCGCTTCGCAATGGGGGTCAAGAGTGCGCAAGACGAATTTCAGCGAGCCATGTTTGAGACCTTTGGGGACATTAAAAATGTCCTCTCAATATCGGACGACACCGTTATCGTTGGATTTGAGGAGGATGGCAGCGATCATGACATAGCACTCAACAAACTCCTAGAAAGAGCTCGGTCTAAGAACTGCAAATTCAACCCGGATAAATTAGTGGTCCGCACGCAAGAAATCTCTTTTTTTTGGCCACATTATATCAAGGGATGGAATAAAACCAGACCCAAAGAAGACAGAGGCGATCGTCCAAATGAAACCACCAAAAGACGAAAAACAATTAGCAAGCTTTCTTGGGCTAGCAAATTATTTAAACAAATTCTCGCCACAACTGGCAATGCTGACCAAGCCACTCCGAGATCTTCTGTCAACAAAAACTCAATTCATCTGGACTGAACAGGAACAGATGGCTTTTAACAGCATAAAAGACGAAGTAGGGAAAGCAATTGTGCTTAAATATTTTGATCCAAAAGCGCCAATAAATATACAGGTTGATGCATCATCAGCTGGACTGGGTGCAGCCCTCATCCAAAATGGAATGCCGGTCGCTCTAGCAAGCAAAACCCTGTCGGGGCCTGAGACAAGGTACTCGAACATAGAACGCGAAATGCTAGCAGTGGTTTTTGGGCTGGAAAAGTTCCATCACTATGTATGGGGCCAAGCAGTGACAATAATAACTGATCACAAACCGCTAGAATCAATAGCCCTAAAGAATCTTGCTAATGCACCACCAAGGTTAGCGAGAATGTTACTTAAAATCCAAGGCTATGATTAAATATAATCCAGGAAAATCCATTCCCATAGCCGACTGCATGTCCAGGGTGTCACCAATCCCAGGGGAACCAATCAGGGATGTAGACATCAACATACATCTACTTAACGCACACCTGAACGCATCCCCAACTCGCTTGCTAGATATCAAGGCAAAAACACCCAAAGACCCAGTATTAAAACAGCTCACCAGCACAGTTATGTCTGGAAGGCCAGAAAATCGATCCTGCTGCCACTCTCACGTACAAGCTTTTTGGAATTATAGGGACGAAATTGGCCTCCAAGATGGAGTACTCCTTAAAGGCAACAAAATCATCATACCTCGCTCACTTCAACCAGACATCCTACAACAACTACATTCATCCCACCAAGGGATAGAGAAAACCCGCTTACTGGCCCGAACAGCAGTGTTCTGGGTCGGTATTAACAAAGACATAGAGGAACTAATTAGAGACTGCTCCACATGTCAGAAGTACCAATCCAGTCTCCCATCAGAAACACTACTCCAGCACGAGACCCCTTCTTACCCATGGCAGTATGTCAGTACCGACATCTTTACCATGGAAGATAAGGAATTTTTACTGGTGGGGGACCATTACAGCCGCAGCCCTTTCATACGGCGTCTCCACTCGACGACATCAGCTGCAGTAATCCGATAAATGAAGCTCCTGTTCGAAGAACGAGGTGTCCCGGAGGCAGTATTCAGTGACAATGGGCCCCAGTATTCCAGTGCAGAGTTTGAAGATTTTGCCAAATCGTACAACTTTAGGCACACTACCTCGTCACCACTTCACCCCCAGTCAAACGGGTTCGCAGAAAGGATGGTGGGCGTCTGTAAAAAGTTGTTGTTGAAAGAACGAGAAACGAACACAGACACCCACCTAGCAATGATGGCGTACAGGGCCACACCGCTATCAGCTCAAATCAAATCCCCAGCAGAACTACTGAATGGAAGACCCATGAGGACCCCACTAGTGTCGAAACAACAACTAGGGGATGAACAAACAAAGCTAGAGTTTGAGAAGAGCAAAGAAGAAACAAAAAAGTGGTATGACCGAAAGAATAGCCATCAACACACACAGTTACATACCGGCCAACAGGTTCATGTTCAGGACAAAAGAACCAGACTCTGGGAACCTGGAAAGATTGTGCAGATCGCAGCAGAGCCAAGGTCATATGTAGTAAAATTCGCCAACGGTGGAATCCATCGCAGAAACCGGCAGTTATTAAGGCCAACAAAGGGAAAGGCGGACAACACGAAATGCCAGCACCAACGGAAAACTTGTTGTGGCACACACCGAGTCCCTTACCCTCACAGCACTATCCCAGCACAGGGACCACGGCCAGCCAGTGGTCAACCATCAACCATCTCAAGCACACATCCACCAGTTCCATCAACACCTGCCAAACTACGTAGGTCGAACAGGACGAGCAAACCCACCCAGCGGCTCGACCTGTAACAGAACAAAATGAACTATCTCCCCCACCCCGCAACCTCTCCAGCCCATCACAGCCCAACGTACTTCTCCTTTAATACAGAAGGGGATGTTGTAGTATCAGCAATAGAAATCTAGCTAGCCCTCCTCCCACTCCCTTTCCATATCCCCTCTTCCGGTTTCGGGCTCACCGTCAGAAGTTCTGGTTTGTACACCTAAGTAAATAAACGTGTTTCACTTCAGCCTCCTTGTATTTTCGTCTAATCGACATCAATCAATGTATACGGTTATCACAACAAGTGATGTGTGTGGAAAAATAGAACAAAAATCGCTCAGTGGATGTGAGTACTTTGTCACATTTATTGATGATAAATCAAGATATGTTTGGATTTAGATGCTTAAACACAAAGGAGTGGTTTTTTGGAAATTTGTCGAATGGAGAACCATTATGGAGAAGTCGAGTGGGCACAAAGTCAAAGTGCTAAGAACTTACAATGGCGGTGAATACACTTCCAGAGATATCGAACCATACTTGAAGAAGGAAGGCATACGCCATGAATACACAGTTCCTAAGACACCTGAACAAAATGGAGTAGCTGAGAGGATGAATCGAACATTGGTAGAAACAGTTCGACAATGGTGTCTGATTCAAAGTTGCATAAAAGATTTTGGGCAGAAGCCTTATCAACAGCTACATATGTTCGAAATCGAAGCCCGACAAGTGCAGTGCACAGAATGACACCATATGAAGAATGGGCAGGTTATAAACCAAAAATGAAACATTTGTAAGTGTTCGGATGCATTGCTTATGCTTATATACCAAAGGATGAAAGACATAAAATGGATCCTAAAGCTAAGAAAAGCATCTTTCTTGGATATGGCACTTGTGTTAAAGAATATAGACTGTACAACACCGACAATTCGAGAGTCTTTTTCAGTCGAGATGTAATCTTTGATGAATCAAAATCAAAAGATGAACGAAAGAATACTGAAGAGAAAGACGGAGACAAAAACATTCTGTCACTGAAATCGAATGTCAGATTATCAGTGAGAATGATGATGACGACTCACAAAAGCTTACAGTGCTACGAAGATCGAGTAGACTGCGGAAACCTCCTGATCTGTATGGTGAATCGGCCACCATCGTTCATGAATTAAATGACCCATTAACAGTGAGAGGAGCTCTTTCCAGTCCTGAGAAAGACAACTGGAAGTAAGCCATGGAAGTAGAAATTGAGTCACTTCGTACAAATGAATTATGGGATTTGGTTGAGCTGCCTAGTGGAAGAAAGGTTATCGGTTGTAAGAAAGTTTTCAAACGAAAATATGATGTTGATGGAAGTTTGGAGAGACAAAAAGCACGACTGGTTGCTCAAGGCTTTAATCAAAAATATGCAATTGACTATGACGAGACATTTTACCCCGTTGTAAGATTTGAGTCCATAAGAACAGTTATTGCATTAGCAGGAAAACCTGGCCTGAAGCTACATCAGGCAGACATTACTACTGCATTCCTTAATGGGGAGCTTAAAGAAAACATCTACATGAAGCAACCCGAGGTGTTTGATATACAAGGAAAAGAGCACCTAGTCTGTAAACTAAGGCGAAGTTTATATGGTCTGAAACAATCGCCAAGATGCTGGAATGATAAGCTTGATAGTCAACTGAAAAAGATGGGATTCCAGCAATTAAAAAATGATCCGTGCATCTATACTCTATCCTCAGAAGGAGAGATGTTTATAGTTTCTGTCTATGTTGATGACCGCATTGTGGTAAGCAAATCTCCAAACATATGTCACGGAATTCATGGAAAAATTATCAGAGAAATTCAACATCAAGGACATGAAAAAATTGTACTACTTTGTAGGTGTTAAAGTTGTTTATCCAAAACCCGGAAATATTTGGATTGGTCAACCAACATATGCAGCAGAAATACTGAAAACTTTTCAGATGGAGAACTCAAGACGTACAACAACTCCATGTGATACTGGAACGAAATTGACAGAAGCGGCTGATGACAGTGAACTGTTTAATAGAGAGGTTTACCAATCAGCAATTGGAAGCCTACTATATCTGTCAACAAGAACGAGACCATATATTGCTTATGCTGTTGGCATGGTGGCAAGATTTTGCTCCCAGCCTACAAAGAAACATTGGACTGCTGTGAAGCATATTATGCGATATTTGAATGGTACCCGAAATTATGGGCTACTATGCAACAATGACGAAATGAGTAACATCACAGGATATTAAGATGCAGACTGAGCTGGTGATCTGAATGATCGCAAATCTACTTCCGGCTACTTGTTTTAACTGAGCGGAGCTGCCACACAACACAAGAAGCAGTCTGGTTGAAACGTCTTGCTAGTGATCTTAATGAAACCTTGGTTGATGCAATGGTCATCTATGAGGATAACCAATCAACAATTGGCATTGTTAAAAATCCACAGTACCATTGACGTGCTTAACATATTGATATTAATTTTCATTTTATAAGGGAATAAATGGAAATACGGACAATTTAACTGCAATACTGTGCAAGCAACGATATGATTGCAGACGAAAAGACTCACCGACGCAAAACAGTTTGAAAAATTCAGAGAACTTTTGGGTGTCAAACCACTAATTTAATTGTTTGACAGCGAGTGAGAAGGAGTGTTGATTATTTCACTCTCGTCATACATCGTAATTAAGGTGCTAGGGTTATCGTCCCTAATATTTTCTGTTTTATCCGTAAGGTGTCGCTCAGCCCTGACTTCAAAGGACTTTTCTTTTTTTCTCTCTCTCTCTATATTGCCTTCCTTTGACGAGGTTAATAAAAAATGAGTACTTGGTTTTTAAGTAAACACCTGAGTTATGACTTGTTCTGAAAAGAAAAGCTGCTTGCTTCAACACCACAAGGTAGGATCGTTCCAATTCCCTTTTTATTATTGATGTCGTAATTATTTCTGCAACAATTTCGGTATCATCGAAACCTGATTGAATGGGGAAGAGGTGTGATGTGTTTCTCTCATAGTAGCATCATTCAACATTTGTAGATCCACCATGCGCCTCGGACACCCGTTCTTTTTTCGATCTTTTAAAGAGCTGTAGCAGTGGCATGAGCGAACTATTTTGTATCGATGTACGTTAGATTTAACTGAAATGATGACTTGGCTGTGCGCATGCGTAATCATTCACTCTTTACTGCGTAGGCGTATGACACATAAACGTGTAGCGAAATTCATACATGTCACCATATTTGGCGCCAAAGACAATATACGGCGTCAATGCAGTTCCCGGTAATACTCTTCTAAGTGATTCTGACTTTCTTCCTGGTTTAAACCGTCTTAATTCACGCCGTCTCTCATCCATCTGAAACTGATACCCCAAATTGTCTCCAGCTTGCCAAAACTGGTGACCTTTGAACGTGAAATAAACTGGTGACCTTTGAACGTGAAATAAACTGGTGACCTTTGAACGTGAAATAAACTGGTGACTTCCGAACGTGAAATAAACGCGCAACTTTCATAAAAAATAAAGATACATTTTTCTTGATCACTGAGCAACACAAAATCGCTGAAAAACATTATTTTCATCCTATTTAACAGTTTAAAGACTCACAAACTACCATGAAAAACGTAACTTTCCATCCAATTCAGACAAATTTCGTGGATTTACCCGTGCATCGATTCCTACGATTCATCAACCGTCAATATGTACACATTATCATCTTTTTTTCTGACATGTTATATTTCATTGCATTTCGTTCAGATTTTTGTCATTCAGGTTTTTGTTAACTCTAAAGTATATCTTTTTAAATAATATTTGGTCGCGCTTAAGGTTTTTGTTAACTCTAAATTATATCTTTTTAAATAATATTTGGTCGCGCTTAAGGTTTTTGTTAACTCTAAATTATATCTTTTTAAATAATATTTGGTCGCGCTTAAGGTTTTTGTTAACTCTAAATTATATCTTTTTAAATAATATTTGGTCGCGCTTAAGGTTTTTGTTAACTCTAAAGTATATCTTTTTAAATAATATTTGGTCGCGCTTAAGTCGTGATGATTTAGTAACAAACTACAATTTCCATTTCGATTAATTAAGGATTGAGTTAAGATTTATTGCGATTCTGGAAATTGTATTATTAACGTATTTTTTTGCTTTCCACGCTCATTTCGAAATAGTCGTCACGTGTCACTCGGTTTGCTGCTCGTCGGTAATTCGAAATGTGGCTGCTTGTTTCGACCTAACACCCAAGTACAACACCTTTAAATACATATATTTCTAATTCGTCCTTTATTGTGTAGACCTGTAGTTTAAGGATTATCAATGCGCAGCAATGTTTTTCTCATATGTTTCTAATATATATTGCGTCTTGAAATTTACTATGAAGAAATAATAGGTTCTGATTTTAACTTTCCGCGTGATATTTTAGGCGCGCCGTTTTTTGTCATTTAAAAATATTTCAGTATTTAAAAATACTGCTTCAGTCCATTCCGTCATTTCTCGCCACGTGATGTTTGCCATTCACGTTAGTTCTGTCGCCTGTTTGAATTTAGGGACTGCATTTCCATATATTTCCAGATTTCTTTCCTTACATAATTCGCTCATAAAAAAGAATCTGTATTTCGAAAATTAGTGTCTCTGATACAATTGCAGTCTTCCATTGGCTCTGTTTTATTTTTACGACTGCTCATTCGGGAATCACATCCCTTTCTTTTCTGTTTTACGATGACCATTAAATCAATCCCAGCCTATTCTTGTGATGGGTGTGTATGGTTTGGACAGATTTGGGTACATTTCACTGCCCACGGCATAGCGTCAGAATGGAAACAGCTAAACCTATCACTTGGTACATATCCCGTATCATTGACAACTACGGTGAAGGATTTAACTAAATACCCTCAACCAGGCGCATCTTATGAGACAGTTAAACTGCTGGTACTTTCTCGTACTTCTATTGATAGGGGCGTCGTTTCCAAACACTTGTAAACGATACATTTTTTGGAAATCATTTGCCTACTAAGTTACTTACGCGAATTGGTTTAAACATATTATTGAAACAGTTATTTGTATAACGTTTACTATCTACCGTGCAGGCCATCCTCGAACCAATGATGGAGACTGATACGGTGGAGCAACTTAACAAACACAGTTATAAGTTATACATGAAGGATTCTATCTGTAGGGAATACCAGCTCGGTGGCATACATCTGGGTAGTTTCTACAAAACAAGCACCTAACCTGGCTTATACAGCCATGTAAAAGGCTATCGATGGTGGAGCGTTATTTCAACGCCTCCCATTGTAAAAAAAAAATACATTTGATGAAATATGTTCCAAATACCGAAAATATGTTAGAACTAGATATGGAAAAGCATGCATTGTCTTTGATAGGTATGAAAGTGGTCCATCCATTAAAGACGCGACTCCCCGATGACGAGCAGGGGGCTCTGTTGATGTTAATGTGTCACTGGCACTTTAATGTTGTTTACATTAAAAAAAGGATGTTTTCCTAGCTAATCAAGAAAACAAACAATTGTTCATCAACTTGGCAAAAGCAGGTTGTAAAGTAGTCCATCCATCTGGAGACGCTGACGTATTGATTGTGAAGACTGCTCTAGAACTGGCACATATAGGAGAAACCATTTTGATAGCAGATGACACTGACCTATTGGTCTTTCTATGTTATCATGTCAATAGAGATGATGGTTACAACATCTTCTTCACGCCACGACCAAAGAATAGTGCAAAAAGTGTGAAAGTCTGGAACATCAAAGAGATGAGGAAATCTTTGGGAGATGTGGTCTGTTCTAACATTATTTTCATCTATGCACTACTGGGTTGGGATTCTACACCCAGTGTTTATGAAATTAGGAAGGCAGCATCCCTCGAAAATTCCTCAAACGGGCAGGAGTGTTTGGCAAGGATAGCAGTGCAGAAGAGGTTATTGAAGCTGGGGAGAATACTTTAGTGTGCCTGTACAATGGTAATGATAGGAACAACATCAATCATCTCCGACTGAGGCGCTTTAAGGAAAAGGTTTCAAACAGCTAAAGTATGTTGAGGCCAAATCATTGCCACTAACAGGATCAGCTACGAAATTCCACAGCCTTCCAGTTTACTTCAGAATTCTGGAATTGAAATGTAGAAACGAGCTAAAACCTGACGAGTGGGGAAGGAAACTTTCAGATGGTAAATTACAACACATTCAAGACTGACTTGCCAGCTGGTCCTGTAAATTTGTTGGCTATAATTAGATGCAACTGTACTTTAGGGTGCAGCTGCAAGAAACATGGCATTGACTGTTCAAACTTGTGTAGTAATTGCAAAGGCCTCCACGGCAGCAACTTACCACAGCCAGAAATTGATGATGATGACGATACCTTTGACTAGTTCCTGACAAGAAATATTCTTTGGTCCGTTCATGAACTTGTTCTGTGGTATTTATGCAAGTCCCTTGCCTCAGCATTCGACCAACTGACCATTCTTTTATTGTAAATTATACTTATTTTGTACATATTTTCTATGAAATGTCAGGAATTAATGTGACAATTGTTGCCTTGAAAAAGGCTACTTATTCTGTTTTTGTACTTTTTATATTCATATTTGTATAAGAAATCAGAAAAAAACAGGAAAACAAATGAATGGGGTTAGTCATTTTCTGGTGTTAGTTTATTATTAAGCATATAGATACCTATCATTACAATTTAAAACACCTATAAAATGTCAAGCTGTCTTAGGGTTGGCTCTGTGTAGGTTTTCATTCAATTTTGTTTTAATTTCTAATTTAATAAAGTTTATTGTCAGGAAAAACGTTTATTTTTGTCAGTAATTGTCAGGAATAATGGACATACTGGTCAGGAATTTTATGTCTCGAAATTTTAATATTGTTAAGTTGGATTTAAAAATGGCGCCCGTTGACTTTTTCCGCACGGCTAATTTTGGTAAACTTTTCTTTTATCTGAAAGAAAGGTTATTCATGCCCAACATCAAAGTTAAAAACCTTTGTTAGCAATTTGTTTGAGCTTCAGCCACATTTCGACTAGACTATATGTGCATTCAATTGTTTTAGGACTTGTAGTAAATGTTTATTTCTTCATTTTTGATCGTGCCGTAAAAACAAACGTTAAATAAACGCACATGAGTTTAACTATTTTCCTTATTTGTCGACGCACACTGCGGTATTATGAATGTTTGCGTTTACCCTGGTAACGCGTTTTACTGTAGACTGAGAATTCGAAACGTTCTGTCGAAAGTAAAATATATTGGAAATAAATGTTTTACGGAATTTTATTGTATGTCTACTTTGTGTGTCAGTCGTCTCTTCAAGTACCACTTGTTTTTTTATTTATTTATGGTTTGTTTTGAGTAGGAAAGCGAGACTAGTTCCCGTTTTTTCCTCTCAATTTTTTGTGGTCGATAAAGAAGATATTATTTACTGGAATAACTATTTGTTAAAACCTTGCTTGAAACGATAATGATTTTAATAGAAGTGTCTCTTATGTAGAGACCGACATTTTCATATCTGCTGTGCTCAAAATTGAGTTACTTTCGTTTGGTTAAAGTTATTCGTTGTAAACTAACTTAGTGGGGAAAATCAGAGTTGTCTCCAATTAATTTTTTTTTTGGGGGGGGGGGGTCAATTGAATGCGAGAGATTGAACCTTTTATAAAGGTCTCCTTCCTCCGTTACAAGGAGTATATCACCATCTTTAGATAAGAAGAAGTACGCTAAATACTTTCTTATGAAGTAGGAATTCTAGGATCTATAAACTCCATTGTCCCAGTAGATTGTCGGAGGAAACAGTCGAGATTTCACCGTATTTCAGGATAAAACATATCCATATTCAGCACGTGAATTGGGATCTCAAATCCACTGTCACCGAGGTCCTTCGTCATCCCATGTTTTCCGTCCTTAGGTAGTCACATACATTTAATATCAGCGCAGAACCCAGTAGATCTTCAAGCAGAGGAGACTGAACACCTTTGAATGATATTTTATCAGTGTATACATGGCCCTATATATCTGACTCAGACACAAATAGAATGACCTTTCACCTGCTTAAGGGGGCAGATAAAAGGATAATAAGGGGACGCACATTTTAGGCACATTTTAGGCACTGACTAAACAGCAGCGACTGTAATTCGCTTTGATCAATATGAAAGTCTGAGTAAACTTTTTTGAGTAGTTATTGGTGTTTTCTGATTAAATGTTAGACAATCGACAGATAACCCTAAAAATGTTTAAACAGCTTCTAATAAAAGGATGGATGTGCACGCATTCTAACAAGTCAAAGAATATTTACTTCATCCCTTTGTTCAACTGTTGTATGTCAACGGGCAATTGGTAATAACATTCTTAAGATCTGAGACATGGGTTTAAGTTTGAAATAATTAATCTCAAAGCGACCCACCGTCTTGTACAAGCAATATTTTACAGTGTGAATGAACTTCCGTCAAGCTTCCCGAAACCAAGCAGCAGACACACCCATTGTAAGATATTCAAACTACTAGAGATACTATTGTATTTCTCAGAGCCAATAATTCTGTCTTTAGGGTGAAAGTCTTATTTTTGTTGGAATACAAATTCGAATGCACTCCAACATTTAAAAACAACATTTTCCTCAAAGCTGCAGAAGAGAAATGCTAACAAAGAATTACCCTTCCTCTGAACTAGTGAGGTCAGTATCACCTGTAGTAATAACGAAGGTCGCAAATCACTCTGTCAACTTCCAAAGCAGATCTCACCGTTCTTCACACGTGCACTTACTTCGCACCGAGTCGATTCAGACGGTAAGAGACCCGCTTTTATTATACTGAGGCACACCTAATTTGCATGCGTTCAACGTGACTTTACGAGACTCTGCATGAACCGTAGGTAATAAAGGTTCATGGAAGCCATGTTGAATTCCTTTCTTTCATCCGCAGCGCACAGGACAGACAAACACGAGGACGTTTTGCAGGTAAGCCCCCTTCATGTTCCCTACAAAGCTTTCGACAAGAGACTGGTCAGATCGAATGAAACCCTCGTATCGGTGTAAATGAAACATATGGCTACAGCAAGACACAACACGTGCCAGAATTTTGTCACAATGGGCTGTCGCTTGGCCATGATAGGGTCATAATAGGGAAACAATTAATTTCAAATTTGGGTTTTGTTCATAGGGAAAATAACAAATTATCAGAATTTCCTTTAGTGTCATCTGTCAAAAATACATGTTAATTAAAATCTACGATGGACGGAAAATAGTTTTAAAATAATACTTTTTTTTATTTTGGAATAACCAGTTGCTCATAAATGAATAGCCCCAATAATAATGAATGTGTAATCTACTTTATGTAAAATATTGTTTCATTTTACACACACATATATATTTTATTATTTATTAACAAAACATCTTGGAAGGTGCCTAGCTCATGAAATTTTAAAAAAAACAAGTAAGCCAAACCCCCGAGAAAAAAAAGTTCATCAAGTGTTTGGCTCAGAATTTTCAGAGATTTTAATGTTAGTCAAAAGAAAAAATGTCATTTAATTTCTGAGTAGTGCCTTACCTCTTATTTCATAAACAAAGTTTTATTTTTCTGAAAAAAAAAAAATTTCAAAAGAATATAGTTTTTATCCTGTACGTATTTACACGTGTAAACAGAGCGTATTTTAGTGGAAAAGTAGAGCACCATACTTCACAAACATATTTCTTTTTTAAATGTATCTACTCTGTCTTTTTCTGGGGATGGTGCATTCTACCAGATGCCAGACATTCACCTGCTATTCTAGAGATTCTGAGAGATCATTTTACGATTCAAACTGTTTTAGTGCAATGCTTTTGACATTTTTTTGTAATTGGTGCACCAGGTAAATTGTCGGGTAAGTACAAGATCATAAATGGTTCGGATGATTACTGAAATATAGCAATAGTATGTGTACGTATGTGTTGCAACCAACTTGGTTTCTGTGGAAGAGATAAAGCACACACTTCACAATGAAGTGTTTTTTTCAATATAACGTTTTACTAAAAAAGAGCAACATACTTCCCATTTTGGTTTCTATGAAATATGCTTTCGTATGAGCTAAAAAATATTAGCCCTTTGTATCAATGAATAGCCATAAACGTCAGTGGAATATATTCTTCGGTGTTATTATATGCTGCGACTTAATGGATTCTTTTGAAAAAGACGAGTCACATATTTCACAAGAATGTGGTTTCTATCATTTATTTTCATGTGACGTAACATATTCTATTTCTGTGTAAAAGAGCAAGAGTCTACAAGAATATAATTTCCTTTCACTATGTGTTCACATATGATGCATCACATGTGGGTGTCTTGTAAAAAACATACACGGTGAAATAAATATGTTTCACTCATGTATGTTTTCGCCTGTGTCGTAACATATCCTGCTTCATTCTAAATGAACTAAATACTTTGAGAATATTGTTTCTCTTAAGCATCAACATATTGGATTTGTCTAAAAAAAGAGCAATATACGGCACAGTAATTTCGTTTTCATTTAGTATGTGTTCAGCTGTGCTTATACATAGTATATCTGTTTAAAAAGTATGTGCGATATATTAACAAGAATACTGTTTCTTTACGACAACTGTTCACAGGCAACATATTACAATTAATTTTAAAACGAGTGCACAAATATTACAAACAACATATTTTATAACTTTAAAAAAATCTTTTCATTTGTTGGGGACGCGGCATTCTTCCAAATTTCATACGATCACCCACTATTTACAGACTCTAACCGAGAGCTCTTTTCACGATTCTGGCTGTTCTCTACGGTTCAGTTGTTTGGATTCCTCTTGCACATGGTTCACCAATTATACTTGCCAAATATTTTATCAAGTTCTTCTGCATGAGTCCTGATGAGGGAATGATAGAAATCTCTTTGAGATTCGTGTTTCTTTTCATATCATACATTAGACCATGATATTTTGTTATTTTCTTCCTTTCAGCTCTGTTCAGGATCCAATTATTAGGAACACTTACCTCAACCAAAGTTCTCTCCAGTATGCACACGCATATGTCGCAACGTAATTTGTTTAGTTGTAAAAGAAAAGCCACATACTTAACAAGAATATGGTTTCTCTCCGGTATGCATTCGCATGTGTTTCAACATATGTTGTTTTTGTGTAAAAGAAGAGCCACATCCGTCACAAGAATATGGTTTCTCTCCAGCATGCATTCGCATATGTCGTAACATACTTTGTTTTATTGTAAAAGAAGATCCACATACTTCACAAGAATATGGTTTCTCTCCAGTATGCATCCGCATATGTTGCAACATACTTTGTTTAGTTGTAAAAGAGGATCTACATACTTCACAAAAATATAGTTTCTCTCCAGTATGCGTTCGCAAATGTTGCAACATACTTTGTTTAGTTGAAAAAGAAGATCCACATACTTCACAAGAATATAGTATATCTCCAGTATGCGTTCGCATATGTTTCAATATATTTTGTTTCTCGGTAAAAGAAGAGCAACATACGTCACAAGAATATGGTTTCTCTCCAGTATGTGTTCGCATATGTTTCAACATATTTTGTTTAAATCTAAAAACAGAGTCACATACGTCACAAGAATATGGTTTCTCTCCAGTATGCGTTCGCATATGTTGCAACATATTTTGTTTAGTTGTAAAGGAAGAGCCACATACTTCACAAGAATATGGTTTCTCTCCAGTATGCGTTCGCATATGTGTTAACATATGTTGTTTAGTTGTAAAGGAAGATCCACATACTTCACAAGAATATGGTTTCTCACCAGTATGCGTTCGCATATGTTGCAACACACTTTGTTTAGTTGTAAAAGAAGATCCACATACTTCACAAGAATATGGTTTCTCTTCAGTATGCGTTCGCATATGTTTCAACATATGTTGTTTTTGTGTAAAAGAAGAGCCACATACATCACACGAATATGGTTTCTCACCAGTATGCGTTCGCATATGTTGCAACATACTTTTTTTAGTTGTAAAAGAAGATCCACATACTTCACAAGAATATGGTTTCTCTCCAGTATGCGTTCGCATATGTTCCAACATACTTTGTTTAGTTGTAAAAGAAGATCCACATACTTCACAAGAATATGGTTTCTCACCAGTATGCGTTCGCATATGTTGCAACACACTTTGTTTAGTTGTAAAAGAAGATCCACATACTTCACAAGAATATGGTTTCTCTCCAGTATGCGTTCGCATATGTTGCAGCATACTTTGTTTAGTTGTAAAAGAAGATCCACATACTTCACAAGAATATGGTTTCTCTCCAGTGTGCGTTCGCATATATTTCAACATATTTTGTTTCTCGGAAAAAGAAGAGCAACATACGTCACAAGAATATGGTTTCTCTCCAGTATGCGTTCGCATATGTTGCAACATATTTTCTTTAGTTGAAAAAAATAGCTACATACTTCACAAATATATGGTTTCTCTCCAGTATGTGTTCGCATAAGTTGCAACATATGTTGTTTTGTTGTAATAAAAAAGCCACATACTTCACAAGAATATGGTTTCTCTCATTTTTCGGTTCAGTCGAAGTTTTCAGAAATGAAGCGCCCTCTGGGACTAACACCTGATTTCTATGATACATGGATATTCGTATATTCCATTAATGTTCTCCTTTACCTGTCAAACGTTGACTTAGATAAATAACAATGTATAGTTATTCTCAAGAATTTGGTGCAACATAAATAATTCTATAACACTTTTAATAGATAATTCAACAAAACTGACCCATTTGCTGTTAGATTAACTATAATTAAGTTTTTTTTACCATTAGCAGTATCTGTTTCTTTTTCAGTATTTTTGCTACCTGAAATTTGAGTTGCGACAAGTATTCAATTATTTCATTAGACTAGGAAGAGCAGAACTACATATACATTTCACAAGAAACTTTTATCCCATATGTTATCACAAAGTTCGATTTGATGAAAGAAAGCAATCGCATAGTTCATAAGGGTATGATTTCAGTCGTTTTATGCTTTTAACTCTAGTTTGATTTACATCGGGAAATCCAAAAATATATTTCGGTAAGTCATTTCAATATTTCAAGTCACAAAGCCACTGAAGATTAATTCAAACTTTATAATACGTTTTCGTCTAATGAATGCTGGATATTCTGCAAATATGTAAAAAAAATAAAAGATTATTTTAATGAAAAAATAAAGGAACGTAAATACAGGGAAATCTAATAAGACATTTTGCTTTTATTTGATTGTTGGAATTTCTGCAATATAAAAAGTTAAAAGACACATTTCAAGAAAACATTTGAATCTTCATACATGTTCTGTGCAAACAAAATTATATTTAAACGTTGACAAGATGATGTAACAGTTATTATTAAATGACAAAATTGAAGTAATGTACAATTTTATGGAGAAAATTAATTATTAATTAAATTTAACATTTGTTGCAATGCTTATGTATAAATAATATGAACAACTTTCCTTTTTACAAAATATTGCACTAAAAATGCACAAAACATTTGACTGACCAGGTTAAGCCATGGGATTGACAAACATATTTGACGTGCGAGAATCTGTTCAACAAATTATTGTATAAATATATGAAAATACTAAGAAATTGGAGAATATATTAAAATCACCAAAATTACCCACAAAGTCTTGATATGCCATAAAAACATAACCAAAGGAACCATTCATTTTTTCACATATGTCATGAAATATTTCATTATATTGATCATACCGAATAAGGTTATATGTTTGAATATTATGTTGAATAAACCAAAATAGAATTAAACGTTATTTCAAGAAACATTAAAGACATGACAATTTTAAAGACATAAGATCTTACAGTAATAACAATAAAGACATCCCAAATCTTACAGACAGAAATATGATTAATGTTTTGGAATGAATTAAATTAAACCGTTCAAAGTACATCAATTCTTATGAAACAACATTTATATAAAATTTGAACAAATATATTTTCAAATTCACTGTCATTTTAGATAAGCAATAAATATTTTTGTACAGTGGTTTTGATAAAAGGTTTTTAAAAACATAAGCCATATTTTTTATTTATTTAAAAAAAATATTTAATTTATTTAGAAAATGGGTTTTGAGTAACGAAATCTTCAATAATTTAATAAGACTCGTTTTTTTGATTTCCAGTTTGATAAAATTGTATTTCATATGTATGAATGGTTTGACATTTTGTGATTAACTGAATCGTTAAGGAAAGCTTAAGCACTTTGATTATACACGTATACAAAATGTTGATTGTCATTTATTTAACTGGTTTCATATAATTTAGTAACTGATGAATTAAGTAGTCATGCTTTACATGTCCGTCAAGTGTCACTCACTCATGTTGAGAATAACATTCTTTTTAATAAAACAAGTAATTTCCAACATAAGTGATTCAGATATTTGACTAAAAGCTGATACCAATGACTCGTATTTCGAACCTCAGCCAATCCATCATTTAATAGATTGAGAAAGTTGAGCTCGAGTGTCTAGCATTGTTGATGAATAGAGTGTAGTTTTTGATATCGATGCATATAACAGGTTCTGTGCTAAGGGTCTGTCAGCAGTTAAGTAAGGAAAAGGGAGAATTTGCTTTTATAAAAGAGTCTTAATTTACAACATTCTCCACGTAGCATTATAACCGGACAACCAAATCACGAATGGCAATTTCGGCATATGTCGACAACATATATGAAAGTGTTGCATCTAAAACTTGCATTTCTGAACACTTCTTGTACTTTTGATTAGTTGCTCGGATTGGATGGTTTTCTATTTTGGAAACGAGCTTCCAGATGTCCCAAACATTATTACTAGAAGGAAGGTTTTTTTCTATCTGTGAGAACTTAGTGTAAACCTTCCCACCTTCGAGTATCCGTCGGCATATTAAGTGAAAGGCAAGTGCTTTGTCACTGAGATATGCTAATGGAGACAATCAGTATGATAAAAGAAGCCGATCTATGCTAATGTTGTGGGAGGCAATTAGAAGGGGGCAGAGCCTGTGTTACAGAAAATGTCGCTGTCAGTGACACCACGAGCTACGACAAATACAATGAATCAATTCGAACAGCTGTCACACTGAAATGAAATAGACAAGGAACTTCAAGTAGATTGCCACTACTACCAGAAAAAAAAATGGCCTTTAAATCTGCAATTGCATTTTGTTGATAGTGTATGTCCCTTTATCCGAAGAGAGAAAACTAGAATACTCAAATTCATGGCAAATGTTGGTATATGTGTTACCTCCTATCGGAGTGCTCACTACCTCACCTTCATTAACTGTGGGCTCACAAAGTTTAAAGTATGGTGACTCTTATAGCGAGATAATTCGGCTGTCTTAGTAAAGTGCCTCAAGCATATAAGAGCAAGAACTTTAGAAACTTTACTGGGAGCTGAGGTGCTTGACTGTATTTCCGGTTTGCATACAAACTGTCGTTAAAGGTATTGTTATGCGATCCACAGTTCAATCAATAGCTAATTGTTGCAAAGAAGTGATGCACTGTAAGGGAGGTTGTTTATTGGCACATGGTCACACATAAAAATAGTGGAATAAATACACAAGATTTAATAATTTTTTTATAATGGAATAAACTGCAGATTTACCAATTTTATACAAAAGAAATCAACAATGGAGATACATTTTATTTCATTAAATAAACTAAATTTAGATTTACTTATCTGATATCATGGAATAAACAATTGACATTTCATGATTTCATGTCATGGAATAAACGCTGGGCATTTAATGATTTTATGGCATGGAAGAAACGCTGAACATTTAATGATTTTATCTCATAACCGTGGAGATATACTGGTTTTATATCTCAGGGACAAAAGTAACATTTTCTATGGAATTATCTTTCAGCATTTTCAAAAGGATACAAGATTCCATTTTTTTAAATGACAGAAAAATTACGTTCGTTTCTTCGTGCAAAATTCAAAAACTGGTTATATAATGTTACGTTTTAAGTAAGAATACTAACGTAATTATCATCAATAGCTGTGCTCTCGAAACTCTACAATAAATGGCTTGCTGAATCTTGCTTCTATGATATTTGAATAATAGCATATGTGTACTAGTGTTTACGAACTCTAGGGAAGGATCTGACCGGCATAATTATAGCTCCATAAGACTCGTCCCACTCCTTGCTAAAATATTTGAATCTTCAATCAATCTAGGGTTCGTTTACCACCTCGTTAATGGCAAACTTAATTATGATTTAAGCAAGTCTGTTCCACTAATCTTAATTCTCATCTCTTAATACATAGACAATGCAGTTGACAAAGCAGATGAAGCTAGGGCGACACCGATCGATATATTTAAAGCGTTTGACAATGTTTGGCATGAGGGTCTTCTCAGAAAAGTCATTCGTACAGTATTAGTAAACAAATATTACATATCAGATCATTTTTGGTAAAGAAAAGATCCAGGTTGTCTTTGCTGGCCGTACATCTAAACATGACATTAAATTAGATTTAGAAAGTCGATCATGACCTTTATTATTCCTGATTTTCATTAACGAACCCTCTCATTCAATTCTGTCTGAGATGAATAGATTTACTGGTTACAGCATGCTCTATTCTCGGCATGTCGTCCAAACGAATGCAGACATATACAAGACAATGTCTGAATCCCTAGAAAATGACCTACGCTGTGTAGTAGAATATGACCATAAATGGATGGTCAGATTTATTGCTACTAAGACAAAGTAATTTCATTAAAAGTTATATAAAACCTTTTCAACCAAAGATTGTCATGATGAAGAGAACCCTACCTAAGAGACTATTACAGGTAACATGGATTTGAACAAATAAAAAATATTGCCAAAGCTTCTGCAAGAAAAGTGGGCTCCCTCTAGCATGATGGAAAACTTCTCACACCTGCTAGTGTCCAATATCAACAAATCCACCACTCACCCATGCAGAAAGTATTGTTGCCACATACGGGCTGGTGGCTTAACAACTAGTTATCCCCTCCTTGCTCCCTGATTTTTTGATCATACCAATATAGAGAAATTTAAATGTAATCTGAAAAAACATCTCACTGCACAACTACCCAATAAAAATGGCCCCTCATTCACAGTAGACCCCTACGTCTCAGTGGCATTTTGTCTTGTTTGGGATGAATTAAAGTAAAAATAAAAATCAGTAAAATCGTATAAAAATCTAATAAAATTTTAATACATTTGAAACACTTAATTTCATTACTGATCTTGCAACCTCGTACTACCTAATGATAAATATTTGAAAAATTTCTTGCTGGTTGTAAAAAAATTAATTTTGCATAAAATATACATTAACTAAGTAAATTTTTATGCACCAAATGTCGAATATATTTTTGAATCAAAAAACTCTTCTGCATTAACTCAACATGTCACTTTCAATGTAAATATGGGGTCATTTTCTTACAAACTCACAAACCCATTGAATCTATAGTGGTTTAGATTTGTCTAATACTTTCAAGAGGAAAGTAAACTAATATGATTTTTAAATGTACAAGTAGAATATTATTTTGTAATAATTTGCTATTTTTGTTTATAAACTAGTTAATTCTAAAATATTCCCCTTTTTCTTTGCTTATCTTTTAAGTTTTATCTTTGATATTTCTTTTTCTAAAACCTGTAAACGTTTTAAAATATTTTCTATTTTTATAACAAATTGTCTTTTTCTTATATGTTTACTTAAATTATCTGATTTTTTTATTATTTATTTTCTACTTTAATAGTGTCTTTATTCGAACTTCTAACCTTTGGAATTACCTCCATTCTCGGGTTTTTCTAACTATACTAACATACAGAAATTGAAATGTAATGTGAAAAACATCTCACTGCACAACTCCCCACTTAAAATGCTACTATAAATATGGCCCCAAATTCACAGTCGACTTCTACTTCTCAGTGGCATATTTATTTTCAAAAGCTCATAATGCTTTAAAATATTTTCTATTTAAAAAAAAAGAATTTTTCTCATATGTTTACATAAATGATCTTTTTTCTTAAATTCCTCTTTTAATTCGTTTCATAGAAATTTCTATTTTGTTTCTTCCTAAATTCACACCCGTGTTTATTTTACCTTCCAATAATTTATTTTTAGTCATTTTAGTTTAGTTTCTTCAATACTAATAATTATCTTTTCGTTAAATTTAATTTTATTTTATTTTATAACTCTTTCTCTTTTGTACAACTTACATTAGGTATTTTCATTTAAAAATTTAATTTTCTCTCATTTTTATAGCTTTTCTCTTTTTTTTTGTTAAATTACATTTTCATCATTTCCTTTTTCATAATTTAATTTTTCTATTCTAATTTAATTACACCTTTTCATAATTTCAATTGAAATTCTCGAACCCCATGCTTATTTTGTGTATTTTTATCTAAACCCATATACGAATAAAAATAAATATTGTAGAATATATTTAATTAAATCTTATACGTTTTGGTTAGTAAACTATTCTTTATCTATATAATTCTATATTTTGATGTAGAAATCATTTACGAAAAATATTTATCTTATTTATTTTTTTGTTATTTATTATCTCATTTCAAAAATTAAAGACATGCTATTTGAAGTAGAGATATATTTGATCATAATTTTTATATGATATTAAATAAAATTTTGTTTTAAATAAAAATCTATCCATAAAAATCTGTGTTCCTACACACATATGAATTGTTTCAGTCTAATGGGGAAGAGTAGTACAAGACGACTGGAAAAAATTCCGATATAAGCAGAGAAAAGCTGTTAATTCGGAGGTTTCCTTCTCCTAAGCTAGTTGCACAATCAATGTTTAACGGACTAGTCTATCTTATTATTTAATCCACAGCTAAACAAAAGATATCTGGATGCATACCTTTCTAAAAAGAAAGATATAATTAAAAGTATAAATATAATTCAAACACAAGATCTAAGATATATTTTAGAAGCATATGTTTGTGTTTAATTCCCGAAATAAACCATCAGGATAAATGCTTGATTTTTTTAAGTAGACATATACTTTATTATAATGTTCTTATAATTTAAAACTAAATTTTCTAGCCTACTGTTAATGTTCCTATTTTTGTAAATACTTAAGTCTTTTAAACTAATTTTTCATTCTATCTCATTTAAACCTTCAGAGGTTCAGATTTTTATAAATCAAACACCAATAAACTGTATTCATTTCAGAGTAGAATGTTCATAATGGTTGAACTGGTCGAATCAATTGACCTTAGAAAAACCTGCAATTTGCAAAAATGAAATAAACTCATGCAATTACAATTAAAGAAATAATAAACACTAAACATTTTTACAAATTCGGATAATTACCTGTTATTCAAAAAATATTTAAACATTAAAGCTGTCTGTTTTCTGTAAAGGTCACGAAGTTATGGTTGCAGTTCAAACTTTCGGGAATAAGTCTGTAAAATAATAAATTAATTAATTTTTGTTTTAGATAATGAAAAACGTGAGAAGTCTTTATTTTTCATTGTTAAAAATGTATTTATATAAGTCTTATTATTAAATATATTTTTCACACTAAAAATGTAGATATTACATCTTTTATTTGAACATAATATAAATCTTAAGCTAAAAATCTAATTAAAATCAAATAATTTGGAGTCAATATAAAATTAATTATTCTACAAAAAGTGAAAACTTATAAATTACATAAAAACTGTTGTGTGTTTCAAAATACAAAAAAATAAGACTACTTAATTACATAAAAAAACTGTTTTCAAAAAAGCCGGTAAAGAAAAGTAATAGTTTGAGATGATACTTCCATTTTCATGTATTCTTGTGATTTATCTGAGAAAAATAAAAACCAAATTCATATTTAATACAAACAGATTTCACAGAAATATATTGTTACGATTTCATAAATAAATTTTAACAGTAGTCATCAGATCCAAATTTATCCGATGTTTGCACAGCCATGACTTCTTCAATTAGTTTCAATAATTTGAAATGTAATTAAATGCAGAACAAATAGTAGAATTTTATTTCATGTCACTCAACTAGATCCATCGTTGCACTGTTTGTGTAGTACTCTGTCAGAGTATTAAAAGCATCTCAGAGTCGTTGCTAAATATTTATGAAATCCTCTGCTTGTATCGCCAGACAAAGATGATCTTCATAGATCAATCTGCGGATTTAATATAATTCAGGTTTGTCATTGGAATATATGTTGAGAAGGGGAAGCACAAGTTCTGAGCTTTCATTGAATCCATTTTCTGAGGTCTCTACAGGCTATTCTTCCCACCAATTTCAATGAAAAACTCCCGGTTCGTGTGCAGTGATTGGATAATCCTGACAGCTGCTGCTTTTTTTATATTTGGACTATCTCCAGTAAGTGTTTTACTGTTTTATTATATCAGATGCAACTGTTAGGTAAAAAAAAAACACTGTTCCTGTTATCAGGTTTTTTTTATATACATCTTCAATATATTGCGAAGTTTATCACAACAGGATCTTACTGGACCAAACCTGGACGGATTAAACGATAGTCGATCTTCTGTAAGCGCATCAAACGGCTTTGTTACAGGTGCATACATAATTCCCACTACTATCAATTCATCAAAACATTCAACAGTAACCCATTCCTCATGCAACTTTTGCTTTCTGATGCCGATGGTTTCTTTAAATCAGGTTCGCTTTCAATTCTGCACATTCCATGTGTAAGCACCCTAAAACAAATTAATAACTTGGCTCTAATACATAAAGAGAATATTTGAAAAGTTTGTCGGATTAAAAATAAATTTAGCTAATTTCCCCACTCCTCCCAATGCGATTTTACTTTTTAAGAGAATACGTCTGAACACACTGAAAAACAATTATAAGTAAAAGAGAAACACTCTACTTGTTGACGGCTTTCGGCCTTTAAATCAGAAACCAACAAGTGGTGTTCATGAGAAAACAGTCCCCCATCATTTTCGTCAGATTTAAGTAGGAAGTTTTTTTATTTTACTAGTTTGAACACGTGAGAATCATTCAGTCGAATAAAAAAACAATTTTGCGGAAATATTCTATTTTTAAAATAAAATAAAGTATTTAAAAACATTTTCAATATGACCTATTTAAAAAGGGTAAGCAAGAATTTATTTAAAGAAAAATGTGTTTAGTTTTTTGTGTTTAAATTATTGTTTATAGTTGTTTGTTTGGTTTGTTTTTTTGTTATTTGATATAAAAAAGGAGGTTTATTTCCCAATGTATTTAACGCAAAGTATTTTTTTCATTGCACGGAAGAGCAAAATGTTGTTTTTTTTTGCTTAAGAAAAAAAAGTTTTGAGGGTTTTTTTTGTCGTTTAGTTTAATCTAAGGATATTTAGGCGGGGGGAGTTTCCAATTTATTTATTATTTTGTTGGGGTTTGAGATCCGTCCGTAGAAGGCGTTTATCATTATGCAACCTTCAAAGAAAGGTAAAATAATTACATGTAAAACCGAACGTTTATCTTTAAATAGTAATGAAATATATTTTATAAGTTTTCTTCAGACTCAGGAAACGTTTGAACTGCTTTGACTTTCTCTTTTTTGTTTACGTCACGATTGCAAATCTATGGATGCAGTTTAAGAATTGACACCAACAGTAAATATTGTTTCCACATGTTATTTTCTAGTGGGAATAACAATTCGGTCCCCAACACACACATTGTTTTTGGCCCCCCAAAATGTATGCTAAAACATTAACTAGTTTTCCCCACTATATTTTACTGTAGAAAAAGCTCGCCTTTCATTTTGTTGGTCATCCCCCACACCATAAAAAACACTTAGTTGACCCAAACTTCCCTCCATTTTGCACAAGTACGCATTTCTCTAAAAAATATTGAAAAAAACATCATCATGTTACACATCTCCATTTACTGTTCAATCATTTTTCGTAAAATTAATAGAGGAAAGTGAGTCACCACTTTTAGATATTAAAAAAAAAAAATTATCTTGCGGATCATATTTTCAGGCTGCTTACATGTGATCACCAAAAAAATTGAAACTAATTTGGGGGGATAAACTAGGATGGGTGTGAGAAAAACACCAAATTTCCTTTGATAATCTTGTCAATCAGTATTTCTTTAGTAATGAAACTACAATTTTAAAATAAAATGGCGATATTTGACGCAGCGCTTTAAAATTTATTTTTGCTTACTTGAATAAAAACTATTTTCACTGACTTTTTCTGTATGGAAAAGTACAAGAACATGTTCATGAATCAATTTCTATTTTTGTCGCGATCTAAAGAACAGATAACTAAAAACAATTAATCTTGTGACTATTGAGAATCTTTAAATTTATTTAAAAATTTATTTGCATTGCAAAAGGTGATTTACGTTTGCACTTCAAACACAAATGGCGTGGATTCAAAGGTTATTTTAGTTTAGCCCTTTTATTCCGATTCAAATCTTATTAAAGATTTATTTTTTACAATAAAATCATCATTTACCGACTTTTCTTTTACATTAAAAACAATACTTAAAATTAACGGAGACGTATTTTTCATGCAATATTTACCTTATTCTAATGGCCGTCTTCTTGTTCAACTTGACTTCCGGATAAATCAATTTATCACTCAAACTTCATCGCAAGACTTTTTTAGCCACACTCATATTCAAAATTGATTGTTTCTTATAAAACAAATACTTGGACGCGTCGAACAAAATAAAATCGAGAATTTGGGAATAAACTGGAAATCGAAAAATATTAGGAAGTTTAATAATCGACTAAATTTAACTAAATGAAAAATATAATTAAGGTTTTTTTTTTTTCAAAATATAAACTAGAAAGAATGAATATGCCCGTCAATTTCGTATCCATGTAGACAAACATATTAGACATTTGCATTGATTTAATTTATTTTATTTGTCACAATGATAAAAACAAGATAAAACCAAAATAAATAAAAAAGATCGATTTTTCCGCCAACGTTGACAGTTGCATCCACTATCTTGAACATCGACATCTTTAATTCTTTTGGTACTTTATAATTCTTTGCTAAAAACGGCAAGATTACAAAAATAAATTGATTAAATAAATTTGTCTTCTAATTATGAAGAGGATGGTTCTCTCGGCATGAAAAGGCTAAGATTTAAGAGATAACTAAGTGAAATAGCACCGTGATAAGTCTAGTTATTCAATAGCACCCAGTAACGTTTCGCTTACCTCGCGTGCTTAAGCGTTATTATAATGGGAAAAATTGGTTAACGCAGGCATAAAATACGAGATATTATTATTACTATTACTACTACTATTATTATTAGTAGTACTAGTATTACAACAACAACAGCAATAATACTACTACTACTACTACTACTACTAATAATAATAATAATACTAATAATAAAAAATAAATGAAAAAAACTTTTTAAAAAAACTATATGACGTCTATTAACACCAGACAGACTTTTTATTCTTTGCCTTCTTGCTTTTTTGGTTCATTTTACTTCAATCAAAATTCTTAGAAATCAAGGTGCCCTTCCTAGGGCTAACACATGATCTGTATATGAGATACAGAGATATTCAATCATTCTATTAAATTTTGCGTTTGTAAAGAAGTTAAGAATATTCATTTTCCTCCCCATAATTGACCAGCTAATTATGGTATAGTATATCTTTCTTGTGGTCTCTTAGTCTTACACGATTCCAAGATAATAATTCTACTTGTCCGATAGAGTATTTTGCACCATTCCTCGTATTAGACAGTGTTGGATAGCAATACCAAAGGGATCTGTTTGTTATTTGAATATTTAGTCAAAATTTTCTTGTAGGAAGAAGTATCCTCACGTCAGATTGTCCTGACATACATCTGTACAGAGACCTTAGACACTCCGGGTATCTCATAGGCATGCAAGTTCTTTTCACTTTTTTGTTTCATTACTTATGTTAAAGTTCTAAGAAATCAAGAAGCCTCTTCCTGTTAATAAAAAAGTTAAAAACATTAATTTCCATCTCCTAAATTGACCAGTTAATTATGTTATAGTATATCTTTCTTTTGGTCTTACCGGATTCCAGGACAAGAATTAATCTTGTCTGGTGGAGGATCCAGCTAGTGATGTTAGTTGTGGTAAAATCTCTAGGAGAAGGTGCAACATTATTCATATTAGTCAGTGTATAGCCGTGTTGAGGTGATCTTATTTGGGCTTCGAATATTATGTCATTTTTAATATTTGGTCACAGTTTACTTGTAGGGTGATGTATCTTAATGTCAGGTTGCTTGACGAACCATTGTACAGAGAAATGGAAGACACTCAGGGACAGTGTCTGGTCATAGGTGGATTTTAAATTTGGAGTATTGTGAAAATGCTGAGCCACACATGTTACAAGAATAAGATTTTTTTAATTTTGTTTCACTTTACTTCAGTCAAAGTTCCCAGAAATGAAGGTGCCCCTTCCTTAGGTTAACACTTGTGTCCTATATGAGATACATATATATACCCCATTAAAGTTTTCCATTACCTGTCAAACGTAGAATTAGTAGTGTTTATGCATGTGTTTCATTAAATGAGCGTTTTGTGAAAATGATGCGCCACACACATCACAGGCATAAGGTTTTTCACTTTAATTTAGTTTATCTAAAGAGATCAAGGGGTCTACTCTTGAGGCTAACACTTGATTTCCCTATGAGTAAAATTTATATCCGAGGGCTCTCTTAAGGATAGATGTGGTTCCTTTTAGGGCTGCTATCTGTACTTCCCTACAATTTGGTTTTCCGGGGATTGTTTCTAAGTATTTACTTAGATTTTTTCACTTAATGTTTAATTTTACTTCAGTCGAAGTTCTCAGAAATCAAGGGGCCCCTTCCTGGGGCTAACACTTGATCTCTATATGAGATACATAGATACCCGAGTATTCTATTAAAATTCTCTTTTATTTCTCAAGCATTGAGTTAGTAAAAAAGTTAAGAATAATTTCTTCTCTCCCCAATTGACCAGTCAATATGTCATAGTATATCTTTCTTGTGGTCTGTTGGTCTTACCGGATTCCAGGACAAGAATTCATCTAGTCTGGTGGAGTATTCAGCACGTGGTGTTACTTGAGGTAACATCACTAGGAGAAGATGCACTATTCCTCGTACGAGGCGATCTTATTTGTGCTGCAGGTACTATGTAATTTGAATATTTGGTCAGGGTTTACTTGTAGGGGTAAGTATCCTCATGTCAGATTGTCCTGACAAACCCTTGTACAGAGAGACCGAAGACACTCGAGGATAGTGTCTAGTAGGTAATTCAAATGAGAGTTTTGTGAAAATGCTGACCCACATATTTTACAAGCATAAGGTTTTTCACCAGTGTGTTTGCGCTGGTGGATTCTTAAATGAGAGATTTGTGAAAATGCATTGCCACACACGTCACAAGTATAAGGTTTTTCACCAGTGTGCGTGCGCAGATGAATTTTTAATTGAGAGTTTAGTGAAAATTCTGTGCCACACACTCTACATGCAGAAAGTTTTTCACCAGTGTGTGTGCGCAGATGGATTTTTAAATCAGAGTTTTTCGTAAATGCTGAGCCACACACTTCACAAGCATAAGGTTTTACACCAGTGTGTGTGAGCAAGTGGATTTTTAAATATGATTTTTTTGAAAATGCTGAGGCACATACTTTACAAGCATAAGGTTTTTCACCAGTGTGTGTGCACAGGTGGATTTTTAAATGACAGTTTTGTGAAAATGCTGCACCACACACATCACAAGCATAAGCTTTTTCACCAGTGTGTGTGCGCAAGTGCATTTTTAAATTAGAGTTTTGTGAAAATGATACGCCACACACATCACAAACATGAGGTTTTTCACGAATGTTTAATTTTACTTCAGTCGAAGTTCTCAGAAATCAAGGGGCCTCTTCCTGGGGCTAACACTTGATCTCTATATGAGATACATAGATACCCGAATATTCTATTAAAATTCTCTTTTATTTCTCCAGCATTGAGTTAGTAAAAAAGTTAAGAATAATTTCTTCTCTCCCAAACTGACCCGTCAATATGTCATAGTATATGTTTCTTGTGGTCTGTAGGTCTTACCGGATTCCAGGACAAGAATTCATCAAGTCTGGTGGAGTATCCAGCACGTGGTGTTACTTGAGGTAACATCACAAGGAGAAGATGCACTATTCCTCGTACGAGGGTATCTTATTTGTGCTGCGGATACTATGTAATTTGAATATTTGGTCAGGGTTTACTTGTAGGGGTAAGTATCCTCATGTCAGGTTATCCTGACAAACCCTTGTACAGAGAGACCGAAGACACTCGAGGATAGTGTCTAGTAGGTAATTCAAACCAGTGTGTGTGCGCAGGTGGCTTTTTAAATCAGAGTTCTGTGAAAATGCTGAACATCACACGTCACAAGCATAAGGTTTTTCACCAGTGTGTGTGCGCTAATGAATTTTTAAATGATAGTTTCTTGTAAAGGATGTGCCACAAACTTCACAAGCATAGGGTTTTTCACATGTTCTTTTCATTTTACTTTAATAAGGTCTCAGAAGTCAAAGGACCTCTTTTCTGGTGCTAACACTTGATTTCTCCTATGCCGATCAAGAGTTCAGTTGATATAGAAGTGAAGAACGTTTACTTTTGTCTCCTAAATTGACCAGTTTACTATGTTATAGTATATTTTTCTATTGTTTTTTGGGGGTCTTATAGGATTCCAGGACAAAGAATTCATCTGGTCTGGTTGATCATCCAGCTAAGTGCTGTTACTTAAGAAGACATCACTAGGAAAGTCTGCACCATTCCTTGTATGAGCTAGTGTATAGCTGTGTTGAGGGGATTATATTTTGGCTTCAAAGTAACATAGTATTCCATCTTTTTTTGAATATTTGGTCAGTGTTTACTTGTATGGTGAAGTATCGGTATGTCAGCTCGTCCTGACAAACATTTTTACAAAAGGACCAAAGACAATATGGTGTCTAGAAGGTAATTCAAATTCTCCAACTTAAGAAGCATAATGTTTTTCACCAGTGTGTGTGTGCAGGTGGATTTTTATTGTGCTGAACCTGAAAATAATTAAGGAAATAACTCACAACCGTAAGTTGAGTTTATTTGCATTATTTTTTTTAATGAAATTTGTTTGAAATTTATATTCTATTTTCTATAAAATGAAAAACAGCCTGTTTCGTATATGTTACAAAATCCATTGGTTTTAATCCGTAGCCCTGGTAATAAATAAGAGATTTTAGTTAATATAACATTATATATGGAAAAAATACAATTACTTTACATATTTGAAACATTATTAAGAGTTTAATTAATTAATGAGAAACTGGTTGAAGAGAATGTAACACTATTTTTCATAAATAAATTATGCTATTGTCATTTAAATTTTTTAGTCGACTTGATATATATTGATACATGACACTAAACAAAAATATGTTATTTGGGTATTTTATACATGAAATAAACCCACAAACTAAAGTGTCTGTTAAATATTATAAAATCGAAATAATAAATAAATTTAGAATCCTATGGATAACCTTCAACAATGCTATTTTAGACAGAATAACTCTGACCAAATTAAAACGTTAAAAAGAAAACTCATTTTCTAGATATCCATCTCTCTCATATATATATATATATATATATATATATATATATATATAATTTTAATGAGTTTCAGAACAAGGCTGTTTCACTATACTAATAGTAATTCTGTTTCTACATATTTATGTCACTATTTTAAAATGTATTTTAGCAATGCTATAAATAATCTATTTAAAAGAATCATTTCATATATCCTTACCTTTATGAATTATCTTTCATGAACCAATATCTGTACCATTATTTGCGTTAAAATGGATGTGTTGTTGTCTTCTGATGAAAATGTAAGTAATCATTTTACAAGACCCATTTTATATCTTAAAATTTGAAGGAGAGAAAAACGTCAGATTTTTTGCGATTACATTGTTTTCTTATTCTGATATATCTGGTTGAAAAGTCTTTTTTAAAAAGATGATGTGTTGATAGATGAAAGAACGGCATCTTTAACAAAGATATTTGCAAATAATTTTAATTAAGGTGATAGATTTTAAAACACAGTTAACGAACAATTTTGTAACCTAATTATTTTCAAAGTTTCGAAGATTTTTACATAATTTTAAGCTGTTTGAACAACAAACGAATTTATGGGATAAAAAGAGACGCATTTAAGGTGATGTAAATGCCTTCGTTTTATTAAAAATGTTGTTTCAGTTGAAAGATAACAGCCGTGAAAAAGAATGTTACAATCATTATTTTAATTATCATCAAACAGTAAAATATATTAACGTTTATAAATGTTATTTTAATAAATGTTTACTAGGGACCTCTCATTAGTTGTGAACTATTTATCCCCCCCTATATGTAACACGATGTAACTTTAATTTAGATTAAGATTATCAACAAAACTTTTTTACCATTCAAAAGAGGATACATAAAATAAACTGCTGATGATGTTTTAGAATTTTTTCCAGCATACGAAACTCATGAAAATGTGAAGTTAAAATGTTGTTTACTTTTTTTACGTGATAAAATAACGTTCTTATGTATAAGCATTTCTGCACGCTGTGATAGGCATATTTTTAATAAATCTCGCATAAATCAAGTTATGGCCAGATCTTCACGAAATGTTTAATACTTATTCACTATAGGACTAATTTATCTTTAAAATGCTGTTTTCCTAAAATATATTAGGGAAAATATTTTTTCTATGTGACCCCCTCCCCTATTTCATTTTATGAAATATTGAACGATATATATTCAGGTCCGGCGGTTTTTTTTTCTTATATAAAACTAAAGTCTTTTAAAAAACACATTGGATTTATTTTATTAAATTTTACGTCCACATATTTTAGTAAACTGGTCCGTGAATGCACAAATAAAAAGTGGAAATAAAAGCAATATTATTATGTTTTGAATATACTGTGATTTATTGAAATGCCAAAAAAAAAAGTTTTACGAAATAATTTTTATTTTCAGAGACATTCATTCATTTGATCGAGTTTATCGGTTAGTCAAAATGTTTAAAAACATTTTTGAAAATATGTGTTCTAAATTTTTCAAAATATTTTAATATAATATAGCCCGAAGTATTAGGAATCATAAAAGACCAAAGTTGTATACGACCTGAGGTCGTATACAACTTTGTATACGTCGACCTCATATGTACTTGGAAAAAAGTCCTTCATTTGCTAGAAGTAAGAAAGCCTTTTTCGCCGTAGCTAGTTTGGCCGCAACTATGGAACGCAATACTAGCCGTAATTAACGCAATTCATTTTTAATGGGAAATTGACGCACGCTAATTAATTTGTAGAGCTAAGCTCATTCTAAAAAAAAAACGTTGACAAAAGTAAGTATTAATTATATTTATTATTATTATTATTATTATTTTATTATTATTATATATTTATAATACTTTTTATCATTTTCCTTTTTCAAATTAATATGTTTATCCATTCAGAATTTTCTTTCGAAATTTCGAAATAAAAACTTATTTTTACTTTGAATTTTTATTATTAAATGGACGAATATTTTTAATCATTAACAAACCACAATACTTTCTCCATTTTCATTTTCAGTGTAATTTTTATTATATAAAATTTAACCCAAATTTAAGTCAAATGCTAACAAATGTTAAACTCAAGGAAAATGTAAAAAAAAACGTTAATTTTGTCTACAACATAATGAAAGTAATTAATTCTATCACTTTTGGACATCCATAAGTACATAACATCTGGCAATGTCGCACATGATTATGCTAATTTTTTGTGTAAACAAGACATCCAGCCGTAGAAAAAGAAAATTTCGTACTTGTATCGCAAGATAAAGAAGGGTTTCTTTCCAAACTAGATAATTTAATCTTTAAATAAACTATTTTACTTTAAAACAACTTCCTATAAGTATAACTTTATTTTAGGGAGATTTTTAAAAACACTACATGGAACGCGAATGTATGAATTTCTTAAAGAAAGCAGAAACCGGTGACGTCAGCGATTCTGTGGCTGCGATTGGAGGTCCCTAATGTTTACGAGTATACGATTTTAAATAGTGAATACCAGCAGATTTGTTTTCAATCATGGTCTCTGAAAAAGACATTTCAACTGACACTCATCAGTTTGTTTATCTTCTAGGGACAGACGTTCATTTAAAGTTGACTCAAATCAATCAAGCACATCATTACAGGTAAAAAACGGGGGTAATAATAATAAAGCAAACATAAGTAGTTTTAAATTGCTACACAAAATCTATGAAGGTACAAACATTTGCCACTATATAAATAAAACAATGAATGGATAAATTAAATGAAAATCATTATTTTCTTTCTAAACTTGTAAAAATTCAATTAAAATGTTTAAGGTTTAAAATTTATCATTAAACTTTGCATGCTTTAAATCTTCAAATATATAGAACCTTTAACCGTATGACAAAACAAATAAAAAGGTGGTTAAACGTTAAACTCGTTTTTCGATTATTATATATCTTTCATTTCATAGCTAGTTTTATCTTTGAATGTTAATGAAGAGCCAGAGAAAGAGAGAAGGATTAGACGAAATTTGTAAAGGCGGTATAAAATAGAAATAAGAAAGTGAAACAACATACGACGAGAGACGATAAGGTAATAGACAATAACTGAGACTAGTAATTTTGTGAGTAAATTGCAAATTACTGTTAAGCACAAATACAAATGAAATAGATTTTGTCTAATAATAATAGTCACACGAGCAGCATATTTCCTGTTCTTTTCAGATCATTAGTGTCTGCTCGTCCTTTTTCCTGTTTTCTTTCTGTTTTGGTATCTCCATCAATTGAAATAGTGTTTGTCGATTGTATCTCTATCACTATTATTCTTTCCTATTTTCTGAGGCAACAACTCCACAGACTTTATGAGATAATGTCTCACAGACTTCTCACAAATAGAAACAGGTCTCCTTTTATATGTGGGATTAATTGCCAATTCCACAAGATACTTCTACTTTAAAGTTAAGAAACAGTACTCTCTTAACTTCCAAAGATGTTGGTGTTTTGTAAAAAGTTTAATTTGTTAAATTCATTCATGAATTACTCTAAAGACACTAGCAATTCATCTACTATTTAGAGATTTGTTATACAAAAAGAAAATCGCAAGTCATTTTTCAGCAAATACTTATTGTAAAGCTTTGAACTTAAAAAAATTGACATGAGTAGAAATATTTTTATTTTAACTGATGGAAAATCTATGCACATTTAATTGTCTCCCATTTCTTCTGCTTACTGATTTGTAGTGAGAAGCTTTTAATAGACTTCTGCTATTATAAACACACTTGGAACATTCCAAATCCTACCATCACTTGAAATTGGCATTACATTAAAATCCCATCTATATACAAATGTTTACGCTACCTGCGCAATACAGTCTGAAAAAGCCATCGGAAATAATCATTTTTAACTTTGGTTTGAGTTAAAAATTGTGATCACTACACTGAATGGAGATCTGGTAACTAATTTCAAAATTAAAAGATAAAAAAGCTTACTCTAATCCGACTACAAAGCATGCCAAACTTAGGGTTACTGGTACTGTGAGCCTTTTTTTTTAAGAGAATAAACATTTTTTAATTTATTTATTAAATAATTTCATAAAAAATAAATTAAATTCTACTGTTTTGGACAATTAGATAATTTGAATCCGCACTAGAGATTTTTTTTAGTTTTAAGAAAATTATAAATTTATGTAAAAAGGCAAAGAGAGATGAGAAAAGAAGTAAAAAGAGAAGGAATGAAAGAACGAGAAAGAAAAAGAAGAGTGAGAAAGAAAAAGAAGAGTGAGAAATAAAGAGAAAGAGTGAGAAATAAAGAAAAAGAAAGAAGAACAAGAAAACGATAAACAGAAGAGAGAAGCTATTTTAACAGCCGTGTTAAAATGCTATTAATACTACTTCTATTGCAACGTCAACAATCAACACGACTTTTACCCATTTAAAATCGCTTCTCTTTTGAAATAATTCATAAATATAAAGGGGCCTCTATTTTCATGCGGCACAACGATGTGATTTATTAGTGTAGTAATAGGACACTATCAAATTATTAAAGATGGTTATTTTTCTATAGAAGAGTACAATTTTTTAATGTTTCAAATTGATGTTCTTCAGCTTTTAATTTATTTAAATTTTCAACTTGGATTGTCTTTGGGAAATACAACTTATAACCATTTATTAAGCCCATCACATTGATGAGTGACCCTTTTTCTCTAAGATAAGACTGTTTTATATGTATAGATATGCGCAACATATCGCCCAGCTAATTATAAAAACATGTTTTTAGATAAATAATGAATGACTTGTCACTGAAAATAGTGACTTAATTTGAAATCGCTTTAAAAAAACTATTTATGGCACCTGAAAAATAATTACACATTTATAAACAGTAACGGTCAGTTTTGTTTACATTCAAATTTGATGAAAAAAACTAAAAAACTAAACGATTTATCACAAGTAGAAATTGAGGCTAATTTCACTAGTGTTGTCTGGGATACCTGCTACTATAATATACACATGTAATTTCTTTCGTCTTTTTCTGTATCGTTTATGTGCTGAAAAGTTTTAGAAAAACTTGTTTTGTATTCATTTTACAAGACATTTCATGATATTGTTTTCATCAATCTTGTTTTATAATCTTAAAAATGCTTCATAATTAGTAAGAAAAAGATTTCGAAAAGAAAATATCAAAATGTCGATATTTGATGCAACAGTGAATACATTGGTAAAATGAAAATGAAATTCGTCGTCCTGCAAATAACAATGTACAGAATGCTAAAAGTCATGTAAATCAAAACAACACATTTAGTGACAGCCTTAATGTAAACTACAGTAGGATTACATCACGGTTCTGTACTGAGTTCATTGCTTTTCATTTGTGTCTTAGAAGCGTCATCCACAGTTTCAGAGAATTTGTCTTGAAGAGATGCTGTATGCTAACAATGGTCAAACAATGGGAGGTCAATTTGTTAAGTGAAATACTTGGAGAAACGCTACAGAAAGTCAAGTTTTGAGAGTGAATGTTACTAGGAGCAAAGTGATGATTAGTGTTTGTAGTGTTAGAAAGCCCCCAGAAAGATAAATGTTCCCTGCTCGATTTGTGGAAAAGAGGGGTTAAGTACATGTAAGCAATGGGTAAGCTAGAAGTTTACTTATATGACAGGTACTTTAGGATATCATAAGCAGTTTGTCTGCAAGAAGTTAAAGACAATAGAAACGGATGAGAAGTCAGATACAGATAAAACTCAAGAAACCGAGATGCCAGCAAGGCAACTGGCCCTGACAACATTTCATTCATAATGCTTAAAAAGCTGAAACCATAACTAGCTCCTATTCCAGTTTTTCATTTGTGTCTTAAAAGAGAAATGCTTCCCATCACCTTGGAAAACTGTGTCAATCTGCCCAGTATTCAGAAATACTAGAGATCGGTTTTCTACATCTGAGAACACACCAATCAGTCACCTGTGCGTCATGAGTATGTTGTTTTAATGTAATACATCAAGAAGTTTTCAACCACAATAACAAACACAAATCTACTGACAAGCAATATGGATTTCGTCCTGCAAGATAAACTGCTGATGTACTGACTGTAATATCACACAGCATCAGTGAATCTCTTGATGAAGGATTCATGTCTAAAACAGCTCTTGAAATATCAGAAACCTTTGACAGAAAAAATTGCTTCACAACCTCACTAGCTATGAAATATATGAAAATGTGTTTTCAAACATGAAATCCCTTCTCTTTGATAGGTTTATAGTAGTTATTGATGAGCAGAAGTCTGATACACATAGTATCAATGCCGGTGTACCCATAGCATCTATTATGGGCCGAACGCTCTCCCTTATCTTTATCAATGATCTCCCAAATCACATTTGAAGTTCATTTTTTGTCATTTATGCAGATGACACAACCATCTATGGCAACACTTTGAAGAGTATTAATCATCAATCTCTCTCTGTTTTTTCTTCCTACCTGGAGCACATAGTGCAATGGAGAAACATGTGGCTGGTTACTTTCAATACATCTAAAACATAGCTTTTCTCCTTTCACCACCAATGCTCTTATCTTCACTTTGCTCAAATTGTAATGACTGGGTCTCTTCTTTTAGGACTGACCTTCACTAAAGACATCAAATAATAGACATGCATCAAATCTGTTGCTAAAGTCCCTGGAAAAATAGGTTGGTCATTCTCCTACTTCAGAGGGTATCACTCTCCTGACACAATCCTCTACCTGCATAATACAAATACGTCCTAAGATAGAATAACGTGGCCACATCTGGGAAGGTACCACTCAGAGCACTTTTTCCTACTATGACAGAGTACAAAACTGACTTCAAAATCTAGTGGGAAATGTCCTTTTCTCTTCTGCCTCTTTCTCACAGATGAGAGATTGCTAGTCTTTAACTACTCTATTGTTATTGTAATGGTATATTCGACTGATCTCTAATCTACGGTTTCCCCTGTCAACATTTACAACAAAAACTCGTCTAGCTACAACGACTGGAAATTATTTTCCTTTTTTCCTCTTGGATGGCAAAGCTATTAAGGTTGTTCAGAAGTTCTGTTATGTTGATGATACATTTAGAGCACATACATTTAGAGCTGGTGCTAAAGTGATTGCAAAAGTTAAGAGTAGGTCACATGAGTTCAGGGAACTAGTTCCACTACTAATCAGCAGCATGTTTCTACTGTAGACCAAAGGAAGAGACTATCAAGATTTGGTGCTAGGGTGATTGCAAGAGTTAAGGGTGAGTAGCTAAAGTTCAGGGAACTACTATCAGCAGAGTGTTTCTACTGTAACCCAAAGGAAAGAGACTATAAAGCATATGTACACAGTTGCTGGCATATGGAAGTAAAAATTGGGCAGAGAGGATTGGTGAGATGTGTTACATAGAGAGAATTCATACTAGAATGATACAATGAATGTGTAACGTGAGTTTTATAGACATGCTTAGATCTGATGACTCCAGAAGAAGATTAAATATGGACGAGTCACGGCTTATCAAGGCTCAAATGCCATTCAAGGATGAGGCTTAATGAGATTCTCAGTTGGCAATGAACTACACCTGGAAATAATTGGAAACGATTGGTGAAATGGCCAAAATTAGATAATTTAAATTGATGGCTACACAAGAATTTGTTTACATTAAACTTCAAAACGACCATGTTGTAATTAGCTGGGAAGCAGTCCCCTGGAATTGTATTCCATAGATTGAAATTGCTTAAGAAGAAAGGAATGTTATTTACAGTGATTCTATGTAGATTAGTTTTGCTGGGAAAGTTTTACAAGAGGAACCAGAGATTGGAGCTCAGTCGAGGATTTACAATGAACATAATGATCGAGAAAAGAAAGATTGACAACCTTTTGAACACATATTTTAAAACTAATGATTGGAGAGATAGTTTAAAACTTGATTGGAGAGATGTCTTTAAACTAATAATTAAAAGGAAAATTTAAAATTTTCAATAGGTTTTGCAAGAAAATTGATCAGACATCTTATGAAATGTTGAAATTTAAATCAAAAATACCTTTCGAGTTCATAAATTAAAGATTAAAACAAAGATAAATAAAAAGGCAAGTATATACTGGTCAATGTCTGCAAAACAGGATACTTTGTTGATATGATCATATTGAAAGAATGGGAGTTCTTGGCTCAGTAGATGGAAAACAGTTGTGGTTGTATAATGAAGTGATTGAACCTCACAGAGAATTCTGAGAGATTAATGTACTATTTGGGGAGAGGTGAGGAGAAAAACAATCAGATTCTTTTTTCACATCAAATTATTTTGTATTTCTAAGTCGAAATTAAGACTATTGAAAATATTGTTTTGAGATAAGGTTGTCTAATTTCACAGCTGTGATGGGTGAATGTAAGGTCAAAGGTTAACCAAGCTAGCAAGATTTCATAATTTGAAAGATGTCTAACCAGGTTGTATTCATACAAAGCTCATCTGGGTCAAAGCAATGGTGAAAACATGGGAATGTATGCTGCTGACAAAGCATTGCCTCAGTTGAAGCCAACTCATTGAGAGATATAGGTAAATAAGTGACAGAGAAAATCATGCAATGTATTGCAGATTTCTTTGAATAAGCAGCCAATTAAATTGCTTACTAGATTAGGTAAGTAGAATTGGGTCAGACACCAAGTTGCCTTGATATATATGGTGAACCAACTGCAAATTTGTCAAGTTGGAGTTTACAGTTGAGTTGGAGCTGAAAAGAGTTGAAGTGAAGTTTAGTAAAACTGCCAATGTAAAAAATACAGTAGGCTTCATTATCTTTAGTGTATATGAATGGCGGACGTTGCAAGTATTAGATGCTGGACCAGAGGAAGGAGACACAAAAATGAAAATATCTCATCTTTTGGGTGCAACCCCAGAAGCTTGTTACCCTTTGAGGTGAATAAAGTATCTCATAAAAACAGACAATGATGTTGAAACACAAAAGTAATGCCGCCCTGGGTAGACTGTCTGACAGGTTAATTCACAGTTAAATCTTAAGTGGTTAAGTCTTGGTTGATCCACCGATGACAACTGAAAAGACCCAGTCAACAGGAAGGAGATGGGGGTGAGAGCTGGCCCACTGGGCATCACGTGGTTTTAGGTTTGATGGGATTGCTGGCGAGAGGTTTAAACTGAGTGCCCTTCGAGACAGAGTGGCCTATCTGGGTCTCTAAGCCAAAGGACTGTGGAGAAGTCGTTTACATTATGCAGGGATATAGAGATATCAATCACAACTTAAATCACAACTCTGCCCATTATTGGTTAATCTATACTGATTATCCAGTAACTTAGTGAGTAAAAATTGGAACCCTAAAAAACATCAAGAAGCAAATGTATAATCATCCTTACAATCAAAATACTTTTTGTTACTGTGATGGCAAGTTTCATAGAAATATATATTTTTATATTTATTTAAAATTAAGAATATTTGTTGAGTTGTATCTACTTGATTGGATGTTTTTTAAAATGTACTTTTCATTCCTCAGTTAACGATGCATTCCCAGAGTGACTCTAGAGAGTATCACTTAATAAATCACACAACATAGATGTGCGGCCCAGTCACTCTAGATGTTTTGACCACACCTATCTTCTGCAAGGAATATAAAATTATGTCAGCACTGGCATCTTGTGAAGACAGTCAATAGTTGGTCAGACAAAATTAACCAAAGCTCAAGGTATTTGCCTGTGACATGCATGGAAATGAATAAGCGTGAGGGCTACATTATTTAATTGCTGCTTGAGAGTTAAGCGGTATAGTAGCAGCGGCAGGTAAAGGAAAACATGAGAGGAAGTAAAAAGTATTCTGACAGCTGTCATGTGAAATGGACGTTAAATTGAATATGATGATAACGAGTTTGTGAATCCACGTCAAATTGAGGAACTCACACAAAAACTAGCGACACAAGTCTGTGAACAGCCACAAGAAACTTTATTGAAACTAACCTCAAAACAAAAATATTATTTCATTTGGATCATTTTTTGTAATATTACTAAATTAATACATACTACAGTTGACACAGATGTGAAAAGCTGATTGAATGATTACTATGAAATTGTGTGGCAGAAAAAGTTACAATATTTACCTTCAACGGCTTATAGTTTAGGGAGACATATGTCAAAGTATATTCTTCCCATGTCATTGTCTTCATGATAATATGGGGTAATCATGTGACCCTAGTGGAATCACATGTCATTGATTGTATTATTAAGGCGGCTTGTTTTCGCGAGTCTTTTCCTTCTACTTGATTTTTACTGTCACGCTAGTTTCACAATCTTTACGAAAAATTTATTTATTTGACATAAGTGCAGGAAACTCATACGTTTAGTTGCCATCGAACAACAATCTGTTTAAATAGAAATCACAATTCAAAAAATGAATTTATTTGACATCAGTGCAGGAAATTCGTACGTTTAGTTGCCATCAAACAACAATCTGTTTCAATAGAGATCACAGTTCAAAAAAAAAAAAAAAATTTATTTGACATCAGTGCAGGAAACTAATACGTTTAGTTGCCATCAAACAACAATCTGTTTCAATAGAAATCAGTTCAAAAAAATGAATTTATTTTACATGAGTGCAGGAAACTCGTACGTTTAGTTGCCACCGAATGGCAATCTGCTTCAATAGAAATGACAGTTAAAAAAAAGAATTTATTTGACATCAGTGCAGGAAACTCGTACGTTTAGTTGCCACCGAATGGCAATCTGCTTCAATAGAGATCACAGTTACAAAAAAAAAGAATTTATTTAACATCAGTGCAGGAAACTCGTACGTTTAGATGCCACCGAATGGCAATCTATTTCAATTGAGATCACAGTTCAAAAAAAGAATTTATTTTACATCAGTGCAGGAAACTAATACGTTTAGTTGCCACCGAATGGCAATCTGCTTCAATAGAGATCACAGTTCCAAAAACGAATTTATTTTACATCAGTGCAGGAAACTAATACGTTTAGTTGCCACCGAATGGCAATCTGCTTCAATAGAGATCACAATAAAAAGAAAAAATTTTTACTTGACATCAGTGCAGGAAACTCATACGTTTAGTTGCCACCGAATGGCAATCTGTTTCAATAGAAATCACAGTTCAAAAAAAATGAATTTATTTGACATCAGTGCAGGAAACTCGTACGTTTAGTTGCCACCAAATGACAATCTGTTTCAATAGAAATCACAGTTCAAAAAAAGAAGAATTTATTTGACATCAGTGCAGGAAACTCGTACGTTTAGTTGCCACCAAATGGCAATCTTTTTCAATTGAGATCACAGTTCAAAAAAAAGAATGTATTTGACATCAGTGCAGGAAACTCGTAGGTTTAGTTGCCACCGAATGGCAATCTGTTTCAATAGAAATCACAGTTCAAAAAATGAATTTATTTAACATCAGTGCAGGAAACTCATACGTTTAGTTGCCACCGAATTGCAATCTGTTTCAATAGAGATCACAGTTACAAAAAAATAATTTATTTGACATCAGTGCAGGAAACTCATACGTTTAGTTGCCACCGAATTGCAATCTGTTTCAATAGAGATCACAGTTCCAAAAACGAATTTATTTTACATCAGTGCAGGAAACTAATACGTTTAGTTGCCACCGAATGGCAATCTGCTTCAATAGAGATCACAATAAAAAGAAAAAGAATTTACTTGACATCAGTGCAGGGGACTCCTACCCTTAGTTTCCATCGAACGGCAATCTGTTGCAATAGAAATCACAGTCCAAAAAAAATTAATTAGTTTTCTCTTTCTCTCTCTGCCAGTTGCCATTGTAAAGTCAGGAGTAATTTCAAATTGATCCTTCTCTGAGGATATCTTACTTTCCCTACATAACTAGGTACCTTCCTTCTACTTTTTTGTAGCATCCGCTATCAAGAATACACTACAAGAGTTGTTCAATTTTGATTAGATGAGGCTACATTAGAAAAGCTATGAAAAGCGAATAAATTGCATGCCTTTTGGTTAAGAGTTGAGTGATCAAAGTTGGTTCACACCGGATTTACATTTTGCATGTTACCAGTTATTGTGATTTATAGAACTACCACCTTTGGTTACTATTGCATAGGTTTAGCCAATCATTGTCTATGACAAAAAGTGGGGACTGTATAAACGTTAAAATAAACTATGAGTTCGATTGTAATAAAATCTTCGGTATTTGAAGTAATGAAAGGTGCATTTTTTATTTAAATAAATGTTTACTGCAAATCTAAAAGGAAAATTAGTTTTTGATGAGGTTTTGTTTCATGCATAGACTCCCACTGTCCTTCCTATGGTTAAAAAGACGCTTTCTTTTAATTGAATTGATATACTAAAATAAATTTTATATAAATAGAAAGAGAAATTAATAAAGGATATATAAAAAAAGAAAATTGCTTAAATAAAATCGATCAGATTTCTTAACTTACGTTCCCCATTGAATATAAAATATTTCCTGTTCATGGCTTTTGTTTTAATCATGAGCAAATTCTTTTAGGGGTCGGTGATATTCAAGCGTTTACGTTATTTATATTTCTTATTTCTGTTTTAGCGATGTTTTTAAATTAATAATTGTAAGTTAAATTAATATAAATCTGTGTAACAGAAAATCATATTTGATTAAGGAAAATGTTATATTCAGAAAATTTAGCTAAAAACATCGACATTGATAACTTCATATGAAAAAATATTTAAAATAAATGTTTCCGTTAAAATTGTAAGTATTTTTTATGAAACCACAACCAGATATAATCCACTAGTTTCGTTTTTTTGTCTTTTATGGAGATTTAACATTTGTTGCGATGCTCACACGACCGAATGCTGCTGAGTGTATTAAGAAATACGACATTTTCTACTATTGTAAAACGATTTTACAGTAAATGTTGATCAAATCAGATATTCCTCCGCCCTCTTAACATGCTATATCAAATAAAAGATTTGAAGATAATTACATATTATAAAAGCTGGGAAGCTTTTTTTTCTTTCTTCAGGTGTATATTTTTTCTGGTGATTATATTTTTGACGTCATTTAAATTTCTCTTATTCGTTTATATGAAATTAAATATAAATACAATCTTCTGTATATGAAGTAATGAAAGGTGCATTTTTTATTTAAATAATTGTTTAATTCAAATCTAAAAGGCCAAATGAGTTTTTGATAAGGTTGTGTTTCACGCGTAGACTCCCACTGTCCTCCCAATGGTTGAAAAGACGTTTTCTTTTAATTGAATTGATAAACTAAAATAAATAAAGATTAATAAAAGGATAAATAAAAAATAAATTTTATATCACGAGTAAGAGAAATTAATTAAAGAATGAATAAAAAATAAATTTTATATCATAGAAAAATAAATTAATAAAAAGATAAATAAAAAATAGATTTGATATCACGTGAAACAGAAATTAATAAAAGGATAAATAAAAAATAAATTTTATATTACTAGAAAGATAAATTAATAAAAGGATAAATAAAAAATAAATTTTATATTACTAGAAAGATCAATTAATAACAGGATAAATAAAAAATAAATTTTATATCACTAGAAAGATAAATTAATAAAAGGATGAATAAAAAATAAATTTGATGTTTCTAGAAAGATAAATTAATAAAAGGATAAATAAAAAAATGAATTTTATATCACGAGAAAGATAAATTAATAAAAGGATGAATAAAAATAAATGTTATATCACTAGAAAGATAAATTAATAAAAGGATGAATAAAAAATAGATTTTATATCCCTAGAAAGATAAATTAATAAAAAGATAAATAAAAAATAAATTTTATATCACTAGAAAGAGAAATTAATAAAGGGATATATAAAAATAAATTTTATATCACTAGAAAGAGAAATTAATAAAAGGATAAATAAAAAATAAATTTTATATCACTAGAAAGATAAATTAATAAAAGGATGAATAAAAAATAGATTTTATATCCCTAGAAAGATAAATTAATAAAAGGATAAATAAAAAATAAATTTTATATCACTAGAAAGAGAAATTAATAAAGGGATATATAAAAATAAATTTTATATCACTAGAAAGAGAAATTAATAAAAGGATAAATAAAAAATAAATTTTATATCACTAGAAAGAGAAATTAATAAACGGATAAATAAAAAATGAATTTTATATCATGAGAAAGAGAAATTAATAAACGGATGAATAAAAAATAAATTTCATATTACTAGAAAGATAAATTAATAAAAGGATGAATAAAAAATAAATTTGATGTTTCTAGAAAGATAAATTAATAAAAGGATAAATAAAAAAATGAATTTTATATCACGAGAAAGATAAATTAATAAAAGGATGAATAAAAATAAATGTTATATCACTAGAAAGATAAATTAATAAAAGGATGAATAAAAAATAGAGTTTATATCCCTAGAAAGATAAATGTATAAACGGATAAATAAAAAATAAATTTGATATCACTAGAAAGAGAAATTAACAAAAGGCTAAGTAAAAAATAAATGTTATGTCACTAAAAAGAGAAATTAATAAATGGATAAATAAAAAATAAATTTTATATCACTAGAAAGATAAATTAATAAAAGGATGAATAAAAAATAAATTTTATATTACTAGAAAGAGAAATTAAAAAAGGGATATATAGAAAATAAATGTTATATCACTAGAAAGAGAAATTAATAAAAGGGATATATAAAAAATAAATTTTATATCACTAGAAAGAGAAATTAATAAAGGGATATATAAAAATAAATTTTATATCACTAGAAAGAGAAATTAATCAAAGGGATATATAAAAAATAAATTTTATATCACTAGTAAGAGAAATTAATAAAACGATAAATAAAAATAAATAATCGCTCAAATGAAATCGATTAGATTTCTTAACTTACGTCCATTGAATACAACATATTGCCTGTTCATGGCTTTTGTTTTAATCATGAGCAATTTTTTTAAGGGTCGGTGATATTAAAGCGTTTAAGTTATTTATATTTCTTATTTCTGTTTTAAAATTAATTTTTGTTTCATTTTACTTCAGTCGAAGTTCTCCAAAATTAAGAGCTACTTTCCTGGGACTTACACTTTATTTCTAGATAGTATAGATAGATATTCGAATATTACATTAATGTTCCCATTTATCTGTAAAAGCTTGAGTTAGTTAAGAAAGTATGAAAATTATTTTTCTCCTCAATTGACCAGTTAACTATGTTACAGTATATCTTTCTTCTGGTCTCTTCGTCCTACCGGATTCCAGAAATAAAAATTCATCTAGGTTGGTAAATAATTCAGCCATGGTCTGTAATTTGAAATTACGTTATTGGAGAAGGTGTATCCTCATGTCAAGTTGTCCTGACAAATTCTTGTACAGAGAGACCGAAGACACTCAAGGATCGTGTCTAGTAATTCGCATATGGTAAGGCATGTTTTTACATTATAGCAGAAGTGCCACATGATTGACCAAATTTTGGTTTTTCTCCATTATGTGTTGGAATATAGTTTGTGTTATCGTCAGTGTCAAACACTTCACAAGATTATAATTTCTCTTTAGTATGCGTTCGTATATGTCGCAACATATTAGATTTTTGTGTAAAAGAAAACCCACATACTTCACACAAATATAGTTTCTCTCCAGTATGCGCTTGCACATGTAGTAACAAATATTGTTTAGCTGAAAAAGAGCCACATACGTCACAAGAGTATGGTTTCTCTCCAGTATGCATTCACATACGTCAGTTAATCCTTTTTACTTGTAAAAGTCGATTTACATACTTCATAAAATTATGGTGTCTCTCCAGTATGTGTTCGCACATGTCGCAACATACTTAGTTTCCATGTAAAAGAAGAGCCACATACTTCACAAGAATATGGCTTCTCACCAGTATGTGTTCGCATATGTTGCAACATATTTTATTTCCGTGTAAAAGAAGAGCCACATACTTCACAAGAATATGGCTTCTCACCAGTATGTGTTCGCATATGTTGCAACATATGTGGTTTCCGTGTAAAAGAAGAGCCACATACTTCACAAGAATATGGCTTCTCACCAGTATGTGTTTGCATATGTTGCAACATATGGTGTTTCCGTGTAAAAACAGTGCCACATACTTCACAAGAATATGGCTTATCACCAGTATGTGTTCGCATATGTTGCAACATACTATGTTTCTGTGTAAACGAAGAGCCACATACGTCACAAGAATATGGTCTATCTCCAGTATGTGTTTGCAAATGTCGCAACATACTTCGTTTCATTGTAAAACAAGAGCCACATACTTCACAAGAATATGGTTTCTCACCAGTATGTGTTTGCCTATGTCGCAACATATGTTGTCTCCGTGTAAAAGAAGAGCCACATACTTCACAAGAATATGGCTTCTCACCAGTATGTGTTCGTATATGTTGCAACATATGATCTTTCTGTGTAAAAGAAGAGTCACATACTTCACAAGAATATGGCTTCTCACCAGTATGCGTTCGAATATGTTGCAACATATGTTGTTTCTGTGTAAAAGAAGAGCCACATACTTCACAAGAATATGGCTTCTCACCAGTATGTGTTCGCATATGTTGCAACATATGTTCTTTCTGCGTAAAAGAAGAGCAACATACTTCACAAGAATATGGCTTATCTCCTGTATGTGTTCGCATATGTCGCAACATATGATCTTTCCGTGTAAAAGAAGAGCCACATACTTCACAAGAATATGGCTTCTCACCAGTATGTGTACGCATATGTTGCAACATATGTTGTTTCTGCATAAAAGAAGAGCCACATAGTACACAAGGATATGGTTTATCTCTAGTATCTGATTTATAGTTCATTTCAAAGTCGATTTTTTATTATTTTTATTACAATTTTTTTCTCTGTATTTTTAATATTGTGCTCTTGAGATAGAAACGGAATTAATTTAGAAATATTAACACTTTTAAAACTGTTATAGATTTGAAATTTAGCAGATCGTTTAATGAAATTTTTTCTCAGGTTTCAGTGAAAATGTTTATTGTGTTTAACTGTAATTGATTATATATATTAATAGGAGAATTGTGTGCTTCTCTGTGTAGCAGCTCACTATTAGATCTAATCATTTGAGCAGGACTTACTTTTTATGTATGCAGATTAGTGAAAACAAAACATAACTTATATATTCAGTGAGTTTTTATACATCTTTTCTAAATGATATTTTAAACCCTATGTAAATAACAATGTATACAAATTCTCAGTATTCAGCAAAATATAATTTTAGAAATATTTTGATAGATAATTCTACAAAACTAAACCTTTTGCAACCCATAAGTTTGATATAATTTCGGTTTTCCCCATTACCAGTATGTGTTTCTTTTCAAGTATTTTTATGCCTGAAATTCTACTTCTATTAAAGGGACCATGAGTGTATTAGTCATATACACACATAGGACGCTACTAATGTGAACCAATGCGTGCATTAATCATATTCATTCCAACAAGTGTTGTATTAATACAAAGAAAACAAGAAATCCCGATTCAGTTGACAAGTGAATATTTTCCCAATATATAATCATAAAATGCTATTGATGAAAGAAAATATTCGTACAGTTCACAAGTGTATTATTTCTCTCATTTCAGGATATTAACTGTGGGCAATTTACGTTTTTCTTTCTATTGATTGCTGGATATTCTGCAAAATGAAAGACAATTAAAATATAAATTTCAAGAAAAGATAATAATTTTATACTAGTTCTTTGCAAACAAAATTATTTTTAGATGTTAAGGAAGTGTAGACACGAATAGTTTGAAATGGATGAACTAGACATTGTAGGCTTAAAAGCAAAAGGTATTATGTACACTTTTATTAAAAAGTTCACAAATTCATTATGGAATAAATTCAAAATATAATATGTATCTATTAATTAAGTAAAGGAATTTCTTTTTTTTCGCATATTAGATTAAATTTCTACTAAAACTTTCATTAATGAGATCCGAAATGTAATTTTTTTTAATTTGCACAATTTAATAGTATACAAAATAAATACTGTCGAATTTTATTGATTATCTTCAAAATACTGTTATGATAATTTTATTATATTTGCAATTGTTTTTCATTGCTTTTGTGTCAACAAATTAATCAATAAATATTTGAAGATACTGGAGAATATATTTAAATCACCAAAAGTTACACATATAGAGTTGATATCCTATAAAACATATTCAAAGAAAATCATTCATCTTTTTCAAATGCGTAATTATATATATATATATATATATATATATATAATTTTACCGAATAAAGTTGTATCTTTCAATATGATTTTGAATAAACCAAAAAAGAATACAACGTTATTTGAAGACACAATAAAAACATTCCAAATTTGACAGACAGAAGATGTAATAGTCATAACTTTCTTCACAAAACACCATTGAGTGGAAGGTTAAAAAATGTAAGTATAATTAAATATTATCAGAAGAAAATGGAAATATCCAAGGAGTTAAAACGATGTTTCTACATCTGCAAGCTAAAATACAACATTTAAATAAAATTTCATAAAATATGTTTTAAATGACGCGTCATGTTAGATAACAAATATATATTTTTGAGTAGTGTTTTTTATAAATTACAAAAAAAACATAAAAATTATTTTTCATTTAATTACTTATTTTTTATAAAAATTACATTTAGTGTGAAAAAATATCAACATGTTCAATAAAATAATATTCAAATGCGTAATTATATTATATATATATAATTTTACCGAATAAAGTTGTATCTTTCAATATGATTTTGAATAAACCAAAAAAGAATACAACGTTATTTGAAGACACAATAAAAACATTCCAAATTTGACAGACAGAAGATGTAATAGTCATAACTTTCTTCACAAAACACCATTGAGTGGAAGGTTAAAAAATGTCAGTATAATTAAATATTATCAGAAGAAAATGGAAATATCCAAGGAGTTAAAACGATGTTTCTACATCTGCAAGCTAAAAAACAACATTTAAATAAAATTTCATCAAATATGTTTTAAATGACGCGTCATGTTTGATAAGAAATATATATTTTTGAGTAGTGTTTTTAATAAATACAAAAAAAACATAAAACATATTTTTCATTTCATGAAAATGACTTTTAGTGTGAAAAAATATCTTTATTTCCAATAAAATTATATTTCACGTGTATAAATGCTTTGACATTTTATGATCGAATGGATATTTACTGAAAGTTTGAGAAATTTTTATATACACGTTTTGTGACAATATTTTCGAAAGTGAAAGGGTTGATGTGAAACCGGACCCAGGTTTTTCCTAAGGAGCCTTTCATCTTATTTTGCAGCAGAGTAAAACGAATTTGATAAGAGAAAAAAGAGTTGTTTTCTTTTCTCGATATTTTGGGAGATAGGAAATTCCCAAATAACGCGATGACATTTGTCGAGAGCTGTCTAGCTTTAGCATGCTGCAAGATAATAGTTTTTTTGTCGATAACAACAATTTGCAAGAGTATTGTCGCATCGAAAAAAGATTAAAACGAGAATAATTATGTTTCTCAGGTTGGCAAAACAAAGGCGAGTTTTGAAATGTTTTTGCACGAAACGAAAAAACAGAAACTAAAATGTATAAGAAAGATTTGTTTTTCTTTTTTCACTGTTTTGGGGAAATGTTAATTCCTAATGCCAAATATGAGAGCGTATAAATTTGTTAACGTCTGCTGTGGTGTCAACAGACCGATCTGATGAAGATCATCAATGAGGTCCGCGTTATGTGGCTTTTGTATGTTGCAAAAATAAAGATTATTTTCTGATAGCAATGATATCTGAGTATTAACGTTTATAAAAAGCTAGCTAATATAAACTGCAAGCTCGATTGTAATAAAATCTTCGGTATATGAAGTAATGAAAGGTGCATTTTTTATTAAAATAAATGTTTACTGCAAGACTAAAAGGAAAAATGAGTTTTTGATAAGATTTAGTTTCATGCATAGACTCCCACTGTCTTCCCAATGGTTGAAAAGACGTTTTCTTTTAATTGAATTGGTATACTAAAATAAATTTTATATCACTAGAAAGAGAAATTGATAAAAGGATACATAAAAAATAAATTTTATATCACTAGAAACAGAAATTAATAAAAGGGATATATAAAAAAAATAAATGTTATATCACTAGAAAGAGAAATTAATAAAAGGATAAATAAAAAATAAATTTTATATCACTAGAAAGAGAAATTAATAAAAGGGATATATAAAAAATAAATTTTATATCACTAGAAAGAGAAATTAATTAAAGGATAAATAAAAAATAAAATAATCGCTCAAATAAAATCGATTAGATTTCTTAACTTACGTCCCCCATTAAATACAAAATATTTGCTGTTCATGGCTTTTGTTTTAATCATGAACAAATTCTTTTAGGGGTCGGTCATATTAAAACATTTAAGTTATTTATATTTCTTATTTCTGTTTTAGCGATGTTTTAAAATTAATTATAAGTAAAATTAATATAAATCAGTGTAACAGAAAATCATATTTGATTAAGGAATATGTTATGTTAAAGAAAATTTAGCTAAAAACATCGACCTTGCCTTTGATAATTCATTACAAAAATATTTAAAATAAATTTTTCAGTTAAAATTGTATTTTTTATGAAACCACAACCTGATATAATCCACTAGTTTCGTTTTTTGTGTCTTTTGTGAAAGTTTTACATTTTCTGCGATGCACACACCACCGAATGCTGCTAATTGTATAAAGAAATTCGACATTTTCTACTAAAATTGTGACGTTTGTTCATAATACTCCATCACCCATATTTCCAACTTTTTTACATACCACATTATATTTTTTTCCTGATCGCTAGAGAAATTTTTCACCACAAGCGAGTAAATAAAACAATAACAAAAACAAAATATTTCAACTTTTTTACAGGCCAAATTATTTTTCCGTGTACATTTACCTATCTGGTCGTTAGAGAAATCTGTTATTTTGAAAAAAAATCCAATATTTTAGGAGGATCAATTTTTTATAGAAATTAAATGTAAACTTATTACCCAGTTTATGACCACATCGCATGTTGTGTGTTTGTGAAACTCAACCACCCATTTTTTCACCGTTTTTACGGACCAATTTTTATCTATGCAAAATTACGTATCATGCCGTTTGAGGAATTTATTTTTTCAAATATTTTAGATTTTAGAGTGTGGGGCGGGTCAGTTTCCTAAATTAATTTAACGTAAACTGAGCACACACTTTTTGGCCATCACCATTTTATTTTTAACTATTATTTCACAAACACACTACATGTGATGTGGGCATAAAGTGGGTAATCAGTTTACATTAAATTTATATAGGAAATTGATCCCCGTTTTAAAATATTTGAACATGTTTTCAAAATAACAGATTTCTCTTGCGACCAGATAGGTAAATGTACACCGAAAAAAAGAAAAATAATTTGGCCAGTAAAAAAGTTGAGAAAAACGGATGTGAAGTATTTTTTAATATTTTTTTTTAACGTAGTTCACCCCAAACAAGGTAGGCCACCACTGTAGACGTAAGGGACTACTGAGAAGAAAGAGAAGGGGAGAAGGTTGGGGGGGGGGTCAACCTAAACTGGGATCTGCGCAGCGAGATGTCTGTTTACATTAATTTTAAATTTCTGCATGTCAGTACTGTTGGGGAAACAGGGGGCAGGGAGGGATTTCCAGAGGCCAGCAGTACGAGGAAAGAAACTATTTGAGTAGAAAGCTCTCCGACATCTGGGGATCTCCACAGTGAATGGATGGGACTTAGTTGATTGTCGAGTTAGTCTAGTGAATTTACGCCGAGGGGGCACCAGAGTAGCCAATTCATCGGAGCATAATCCATTGAAGTATTTGTAAAACAAGCACAAGGATGCTACATTGTGGCGATGGGACAGGGACTGGAGCTTGGTTGACAGTGAGGGATCTATTACGAACAAGCGTCAATATTTTTATTTAACTTCAAGTAAATGAATAAGAGAAATTCAAATGACGTCAAAAATCTAATCACTAGATAAAAATATACACTTTAAAAGGTAAAAACAACAAAAAAAAGCTTCCCAACTTTTATAATATGTAATTATCATTAAAGCGTTTATTTGATATAACATGTTAAGAGGGCGGAGGAATATCTGATCTGATCAACATTTACTGTAAAATCGTTTTAGAATAGTAGAAAATGTCGTATTTCTTTTTCCGACGTAAACTGGGGAAGGGAGGTAATACGGTTTAGGCAAAGTAACGAACTCAACATAGAAGGGGAAAATAATAAAATCCTTCCTTGCTGTGGCAGTTCCCTCGCGATTATAGTTTGGTTGCTTCTAAGCAAACAGATCGTTCTTGCCAAATAAACGACGAAAAAAAGTGCAGACACATGCCATTTGTTTATAAGACGTAAATGCTAAAATAAATCTTTCAAAGATATCAAATTTTACTCTTGAATTGAGACGGAACCAATTTTGCGAGGGAAAAGGGTTTTAATTGGGAACAAATAAACATACATTTCTTAAAACTAATTAAAATAATTTAATCTTTTTGCATATGTAATTTTTAATTAATTCGCTAGATAATAGCATCACTTTATTTCTGTATTAACAATTTTGGCGCTTGTTCATAATACTCCACCACCCGTTTTTAAAAACTTTTTTACTGACCATTTTTTTTATCAGTGTACAATTACCTATATCGCTAGGGAATTCCGTGTTTTTCTTTAATTTTAAAAAATATTTTAGATTTTGAAAGGGGGATCAGTTTCCTATGTAAATTAAACGCAAGCTGAACACCCACTTTTTGACCGTCACCAAATTATTTTTCTTATTACCCAGTTTATGACCACATCGCATGTTGTGTGTTTGTGAAACTCAACCACCCATTTTTTCACCGTTTTTTACGGACCAATTTTGTTCTATGTACAATTACTTATCATGCTGCTAGAAAATTCCGGAGTTTGGGGAATTTTTTTTTCCAAATAAGATTTTAGACTGATGGGGGGGGGGGCAGTTTCCTATATTAATTTAACGTAAACCGAGACACTTTTTGGCCATCACCATTTTATTTTTAACTGCCATATTTCACAAGTGCCTTTTCATGCACACAAAAAATGCGACATGCTCGCTAATTGTACACAGAAGAAAAAATAATTTGGTGATGCTCAAAAAGTGGGTGCTCAACTTACGTTAAATAAACATAGGAAACTGATCCCCCCTCTAAATCTAAAAATTAGAAAGAAATATTTAAAAAACACGGAATTCTCTAGCGAGATAGGTAATTGTACACCGAAGACAAATAAAATGGTCAGTAAAAAAGTTTTTAAAAACGGGTGGTGGAGTATTACGAACAAGCGACGAAATTGTTAATACAAAAATAAAGTTATGCTATTATCTACCGAATTAATTTAAAATGACATCTGCTAAAAGATTAAATTGTTTTAATTAGTTTTAAGAAGTTTATGTTTATCGGTTCCCAATTATCAACCTTTTCCTTCGCAAAATTGGTTCCATCTCAATTCGAAAGTAAAATTTGATATCTTTGTAAAATTAGTGATTAAATTCATTTTTAATCAGTTTCAAAAGGTTTATGTTTACTAATCCCAATTACCGACATTTTCCCACCAAAAATGTGTTCTATTTCGATTAGAAACATGTCATTTATTTGAAAAATTAATAACAACATACTTATAAAAAACGAAAACTAATTGCAATAACATCATACTTACATTTATCCAATCTTCTTTCGTTTGGTTTGTTTTAAATAAGAACACGGCTGAAGGATGGCGAGTTTAGTGTTGTGATGTGTCGAACGTGTTCTGTACTTTCAAAATGGCGACGCGAAAAACAACTTCGCAGAAAATTAAAGAAGTAAAAAATAAAAGAAAACACCATCGACGACAGTGCAATTTTTTTTGGAAAGAAAAAAACTTATTTTAATTTTATTGACTTTAATATTTTATGATTTTAATTGAGTGTTTGGGAAGAAATGGGAGGCATAATATGTACTTAATTTATACAGTAAGTTCAGTTTACCAATCTCATTCAGGTCAAAATAAGATTGTTAAACTGATTTTGTGCGGAATTGTTTTGTTCATTCTTCTGCAGTTTAATATTTGTAATGTTCGTTTCTTTTTTAAATAAATAAAAAGCTGATTTAGTATTATTTATTGATATAATAAAATATGGAATAGATTGAAAAAAGAAAAAGGATTAAAGATAAGGATAATACATTAATAGATTTATTTGCTCCCATGAGGAAACAGATTAAAATCGGTAAAAGAGAAACAGTCTACTTGATGTGGCTTCCGGTTATGAAATCGGAAATTGACAAGCGGTGTTTATCGAAAAATAGCCTCTCATCATTTTCCACCGCTTAGATTTGGGGCGGATTTTTTTTTTTTTTCACTCGATATAATCTATTTAAAAAATATTTTAAAACTAAAGAAAAAGAATTACATTTCAATTATAAAGAGAATAGTAAATAATCTATTTAAAAATAGTTTTTAAAGAAACTATTTCAAAATGATATTCAACCCTTCAGAAACATTCCAATTATAAAAAATAGTAAATAATCTATTTAAAAATATTTTTTAAAGAAACTATTTCAAAATATTAAACCCTACAGAAACATTCCAATTATTACAAACAGATTGAATTAATTATTTATACTAAAAAATATAATTATGAAAAACAGTATTTCTCATGTGTTAATAATTAAAAAATTATTATTAAAAAATAGAGGCTGACTTGCCCTCTATTTTAAACAAGAGGTGAGAGAACGTAGCCCCCCCCCCCCCAAAAAAAGACTTAGAACAGTCGATATTATGTACTTCAAAACAGATTGAATGCTTATTTTAAAATACTGATTTTAAAATATTATAACGTGATTGTATGGCACCAACTTTTTAAACGTGTAAATTAGCATCAGATGTTATTTATGTGTAAGGCTGGAAACCCTCGCTCCCCTCACCAGGCGACTACTATCCATTATTTCTTAAATCGAGCCTGTGGGTCACATGTTAAGACTCACGGTAGTAAAACAGCTTTTCATTAAAACAATAAAAGGGAGAACAGTAATGTACATTTTTATTTATTTATTTTTTTTAAAAATATTTTTGTTTATTCTAGGAAACCAGCTTAATGACACCAAGGATATACGTGCTAAATTTATTTTCACGCGTTCCTGCGCGGGTACGTTGCTCTTTTATAAAGAGACCGTTACTTCTGACACCAATGTTATAATTGTGGTACTAGGACACTGAACGTTACATATACGTAAGGTGCCCGGAAAACTCGTCACAGGAAAATTCGTAAACGGTAAATTCGTAAACGGAAAATTCGTAAATGGAAAATTCGTAACCGGAAAATTCGTCACTTTTGGCCAAGTAGGAAAATTCGGCAATTATCGAATAAATATCGATTGAAAATAGATTTTAGAACCGTTTTTACAGGAGATATACTTGTAAATACGAGGCTACCCACCTCCCCAGTGGAGAACATTTTTTCATATTATTTTTTTGGTACTTGTGCAGTTTACTAACCGGGCTATTTTTTAGATAAGATTTTCAAGTTAAATTAAATTTTTACGATATCTTTTGTTTATTAAATTGTTAGGTAAAAGTACAGAATAGTTACCCCCCCCCTCACTCCATGTTAAGAATGGCTTTCTAAATAATGTTATTTCAACCCAGTTCGTAATTACGTTACGAAATTAAAGGTTTGAATCGGGTTATTTTTTACATAAAATTTTCAAGTTAAATTCAATTTTTACGATATCTTCCGTTTATTAAATCGTTACGTGAAAGTACAGAATAGTTAACAAAGCACCCCCCCTCCATTCTCCTCATGTAAAAAATCGTTGTCTAAATAATGTTATTATTTCAAGCCTGGTTCGTAATTAAGTTACGAGATGAAATTCATCATAATTCATTTAGATTTATTCGTAAACAAGTCAGTCAGCCAATTACTTCGTGTGTGCAAAACTTGAAAGGAATTTATAAACTATCGAGTAACTGGCTTTAAATTCTTAGAAAATTTAAATAAAAATTGTTTTCTAACTAATTCGGTGTTTTTATTTCATCTTGCCTAAAACTTGTTTTAATTAACAACTTTATTTAATACTTAAAAAAAGAAATTCTTCTTTCAAATAAATCGTTGTATGGTCGGAAACAAAAAAATCAGAAAAATACAGCCAATTCATTGTCTGCCATTTTAGTTGTGAAACGATGGATTAACCACTTTTTCTCACAGTGATTTTGAAGTAAAAATTTAATTTAACTTGAAAATATTATCTAAAAATAGCCCGGTTCGTAAACTGCACAAGTACCAAAAAAATAATATGAAAAAATGTTCTCCACTGGTGAGGTGGGTAGCCTCGTATGTACAAGTATATCTCCTGTAAAAACGGTTCTAAAATCTATTTTCAATCGATATTTATTCGATAATTGCCGAATTTTCCTACTTGGCCAAAAGTGACGAATTTTCCGGTTACGAATTTTCCAGTTACGAATTTACCGTTTACGAATTTACCGTTTACGAATTTTCCTGTGACGAGTTTTCCTAAATTCATACGTAATTCAGACACGACTGTAAAAATGTGAAATGGTTGAAAACCCGATGAAAGGAAAACAATTCGTACTCCATCAAAATGCATAACACATCGTACCACAAATTATAATCATATATTTGTATAAAACAACCAAGACAAATTAACAATACATAACAAGTATTTATTTTCAAAAGATCAACTAATATTCTTTCCGCACAAACGAAGTTCTTCATAAGAGGCTGGTTTATTTATCCCGAGAAAGTTGATCAGTCAGGATAAGAATTAAAGGTCCAAATATAGCAATTAAGAAGGCTTATAGCATTTATTGAAAATGAAAATAGGAAAGTCTTTTTCCTTACGTAATTCGAGGAAAACATATGAGAAATCTTTCTCCTCCCACGGGAGATCGAGATATGAAGGTAAATGTGTTTAAATCGCGGGGAACGATTGAATGAGATCATTTAACAAGACAATATATAACAATACGAAAGTCCAAATTTAGGACGAATTAATATGGTATTTGTTGTCCTTATGTCGTAAACACATACCTTTTTTGATTGACGGCGGAGGGAAGGAGATTTTAAGAGAATTTTAGATTCTGTTGTCCGTTCTTAACGAGCTGTTTTTAGGGTCCCGAGATATACGTAATCTCCACTTCGGAGAGGTAATATGATTGACTGGTCTTTCGTAGTCAATTTTGTTAGACCAGGTCTTTTCTTTTGGTGTCCGGTAGACAGCAGTATTAAACGTCGCTGTATTTCTTAACCGTTAATTTTCGAATTCCACTTTGCCTGTTGTTGATTTTGTGTGCGGGGATAAATTGTTCGATATGCTAGCTGGGTGAGCTGCCAATCTCCTAGACGTCCGCTCTCAATTTTCGGAAAGTGCTTTTGAGGCTTATAGCAAGCTCAGAAGAGTAACCTGGACCGGAGAATCGGTGGACGTATATGCGGCAGATATAAGGCGACTAGCGGGATTGGCCGGATACACGGGACGAAGTCTTGAAAAGACAGTTAAAATGGCTCTCGTGTGTGGTTTTCCTAACCGTATCTCAATACAACTACAAATGATGACCGACATTGAAACCATGGAAGTAGAGGAGATCTTGAGGCATGCCAGGGTGATGGCGAAACGTCCTAGTGAACTGGGGGCATTTGCAACCTCTACCGCAAACAAGTCTGGTGAAGAAGTGCAGATAGTGAGGAGACCTAAATTTGTTGAAAAATGTTTTAGATATGAGGGGTCCCACCTGTAGTGAACCAAGGCCGGGTGTTATCTGTTTCCGGTGTGGCCAGGTTGGGCACATTAGTAGGAATTGCCTTTCACTTCAGGGAAACGAGTAAAGGGGTGCTATTACGCCAGTAGTCGCCCCTTTACTTCTGAAAAGGCGTGTGAGAGTGTACTGCCACAGATAGTGGTTACTGTCAACGGAAAAAGAGCAAGAGCCCTTGTTGATACCGGCTGTACAACTACACTTGTTACGACAAGTGTCGTCCACTTTTGGAATGGAGCCAGCAATATTAGAGCAGTAGATGGCAGAGAGGTGAAGTGTTGTGGAGAGACTGATGCTGAGATTATAGTAAGAAATATACCGTTACGACTGAGTAATTGTGCTGGATACGCTTGTTGGGAGAATTGATGTGATACTGGGCTTGGATGTTATCGACCGACTGGGAGGAACTACAATTGCTAAGGGTGAGGTGAAGTTCGGCAAGCAGTATGACACTAGAATATCAAGAAGCGCGAACAGTAATAATGCCATCCAACCGACAAAACCCAGGCCATGTCAGATTGAGGATGAGGACTTCCGAGCCTATTTTGATGGTGACAAGTGGACAGTAGAGTGGCAATGGACCGCGGGACTGCCTGTGTTGATAAATCGGGTTAGCTGCTACGAAAGCACACTAAAAGGAGAGATAAGACCGCAGTTTGAGAAGGAAGTTGAAAAGTGGATCGACGAAGGAATTTTAATACCATGGTCAGGGAAGGTTGAAGGAATTCTGCCACTCATGGCAGTGGTTCAGCCTACTAAGAGGAAAGTCAGGCCAATATTGAACAAACACGTGGCCTGCCACACTAAAGATGAAATCGATGTATGTGAAGAAGTCACGAAAGAGTAAAGGAAAAGAGAGCGAGCAACCAAAATCGTGGACTTAAAATCGGCCTACCTTCAAATCCATGTGGACAAGAAGCTATGGCGGTATCAATTGGTCGAATATAAAGGTCAGATCTATTGCTTGACCAGACTTGGATTTGGACTGAATTCTGCACCGAAAATTATGACGGCAGTGCTGAAGACCGTGTCGTCCAAAGACGATGCAGTGAAAAGAGCCCCATGTTCTTATATCGATGATGTACTGGTCGACGAGACAGAGGTGACTGCGGAAAAGGTGAGAGACCATGTCAAAACATATGGACTGACAGCTAAGCCATTGGAGATGATAGAAAATGGAATGGCTCTTTGATGAAAATTACAGCGGAATAAGGCAAAAACGCTGATGTTTGGAAGAGGGAACGAAGTCCCTGAAATCAAGGACAGCCTAACTAAGCGAGAACTTTTCTCTGTGTGCTGGAAGTTGGTTGGTCATTATCCCATAGTCGGATGGTTGCGGACTGCATGCAGCTTTATTAAAAGGCAGACCGGTATGGACCGATGGGAGAATGAAATTGACCCAGAGGTGTTGCACATGATAAAGGAAGTGATCGAGGACGTAAAAAAGGTGGACCCTGTAAAGAAAGAGTGGCACGTAAAGAGGAGCCCGGAAGGGGTGATATGGAGCGATGCTAGCAGCCTGGCATTAGAAGCATTGTTGGAAATAGAAGGTGTAACTGTTGAAGATGCTGCCTGGCTACGAATAAAGAATGATAGCGCCCACATCAATGTTGCGGAGCTTGAAGCCACACTTATGGGCATCAACCTGGCTTCGAAATGGGGCTACAAACAGTGGACATTAGAACAGACTCGGCAACAGTGGAATCGTGGATTAAGTCGGAAGTGTCGGGAGATAAACGGATCAGGACCAAAAGAGCAGCTGAGATGCTTATCAAGCGTCGACTCAGGGCACTTGGAGACTTGATCAGAGAATTCAAACTGAGAGTAACCGTCACATTGGTTCCATCACAGAAAAATAAGGCAGACGTGCTGACCAGAGTGAAGAAGGCTTGGTTACGAGAGAAGAAAGATGTGGCTCCGGTGTGCTGTATAGTAGATAAAATAAAGCACCTGCATAATATGCATCATTTTGGTAAGGAGAGGACGTTATATCTGGAAGTGAATCCAAACGTCGCAATAAAAGATGTTCATGACGTAGTTAAACACTGTAGGGAGTGTCAGTCCATTGACCCTGCGCCATTCAGGCATGGAAAAGAGGAACTGCATGTAACAGACAATTGGAGGCGACTGGCCATTGATATCACTATTATAACCATGAACTGTATTTAACTATGATTGACTGTGGACCTGGGAGAGTAGCACTATGGCGAAAAATTAGAACAGAAACAGCAGAAGATATAAAGAGAGTTGTTGAGGAGGTGTTTATGGAAAGGGGGCCAGTAGAAGAGGACCACGGGATGTCCTTCCGCTCAGAGGTCTTTAGAGAGCTATGGGATAAGTGGGGTGTTAGGCAATATTTTAGAGCAGCGTACCGTCCAAGCGGCACAGAATTATAGAGAGACACCATCCAACTTCAAAAACTATGGCAGCAAGATGCCAAATTTCGCCCCAAGAAGCGGTCTTTTGGTATAACATGGAACCGAAGGCTGGCCAAGACGGAACGTCAGTGCCACATCGATCTGTCTTCACGTATGAATGGCGACATACACTGGCAATGACGGAGAGAGTTGAACAGGGGCAACCGAAAATCACTGTGGGTGAGGAGGTGTGGGTGAAACCGCCCAACGTCAGATGTACAACCCGCTGGGGAAGAGGAACAGTAACTGATGTACTATCTGAAAACAACGTGTCAGTTAACGGAGTTCCTCGTCCCATATTAGATATAGGGAGAGTTACCTCACCATCAGATGAAGACGTTGAAGAAGTCCCCCAAGAAGAACCCGTACGAAGGTCGCAACGTGAACGAAGACGGCCGACGTGGATGGCGGATTATGAAACCAATTCTTGATATTGAAGATCAAGGGGACGTGTGGTTAAGTGCCATTTGAGTTATCCCCCCTTTGCAGATTGGCTGTTTGGAGTCTCTAACCACTAGATGGCGCTGGTGGGGAGTCAATTTGCATAGTGGTGTGGTTTAACAGTATAAAAACCGTACTCTTGATTGAAGAGTGTTTTTTGCTCAGTGAGCAAAGTGAAGTAGAGAGAGAACGAGGTACAAAAGGCAGTTGGTGGAAGATACATAAATTTCATTTTTCAAGAACTTTCCTTTTACGGATAGACCAGAGCCTGCTCAAGGCTCCTGCTATCGGAACTTATTGCAGCTGCCAGCAGCTACTGCTTCAGCTCATAGCAGCGGCTCTTCTCTATGCTTTTCCTACTTTCACTGACGCTATACCTGCTATTTAAGCTTTCTTTCTCCCGTGATAACTTTTATGGTAAATGAACATTTTCTTTAAACTGTTCAGCAGCGTTTGTGTTGTTATTAAATAAACACCGAAGCAAAAGCACGTGTGTATCGTTCAGATCCAAGATGGCTGACCTCTTTATTCAACTCACGTTCAGGTTACAAAGCAGAACGTTAATCTCGTTGTAAGGGGGATAACTCTGTTTGGTTAAAGCATATTATAACGTCTCCCCTTTTAGGTAGTTATTTTTATGTTATTTATTCATTTAAATGTCCAGTCTGGTAGGTGGTCTTGACAATCTTCCCGACCTAGTTGTTGTGTGGTCTGGGGAATGGTCGGCTGATACACAATTTCCTCACTTTCATTTATTCAGGTTTGGGTATTTTCATGACTTTTCACTTCCTCTGTCTCCCTGTTGGGAGATGATCTTTGTACGATATGTCGGCTGTTTCGTCTGATGTATCCTCTGTTGTCGTCTGTTTCTACAATGTACGATCGTGGGGTGGGGGCATTTCCAACTACAGTGCCTTCCTGGCTGGGGGTATTTGGGCTTCTAACCCAGACACAGGTTCCCGTCTCAAGAGGTTTCAGCTCTCTTGCTCTGTGTCTCTGGGTGTGTATGCGTGTGCGTATGTTGTTGAGCCTTCTAGTGCTCACCCCTCTCCCGAATAGGCTTAAAGTTAGACCACTTGGGTGTCAGTAGCTTTGGGCGAATTGGAACATTGGTTCTTAATTTTCTTGCCATTAAATATTCGCTGGGAGAGTATCCACATCCATTGGGGTCGCTACGTGGCCTAGCAGGGACATATATGGGTCTCTTGCTTTCCTCAGCATTGTCTTAAATTTTTTACTGCTGCTTCCGCTGCCCCATTACTTTGGGAAAATCTAGGGCTATTTGTGATGTGTTGAAATCCCCAGATTCTTGCGAAATCAGCAAATTCTTTTGACATATACAGGCTTCCAGAGTCTGTTCTCAGGATCACTGGTACTCCATGCATGGCAAATATGGATTTCAGGCTTTCCATCTAGAGGTAATTGATCTCAGTTGAGTGAACTCGACGTATTTCGAAAAATAGTCGACCACCACAATGTAGGTCTGCCTGTTTAGCTCGAATAAGTCAGAAGCTAGGGTGTGCCAGGATCTTGATGGAGTTTGGTTGTCAACAATGGTTCTGCCAGTTTGTGTCTAAGTCTGGCGCATGTTTCACAGTTCTCCACTGTGTTCTTTATCTGGTTAGATCATCCTGGCCACCAGATTGATCCGCGGGATCGTTGTCGGCACCTCGTAATTCCTTGGTGACCTGAGTGGATCTTGCCGGTTATCTCTAGTCTCATCGACTGGGGGACCACAATCCGTGTTCCATACATTAGTAGGCCTTCCTCCCAGGTAATGTCTCCTCGATGGGTCCAATATGGCTTGAGTAGCATATGAACTTGCTCTTATGAAGGCCATCCATTTTTAATAAAGTTTATGATGCCTGTACATATGTCATCATTGCTGGTGGCTTCCCTTATCTCTGCCAACCGTTTATCCGTTGCAGGTAGTGACTGCATGAAGGCCTGGGGTAATGAAGGTTGTCAGTCTGCGGGACTCTTGTGACAATGGTATTTGCCAGTATCCACTGTTTTCGTCTAACTTGCTCATGACTTTGGCTCCATCCAATTGGGCTAACACATAGTCCACTGTTGGTAACATATGCAGTTCTGTTTTGACATGTGTGTTTAGTTTCGTCAGCTCAACACATATTCTGACCTTTTCATTGTCCTGTGGCACCAATACTATGGGGGAGAACCATTCTGTGGGATCTTCAATCCTGCTTATTACCCCTATCTCTTCCATCCGCTTGAGTTCTCTCTGTGTCTCCTTCATTAATTGTAAGGGTATGCGACGTGGTGTTGAGATGGAGTAGGGTTTAGCATCCTCACGTAGGGGTATGGTGTAGCTTTCCCCAGATGTGACGAGGCCCTGAAAAAGGTCTCTCATCTCATTCCTCAGTACATCAGTATCTCTGAAACAGTGTACAGCAGAGGAGGATACACTCACTATTTCAAGTACTTCAATGTCCGGTTTTTCTAATAGTGGTTTCTCCAAGTTGGGATTGACATATATATATATATATATATATATATATATATATATATATATATATATATATATATATATATTGTGTTATCCGTCGCCCTTAATTCCCTTGGATGGTTGCCTTTAGTTTCCCCGTCACTTGTAGGGGGCTATGACGTGGACCAAGTAGCCTCTCCTATGCTACGGCTAGTGCTGGTAAATGCATTCTTCTATAAATGCGTTCTTGGATTGCGGTGACATCAACTCCAGAGTCGATTTTGAATTTCACTATTGTGTTATTTATTGTCACATCAATTCTTCATGGTTTGCTGTGTTTAATTTCAGCTACCGTCAATAGACTTAGGGTGATGTTGTCGTCGCTGCTATAAGAGTATTCCTCGTCGTAGTGTACTTCGTAGACTTTCTTCGACCTGCAACACTATGCGTAATGGCCGACTATTTTACAGTTGTGGCATTCTGCTAGAATGGTAAGGCATGTACGTCTCGGGTTTTTTTCTCTGTTGCCGCAACGTTTACATCATGTTTGTGGCTCACACTGTTGTCTATACCTTTTTTGGCTTATAGTTTTTGCGATTCCTAAAAGAGTTATCTCCTCTTTTGTCGTGGTTTCTTTTCTTTTGGTAATGTTTGTCAACTGCGTGAACGACGGTGTTCTTTTCTAGTTGCTCGATTTTGTTTTCAGTAAGCCGTAATAATTTCTGTTGGGACTTCATAATTTCCTTCTGGCGCGCCCTTTTTACTGCGCTTTCCAGACTGAGGTCAGATATCATTATAAGAGTCTCGTATAAGTGTACATCTCTGCACCCCACAACGATTCTGTCTCTTATAAACTGGTTTTCTAGTCCTCTTAGGTTGCATGTATTTGCTAACACGTGTAAGTCAGTAATAAAGGCATCAATGGACTCACCTTCTTGTTAACAACGTTTGTTGAACATGGCTCGTTCATATATAACGTTTGTGCTGGTCGTGAAGTGCTTACCAAACTTTTGATGGACTATGTCAAACTTTTCCGAGTCCTCCTGTGATAACTTGAATGTAGGTAGGACGTCCTCGGCTTTGTCACCCATACTATATATGAGGGAATCCACTTGAACCCTTTCGGGTTTCTCTTCGAGGTCAGACAGAGTTTTGTAGCGAGTAAATCTCTTTATCCACTTTGGCCATTGTCCTGGCTGGTCGACTGAGAACAACTGTCGCATCGACATGTTGCTGTTCATTTTGTTTTAAATTCCGGTTTCTGGCTCGGATATTTGTGTTTGTCTGACGTCCGCCTGTACTCCTTACTTTTTCCTATACTATTCTGCTTTCGGTTTTATGAAAACCCCACTTCTGACACCATGTTATGTTATTAAATAAACACCGAAGCAAAAGCACGTGTGTATCGTTCAGATCGAAGATGGGTGACCTCTTTAGTCAACTCACGTTCAGGTTACAAAGCAGAACGTTAATCTCGTGGTAAGGGGGATAACTCTGTTTGGTTAAAACATATAACAGCCTTAGTCAGGAAGGATCTCTCCTTTACTGACCGAATACAGAAAAAGATAAAGTAAAGTATCAACAGATACTACACTTAAATTCTATTTTTTTTTAATAAATGGAAAAGAAAAAGATATGGTAAAATCAGCAAATATTTCAATTGTAAAAAAAGTATCATATATATTTTTAAATATTCAAAGCAGACAACAACAAAAATATCCTTGATAGTGATTGGTGGCGGGCATAAAAAGTGCATCCCAATTTAACATCAAATGTCCTCCCCCCCTTTTCAGTCTATTGTAACGTCTAAAATCGATTAACAATTTTTGGGGGCTATGAGAAATAACCTGTGTGTTGTACTTTTGCAGGCGATTTTTTGTGGTTTTAGAACTTTGCCAGTCGGACGAAGGTTTAGACAGAGATAAAACAAATTAGTTACTGCCTCAAAAAGTTGGTAATGGCCCGGAAATGATGGATCATTTTACGTTAAATTTATATGAAAAACTAATCGCCACTTTTAATTCTAAATTCACTTTTTTTTTCTGGGTGTTCACATGTAATCGCCTAAAAAAATAGAATCTCATTTTATGGGGGGGGGTAGCTGAGGGTCCTCATCTACTTTTAAATATAATCAAATTTCTTTTTAATTTGTCAAACTTCGTAATGTCTTTCTTTTATGTATTGTCTCCCAGATTTTGATAACTTTTGAAATTTTAATTTTGCGCTATTTTTTCCTGGGTATGAATTTGTGCAATTTTTTATCGTGCCATTTCCTACCTAACACCAAATGCCCCCTTCAAAACGGTTCTAAAATATATCAATTAATCCACCTATAAATGTGTTGCCTGATTTTTGCGAATTTCTTGAAATTATTTTTATTTTACAAATATGAATGTTTTCTGATTCTTTGTGGGGAATTTCTTCGGCAAAATTCAATATTTAAATACGCCATTTTTGTGATGTTTAATTTATAATATATTTCAAATTAATTTTTAATAAACACTGTTTGATTTTATGATTTGTTTCTTACAAAACAAAATATAGATAGACAAAATTAGTCGATAATATTTGGTAGACATTTTGGGAGCTAACCGCTTTAATATACCCAAAAATATTTGTATATACAAAACACGGAATCTGTTGTAAATAAATATATGGCAGCGCGCTGGCTTCCGGTGGAAAAAGCTTAAAGAAAGTGTCTACGGATGCCGGCAACTGATACAACAATTTTTTTTTATTCATATTAATTTCAGACTTTTCTTTTTTTCATATTAATTTCAGACTTTTCTTTCATCATATTCTAATAATTAACATAATATAGACTATTTGAAAAATAAGTTATTTGATTGTTTTCAAAACTTAAAAAAATAGAATAATCTTTTTTTTTCAAGAAATAATGTTTTTTTTATTTAATGTTTTTTTTTTAATACTTATGGAAAATAATGTTTTTGGGGAGGGTTAGGGTTTAGGGTTAGGGTTTACGGTTTACGGTTTACGGTTAGGGTTTAGGGTTAGGGGTTAGGGGTTAGAGTTAGGGTTTAGGGTTAGGGTTAGGTTTTAGGGGTATGGTTTAGGGTTAGGGTTATGGCATTTCCATTTCTAAGAAAAAAGTTTGATTCCGGAAGTTACTCCATTTCCAAGAAAAAAGGTTTTCACTATATTACAAAAAAAAAGTTTTGAAAACAATCCAATAAAAACAAATAAATTATTTTTCAAATAGTCTGTATCATGTTAATTATTAGATTATGATGAAAGAAAAGTCTGAAATTAATATGACAAAAAGAAAAGTCTGAAATTAATTTGAATAAAAAAAATTGTTGTATCAGGCATCCGTAGACACTTTCTTCAACCTTTTTCCACCGGAAGCCAGCGTTCCTCCTTGTTATGCGCATCTGCTAAATATATAGAATACGATGATAATTTTTTATTTTTTATCGGGGAGGGGGGGGTCCGTTTTAGCCAGTTTTAAAAATCTCAGTTGTCAACACTGACGAAAACTTCAAAATCTAGCGGTTTTCTGGAGAGTTTTCCCCCCTGATCTCAGTTGGTAACACGTGCGTTCGTTTAATCGCCATATTGGATGCTGAAGTCTTCATGTCGAAATCAGAGTGAATTTTAACTTTAATATTTTTACTTTAATTAACATCTGATTATTTTATGAATTTCTTTTTTTGCAAAGAAAACAAATAAGACGAAAGAAATACATAAAGGTAAGTTCAATCACTACCGAAATTATTTTCATTGCGCTCATTTTACGACGGAATTTTAAGTTCGAGTTTTTTAAAACTATTTTATTGTGAATGATTAAATTGTATGCAATCAGAAAGAATTCAACTTAATTCAGTTTAATCTGTTTTTATTGCTTCTTAATTCTTGGATTTGCGCACATTAACATCATCTGATGAAACCGAATTATCATTTTTCAAAAAAGTAATTAAATATATATTTTTTCGTCTTCACATTTTGTCAAGTTTAAGAGCAAGAAGATGGCCTGAACATTTGTTAATTAACAATAAATTACCTTCATGTTGAATTAAAAAAAAATGTTCGTTGATGAACAGTTCGAAATATTGTTTATATTTTACAAATATTATTATTCGTGTTTTTCTAAATCTTTAAAAAGTTTGAACCGAACAGATTCTTAAAAAAAGGAGATCATCCCAAACAGGCATAACAGATAATTACTTTCCTTTGTTCATTTAACAGCAATGTTCAAATGTAAGAATCGGTTTAACGGTTATTTATGTACGAACTTTCATGGATGCAAAACTATTGTTCAAACAAATTTGTATGGTGTCTCAAAAGGGACATAATAATTTAGATATTATTTTTACTATGATTTATGGTGGGTGCAGGGGTAGGGGACAATGTTAAAATTCAGCAATTATGATTTTGTTAATCAATTATCACAGTTTTCTTTAGATAGAAGCAATGGAATCACTGTAGGTTAAACAAAATAACAATTATTTTAGAGTGGGTGATCAGTTTCGCATATAAATTCAAAGTAAAATCTTCCCCCATTGTCATACTATTTCGGTGTTTGGAGGTATTTCTTCTGGTCATGGAAGGTAAATCCTGTGCGTTTTTGTGTAGGTGGGGGTAGATGTAGATGTAAAAAAAAATCGGTTTAGTACTCTAAAAAGTAAGAATGGCCCCCGAAACTCGGTTTACTATAAAAAGTAAGAATGGCCCCCAAAAAATCGGTTTAGTACTCTAAAAAGTAAGAATGGCCCCCGAAACTCAGTTTACTATAAAAAGTAAGAATGACACCCAAAAAATCGGTTTAGTACTCTAAAAAGTAAGAATGGCCCCCCAAAATCGGTTTACTACTCTAAAAAGTAAGAATGGCGTCCAAAAAATCGGGTTACTACTCTAAAAAGTAAGAATGCCCCCCCCCCTCCCAAGCTCGGTTTACTATAAAAAGTAAGAATGGCCCCCCAAAAATCGGGTTAGTACTATAAAAAGTAAGAATGCCCCCCCAAAAATCGGTTTACTACTCTAAAAAGTAAGAATGGCCCCCAACAAATCGGTTTACTACTTTAAAAAGTAAGAATGGCCCCCCAAAATCGGTTTACTACTCTAAAAAGTAAGAATGGCGTCCAAAAAATCGGGTTACTACTCTAAAAAGTAAGAATCCCCCCCCCCCAAAGCTCGGTTTACTATAAAAAGTAAGAATGGCCCCCCAAAAATCGGGTTAGTACTATAAAAAGTAAGAATGCCCCCCCCCCCAAAAAAAAATCGGTTTACTACTCTAAAAAGTAAGAATGGCCCTCCAAAATTAGAGATCGTTATACTTTAACTTAATTTACAAAATTTATCTCCCATCTAAAATCGATGGGGCCAATAATTCGCTAACTGCAATCCCCTGCAGAGGGGTAACACTCCCCCTACCAACCAAACAAGACAGACCCACCCTTTGGCTGTGGGTGGCGGCCCGTGATTCCGTAAGATAAGGTCTTACTAGATAAGCATTCGTCCACTTCAGTGCTTACTTTGGCTAGATGTGAGGTTGAAGATACCCGATCCGATCAATTGGCTGATCACGTCATGCCCTAGTATCTATAAGTTCATCCCCAACCATATTATTCAGTCTGATTCTTCAATAAATAAAAACTTATTTCTCTTTTTTTATTTTTCCCCACAAATAGATGCTAGAAGGTGGTGGCCAATCATGTTGAGAACAGTTTTCAAACAGTAATGTTTTAAAAGAAGTATTGTTTTTTTTTTATTGGAGTGGTGTTTTCTGAGAGTAATACTTCTCTCTCGCAGTAGAACTCCCTTCTAGGAGTAATGTCCCCACTTTCACTGAATCTTCCTTCTACGAGCACTGTATTCTAAGAGGAATGTATTCTAAGAGTGATATAGGTTTTCTCTAGGAGAAATGCATTCTTAAGGATTAATGTATTCCAGTAATATAAATAACCATCCTACTTACTGAATAATATTTGACAAACTTATTCCACATTAAATAACCTATAGATGGTTAATAGTACCGTAAACAAACAAAAAATAAACTCTAAAATATTTTTTCGCTTTGTGTCGAGATTTTTTGGGTGTTCTCACATAATCGCCTAAAAAGTAGAATCACATTTGGGGAAGTGTCACTCAGCGGAGAATGTTAATCTACATATTTACTCTAAAATAAGATTTTATTTAAGTTACTTGAATGAATTAAATAAATATTCCTTGTTCAGAATCAGATTATGCAGTTGTTTAATAGTGCAGATAGAACCGACACCCTGAATTAAATCATGTCAATTTGGTGCTACTATGCTAAAAACATAACAGTAAATAAGAAAAGTCATTTTGTGATAACGGATTGACTTTTAAAAATGGATATTCATACTTCTATAAAGGTGAAACAATCATTGAAAAATGACTGCTCTTTTTCATCATCTCAACAAAATATCGATTAAACTTTTGACCATAAAAGTAAGAATATTTTGAGAGAAAAAAAATGTTCTTTCATTTAAAAGTAACATTTATTTCATTCCAAATCAAAATTTACTCCAATAATTTAGGATTACCAAATTTTGAGGGAAAATCAGAAAGTGTCCCGAAAGAAAAATGTATTTTCTTGTCCAAATGTAAAATCGTAAAAAATGAGGCAAATCTTCAAAAATGTTATATTTCAATTGACCACAATGTTTTTAACTCTTCTCTCTAATGAGTGATATCTCCGACAGTCAAATTGAACATTATGTCTCATGAATGATTTCCATGGGGAAAATAAAGCCGCCTTATATTTACTACATGATTTGAAAATGTTGATAATGTCAGAAAAAATGGTGTAACATCATTGAGTTTTCCACGATAGGTTTTCAATCATTTTCCTTGGTGAGATTCAAACAGCCGTGACATGGAAGACTATAAAATGCACAGGAAATGCATTTTGTTGAGTATTTCTTAAGTAGATGAAACAATATGACAACTTAAAATGTTAAATTCATACAAATGTAATATGCATTACTTAGAATTTATTTATTTAGCAGTGTCTGATCGGAATTCTGTTTTCTTGTTTTGAATTGTAAGAAAATCTGAGAAGGAATTATCGTGTCCAATCCAGGATGTCTTGAAATATGTTGAATGATGTCTCTATTTTTAAAGTACATTGAAATGTAAGCAGGTAGACTATTCCAGAGTGTAACCATGGTAATTTCATTTTAAAATAATGTTTAATTACAGACTTAGGATTTTGTATTGATTAAATATTTGCAGCCATCTTAACTGTTATATGTCAAATAGATTAGGATTGTTTTGATGGTCACTCTTGTCTGACATAATGCTGGTAATCAGGTCGGCTATCCAGTAAGAACAGAAAGCATGGATACTTTGTGTAATCAGTGTGAAATCATATGATGAGTCCAACAACTTTAAAATCTCCACATATCACCCGTTTATGTTGCTGGTAGTGCAGAGCCGACAACAGACGTTCCATGCATTTGTGGGATTCTTTAATTAAAACTGAGTTCCCAACATGGATTGATGAAAACTTGTTTCCGATATTCAGAGTCTTTTATTAGATGATTCAATGAAGTGTCTATATTCTATAGCATCATGCTTCAGATCAAGTATTTCAATCTGGTCAGCAGTATGTCTACAGAAGACCAGTTGAGTTGCTTCATCAAACGAAGAATTTTCTAAATTCTCTTTTGCTGTCCCGATACCAATAGAATGTTGTTCCTGGAGCATGTAGACATTTCTGTCGAAGATGAACATTCAGTAGCTGGGCAGACTCTTTCAAAAGGTTGAGGTCTTGTGTCAGGTCATTGAGTAAGGCTCCGGTCAAAGGCACCACTATGATGTCCTCTTCTGACTTGTATTCATCACACTTAGTTTTATCAATCATGTCACTAGATTCAGAATCAAATAGATTCCATGGTTACATTTGGCTCAGGAACAGAAACATTAAGGTCATGGGGACTGGCTTTATGGTAGAAGAAACATCAGGGTTTTACACATTGTGCTTTTTCTTGGGATTTATGCATTTTACATTTGTCATGCAAAAGTAGCACTCAATAACATGATCTTTCTCATCATTCCACACCATTTGGACACCGAATAGCATACTCTTCCCTTTTTTGTTCTTCCAATCCTGTAAGTTCTCTACATATGTTTTGCAGCACATATGGGGAATGAATAGCTTATCCTGGTCCCCTAGTTGAAATCAAATAAGTGTTTATTAAAGATAATCAACGACCTGGTTTTCCAAAAGCAAAGCCCATAAAAGGTTGAATTGCAATTTAAAAAAATATGCTGTAAAAGAAATATACTATATCTTAGAAACCCGACATGACCGAGACAAATAAACTGTAGAATCCTAAATAAGTTGGAAACCTTGACCTATTTTTAAAAGTTTTCAAACATAAACCAGTGTAATCATAATATTGTTTTTGTAGCTAAATCACCTGCCTCCCCAAATATATCAGATTTTGTTTTTTTGTGAACATCTTGAAAAAAAAATATTTAAAAATTAAGAGTGAGGGAAGGGTGTCAGTTTCACATATTAATTGAATGTAAATGAGATTCCATTTCCGGGACATTCTAGCATTTATATAATTGAATGTAAATGAGATTCCATTTCCGGGACATTCTAGCATTTATATAAGTGAATGTAAATGAGATTCCATTTCCGGGACATTCTAGCATTTATATAAGTGAATGTAAATGAGATTCCATTTCCGGGACATTCTAGCATTTATATAAGCAACAAATTTTCTTCCGATCTGGGAAGTAAGTTCTGTGCGTGTGTGTTAAGGGAGTGATCTATTTTAAAGCGATAATGAGTTGTTTTAAAACATTGCCAATTAGACTTGGGGTTAGGGATTAAAACAAAATTATAATAGCCTCGAAATTATCATTTGACGTTAAAATTTTTAAAGTATTGTCGTTTGTTAATTACTTAATATTATCTGTCAATTAAAAATGAGACCATTTCAAAATGAAAATAAGTTTTAAGTCACGTCACATTTACACCAAATAAAATTTTATTAATAAAATGAAATAAGGAAAGGGTAAATCACGGTGAAAACATATTTTTCCTGATGTAAAAAAACATTTTATAGATAAATTAGTTGAATAGTGAATAAGTATTGAAAATTCCGTGAAAATATTTTTCCTGGTGTAAAAAAACATTTTATAGATAAATTAGTTGAATAGTAAATAAGTATTGAAAATTCCGTGAAAATATTTTTCCTGATGTAAAAAAACATTTTATAGATAAATTAGTTGAATAGTAGATAAGTATTAAAAATTCCGTGAAAATATTTTTCCTGATGTATTGTAAAAAAACATTTCATAGATAAATTAGTTGAATAGTGAATAAGTATTGAAAATTCCGTGAAAATATTTTTCCTGATGTAAAAAAACATTTTATAGATAAATTAGTTGAATAGTGAATAAGTATTGAAAATTCCGTGAAAATATTTTTCCTGATGTAAAAAAACATTTTATAGATAAATTAGTTGAATAGTGAATAAGTATTGAAAATTCCGTGAAAATATTTTTCCTGATGTAAAAAAACATTTTATAGATAAATTAGTTGAAAAGTGAATAAGTATTGAAAATTCCGTGAAAATATTTTTCCTGATGTAAAAAAACATTTTATAGATAAATTAGTTGAATAGTGAATAAGTATTGAAAATTCCGTGAAAATATTTTTCCTGATGTAAAAAAACATTTTATAGATAAATTAGTTGAATAGTGAATAAGTATTGAAAATTCCGTGAAAATATTTTTCCTGATGTAAAAAAACATTTTATAGATAAATTAGTTGAAAAGTGAATAAGTATTGAAAATTCCGTGAAAATATTTTTCCTGATGTAAAAAAACATTTTATAGATAAATTAGTTGAATAGTGAATAAGTATTGAAAATTCCGTGAAAATATTTTTCCTGATGTAAAAAAACATTTTATAGATAAATTAGTTGAATAGTGAATAAGTATTGAAAATTCCGTGAAAATATTTTTCCTGATGTAAAAAAACATTTTATAGATAAATTAGTTTAATAGTGAATAAGTATTGAAAATTCCGTGAAAATATTTTTCCTGATGTAAAAAAACATTTTATAGATAAATTAGTTGAATAGTAAATAAGTATTGAAAATTCCGTGAAAATATTTTTCCTAATGTATTGTAAAAAACATTTCATAGATAAATTAGTTGAATAGTGAATAAGTATTGAAAATTCCGTGAAAATATTTTTCCTGATGTAAAAAAACATTTTATAGATAAATTAGTTGAATAGTGAATAAGTATTGAAAATTCCGTGAAAATATTTTTCCTGATGTAAAAAAACATTTTATAGATAAATTAGTTGAATAGTGAATAAGTATTGAAAATTCCGTGAAAATATTTTTCCTGATGTAAAAAAACATTGTATAGATAAATTAGTTGAATAGTGAATAAGTATTGAAAATTCCGTGAAAATATTTTTCCTGATGTAAAAAAACATTTTATAGATAAATTAGTTGAATAGTGAATAAGTATTGAAAATTCCGTGAAAATTTGACGATTACTTGATTTTTGCTAGATTAACTAAACACCTGCGTGTTAGTGCATAAAAAGTGGACACTACATAAGAACGTTGTTTTAAAGCATAAATAAAAGAACACACGTTTTTATTTTCTCATTTTCATTATTTTTGTATGCTGAACATCTTTTTAATTTTTAGCAGTTTATATTCTGTTTCTTTCGAATGCTAAAAAGGTTATGATGATAATATAAGCCTATATAAAAGTTAAATCGTGTTACATATAGGGGTAAATTATATAGTGAGCTTTAGGGGTCCCTAGAGTATGAAAAAGTTTTTTTTAAATGTTCGATACTCGTCACGTTCAAGTTTTATTTTAAACACAATAAACTAAAAATGTGCTTTTTTATTTCGTCTCCTTCAACAAAAAGATCATGGGTTATGTCTCCACTGATTGGTTTCCAAATTTCATAACAACATTTCTCATGTAGGATTGGTAACAACCTTTTAAAAGAACAGGGTGTGGTTCTTAAAGAAGGTACAAAAATGGACGTTTATTGGCAGTTACATTTTAACATTTATTTTCTTAAAACTCTTCAAATATATAATTTAGATTAAGATTTATTTATTCATGTGAAATTATCTTCATTTCCAAACAAAATGCTGGTATTTTGAGGACTTAAACTGCTTTCGTTTTCAGATTATGACTACTTTAGTAGAACCCCCTTGAAAACTGTGATTCTACAAAGCGTTTTATGGTCGGTAGGTATTGCAATACATAATTAGCCAATTGAAATATAATTAAATAACTATTACCTTGGTTTTAAATAGAAGGAATTATAAGCCACTGATGGTTATTGACCTAAGCAGATATTGAATGTACGACTTTTGGCAGTATCATGAACTAGCTATGATATTCAAAAAAAAGTATTTGTTCTTTGCTAAAATAATGTATATAACATAAAATAAATAATAGTTATATTTAAATTAAAAATACAAAAATAAATTGCTTACTAACAAAACTGAATTGTACTTACCCTCGTTATTTATAAAAGAAAGAAATAAGGTGTACATACATATAGTATGCTGAGGTTATTTAAAATTCTTTTTTCAATTGTGCATGAATAATAATATTTTGTGTTATAAATAATCTTTAGGTTATTATCTTGCAAATAGAATTACATTTTAAATTTAATGTAAAATGATCATCCCATATCTTAAGGAGACAGTAAACAAAATAGATTAAAATCTGTTACTGCATGGCACCCATAAAATTAAAAATTCCAGTGAAACTGAGACGCACTCATCACCCACATGTTAGTGTAGAGGTAGAGTATATTGGATGTCATAAGTGTATAGTAGCAAGGAAAACAAACAGAAATTTCGATTTAAACAATGTTCATTGATTGTGAATTAATATAATGTATGATCTTGATCTGTGTTGTGTGTTTCTTAAGTTATCTTTGGCCATCAACTGCTTGTCATTACAGTATCAGGTGTGGCTGGATGTGATTAACTAACATTAATTTTTAGCTGACGTGCATGGCACAAGTTATTTGCAATTCATGGTAATAATTAATATAGAACAAGTTTGTTGGGGGAAAAGTTTGTTATCAGTGCAGGAAGGAAAGGTTGCTAGCTAACTTTTGCTGTGGCAGACAGTGTGGCTGTCTCCATTTACAAAATCTTGGTGTGACTGTTTTCTGCTGCTTGACCCAGCTACTTAAACGCAGTGTGCAGATGTAGATGTAGACATCTATGAGTATGTTCCCTTATTCTGGTGCGATCATGGTGATCAAAGAAATCTCAGTGTATCGAATTGCACTTTTATGCAGTTCAGAATTGCAGAAATAATGCACACTTGGACAGCAGATTCTATAATGAAAGCAGGGAGAAGGCATGTTAGGCATTACCAAACAAAATTAGATCTAGAATCTGTAATATGGTTTAATAAGAGGCATATACTCTTAAATCAATAATTGTTTCCTGTTTACCGCTGAAAAGCTTAGAATTATTAAAGCCATAACTTCGTCGCTAACTACTTGCCTAAACATAAATCATTTAATCTTTATAATGTGCCTTAAAGGAGGAATTATTACTTTGCAAACTGGACAACAAATGACAAAAGTTGCTATCGATGTTAATACTGGCATTGAAACATGTGAATATTGTATAATGGTTTGACATTGGGTATGCATTGACACTAATTCCTATAAAGATACCTTATACAGGGTGGGCCAAAATAAGGGTCCTATCTTTAAATTTGAATAACTTGAATTTGAATAACTTCCACAAAATAAAAGTTAAACTCACCAAACTTTATGTGTGTGTAGACTGACCCTTCCGAGATTTTTTGAAATAAACAAAACAAATTTTAGCCGAAAAACACTTCTTAAAACTTACAAAAACTAAGGTATTGTTTTTTTACACCGTTTTGAGTTTTTTAAGCAAAAATAATGTTTTCTAAATGAGGGTACGTTCCTTAGGGCTAATACGGCTCATGCTTGCTTCGGAAGGGGTCCTTTACTTATTCTAAAAAAAAATCAAAAAAAAATCAATAAATAAAAAAGTTATGAATTTTTTAAAATAGGACCCTTATTTTTGTCCACCCTGTATATTGAGGGTAACTTATTGCTATCTGATTATGTGACCCACATTGTGTTCAGCACAATATTATTTTTATTTTTACTGTTTTACCTGATTTTTATCTTGAAATCAATCTTGACTTTTGCATTCATTGATTCGAATAATTTTTACCTGTTTTTCATGCATAACAGGTAAAAAGAATAGATATATAAGTGAGAGAAAATAAATCATTTGGTTTTAAAAGTGTTTTGTTTATGATGAGAATCGTCAGTAAACAATTGGCCATGGGTCACATTGCTGACGGCCAGATGCTTTTAGTTGTTTGAGTATAAACAAATAAAAAGAGGACACAGTGAAAGGTAATATCATGTATTAAACATTAATATAATATCATTTCTTGTAATGTATATTTAAAATTTAATTTTATATTTGCAGATTCACCAGCAAAAGAACAAATACAAACTGAAATCACTTATTGGCTTTCAATAGATCTCCATTTCCTAGATGTCTTGTAATATGCAAATCATTATAGAAAATGCTGAGAATTTTGTAGATGTGTATGTGTATCTGAACATAGAAAAATCATATTCTTGTGAAAGTGAACTTACCTTTTTCATGAGTAAACTGTGGAAAATAATATTTGCTACAAAGTAAAACATTTTCTGCATTCAGTCAAAAAACGTAAAAATCTAAAGGAATTCTTATACTGGAATTAAGCCATCATTAGAGCATTTTTAAATTGATAGACTTTATTTTTGTGAAGTATGTTAATTTTCTTTCTCAAATAAATCATATTGTCACGGCACATGATGATTCACACTGGAGATAAGCCATATTCTTGTGAAGTATGTGAATTTTCTTTTTCAAGAAAAGCAGCTTTGTCAATCCACATGCGGATTCACACTGGAGAGAAGCCATATTATTGTGAAGTATGTGAATCTTCTTTTTCACAAAAGTCACATTTTTCACGTCACATGCGAATTCACACTGGAGAGAAGCCATATTATTGTGAAGTATGTGAATCTTCTTTTTCACAAAAGTCACATTTTTCACGTCACATGCGGATTCACACTGGAGAGAAGCCATATTATTGTGAAGTATGTGAATCTTCTTTTTCACAAAAGTCACATTTTTCACGTCACATGCGGATTCACACTGGAGAGAAGCCATATTATTGTGAAGTATGTGAATCTTCTTTTTCACAAAAGTCACATTTTTCACGTCACATGCGGATTCACACTGGAGAGAAGCCATATTATTGTGAAGTATGTGAATCTTCTTTTTCACAAAAGTCACATTTTTCACGTCACATGCGAATTCACACTGGAGAGAAGCCATATTATTGTGAGGTATGTGAATCTTCTTTTTCACAAAAGTCACATTTTTCACGTCACATGCGGATTCACACTGGAAAGAAGCCATATTATTGTGAAGTATGTGAATCTTCTTTTTCACAAAATACACATTTTTCACGTCACATGCGGATTCACACTGGCGAGAAGCCATATTATTGTGAAGTATGTAAATCTTCTTTTTCACAAAAGTCAAGTTTGTCAGTTCACATGCGGATTCACACTAAAGAGTAGCCATATTTTTGTGAAGTATGTGAATCTTCTTTTTTACAAAAATCATATTTATCCAAGCACATACGAACACAACACGAAAGCATAACATAACATCATATTTTCATGAGTGTCTTTAAAAAACATGGTCTTTGAAAGAAATAGACATTATACCGTTTGTGGTAGAGGCAATGGCTTATAAAAAGTCTTTGAAAATACCTAGACACAATACCTGGAATACCTAGCTATTGCAAAGTACAGATAGAAGCCCTAAAAGTGAACGTCTGTCCTTTACAGAAGTTTCACATGTAAACTTATCTCATAACGAAATCAAGTGTTAGATCAAGGAGGGATCCCCGTAATCTTTTCGAAATAACTGAAGTAAGAAAAAATAAAAAACAGTATTCTTGTGAAGCATATGACTCTTGTTATAGGTAGAAAACACATTCGTTGAAACACTTGCAGATTCACACTGTAGGGATTTTAATTATCTACTAGACACCATCCTCAAGTGTCTAAGGTCTCCTTCTACAAGGGTTTGTCAGAACAATTTGACATGAGGATATTTCATCATACAGAAAAATCATGACCAAATATAAAAAATAACATAGTATTCAAAGCACAAATAAGATCTCTTCAACACAGCTATACACTGCCTTATACCAGAGATGGTTCATCTTCTAGTGATGTTACTTCAAGTAGAAGCACTGAGCTGGATACTCCACCAGACTAGACGAATTCTTGTCCTAAAATCCGGTATTGGATCCTTCCTAAACAAAAGAAAAATCCAGGTTGTCCTCGATGGCCGTTCATCTAAGCAACATGACATAAATGCAGGTGTACCCCAGGAGTCTATCCTTGGACCGTTGTTGTTCCTGATCTATATAAACGATCACCCTGATCACATAGAGTCGGAGATTGGTTTATTTGCTGACGACACCATGCTTTACTCTCGCCATGTTGGTAAAACAGACGTGATTATATCCGAGGCAATGGCTGAGTCTTTAGAAAATGACCTCCAGACTGTAGTGGATTGGGGTCATAAATGGTTGGTAACTTTTAATGCTGCAAAGACAAAGCTACTTTCCTTCAACAACTACAAGAAGCCTCTCCAACCACCGATTGCCATGGCAAATAACACCCTACCTGAGAGTTCATCATTCAAACTCCTCGGCCTAACCTTCACAGGTAACATGAATTGGAACAAATACATTGAAGACTCCTCACACCTGACATTATCCTGTATCTCTACAAAGCCACCATATGCCCATGCATGGAGTATTGTTGCCACATCTGGGCTGGTGCATCATCTACTAGTCTCTCCCTTTTTGACAAGGTCTAAAAAAGAGTCACCAACCTAATAGGTCCCTCACTGTCAACCAAGCTCCAGTTCCTGTCCCATCGCCGCAATGTAGCATCCTTATGTTTGTTTTACAAATAGTTCAATGGATTATGCTCCGATGAATTGGCTGCTCTGGTGCCCCCTCGGCGTAAATTCACTAGACTAACTCGACAATCAACTAAATCTCATTCATTCACTGTGGAGGTCCCCAGATGCCGAAGAGACTTCTACTCAAATAGCTTCTTTCCTCGTGCTGCTGGCCTCTGGAACTCCCTATCTGCCCCCTGTTTCCCCGACAGTACTGACATGCAGAATTGTAAACTAATGTAAACAGACATCTTGCTACGCAGATCCCAAGTTAGGCTACCCCCCAACCGTCTCCCCTTTTCTTTTTTCTCAGTAGCCCCTTACGTCTACAGTGGTGGCCTGCCTTGTTTGGGGTGAACACAGTTAAAAAAAAAGACCAATAGACCACCAGAAAGATATACTTAACTTGCCCCTGTCCTCTTCAAACTCTACAACGAATATGTAATGAATCTTCTTTGAATGACACCTACAAAATCACCTCTGTGTAGTACCAGTCTTCTACAATTTTTGAGATAGAAATGATCCTCAGAATTATCGCCCCATCAGTCTACTCTTGCTCCTCGCTAAAACCTCTAAATCCTTAATCAATCTAACGATAGTCCTGCATCTCAGTTATGCTAAACTTCTTTCTAACCGTCAGTATGGATTTAGGCCAGCACAATCCTCTGCTGATATCTTAACGGTAATCTTTTAAAGCATATATCATAGACTTGAAAAGGCAGTTGAAGCTAGGGTGGTTTCAGTTGATATATCCTAAGCCTTGAACAAACTCTGGCATGAAAGGTTTCTAATAATAACTCACTCATACGGTATTACTGACCGAATATTTAATATAATTAGATCCTTCCTAACCAAAAGATAGATCCAGGTTGCCCTCGATGGCCGTTCATCTAAGCAACATGACATATAAATGCTGGTGTATCCCAGGGATCTATCCTTGGACCTCTACTGTTGCTGATTTTCATAAACGACCTCCCTGATGATATTGCATCTGATATATTTGGTAGATTTGCTAACAGGACAACCCTCTACTGTCGACATGTGGGCAATACAAATGTGCACATGTCCGAGTCAATGGAAAATGCCACCAAGACTAGTAGAATGAGGTCATAAATGGATGCTAACATTAAATGCTGCAAAGACAACTACCGATTGCCATGGCAAATAACACGCTACCTTAGAGTCCAATGTTCTTACTACTCAGCCTAACATTCACAAGTAACATGAATTGGAACAAATAAATTAAAGACATTGTCAAGGCTGCTGCAAAAGAAGGTCTGCTCCCTCTACCATGCTAGAAAAGTTCTCACCTGACATCATCCTATATCTCTACAAAGCCACCATCCGCCCATGCATAGAGTATTGTTGCGACATCTGGAATGGTGCATCATGCACTAGTCTCTCCCTCTTAGGCAAGGTTAAAAAAAGAGTGGCTAACTTAATAGGTCTCTTATCCACCAAGTGCAGCTAAAAAAAACTATTATGTGGTTCTTACAAAGAAATTATATTTGTTGATAATCATGTGCATACACACTGGAATATGTCACGACAAAGCAAAGATTACAAGTAAATAAATTATTACATAGTTATGTGGTCTATTTATATGAAGAAAATTACTATATTCACTGCTATATTTACTGTGGGTTATAAAAATAGAGAGATCACTGTAATATCTATTTATCCCATGAAGAAATCAAGTGTTACCACCAGGAAAGGGTTCCCAAATCTCCGACAGCATAATTGAGCTAAACAGAAAATAAAGAGAGAAACCATATTATTGTAAAGTATGTCGTTCTTTTATTCAGAAATCACAATTTTTGAGTCACTGATCAAAACAGAATTTGAATGCTTACTAGTGAGAATTTGAATGTCTACTAGGCACTGTCCCTGGGTGTTTAAGGTCTCTCTGTACATGTTTTTCAGGACATCCTTACATGTTGATACTTTTCTTTTACATGTAAACCCTGACCAAATATAAAATAAACAGTACACAAATATTATCCTCTCTCTATCGCTACACCACACTGGCTTATGTAAGGAATGGTCCACCTCTAAAAGTCTTGTTGCTTTTAATAACAGTACTATGCTGGGTACCTTACCAGACTAAAAACATTTTTTTGTCCTGGACATGGAATTGTGCACCTTCTCCTAGTGATGTTAACCCAAGTAGCAGTGCTTAGAGGATACTCCACCAGACTAGATAAATTTCTATCCTAAAATCCGGTAAGACCAAGAGACCATAAGAAAGATATACTATTAAATAGCTAACTGGTTAATTGAACAAAGGAAATTGTTTTAGAGGTAAAGGGGACTTTAATGAAACAATCAGATATGTATGTATCTTATATATAGATCAAGTCTTCTGTGAACTTCAATTATAAATGGAAAATAAATTAGAGAAACTGTTATATTGTGAAGAATACAATGTAGCATTTTATGGAAAAATAACATCTGTGAAGGCTGTTGGAGACACAAGTTATTTTCTGGTGAAGAATATGACTCATCTTTTTTTTAAGATATTAGATTGGTGTAAACTCGCTGCAGAACAACTAAATTTGTATGAAGAATTGTGATTTACTTTAGGCAGATATCACACCATGTGCTGTCGCACATGCAAACACACTGGGAATAAATGTGCAATAGAGATTCAAACGATTGCACTTAAAGATTTCTCGATACATTTGCAAACTAAATTCATATGAAGAATATGGCTCTTTTCAGAGTAAATACATTTATTGTTGCACAAAAAACACTAATAAGAAACGACATATCTTTTTGAGGTGTATGTCACTATCTTTTCCAGGAAATAAAATTCATTAAAGTAGATGTACAAACACTAAATGATAATGAATAAATACCGAGCAACTATTGTAAGTACAAGGCAATATCTGATGAGCTGCCAGAACCCAAACCTTATAATGGTATATGGATATCAAAAAACAAGAGCCATTAGAACAACCTTCATTACAAAACTGGCGCAACATTTTAGACAAGACTGTCTTACAAATGAGACAGAAACACCAAATGTCACAGAAATACTCTAAAAGAGCTGCCAGAAATGTTTCAAGACCTTCCATAGCTGAAAACTCAAAAAAATCGGCCAACCAACAACGTGCCAAATATATTTTGTAAGAACAATTCCAGCAATGTGCAGGTAAGGAAAGCTCTGTAGACTGGCTGATGAAAAGACTGTTCAACTATATAATATTCTTAACCCCTCCTCCCATTGAATGAACTCTTCCGTCAGGCGTTGACTATAAATGTTTTGTCATTTAACTTTATTTTGTGTTTTACTTTTGTGAATAAAACCGTTACAAAGGAATTCGGCTCTCTCTTTCTTCTCTTGACTACAATTTTATTCACAAAAGAAATGGAGGTGAACCCTCCAAGGCTTTGCCTTCTCACCCTTTGAGAAGGGGTTAGTTTATTGCTAATCGCCTGAGGCGCCCCTACCGGGGAATGCCGACGGGGTTGCCCAGGCAATTTTTAAAGGCACCAAGTACTCTTCCTCTAGAGTGCGCAATTCCCACTTTCCGACCTTGTGTCACATTCTACTGTGGGAAGTAGATCAATAGGTGTTTTACTTTTGTGAATACAACCTATCTTCTCTTGACTACCCACTATGATCAGGAGAGGAAGAAAATGGCTGTCTAATATCAAGGTTAAATACCAATGCTTAAAAGATAAGTGGTCTCAACAAGAGCAGGTTCTAGAACACAGCAGTAGAGAGTGTAAGCCACCTTACATCGAGTTTGAAAGTTGTGCTGTTTGTAAGCAACTACTGTACAATGCAACACAATGGATCATGTAAATATCTCCATGGGACCATCTAAAAATTACTATCAAGTAAAGCAGCAAGTCCTTTAAACAAACCAAAACGAACTGTTGGAAATAAGTGACACCATCCACTGTAACCATCCAATCCCTACAGCTACATACATAAAAAACTGAATCTACTAAACGTACACATAGTCATATTGGACAAAAAGGAGAAAATAGTAACCCGAGTTGAACTGAGTGAACTTGATTATGCTGGTGTAAACAGCTGAAAGCAGAAAAATAATCAAATACGTTTCATGTACCACGTGTAAAGAAATTGGAATAATAAAAAGAGCTACCAGGCTCATTAAAAGAATTTTTAAAAACTACCTGGGGAATATACCCATTGAACCAAGTGCAAAAGAGATACAAACAATAGCGCTTAAAGGTGCAGTAAGAATCTTTAATAGAACTCTCCGTTCAAGTCCCTGAAATAGCAGGCAGGTAAATTTCTGTTATCAGGCAGAATACCCGTTCCCCTGAAAACAAAGCATTAAGAAAAAAAAAGACTTTTGTCATATATTATTCTTTCGTACAACAATTAAATTTTATGAAGCACATGCAAACACGCAAGAACCGACTCTTCTTTTTGCAAGATATGCAACTACTTGTAAAACTTATTTATGTAAAGTATAACTTTACTTTGGTAAATTCATTGCTGTAAACGTGAATTCACACGGGATAAAACCATATTCTTGGGAAAATGTAAAAAAATTCAATTTACTTTGAAATCCTTATTTCTTTATTTTTCATACCTTCTAATTGTTACATAATTTAAGTTGAATAAAAATACGTTTTCGTTTATTCAATCAAGATAAAAGCCACCATGAAGTGAAAGATATCCCTCGAAAAGCAAAGAATTTGTGGCATTTCTTTTTGACAATAACATCAGATTGTCTGTCATAAAAACGTGAAAGACAAAGTAATTTTTTTTACACATTGACAAAATCATAAAAATGTTAGAATAAAAACATAAATTTGGTTCATTTATAAAATAGAGGTAGAAGGGTCAACCAACAGTGGAAGGCCATGGAAAATATTGGATGAAGGGATAGGATTAACTTGAAAGTAATCAATTTCTGAAAGCTGCCAAATACATGCCGCCATTTAAAATCGACGTTACACCGAATATGATGATGATTATGAAATAGGCAGTAAGTTGTTTAGGACATAGTGTACATAAACAAATAATAAATAATGGGGGACTATTGTGGTTATAATTTTTTGAATTCAGCAAAGTTGTGATAATAAAACATAACATTTTCTATTTTTCAGTTTATTGTATATCTCTAATTACAATATAACTCTTATAGCTTTTAACTGAAATTTTATTTTGTATGTTGTACTACTACACGACATGAGGTCAATGTCATCAGATCCGTTTCAGGGAAATCCATGTGTCATTAAAAACATCGTCGTGGGAAGTTTTGTTAAACTTAACAATGTGATAAGGTAACAAAGTTTGTAAGAGATACATTAAAACAATGAGGAACAACTATTTTTTATTGCACACAATATATATTGTCCCGGTGAGAACACATTTGGTTGATGTATATGTTGTGATATCCGTATACATTGATTGATGTCGATTAGACGAAAATACAAGGAGGCTGAAGTGAAACACGTTTATTTACTTAGGTGTACAAACCGGAACTGCTGACGGTGAGCCCGAAACCGGAAAAGGGGATATGGGAAGGGAGTGGGAGGAGGGCTAGCTAGATTTCTATTGCTGATACTACAACACCCCCTTCTGTATTAAAGGAGAAGTACGTTGGGCTGTGATGGGCTGGAGAGGTTGCGGGGTGGGGGAGATAGTTCATTTTGTTCTGTTACAGGTCGAGCCGCTGGGTGGGTTTGCTCGTCCTGTTCGACCTACGTAGTTTGTCAGGTGTTGATGGAACTGGTGGATGTGTGCTTGAGATGGTTGATGGTTGACCACTGGCTGGCCGTGGTCACTGTGCTGGGATAGTGCTGTGAGGGTAAGGGACTCGGTGTGTGCCACAACAAGTTTTCCGTTGGTGCTGGCATTTCGTGTTGTCCGCCTTTCCCTTTGTTGGCCTTAATAACTGCCGGTTTCTGCGATGGATTCCACCGTTGGCGAATTTTACTACATATGACCTTGGCTCTGCTGCGATCTGCACAATCTTTCCAGGTTCCCAGAGTCTGGTTCTTTTGTCCTGAACATGAACCTGTTGGCCGGTATGTAACTGTGTGTGTTGATGGCTATTCTTTCGGTCATACCACTTTTTTGTTTCTTCTTTGCTCTTCTCCAACTCTAGCTTTGTTTGTTCATCCCCTAGTTGTTGTTTCGACACTAGTGGGGTCTTCCATTCAGTAGTTCTGCTGGGGATTTGATTTGAGCTGATAGCGGTGTGGCCCTGTACGCCATCATTGCTAGGTGGGTGTCTGTGTTCGTTTCTCGTGCTTTCAACAACAACTTTTTACAGACGCTCACCATCCTTTCTGCGAACCCGTTTGACTGGGGGTGGAGTAATGACGAGGTAGTGTGCCTAAAGTTGTACGATTTGGCAAAATCTTCAAACTCTGCACTGGAATACTGGGGCCCATTGTCACTGAATACTGCCTCCGGGACACCTCGTTCTTCGAACAGGAGCTTCATTTGTCGGATTACTGCAGCTGATGTCGTCGAGTGGAGACGCCGTATGAAAGGGCTGCGGCTGTAATGGTCCCCCACCAGTAAAAATTCCTTATCTTCCATGGTAAAGATGTCGGTACTGACATACTGCCATGGGTAAGAAGGGGTCTCGTGCTGGAGTAATGTTTCTGATGGGAGACTGGGTTGGTACTTCTGACATGTGGAGCAGTCTCTAATTAGTTCCTCTATGTCTTTGTTGATACCGACCCAGAACACTGGTGTTCGGGCCAGTAAGCGGGTTTTCTCTATCCCTTGGTGGGATGAATGTAGTTGTTGTAGGATGTCTGGTTGAAGTGAGCGAGGTATGATGATTTTGTTGCCTTTAAGGAGTACTCCATCTTGGAGGCCAATTTCGTCCCTATAATTCTAAAAAGCTTGTACGTGAGAGTGGCAGCAGGATCGATTTTCTGGCCATCCAGACATAACTGTGCTGGTGAGCTGTTTTAATACTGGGTCTTTGGGTGTTTCTGCCTTGATATCTAGCAAGCGAGTTGGGGATGCGTTCAGGTGTGCGTTAAGTAGATGTATGTTGATGTCTACACCCCTGATTGGTTCCCCTGGGATTGGTGACACCCTGGACATGCAGTCGGCTATGGGAATGGATTTTCCTGGATTGTATTTAACTGTGAAATCATAGCCTTGGATTTTAAGTAACATTCTCGCTAACCTTAATGGTGCATTAGCAAGATTCTTTAGGGCTATTGATTCTAGCGGTTTGTGATCAGTTATTATTGTCACTGCTTGGCCCCATACATAGTGATGGAACTTTTCCAGCCCAAAAACCACTGCTAGCATTTCGCGTTCTATGTTCGAGTACCTTGTCTCAGGCCCCGACAGGGTTTTGCTTGCTAGAGCGACCGGCATTCCATTTTGGATGAGGGCTGCACCCAGTCCAGCTAATGATGCATCAACCTGTATATTTATTGGCGCTTTTGGATCAAAATATTTAAGCACAATTGCTTTCCCTACTTCGTCTTTTATGCTGTTAAAAGCCATTTGTTCCTGTTCAGTCCAGACGAATTGAGTTTTTGTTGACAGAAGATCTCGAAGTGGCTTGGTCAGCATTGCCAGTTGTGGCGAGAATTTGTTTAAATAATTTGCTAGCCCAAGAAAGCTTGCTAATTGTTTTTCGTCTTTTGGTGGTTTCATTTGGACGATCGCCTCTGTCTTCTTTGGGTCTGGTTTTATTCCATCCCTTGATATAATGTGGCCAAAAAAAGAGATTTCTTGCGTGCGGACCACTAATTTATCCGGGTTGAATTTGCAGTTCTTAGACCGAGCTCTTTCTAGGAGTTTGTTGAGTGCTATGTCATGATCGCGGCCATCCTCCTCAAATCCAACGATAACGGTGTCGTCCGATATTGAGAGGACATTTTTAATGTCCCCAAAGGTCTCAAACATGGCTCGCTGAAATTCGTCTTGCGCACTCTTGACCCCCATTGGGAAGCGCTTAAACATATAGCGTCCCTCAGGAGTGATGAATGTTGTAAGTTCTCTTGATTTTTTGTCCAGCTTCATGTTCCAGTAGCCTGATTTCACATCCACTATTGAGAACCATTTTGCTCCATGAAGTCTGGAGATGATTTCCTCAAATGTTGGTGTAACAAAGTGTGGCCGCAACACTGCCCTGTTTAAGTCCTTAGGGTCCAGGCATAGTCTGACAGATCCATTGGCTTTTGTGACGCATACAAAAGAGTTGACCCAGGCTGTCGGTTTTGTTACAGGGGTTATTATATCTTGAGTTACAAGGGAGCCTAACTCTGCTTTGAATTTCTCTTTCAAGGCTATTGGTACCCGACGGGGTGGGTGTATTACTGGGGGTACTGACGGGTCAATCTTGATGCTGTACTCCCCTGGCAAACAGCCAATGCCTTCGAATATGTCAGCAAATTCCTTGAGTATCCGTTCTCTTTCTTTCGTATCTCCTTCTGGTTTTGATTGTATTGCCGCGGGTAAAGTGGTGTGGTCTTGTTTTGGTATCTTGGTCCCTATTGTAAAATTGAGGGTCACTAGTCCTAGTTTCCTAGATGTCTGGAGGCCAAGTAGCGCGGGTCCATCACTTCTTACTACATGGAAGTTGGTACTTGTGAACTTGTCACCATATCTGACTCCTAGGTGACATACGCCCACTTGGTCGATTTGAACACCCCCAAAGGCTAATAGTCGGATATGAGTGTCTTGAAGGTGTACATGCTTGAGTTTTTTTAAGTATTCCCAAGGGATAAGGTTGCTCATAGCGCCTGTGTCCACCTTTGCATTTATTTTTATTTGGGATCTGTTGTTCCCTATTCTTAATTCCGCATATGCCTCTCTAGCATCTGTTGGAGTATGCGATTTTGCTGATATGGTATGGAAATATGCCTCTTTTGGCAAGTCGTCGTCTTCTTCGTCGCTGTGTGCTGTTATGTTGTGAGCGTTTCTATATCTTGGGGGTTTTGCCGATCTTGTTGTTGTGTAACTTGAGTTATTAGCGTACGGTATTTGTATATAAATTATTTTGTTGTTGTTGTTGTTGGTTTAGAAAAATAACAATAACAATATGGATATGAATAGCGAATCGCCTACCTTCACAGGGTCTTGTTCTGGCGTTTTTCGACAGCGTTTCTCTGTTTGCTTGTTTTTTTTTTGTTTTTTTTTTCTTTTGGTATTATGTCCGTGACTTTGTAGATTCACTTTACACCGTGACTTACTTGTTTTGAGTTCCTCTTTTACCGTCTCCACGTGTAGACTGCTGACCCGTTTCTTTTTTTTTTTTTGTTTATCTTCTCTATTTTTTTCCTCTGTTGTTGTTCGACTTTTCTACGATAACTGTAGATGTCTATAACTTATTTGCAACCACTTCTGACACCATGTTGTGATATCCGTATGCATTGATTGATGTCGATTAGACGAAGATACAAGGAGGCTGAAGTGAAACACGTTTATTTGCTTAGGTGTACAAACCGACACTGCTGACGGTGAGCCCGAAACCGGAAGAGGGGATATGGGAAGGGAGTGGGAGGAGGGCTAGCTAGATTTCTATTGCTGATACTACAACACTGTATGTAATTTGTATGCATGGATCTATGATGTTGAAACTCATTATAACACCCGTCACAAAAATGAAGCAGCACTAACTCCATATTCTAATGATATAGCGCACTTAATATAAAACAATGACCTTCGAATAGCAGTGATCATTATGACATTTCATCCCCAAGTGTATTTGTTATTGTTTTGTTAAGTAATATTACATTTTAAGCTAAGTTGGAATAGCAGCAATAGGTATATGTTATTTTGTGAAATGAACATTATTGAGGAAGTTATTGTTAGAATTTTATGTTTGTGCAACTTATGTGTATTTTCCAAATTACTTCAGAATTTTTCAAATTTGTGCATGAAAAAATCTAGATGTATGATATCATTAAGAAAAGTGGTGAAGCCTTTATCATTTTAAAAATTTCCACTTGGAAAAATTATTTCTGTGTCAGTATTCACGTGTCTGTTGATTAATAATTAAGAGTAATTAGCATAAAAGAGAATATTTCCACAGCAATAGTTCTAAACTTTTCCAAATTATTTTTGTTCTATAAATTTTGACGTATCAATGTATTCAGTTTATGGCAATAAATGTAATTGTACTTAGATTTTTTGGAAATTGTAATACACATTCATACTATGTTTTGTACGTATTTTGTGTAAATTTTTGAGTGAATGCGATGTTGGTTATGACTATCATTTTATTCAAAATCAGTTTATGTACAAATTCATGATATTTAAGCATTTCCCTATTTTGTGCATTTTAAACACTATACTCAATAAGCAGGACTTTTCGCGCTCCACTACTTTTGGAGCTGCTCTTTCTCCTGCTCCAACACCCTAAATTGGAGCTGACTCCTCTCACGCTCCTCATTATTAAAAAGGAGCCGCTCCAGCGCAACTCCTATAAAAAAGGATCAGCTCTTTTTCACCGCTCCATGATGAAACTGCACCTTCTTTTATAAAAGTTATATTCTGCCAATGAGTGCTCGAAGGATTGGAGTGGGCGTCAAAGGATGTCACTTCCAGTGTAAGACCGTAAGATAATATTTTACAAAATCTCGCTAATATTTTCAGGTGTGCTCACGGTTATAGGAGAACATGTCGGATGAAGCATAGGATATTACATAAATGTACGTTTCCTGAGGTATGAAATAGAAATAGAAAAATCCCTGAAGTATTTTTAAACAATTTTAATTTTCATTACATTAACAACCTATTTTTTCTACTTATTTTGGAAGGGAATTTAGATTTGTTTTAAGTAAATAAAGTTTTACTTTTACACATTATTAGTGATTGTTTTCTTTTTAAAGAAAACATTTCTCTGGGAGGCAGCCAGGACAACATTAATCGTCGCGTTGTTTAATATTTGTTTGTTTTCCGAACATAAGTATATTGTATAATGTATACTATTATTTGCTACAGAGAAACGTGTAAGTACTTTAAAACAAATAGATTTATCCATTTTGTTTTACAAAAGTATAATTTATGGCGAAACAAAACAATGAAGTTTTTTTTTTTAGAGATTGAATAAAAATATTTTTCATAAGCTGGCTAATAAATATCAATAAATGGTCAATAAACAATTCAAAGATCGATTTAATGTTTTAAAAATTCAATATAAAATATCTGGCCTTGACCTTGGGAGTAAAAAAAAATATCGGGTCAAATTTTCCTCCCACAAAAAATTTACTAGAGAATGTTTTCCTAAGTCGGGCAAAAACATTTCTTAAAATAAAAAATTCGAATAAAATATTTTAACAAAAATATTTTAAATCTTAACAAAAACAATAGTAATTTTCCCTGTGATAGGGGGAAAATAGTATTAAACTTGGATAGGGGAAATAGTATTAAACTAGGTAAACAGATTGTTGATAGCATTAGCAATTGTTTCCACTCTGTTTCCTTACGATTAGTTTATGCTACTAGACCTGGTTTTCATTCCTTTCGCAAGGATAGTGTGCCCTATACAGATTATAGTAATATTGTATACCAATTTAAATGCCAATGTGATGCTGGCTATATAGGGCGCACTTCCTTGCATTTGCAGACCCGCATAAACCAGCATGTTCCATCAAAAATACGTCAGGGAAGGGTAGGGTCCTTGTGTTACCCCTCCTCTAATTCTTTGGACTCTGCTATTAACAAGCATTTGGTTGAAACCCCTAGCTGTGCCAGTGACTATAAAATAGACCATTTTGAGGTCTTGCACAGAGCAGATTCCAAGAACCATTTGAAAATATTGGAATCTGTCTCTATCGCTATTCGAAAACGTTCCTTGTGCCGGCAGAAGGAATTTGTAAGATCGCTTAATCTCTTTGGGGAACTTTGAACTCCTTCCAAATTTTTATTTTTTATTTTTTTATCCCCTAACGTAGTGCCTTTTAATCGACTTTTAATCGAAATCATTAAATTGAATTTTAATCGCTTTAACGTTAATTTTGTCGTATATTAGGAATTTCAATTTGGAAATAACAGTGGATCTGTTTTTGTTTACATGAGGGCTGCTATTTCTGTATTCATATATAGAGTTCAGCCTCATTGAAAACCTTCTCCTTTATATTGCTCATTTGTGAGTTAAATCAATGATGAGAGCAGTCCTTTCAAGTTTTTACCATATAACAATATCTGATTTTGGTTGCCTTGATTTAGTGTATCTGTCCGCCTGTATGACTTTGACATAGAACACTGTCAGCTGTCAGTTAATGGCTTAACGTTCATGTTCCCACTTGTTCAGCGACCTTTCAAGTTGCATCTTCCATCAGAGCTTCCAGTGGAGTTTTTTGTTATAACGGGTTGTATAATGCTCATCTACCAAACTATTATTGCATCAAGATATCAAATCACTTGGACTTTCCACATCTGAATGACAGAACCTGCACTAGTCGTTTTTATTGTAGACCAGCGAGTTTCTTAAATCCAGTTGTGCATAGACACTAGACTTTTGGGGCTATAATTATCCATTCCTAATAAAATGGAACTTTCACACTCCTAAGCCATTGTAGTGAAGCTTATTTATGTAACTTTAAGTTGTTCCATAAACTTGTTCGTTTATGTTGTCGCCATCCTTCTTGTTTTCTTTTCAGCTCCCATTTTGTGTACTCCTGTATATTCTCCTGTCTGATCAGAGTTGATGGATGCTCAAATTTTTTCTCTAGTGTTTCCACTTAATATTTCGGCAAGCTTTCTGGAGGAACTCTGCTGAAGTAGGCATTTGGTGTGATGCTCCTTTACCATTCTCATTTTTTTTATATCAGAAGCTGTTGATATATTGACCCACGCTTACCATTGATGTGTGGTATGCATGGGTATTTTAGTAAAAAACAAACTATCTTCCTTTTCCGGTATATATAACATGTCCATAAATTGATGTCGGCAGATAGCCTAAAGTGGGGCCAGCTTTCCTGTTTTTTGTGTCAAGACTATTGATGTTTGGTGACCAGTCAATAATGCCAAATTGATAGGAAACAACAGGGATTTCCAGTTGGTTAAGTCCTGTTATTTTATTTTCCGATGAGTTTTGTATATCAGAAATACCCGTTGATTTTCAGATTCAACACAGATTTTGAAATCGTCCATGTGGAGTGGATGGTTCACCTTTTGTTTTCTTCCTGTGCATGCTAAGTTTGTATCCAGTATTGTATCGTGCTAGTAACTTACTCAATGGATGCACTGTGAGACCGAAAGGTAGGGGTGTTTGCCAGCTCTTTTTTCCAGTTCAATCAGATATTTGAAATAAAATTTTGAATGAATAAACATTAAAATTTTGCAAAAAATAAATTGATGAAAATTAAAATAATACTTATGTTGTACAAATACGTTGTTTTTATCACAATGAATATACTGAAACAGTGAGTACGAACATGTACTGAAAAGAGGTATTGTTTTTGAAAGGAAGTTATAATCACATATTTCATCCTATAATTTGAAAAATAGGAAGCAAAGACTTGTTGGCGCGTTTCCCGGATTAAAATAAAACCTTAAATTCTAACTTGCACAACAAAAGTGAGGATGGACAATTCGATCCAGGTAGTCGCGGAGGTCATATGAGGTGACTCAGGAAATAAATCTACTAATTTTTCACAACAGGGGTTTACAAACCAATTCAAATACTAGATCACTTTTACCTTACGAGGGAGTTTTCTCACATAATTGAAAAGTGAAATGGCACCAAAGTTGACAGTTCAGTTCACCAGCACATTCGAGCAGTACGACCCAGTCTACGGAAACTGGAGACAGCCGAGTGAGATAAAAGAACTTGAGTGACAATTCACCTTAAACAGATACAAATATGCCAATTATATATTTAAATAAACTAACCAATTCCAACACATTTCTCTTCCCTTTTAGCAAATAAAATAATCTCTCGTCCAACGGTCGGTGTAATTACTTTTTACATGAAACGATTTTACAGACTCATCTTGTTTGACATATTTCACAAAAATATGGAATCGACTTTTTTATGGAAAAGAAAAAATATTTTTAATTCTAATCTTTTACTACATAAAATGCAGATTTATTTTCTATATTTTACAAAACTGGATTAATACAAGAAGAACGTCAACAGCTAGAAATTATGTGCTTTTAAGATGAAAGTTAATTTCACAAAACATGTTATAATAGAAAAATGTTTCTGCCTGTCACTGATGTAATTTTTGTTAGAAAAAAATGAAAAGTCATATTTCATGAAGCAATTCGTGACCAGCTTTATTTTAAGTTACCAAATTGTACTTGACGGAACGGGTTTAACATGACACAGTCTCTTCACAGCAATTTCGTCTCAGAATACATTTTTTTTCAATTAAAAACAATTAAACAATTTATTTCTGATAAAAATTAAATAAAATGGAATAAGAATACCCGTTTTCCGTCCGATATCAATAATATGTACATTGGTTTACAAATGTTTATCTATATTTCGGAGTATATTGTACAAATTGTAAATGTTACCCTAAAATATCGAATTACATTTTGATAACAGTAGAAATGTATGAAAACAAATATTTTTGTGTAATATGACATTCATTTACAAATACAAAAACAGCACAATTTTTCTATGCAATTCGAGAAAGACTATTTTATTTTTGTGGAAAAACATACAAGTAAAATTTAGAGATATGATTTTAAAAGTCGTTTTCTTCTACTTAAATAAAAATTGATTTCTGACAGTATGTCCGAAAAGTCATACTTAAATTTTATAAAGCATTTCTCTACAATTTTATTTTATTCAAAAATATTTTTTCAGGTTAGCATCTAATTAATATTCTAAAATCTACAGTTGATCTTGCATGCCATCTCAGATCTTTAGGTATTTGAAACTAAGCCTCAACAAATTTTTATTTTTGTACAAAATCTTCAGTAGAATTTTAGGATTCAAATCGTTTTTTGAGTGCAATTTAAACCTCTTGTATTTGTTCACTAGGTATATTTGACAGGTAATTTCTTTTTCATGATCGAAGTTGCGCCTAGAACTGAAATTTATTTCCACTATGTGTTTGCATGTGTTGTAATCCACTTGACTTATGCGTTAGATATAAAGCAAATACCTGACAATAATATGGTGTTTTTCCAGTATAAGCTTTTATTGCAAAAGTGAAACATACTTCACAACACTTTGGTTTCTATCCAGTAAACTTTTGTATGTGCTACAACGTACTAGACCTCTGTGTAAATGAATAGCCAGATACTTGACTAAATCGTTTATCTAGTTTAAAATATATTCTCCTACATATTAGATTTCTTTGAAAAATCAGCCACATATTTCACAAAAATATGGATTTTTACATTTGTTTTCTTGAGATACATAGATGGTCGAATATTTCATAAAAATTTTCTTTTTCCTGTTAAACGTTGAGACAGTAAATAAATTATGAACCTTAATTTTCTCTCCCCAATTGACGTGTTCTACTATATTATAGTATATCTTTCTTGTGGTCTTTTGGTCTTACCTGATACCTTCATCGGAATCCATCTAGTCTAGTAAAATATTCAGCTAAGTGCTGTCACTTGTGATAACATAACTTGGAGAAGATTCACAATTCCTTGTATCAGTGAGTGTATAGCCGTGTGGATGTGATCGAATTTGGGCTTCAAATACTATGTTACTTTAAATATCTGGTCAGGGTTTACTTGTAGGGTTTACTTGTCATGTTGTCATTACGAACCCTTGTACAGAGAGACCGAGGAGACTCGAATATTGTGGCTAGTGGCTAATTAAAAATCTCTAAATGCAGTTCATGTGTTCATGTGTGCTTCCACATATCTGTGTAAAAACTAAGACAGATCTACTCAACAACAATATTGTTTTGTTTACAGTATGTGTTCGCATAGAACATGTTGGATATCGTTAAAAACGACACAAATACTAAAAATTAATGTGGTTATTCTCCAGTATACTTTCACATATGTTGTTTCTCTGTAAAAGAAGAGCCAAATACGTCACAAGAATATGGTTTATATTCAGTATGTGTTTGCATATGTCACAACATAAATCATGAATTTGTACAAAGAGAGGCACATACTTGACAAAAAAATATGTTTTTCTCCAGTATGCGGTCGCATATGAATGATCGCACGGTGTTTATTTGTAAAGAGCCACACACTTAACAATATGGTTTCTTGCTTTTTCAGACACTCCAGCCTAGAGACCTTTTTAAGATTCTAACAGTCCCTTGAAGTGCAGTTGTTTGTATTTCTCTTGCACTCGGTTCACCGGGTATACTCGCCAGATACCTCTTTAAATTCGTCTTCATTAGTCTTGTTGCTCCTATAATAACTGGTATGATTGAGATTTTCCTAAGATTTCAGTTTCTTTTCATGTCATACATAAGACCTAGGTGTTTTTTTATCTTTTCCATTTCCGCTCTGTTTAATCCTGCATCATTAGGGACACTGACTTTAGCTAGGGTGGTTACTTTCTCTCTTTTGTCCCATAATACGATGTCAGGTTTAAAAGCTCCGTTTTCTAGATATGTAGCTGTAGGGATTGCATAGTCATAGTGGATGGTGTAGAAATTGTTTTCAACTTTTCTTTCTGGTATATGCTCCCCGGACCTGCTGCTACACTGGATATTCAACTTTTTTACAAATAGTCTAGTGAAGATATTTACACACTCTGTTGTGTCATATTGTATAGTAGCCATCCCTCAGGAGAACCTTACAACTGGATTTCAGGTGGATCACATTCTCTACTTCTGTGTGGCAGAACCTGCACTTGTTATTGTTGCTGAGACCACTCTTTTTAAAGGCATTAGTGATCAAGCTTTTATCTTTAGCAGCCATTATCATTCTCTCGTGATCATAGTGTAGAGATCCTCTTTTCAGCCAGTCTATAGAGCCTTCCTTATCTATATATTCTTGAGATCATTCAGCTAGGATATACTTAGCACGTTGTTGGTGGGCCCATTCTTCCAGTTTTCTTGAATGGAAGGTGTTTGTGTATTTCTGACGGCTTTTGCGAGCTATTTCTGTGGCAGTATTGTTGTCTGTTTCTGCCTCATATGTAAGACAGTCCTGTCGAAAATGTTTGGCCAGTTTTGTGATAGAGGTTGTTCTGCTTGCTCTGGCTTTTTAATGTTGGCATACCATCATAAGGTTTGGGTTCTGGGAGCTCATCAGATATTGGTCGCTGCTCACAATAGTGGCTCCATGTTGATGGTCAATTTCTGAGAGACCCATACCCCCTGTTCCTCTTTGGAGATATAGCCTTGGTAGACACTGGTTTCTGTACATTACCCTGTACATTGTAAACATGTTTCTCGTTTTAGTGTCTAATCTATTATGTCCTTTGGTGGCCAATCAATAATTCCAAAGCTGTATGTTATCACTGGCATAGCTAATTAGATAATGGAAGTTACTTTGTTTTTGTTTGTTAGCTGTGTTTTGCAAATTTTTCTAACACGGCGTATATATTCTCTGACAATTTTTTCTCTCATCTTGGCATGTTGAATTGAATCGTTTTCTTCTATGCCAAGGTGTTTGTATTGTTCCTGTTCTTCAAGGTCTTTGATGTCAGTATCTTCATCAAGCTGTATGTTTTCTGTTTGGATCTTCTTCCCAGCTCTAAGTGAGCACTTGGCACATTTGTTCAGGCCGAACTTCATTCCAATATCTTTGGGAAGGTATGTACAACCTGTAAGAGTCGGCTTAAGTCAGCATCTGAACTAACATACAGCTTGAGGTCATCCATGAAGAGCAGGTGGTTGACTCTTTTGTTTCGATCTTGTTTGCGGCCCTGGTTCAGATTATAGGCACTTTGGCTTTTGTTTAGTAATTTGCTTAGTGGATCAATTGCCAGGCAAAAGAGTAGAGGAGATAAGCTATCTCCTTTGAAGACTCCTCTTTGAAGACTCCTCTTTGAATCTCGACACCAAGGATTGTTGTTGTTCCATTAGTGTGTCTTAATGCCAGTTTTTTTTCCACATATTAATTTGTACTGTCATGGTTTTCTTGATGACCGGATGGATATTATATAGATCACGGCAATGCAGGAGCCATGCATGGGGTACACTATCGTATGCCCTTTGGTAATCAATCCAAGCCATGCTTAGATTTCTCTGCCTCTTCCTACAGTCCTCAAGGATGGTCTCATTGCTGTTAGTTTTTTTCAGTCAGAAATTGGGTATATTGTCTATGCCAGGTTTTTCTTGTAATTCTAAAATTGATTCAACTTTCCTTTTATCATTCCAGACGGTATCTCTGGCTCTGGCACTTTTGGCTTGCTTTTATTACTTCTAGCTATATCTGAAATTTCACTTGGCCTCTTGGTTGCATGGTCCTTCATTGTCAAACAAAGGCCTCCAGTAGTTTTCTAGCTCCTTCTAATCTGGTGGCTTTTCCACCGTTATATTCTCTCCAACCCAATTTCTGTAGAATAGTCGTGTATTTTTTTTTAACTGTCTGTTCTCAACTTTCGCCCTGTGCTTGTAATCCTTTTTTTGAATTCTTTTGGAAAGTGCTGGGATTTTGCCTTCAAGTTCCCTGGCAAAGTTTTCTATTTCTTCTACATTTTTTGTAATTAAAACTGAGTCTGCAGATGGTGTTTCTCAGCCGTCCCCGCACTGTAGAAGCAAGAAAGAATTGTTTAATTTGAGACACTTGATTTCTGCAAAGGTTGTTTCTGGAGCTTCAGTTTCCACGGTGGTGTTGTGACTCGTGCTTTGGACTCCCATTGCTTTTTGAATTGAAGGAGTATTTTCCTAACGATGTAAAGTCCTGCAGCATGTTATTTAATTTAGCTCCGTGAGGGATATGTTGGATGGAACAAGTCTTTGGAGAGCGATGTTTATGTTTTGTATTACTGCCTTGGTAGCTCTTGAGGCTTGGATTTTGGGCAGTCGAGGTCTTTCCTCCAGCTTCATCAGCTAGACTTCTTCAATTGTATTCCCAAGCTCTTCTGCCAAGGCCAATTGCTCATCATCTGGTTCGAGTACTTTCTGGTGTAATGATGGGTATTCAGGTGTTACCAGTGGCCTCGGTGATAGTGGTGAAGAACTTAGGTTCAATGAGGGGCTATCTTCTGATTCTAAATAGACATCTGATGGTGGTGGTATACTTGCCGGGGAGCTCCTTGCTAAACGATATTCTAGTGTTGATGTGACTTTATGGTGGGTTGTCATGGACACAGAGTATGACAGCTTCATTCATGGGTGAATGGTGTTTAAACATATTTTACATGTAAAAAGAGAGCAACATACTTAAAAGAATATGGGTTTTCTCTAGTCTGTGTTTGCATGTGTTCAAATACATCGTGTTTCAGTGTAAAAGACGAGCCATATGCTTAAAAAGAATATGGTTTTCCTCCTTTCTTTTAATTTTCTTTCATTAGCTGGGGACGGGGCAATCTTCCAAATGCCATACGATCACGCGCTATTTACAGACTCAAACCGAGAGCTCTTTTCAAGATTCTGGCTATTCCCTTAAGTGCAGTTGTTTAATTTATTTTGCACTTGGTTCGCATATGTCACATAATATATCGTTTTATTGTAAAAGAGCCACAAAGTTTAAGAAGATATGGTTTCTCTCCAGTATGTGTTCGCCTATGATAAGCCATTCTTTCATTGTAAAAGAGCCACATACCTCACAAGAATATGGTTTCTCTCTAGTATGCGTTCGAAAATGTTGCAACATATGTTCTTCCTTTGCAAAAGAAGAGCCACATACATCACAAGTATATAATTTCTCTTTGTTGTTTCATTTTACTTCAGTCGAAGTTCTCAGAAATTAAGGGCCTCTTTCCTGGAACTTGCACTTTATTTCTAGATTGTATAGATAAATATTCGAATATTATATTAATGTTCTCCTTTACCTGTTAAACCTTCAGTTAGTTAAGAAACTATGAATTTTTTTCTCCTCAATTGACCAGTTAACTATGTGATAGTTTATCTGTCCTCTGGTCTCTTGGTCTTACCGGATTCCAGACACAATAATTCATCTAGGTTGGTAAATAATTCAGCATTGGTCTGTAACTTGAGATTAAGTTATTGGAGAAGGTGCACCATTCCTCGTATTAGCCAGTGCATAGCCGTTTCAAGGGATCTTATTTAGATATTTAGGTGAATTATCCTCATGCCAGGTTGACCTGACAAACCTTTGTACAGTGAGACCGAAGACACTCAAGGATTATGTCTAGTAGGTAATTTGCATATAGTAAGGCATGTTCTTTTTACATTTTAACAGAAGTGCCACATAATTGACAAAATTGTGGTTTTTCTCCATCCTGTGTTGGAATATAGTTTGTGTTATCGTCAGTGCCAAACACTTAACAAGACTATAGGTTCTTCTTAGTATGCCTTCTGTATATGTCGCAACATATTAAATTTCTGTGGAAAAGAAAATCCACATACTTCACAAGAATATAGTTTCTCTCTAGTATGCGTTTGCACACGTACTAACAAATATTGTTTAGCTGAAAAAGAAGAGCCACATACTTCACAAGAGTATTGTTTCTCTCCAGTATGCATTGACATATGTCGGTTCATGCTTTTTTTTACTAGTAAAGGTAGATTTACCTACTTCACAAAATGTGGTTTCTCTCCAGTATGCGTTTGCATATGTCGCGACATATTTTGTTTCCATGTAAAAGAAGAGCCACATACTTCACAAGTATATAGTTTCTGTCCAGTATGCGTTTGCATATGCTGAACCATAGTTTGTTTCCGTGCAAAAGAAGAGTCACATACTTCACACGAATATGGTTTCTCTCCAGTATGTGTACGCTTATGTTGTAACATATTTTGTTTTGTAGTAAATGAAGATCCACATACTTCACAAGTATATGGCTTCTCTCCAGTATGTGTTCGCATATGTTGCAACATAGATGGTTTCTGTGTAAACGAAGAGCAACATACTTCACAAGAATATGGTTTCTCTCCCGTATGTGTTCGCACATGTAGCAACATACTTTGTTTTGTAGTAAATGAAGAGCCACATACTTCACAAGTGTATGGCTTCTCTCCAGTATGTGTTAGCATATGTTGCAACATATGTTTTTTCTGAGTAAAAGTATATCCACATAATTTACAAGAATATGGCTTATATCCCGTATGTGTTCGCCCATGTAGCAACACACTTTGTTTTGATGTAAAAGAAGAGCCACATACTTCACAAGTATATGGCTTCTCTCCAGTATGTGTTCGCATATGTTGCCACATATGTTTTTTCTGTATAAAAGAAGAGCCACATACTTCACACGAATATGGTTTCTCACCAGTATGTGTTCGCATATGTTGTAACATATTTTGTTTTCTAGTAAATGAAGATCCACATACTTCACAAGTATATGGCTTCTCTCCAGTATGTGTTCGCATATGTTGCAACATAGATGGTTTCTGTGTAAACGAAGAGCAACATACTTCACAAGAATATGGTTTCTCTCCCGTATGTGTTCGCATATGTCGCAACATACTATGTTTTGTAGTAAATGAAGAGCCACATACTTCACAAGTGTATGGCTTCTCTCCAGTATGTGTTGGCATATGTTGCAACATATGTTGTTTCTGTGTAAAAGTATATCCACATACTTTACAAGAATATGGCTTATATCCCGTATGTGTTCGCCCATGTAGCAACACACTTTGTTTTGATGTAAAAGAAGAGCCACATATTTCACAAGTATATGGCTTCTCTCCAGTATGTGTTCGCATATGTTGCCACATATGTTTTTTCTGTATAAAAGAAGAGCCACATACTTCACAAGTATATGGTTTCTCACCAGTATGTGTTCGCATATGTTGTAACATATTTTGTTTCTTTGTAAAAGAAGAGTCACATACTTCACAAGAATATGGCTTCTCACCAGTATGTGTTCGCATATGATGTAACATATTTTGTTTCTGTGTAAACAAAGAGCCACATACTTCACAAGAATATGGCTTCTCACCAGTATGTGTTCGCATATGATGTAACATACTTTGTTTCTGTGTAAACAAAGAGCCACATACTTCACAAGAATATGGCTTTTCTCCTGTATGTGTTTGCATATGTCGCAGCATATGCCATTTTTGTGTAAATGAAGAGCCACATATATCACACGTATATGGTTTCTCTCTTATATGTGTTCGCACATGTAGCAACATACTTTGTTTTGTTGTAAAAGAAGAGCCACATACTTCACAAGTATATGGCTTCTCTCCAGTGTGCGTTCGCATATGTTGCCACATATGTTGTTTCTGCATAAAAGAAGAGCCACATACTTCACAAGAATATGGTTTATCTCTCATACATGATCGCAATATTTTTGGTTTATTTGTAAAGGAAGAGGAACATACTTTACAAGAATATTTTTCTCACCATTATATGTTCACACATGACTCAACATTGTCGTTTTCTGTACAAAAGAAGAGTCATATATTTTACAAGAATATGGTTTCTCTCCAGTATCAGATTTATAGTTCAGTTTTGAAGTCAAAACATTTTTAAATACAAGTTATGTATTTTTATATTGTGCTCCTGTGATTGAATATTTCTAAAATAATTCCGATTCTGACTTTTTTAAACTTTTATGGATTTTAAATTTAGCAGATTGTTGATTGATATTTTTTCTCATGTTTCAGTGAAAATGTTAATTGTGTTTAACTGTAATTGATTATATATATTAATAGGAGAATCGTGTACTTCTCTGTGTAGCAGCTCACTATTAGATCTAATCATTTGAGCTTGAGTAAGACTTATCTTTTATGTATGCAAATTAGTAAAAACAGAACATAACTGATATATTCAGTGAGTTTTTATACATCTTATCTACATGATATTTTAAACCCTATGTAAATAACATAATGAATACAGATTCTTAGTATTAATAAAAATATAATTTTCAAAATATTTTAATAGATAATTCTACAAAACTAAATATTTTATCAACCCATAAGTTTGATATTATTTCAGTTTTCCCCATTAGCAGTATGTGTTTGTTTTCAAGTATTTTTATGCCTGAAATTCTACTTATATTAAAGGGGCCATGAGTGCATTAGTCAGTTACACACATAGGATACTACAAATGTGCACAAATGAGTGTATTAATCATATTCGTTTACAACCACTATTCCAGCAAGTTTTGTATTAATAAAAAGAAAACAAGAAATCCCTATTCAGTTGACAAGTGAATATTTTCCAATATATAATCATAAAATGCTATTGATGAAAGAAAACAATTCGTACAGTTCACAAGTGAATTATTTCTCTCATTTTAGGATATTAACTGTGGGCAATTTAAGTTTTTCTTTCTATTGATTGCTGGATATTCTGCAAAATGAAAAATAATTAAAAGATAAATTTCAAGAAAAAATAATAATTTTATACAAGTTTTTTGCAAACAAAATTATTTTAAGATGTTAAGCGGATATTTTTAAATGGATGAACTAGAATATGTTTCAGCATTTTAAGCTTAAAAGCAAAAGGTATTATGTACATTTTTATTAAAACGTTCACAAATTAATTATTGAATAAATTCAAAATATAATAAGGATATGTGTTGCAATACTGATCCATTAATGAAATAAATTAATTTCTTTTTTTTACACATTGGATTAAATTTCTACAAAACCTTCATTAATGAGATCCGAAATGTAATATTTTTTAATTTGCACAATTTAATAGCTTACAAAATAAATACTTTCGAATGATATTTGAGAAGAACCAACACTTTATTCAAAATACTGTTATGATAATCTTATTTTATTTGCAATTTTTTTCTATTGCTTTTGTGTCAACAAATTAATCAATAAATATTTGAAGATACTAAGAAACTGGAGAATATATTAAAATCACCAAAAATTACACATAAAGTGTTCATGTGTCATTAAATATAACCAAAGAAAATCACTCATCTGTTTAACATATGTAATTATATATTACATATATATATATATATATATATATATATATATATATATATATATATATATATATATGTGCGTAATTGTACCGAATAAAGTTGTATCGTTCAATATGATTTTGCATAAACCAAAAAAGAATAAAACATAATTTGAAGAAACAATTAAACATTCCAAATTTAACAGTCAAATAATGACACAGTCATAACTTTCTTCCCCAAACAACATTCAGTGGAAGGTTTAATAACGTAAGTATAATTAAATATTATCAGAAGAAAATGGAAATATCTAAGTAATTAAAACGATTTTTCTATATCTGCAAGCTAAAAAACAACATTTAAATAAAATTTCATAAAATGTTTAAAATGACGCGTCATATTTGATAAATAATATATTTTTTTGAGTAGTGTTTTTAATGTATTACAAAAAAAACATAAAACATATTTTTCATTTAATTACTTATTTTTTATAAAAATGACTTTTAGTGTGAAAAAATATCTTCATTTCCAATAATATTATATATCACGTGTGTAAATGCTTTGACATTTTATGATCGAATGGATATTTAATGAAAGTTTGAGAATTTTTTTATATATTTTTTTTGACAATATTTTCGAAGGTAAAAGGGTTGATGTGAAACCGGACCCTGGTTTTTCCTAAGGAGCCTTTCATCTTATTTTGCAGTAGAGAAAAACGAATTTGATAAAAGAAAGAAAGAGTTGTTTTCTTTTCTCGATATTTTGGGAGATAGGAAATTCCCAAATAAAGCGATGACATTTGTCGGCAGCTATGTAGCTTTAGTATGCTGCAAGAAAATATTTTTTTTGTCGATAACGACAATTTGCAAGAGTATTGTCGCATCGATAAAAGATTAAAACGAGAATGGTTATGTTTCTCAGGTTGGCAAAATAAAGGCGAGTTTTGAAATGTTTTTGCATGAAAAGAAAAAAAGAAACATACATTTATAAAAAAGAAAGATTTGTTTTTCTATTTTCACTGTTTTGGGGAAATGTTAATTCCTAATGCCAAAAATGAGAGCGTATACATTTGTCAACGTCAGTTGTGGGGTCAACAGACCAATCTGATGAAGATCATCAATGAGATCCGCGTCATGTGGCTTTTGTATGTTGCAAAAATAAGGACTATTTTCTGATAGCAATGATATCTGAGTGTTATTGTCGGATCGAAAAAGATAAACACAAAAATGATCATGTTTTATTAGGTTGGGAAAACAAAGAATAGTTTTAAAATGGGTTTGTAAAACCAGAGGCCATGTGGATTGGTGGAGTATCCGCTGAAGGATATTCCATGAAAGATATTGAAAGAACAACGTAATCGTTAAAATAAATAGTGAAAATTCATTTTTTACTACTATAATAAGTTTCGAGAGTGAATTCCCCCGCCACAGAGGTAACAGTAGGAGATAGAAACAGATGAAGAAGACAGAAAAGAGGGGCGGAATAAAAATGCAATTAACAATTCCAGAATTAGAATGGTGGATTGAAAATACCAAATATTGTAAGAAACAAAATGGGAATACATTTTTTTATTACTGGATTTATTCTATTGAAACAGATACGGGGTCGTGCCTGTCTAATTCTCAATATAAGGCAAAGCCTTACAAATTTTGGTGACTCCATTTTGTCATCACCAGAATCCACGCCGTTAAGACATGAACCCCAAGATTTAGGGTTGATACGGTCAAATCAAGATCGCCCAGAACGTGTTAATATTTTTCTGTCCAAAACATAGAGTGTGAGTTTGGAAGTGTAAAATTACCCAGCCTTGTAATGAAAGAAGCTTTTTTCATTCCCAAAACATTATTCTCCTGAAGTAAAATCCAACACACACAGTTGTTGAATTATGTTTTTCATTGTTCTGCTTGAAATGACACTTCACTTCACAGTAGTACCAAGTTGCTGATCAGCACCAGACAATTACCCTCTGATTTTTTAATCACAACATGGGAGAATGATGATTGTCGGACAGTTCAACAGCTTCTCTCGAGCAATGCAAGGTTACAAACCGAATTCAAGAACGTACAAATTGGTGACGTCACTGGTTGAGTAGTGGGGGGAGTGAATCTTAGGATATATTTTTGTGATACAGTTCGAGCGGAATGTAAAAGACAATGTCTTTCTCAACAAAAACTTTCTTTTTTGCGTTTTTTGTATTGGGTGTGGAAAGAAAGTATAGACTAACAGTTATTTCAAACACGTTTTGAAAAAAAGAAAGAAAGAGATAAACAAAGAACTTTGAGAGCATAACCAGACTACAGACTTTAGTAAATCAACTATAAAGTCTAGGCAAGCTCGTTACAATGACGAAAACGACAGAAAGACTGGATCACAGAAGAAGAGGTAAGTCATTTTTTGTTCCCTTGCCATTTTGTTTTGCTTAGCTAATACTTTGTCAGTAGATAGGTTGGGATTTTTTGTCTAGTTTCAAATTTACATGAAGTTGACGATTGGTTCTGTCAAATGGGTGGTAGATAGAAAATTAAAAAGAATATGATCTGAGGAAGATATTGTTGCCAGTTTAGTCGAGGAGGGGGGGGCAGAAAAAAGTCCCTTTGAGATATCAAAGAAAATAGAAAGGACCATAGAGAGGGGTTCACACACCTCTGTATAAGCGAATAATCTGCCAGACTAAAAGATTGTAAAGGTGGTAATCCAAAAGAAGAGGGTGGTGTATGGTTTGGCGAATTATAAGATGGTACTGTTTGCCTTTGATAGAGCAGAAGGTCCAGTTTTAAAGTTTATTGGGAGAATTTATGGGGAGAACCTGGATACAGCTTTGACGTAGCTCTGCAAGTGGCTGCTGAAGCAATACGCCAGTGAGCAAACAGTTATTGAGGCCATATGTAAGCTCACCTGGTTTAAGGAGAGGGCGTCAACGAACTAGTCAAGCAAATCAAGGGTCTAGCTGTCCTTGCGTCTTTGGATGGGTCCATCCAGAATACAGGTCCGCTACAGGCGATCCTGGTGGATGCCCTCATAGACAGGTGGAGCGATAAAGAGACCCAGAGAAAAGTTCTGTGGGGTCGTCCACTTATATTGCTGGGGGCTTGCGACATAGCAAAAGACAGCATATGGCTGGTTGAACATGTGGAGAGGGGCGAAAATGAAATGATGGCCCAAATTAAAGAGAAGCAGAAGGATTCCGAGGGCTCAACCTCAGTATAGGGGAAGTAGAAGATTGTGAGGCAGAGGCCGATCCCAGTAGAGATGCATGTTATGTCCAGGATGAATTATACACGCCCATTCCGGCCCGGTACGGGTTCATTTGCTAGACTTGAAAGTATTAGCAACATGGATCAAAAGATTGTCGTAGGAACTATGAAGCCTCGTCACACTTGTTGGAGTCAAATTGCACGAAATGTAATCAGTTCGGACATGAGAAGCAGTGGTGCAGAGCAGCAGGAGACCGGAGGGTGGGAATTTAAATGCCAAACGGTAATAGTAAGAAGGAATGCATGTTGGGCGTGTGGAGAGAGGTCATTTTTCTGTCAATTTCCGGTTAGAAAGAGAGTGAGAAAGAAATAAAAACTGAGGAAGAGAAGGAAAAAGAGAGAAAGAAAGAAAAAGAAGAGAGAGAAGCGATGTTAACAGCCGTGTTGTGATGCTATTAATACTACTGCTACGTCAACAACGTTAAAATTAATTCTCTCTCTTTAAATAAGTCGTAAATAGAGAGAAGGGTTCTTTACTTTCATGCAGTGCAGTGATGTGATGTATTAGCATAGTAATAGAACACTAACAGATTATTAAAGATGGTTATTTTTCTATAGACGGGGGCAATTTTCGGAATGTTTTAATTTAATTTGATTTAAATTTTCAACTTGAATGTTCTTTGGGGAAAACAACTTAAAACAATTTAAGTACATCATATTGACGAGTGACCATTATTCTGTAAGATAGAACTCTTTTTATATGTATAGATACGTGAAACGTATTCCACAACTAATATGAATAACATTTTCTTTGCATAAAATAAATCGCTTGTCACGGAAAATAGTGACCTTATTTGAAATCTCTTTTAAAAAAACTTTTAATGGTGCCAGAAAAATAGTTACACATTTAAAAAGAGAAAATTTAAAATGTTCTTTACATTCAAGCTTTATCAAAAACTTCAAAAAAATAAATGAGATATCACAAGTTGAAATTGAGGCTAATTTCATTATATTTGCTTTTTTTCGCACACAAAACTAGCATGGTGTGTGATACCTATTACTATTATATACAAATTTAATTTTGGGGTTTATCATGTTTTGCCTTTTGCTCTATCATTTTTGATCTTAAAAGTTTTAGAAAAACTTTAATTTTACAAGACATTTACATGTCATTATAGATTTTCATGAATTTTGATTTATAATCTTGGAAGTGCTTCATAATTAGTAAAAAAAAAAAGATGTCGAAAAGAAAATATCAAAATGTCGATATTTGATGCAACAGTGAATACATTGGTAAAATGAAATTCGTCCTCCAAAATAACAATGTACAGAATACTCAAAGTCATGTAAATAAAAACAGCACATTTAGTGACAGCCTTAATGTTAAACTAAATTAGGATTACATCACGGTTCTGTACTGAGTTCATTGCTTTTCATTTGTGTCTTAGAAACGTCATTCACAGAGTATAAGACAATGCTGTATGCTAATGATTTATTGCTCGCTTGTCAAACAATGGAAGGTCAATTTACTGAGTTAAATACTTGGAGAAATGCTACAGAAATTAATGTTTTTAGAGTGAATGTTACTAGGATCAAAGTGATGGTTAGTGTTTGTAGTGTTAGAGAGCCCCCAGAAAGATTAATGTTCCCTGCTCGATTTGTGGAAAAGAGGTTTAAGTACATGTAAGCATTGGGTAAGCTAAAAGTTTACTAAAGTGACAGGTACTTAAGGATATCATAAGCAGTTTGTCTGCAAGAAGTTGAAAACAATAGAGACGAATGAGAAGTCAGATATAGATAAAACTAAAAAAACTCATAAAGAACCGAGATGCCAGCAAGCCAATAATGCTTAAAAAGCTGAAACCATAACTAGTTCCTATTCTAGTTTTTCATTTGTGTCTTAAAAGAAAAATGCTTCCCATCACCTTGGAAGACTTTGTCAGTCTGCCCAGTATTCAGAAATACTAGAGATCGGTTTTCTGCATCTCAGTACAGACCAATCAGTAACCTGTGCATCCTGAGTACGTTGTTTTAATGTAATAAATCAAGAAGTTTTCACTTAACACAGAAAAAAGAATCTACTGACAAGAAATATGGATTTTGTCCTGCAAGTTCTACTGTTGATGTGCTGACTGTAATATCACACAGCATCAGTGAATATTTGATGAAGTCTTTATGTCTAAAACAATAGCTCTTGAAATATCAGAGGCCTTTAATAGTGTTTGGAAGAAAAATTTGCTTCACAAGTTCACTAGCTATGGAATATATGAAAATGTGTTTTCAACCATAAAATCCTTTCTCTTTGATAGGTTTATAGTAGTTGTTGATGAGCAGAAGTCTGATACACATTGTACCAATGCTGGTCTACCCCTAGCATCTATTATGGGTCAAACTCTCTTCCTTATATTATCAATGATCTCCCAAATCACATTTTAAGTTCATTTTTTGACATTTATGCAGATGACACAACCATCTATGGCAACACTTTGAAGAGTATTAATCATTAATATATCTCTGTTTTTTTCTTGCTACCTAAAGCACACAGTGCAATAGAGAACATATGGTTGGTTACTTTCAATACATCTAAAAGATAGCTTTTCTCCTTTCACTCAAATTGTAATGAATGGGTCTCTCCTTGAAGAAGCCCCCTGCTTTGATAAGCTTTTAGGATTGACCTTCACTAAATACATCAAATGGTAGACATGCATCAAATCTGTTGCGAAAGTCGCTGGAAAAATTGTTTGGTCATTCTCCTACTCCAGAAGGTAGGACTCTTCACAGATGAGAGATTGCTAGTCTTTATCTACTCTATTGTTATTTTAATGGTATATTCTCGACTGATCTCTAATCTTCGGTTTCCCCTGTAAACATTTACAACAAAAACTCGTCTAGCTACAATGACTGGAAATTATTTTCCTTTTTTCCTCTTGGATGGCAAAGCTATTAGAGTTGTTCAGAAGTTTTGTTATGTTGGTGATACATTTAGAGCACATGAAAGGGCTGGTGCTAGGGTGATTGCAAGAGTCGGGGTTGGAAGCTAAAGTTCAGGGAACTACTATCAGCAGAGTGTTTCTACTGTAGCCCAAAGGAAAAGATTATCAAGCATATGTACACAGTTACTGGCATATGGAAGTGAAAGTTGGGCAGTGGGGATTGGAAACATGTGTTATATTGAGCGAATTTATATTAGAATGATACAATGGATGTGTAACGTGAGTTTTATAGACAAGCTTAAATCTGATGACTCTAGAAGAAGATTAAATATGGACGAGTCACGGCTTATCAAGGCTCAAATGCCATTCAAGGATGAGGGTTAATGAGATACTCAGTTGGCAATGAACTACACCTGGAAATGATTGGAAACAATTGTTGTAATGGTAAAAATTAGATAAAGAAAAAGGCAAGTGTGTGCTAGTCAATGTATGCAAAACAGGATACTTTGTTGATATGATAGCATTGAAAATAGTGAGAAAATAAAGATTGACAACCTTTTAGAAATATCTTTTAGAACTAATGATTAGAGAGATGAGTTAAAACTTGATTGGAGAGATGATTTAAAACTTGATTGGAGAGATGTCTTTAAAACTTGATTGGAGAGATGTCTTTAAACTAATAATTAGAACGAAAATTCCAAATTTAAAATAGGTTTTGCCAGAAAATTGATAAGACATCTTATGAAATGTTGACATTTAAATCAAAAATAATTTCGAGTTTATAAAGTAAAGATCAAAAACAAAGATAAATAAAAAGGCAAGTATATGCTGGTCAATGTGTGCAAAACAGGATACTTTGTTGATATGATCATATTGAAAGAATTAATGGAAGTTCTTGGCTAAGTAGATGGAGAACAGAACCGGTTGTATAATGACCTGATTGGACTTTACGGAAATTAATGTACTTGTATGTATTTGGGGAGAGGCGACGAGAAAAACAATCAGATACTTTTTAACACCAAATTATTTTGTATTTCTAAGTTTCACACCAAATTATTTTGTATTTCTAAGACTATTGAAAATATTGTTTTGAGAGGAGGTAGTCTAAATTTAATTTTAAGATAAGGTTGTTGAATTTCACAGCTGTGATGGGTGAATGTAAGCTCAAAGGTTAACCCAGCTAGCAAGCTTTTATAATTTGAAAGATTTCTAACCAGGGTGTATTCATACAAATCTCATCTGGGTCAAAGCAATGGTGATGACATGGGAAGATATGCTGCTGACAAAGCATTGCCTGAGTTGAAGCCTACACATTGAGAGAAATAGGCAAATAAGTGACAGAGAAAATCATGAAATGTATTGTAGAGTTCTTTGAATAAGCAGCCAATGAAATTGCTTACTAGATTAGGTAAGTAGAATTTGGTCAGACAACGACAAGTTGCCTAGATATATATGGTTGCGACAATCGCAAATTTGTCAAGTTGGAGTTTACAGTGGAGTTGGAGCTGAAAAGAGTTGAAATGAAGATTGGTAAAACTGCCGATGTAAAAATGCAGTAGGCTTCATTACCTTTAGTGATGTATATGAATGGCAAACGTTGCAAGTATAAGATGCTGGACCAGAGGAAGGAGGAGACACAAAATGAAAATATATTAGGGGGGAGGAGGGGGCACCCCATAAGTTTGTTTCCCTTTTATGTGAATTAAGTATCTCATAAAAACAGACAATGATGTTGAAACACAAAAGTGATGTCTGGATCATCTCCATGGTAAAGCTGCCCTGGGTAGACTGACATGTTAACTCACAGTTTAATCTTAAGTGGCTAAGTCTTGGTTGACCCACCGATGACCACTGAAAAGACCCAGTCAACATGAAGGGGATGGGGGGTGAGAGCTGGCCCACTGGGCATCATGTAGAGTTTTAGGTTTGATGGGATTGCTGGCAAGGAGTTTAAACTGAGTGCCTTTCAAGGCAGGATGGCCTATCTGGGTCTCTTAGCCAAAAGAGTGTGGAGGACTTGTTTACATTTTGCTGGGATATAGAGATCTCATTTGCAACTCTGCCCTTCAACTTGGAAACATGAGTATCTTTTATAAGATTCAGCAAATAAATGCATTACTTGTTTATAAATTGGACTCATGTTTTTACTTGACATAAGAGTCTTTGTAACAGCACTGAACGAGATCAAACATTTTTAGACTGACACGTGTAGAACGATTATGGCCAGTGCAGTGAACGCATGAGCAAACACGCATACTTATATGTTCACACCGCTTGCCTCTTTCAAGAAGAAACACCTTTCATACTGATAATCTAGTAACTTAGTGAGTAAAAGTTGGAACCCTAAAAAACATCATGAAGCAAATGTATAATCACCCTTACAAGCATAATACTTTTTGTTACTGTGATTGCAAGTTTCACAGAAATATTTTTATATTTATTTTAAATTAAGAATATTTGTTGAGTGGGACGATTATGGCAGTGAACACATGAGCAAACACACATGCTTATATGTTCACACCGCTTGCCTCTTTTAAGAAGAAACACCTTCTATACTGATTGTCTAGTAACTTACTGAATGAAAATTGGAACCCTAAACTACATCAAGAAGCATATATATACACACAGAACATTTGTTGAGTTGTATATACCTTGACTGGTTGTTCTTTTTAATGTAGTTCTCATTCCTCAGTTAATGATGCATTCCCAGAGTGACTCTAGAGAGTATCACTTGATTAATCACTCAACATAGGAGATGTACGGCCCAGTCACTGTAGATGTTTTGACCACATCGGTCTCAAGGAATATAAAATTTTGTCAGCACTGGCATCTTGTGAAGACAGTCAATAGTTGGTGAGACAAAATTAACCAAAGCTGAAGGTATTTGCCTGTGACATGTATGGAAATGAGGGCTACATTATTTGGTTGCTGCTATGGAGTTAGCCAGTAAAGTAGCAGGGGCAGGTAATGGAAAACATGAGACGGGGTGAATAGTATTGATTTCAGAGAAAAAGAGATAAATAAATGCCTTGTTAAGGATAGGTAGTTCGGACGTAACATTTTGAAAGCTGTCATGCAGACATGTGAAACAGACGTTTAATTGAATATGATGATGATAATGAGTTTGTGAATCCACATCGAATTAAGGAACCCACACATAAACTAGCGACACAAGTCTGTGAACAGCCACAAGAAACTTTATTGAAACAAACCTCAAAACAAAAATATTATTTAATTTGGATCATTTGGATTTATTGATACATACTACAGTTGACAGAGGTGTAAAAAGATGATTGAATGATTACTATGCAATTATGTGTCAGAAAATGTTACAATATTTACCTTCAACTGATTATGCTTTAGGGAGACAGATGTCAAAGTATCTTCTTCCCATGTGATTGTGTTCATGCTTATATGGGGTAATCATGTGACCCTAGTGGAATCACATGTCATTGATTGTATTATTAAGGCGGCTTGTTTTGGCGAGTCTTTTCTTTCTACTCTGTTACACTTGATTCTTATTGTCACGCTAGTTTCAGAATCTTTACAAAAAATTAATTTGCCATCAGTGCAGGGAACTCCTAGTCTTAGTCGCCACGAAATGGCAATCTGTTGCAATAGAGATTACAGTCCAAAAAAAATTAAAGTAGTTTCCTCTTTCTCTCTCTGTCAGTTGCCATTGTTAGTTCAGGAGTAATTTCAAAGTGATCCTTCTCTGAGGATATCTTACTTTCATTACATAACTAGGTCCCTTCCTTCTACCCTTTTGTAGCATTTGCTATCAAGAATACACTACAGGAGTTGGCCAATTGTGATTAGATGAGGCTACATTAGAAAAGCTATGAAAAGCGAATAAATTGCATGCCTCCCGCTTAAGAGTTGAGTGAGCAAAGTCAGTTCACATTGGATTTACATTTTTCATGTCACCAGTTATTGTGATTTATTGACAACTACCACCTTTTTTTACTATTAAATACGTGTAGCCAATTATTGTCTATGACAAAAAGTGGGGACTGTATAAACGCTAAAATAAACTACGAGCTCGATTGTAATAAAATCTTCTGTATATGAAGTAATGAAAGGTGCATTTTTTTATTTAAATAAATGTTTACTGCAAATCTAAAAGGCAAACTGAGTTTTTTTATAAAGGTTTGTTTCATGCATAGACTACCACTGTCCTCCCAATGCTTGAAAAGACGTTTTCTTTTAATTGAATAGATATACTAAAATACATTTTATATCACTAGAAAGAAAAATTAAAAAAGGGATATATAAAAAAATAAATAATTGCTTAAATAAAATCGATCAGATTTCTTAACTTACGTCCCCCATTGGATACCAAATATTTTCTGTTCATGGCTTTTGTTTTAATCATGAGCAAATTCTTTTAGGGGTCGGTTATATTTTAAAAAAATTAAGTTATTTATATTTCTTATTTCTGTTTTAGCGATGTTTTAAAATTAATAATAGTAAGTTAAATTTATAAATCAGTGTAACAGAAAATTATATTTGATTAAGGAAAATGTTATATTAAGAAAATTTAGCTAAAACATCGACATTGCCTTTGATAACTTCATATGAAAAAATAGTTTAAATAAATAAATTAATATAAGTCAGTCTAACAGAAAAGCATATTTCTCTTATTCATTTATTTGAAATTAAATAAAAAATGTGACGCTTGTTCGTAATATTCCACCACCAGTCTTTCTCAACTTTTTTACTGGCTAAATTATTTTTGTTCGGTGTACATTTACCTATCTGGTCGCTATTTTGTTATTTTGAAAAATCGCCGCAATTGTTAATACAGTAATAAAGTTATGCTATTATCTACCGAATATCTGCAAAAAGATTAAATTATTTTAATTAGTTTTAAGAAGTTTATGCTTATCGGTTCCCAATTATCAACCTTTTCCTTCGCAAAATTGGTTCCATCTCAATTCGCCGGTAAAATTTGATATCTTTGTAAAATTAGTGATTAAATTCATTTTTACTCAGTTTCAAAAGGTTTATGTTTACTAATCCCAATTACCGACATTTTCCCTCCAAAAATGTGTTCTATTTCGATTAGAGAATAACATGTCATTTCTTTGGAAAATTAATAACAACATATTTATAAAAAACGTAAACTAATTGCAATAACATCAGACTTACATTTATCCATTCTTCTTTCGTTTCGTTTGTTTTAAATACGAACACGGCTGAAGGATGGTGAATTTAGTGTTGTGATGAGTCGAACGTGTTCTGTACTTTCAAAATGGCGACGCGAAAAACAACTTCGCAGAAAATTAAAGAAGTAAAATAATAAAAGAAAACACCATCGAAAGAAAAGAAAACTTATTTTAATTTTATTGATTTTAATATTTTATTATTTTAATTGAGCGTTTGGGAAGAAATGGGAGTCATAAAATGTACTTCATTTATACAGTAAGTTCAGTTTACCAATCCCATTCAGGTCAAAATAAGATTGTTCAACTGATTTTGTGCGGAATTGTTTTGTTCATTCTTCTGCAGTTTAATATTTGTAATGTTTGTTCCTTTTTAAATAAATAAAAAGCTGATTTAGTAGATTGATATAATCAAATATTATTAGATTGAAAGAAAAAAAAGAAATGGAATACAAACTGAATAAAAGATAAGGATAATACATTAATAGATTTATTTGCTCCCATGAGGAAACAGATTAAAATCGGTAAAAGAGAAACCGTCTACTTGATGATGGCTTCCGGTTATGGAATCGGAAATTGACAATGGGTGTTTATCGAAAAAAATAGCCTCTCATCATTTTCCACCGCTAAGATTTTGGGTGGAATTTTTTTTATTTCACTCGATATAATCTATTTTAAAAATATTTTAAAACTAAAGAAAAAGAATTACATTCCAATTATAAAGAAAATAGTAAATAATCTTTTTAAAAATAGTTTTTAAAGAAACTATTTCAAAATGATATTTAACCCTTCAGAAACATTCCAATTATAAAAATAGTAAATAATCTATTTAAAAATATGTTTTAAAGAAACTATTTCAAAATAGTAAACCCTACAGAAACATTCCAATTATTAAAAACAGATTGATTTAATTATTTATACTAAAAATATAATTATGAAAAACAGTATTTCTAATGTGTTAATAATTAAAAAATAATTATAAAAAAATAGGGGCTGACTTACCCTCTATTTTAAAAAAGAGGTGAGAGAACGTACCCCCCCCCCCAAAAAAAAAAGACTTAGAACAGTCGATATTATGTACTTCAAAAGAGATTAAATCTTATTTTAAAATACTGATTTAAAAATGTTATAACGTGATTGTATGGCACCAAATTTTTAAACGTGTAAATTAGCCTCTTATGTTATTGTTGATTATTGCACTCTCGTCATAAATTAAAATAAGGGAACTGGAGTTCGTTTTTTTATCCGTTCGGTGTCGCTCGGCCCTGACTTGAAGGAACTCTCCTCTCTCTCTCTCTCTCTCTCTCTCTCTCTCTCTCTCTCTCTCTTGCTTTCGTTTGAAGAAGTCAATAAAAAATCAGTCCCTGATTTTTAAGTGTAACCCTGTTTTATGACTTGTTCTTAAAAGAAAAGCTGCTTGCTTCAACACCACAAGGTAGGGTCGTTTTCAATTCCCTTTTATTATTGATGTCGTGTTTATTTCTGCAACAAAGGTTATGGGCCCAGAAAATTTTGAAAGGATTAAAAAAATAAAATACAAAAGGATACCCACGTGTGTTACGACGGCCATTTTTTCCCTCGGTTTTTGTTAATCGTGTTTTAAAACGAACTAAAAAAAAAAACAACTATGGAAACAAAATCGAATATTGTATCGCTGAAAGGAGCAAATTATGCTACCTGGAAAATACAATGCAAAATGGCACTAATTAGGGATAACTTGTGGAGATGTCGGAATTTTCGTGTCGTTAACGAAAAACCGCTCTAAACGATGGGCATGTTATCTAGGAAAATTATCATAAAAAACTTATAACAAGAGATAAGGAAAGGAGTAAATACAAGATGTTCGTAAAAGTTAAAATATAGTTTTATTTACAAAAAAAAAGATAGCCTGGACTGCTTTTTTTTCCAAAGCTGGAATAAATAAATTATTCCTGGGTAACATGCAAAAAAAATAAGAATCTAAAAAAATACAACATCAGTATCTCTGAACATTAAGGTAGATACAACAAAAATTGACACAATCAAAGTTAAGGAATAAATCCTTTTAAAACATGAACATACTATAAAGTCCGTATTCTCACAAATCAATCAAAAGTCTCTTTTTTTTCTTTACACCAAATTTACAATCAAAAGAAATAAAATTAACAAACCGTGTCGAAGTCCAACATAATTTCCACGATAAAAATGACTCTTTTTTTATTTTATCAACGTCTGTCAGAAAGTTCTTTTCTTCCTCTTTTTCTTCAATATTTTCTTTTAGCGAATTCGATGCAGAATGTATGGCACAAGAACAGTACACATTTCAAACAAACACAATACTCACTATTTTCCATCGTTCGTCTTGGATGGTGAACACGCGCGTATGTGACTGATTCAACAGGCACAGTTGAATATCATCTCAAATCGATCTGTGTGCAAAGACGATCAATCTCCATGATTCTTAATCTCTGATTAGAATCTTCTCGACAGCAAAGTATTTCACTTCTCGGGAGCTAAGCTCTTCAACATAGGCAATTTCGTTCCCGGGGCCATCTTGTTCAACATCTTCTCCTTATTTCAAGTCTCTGGCTTGAAACAACTCCCCGAGGATAATATTCCTGACCAAGGGGAAATATTACATACACAACATGTAATTCATCCAAGAGATATCATATCTCTTAACTTTCTTCACGTAGAATTCTTGCAAATGTAACGTCCCCTCGTGGACGGAGAAACAGTTTTAACATGTGTCCTCTTCAACGACACGCTCTGTTCTGATTAAATTTAACGTCCCCTCGTGGACGGAGAAACTGTTTTAGCACGTCTTGTCATTCCAGCGTGCGAGTCTGTTCTGATTAAATTTCGCGCCGATATATCCAGACACGACAAATTGCATCATTGCTAAAAATAGAAATCACGTGACACATGGCCTTCACAGCATAACACCTACGCAATATCCTTATGACCTTCGACCTGCACGTAAGCCCCCCCCCTACCCTTTCAACAAAGGGAAGTAACCGTTGACTTACTTAGAAAAACGTCTAGAAATTTCCACAGAAAATTGTAAACCAAACTGAGACAGCACCGGACTCTGTTACTGAAAACAATTCGTATCAGAAATATTCGTCACGGAGGGATCGTGCATTAGCTACGATAGTTTTGTCTATGGATCCGTCACTACTATATATGATTGGCGACCCCGTTGATCCGACTGTTGTATGGAAAAAGTTAGTGGACCAGTTTCAGAAGAAGACTTGGCTAATAAATTATCTTTAAGAACGAGACTTTTCTCTCTCAAATTGCGAGAAGGAAATCCGGTTCAAAATCATGTTAAGACTATGATGGAAATCTTCGAAGAGTTATGTGTAATTGGCGACTCTATCGAAGAGGAAGACCGGGTTATCTATCTTCTAGCTAGCCAACCGGAGTCTTACAACATTTTGGTGACGGCGTTGGAAGCAAATGCAGAAGTCCCAAGCTGGGATGTAGTAACAGAACGGCTGCTATACGAAGAAACAAAAAGTAAAAACAAGGATACGTATAGTGCTGAAACGAAGGCAATGGTGTCGACACATGTGAACCAAAGAGAGCCGCTGAAGTTTTATCAGTGTTGCAAATATGGACATTTTAAGCGTGACTGTCGCGTATTTCGTGGACCGGAGAAAACCAATAATACTTATTTCAAAGGAAGCCACACAAAAAGATACATGTGTAACATGACAAAAAATAATGCAGACTCCAGTAGCTCGGAAAATGACGGCGTTGATTTAATAGCGCTTAATGCTGTCTTCAATAGTCGTGAAGAAAATAAGTGGATTCGGGTGCAACGTGCCACATGTGCAACGATGCCAACAGATTTGTTGACTTGGAAATTTTTAAAGTCGCAAAAGAAATAATCCTTGGAGATGGATACTCAGTGGAAGCTTTGGGAAAGGGAACACTTGAAGTGTGGATGAATATATCTCACAAAAAATGGCAAAGATGCAATTTATATGAGACTCTGTATGTGCTTAAATATTTATTTAATTTGCTGAGTGTATCCAAAAGCACAAAATCTTGTAAAAAATTCGTTTTTTCGGAATCCGGTTGCAAACTTTTTGATGAAAAAGAAAAGATTATTGCTACAGCTACCAAATTCGGAAGTCTCTATTATTTGAACTGTGAGGAAAAACAAGAGTCTGTCCATGCAGCAGCAACATGTTCAAATAATGATACAAGAGAGGAGATTTGGCATAGAAGATATGGTCATCTCGGAGCAAAAAAATTGCAGAAATTAGGGAAGGAAAAAAATGTGCATAGATTTGATTTTGATGTGACAAAAAAATTAAATTTCTGCGAACCACGTGCAGATGGAAAACATCATCGTCAGTCATTTCCAAAAACTGCTGGAAGAAGAGCGAATGAATTGCTCGGACCCATACACAGTGATGTTGTAGTATCAGCAATAGAAATCTAGCTAGCCCTCCTCCCACTCTCTTCCCATATCCCCTCTTCCGGTTTCGGGCTCACCGTCAGCAGTTCCGGTTTGTACACCTAAGTAAATAAACGTGTTTCACTTCAGCCTCCTTGTATTTTCGTCTAATCGACATCAATCAATGTATACGGTTATCACAACATGGTGTCAGAAGTGGTTGCAAATAAGTTATAGACATCTACAGTTATCGTAGAAAAGTCGAACAACAACAGAGAAAAAAAATAGAGAAGATAAACAAAAACAAAAAAAAGAAACGGGTCAGCAGTCTACACGTGGAGACGGTAAAAGAGGAACTAAAAACAAGTAAGTCACGGTGTAAAGTGAATCTACAAAGTCACGGACATAATACCAAAAAAAAAAAACAAAAAAAAAACAAGCAAACAGAGAAATGCTGTCGAAAAACGCCAGAACAAGACCCTGTGAAGGTAGGCGATTCGCTATTCATATCCATATTGTTATTGTTATTTTTCTAAACCAACAACAACAACAACATCAAAATAATTTATATACAAATACCGTACGCTAATAACTCAAGTTACACAAAAAAAAATATTAAAAAATACAAAAAAAATAATAATACGTATTCTGTTTCATTTCTTCTACGTGTACTAATTCACTTTATCAACAATGGCCTGTCAATTACCTCCCCCGTCTATGGATTGGCAGAGTGCCAATTTACCAAAAGATTTCGACAGATTCGCTCGACAGGTTATGTTGCACTTTAACGGACCTCTCAAAGATGCAAGTGAAGACGTAAAAGTGAATTATCTGTTGCTATGGTCGGGAATAGAAGGCCAAGAGTTGAGTGACACATTTGAATTTGAGGCAGGTGAAGCGTGCAATGTAGAACACTACATCAAGAAATTTCGCGCATATATAGAGCCGAGGTCAAACTTCCGCGTCGCGAGATACCAGCTCCTACAGTGCCGGCAACAACCTGATGAAGCAGCCCACGGATTCTTGAAGAGACTAAGGCAAATAATAAAACAGTGCGAGTACGATCTCCCCGTCGAGAAAACCCTTCTGGTCGACCTTTTTATTTTTGGACTGAACATAAAGTCCACACAAAAGGCATTACTCAAAGAAGGAAAGAATCTCAGCATCGCAGAAGCGCTACATGCTGCAGAGACAGAAGAGGCAACACTGAAGCAGGTGGAGGCAATACAAAACACACATAGAGAACCAAAGATCCCCGAGGAAAGAACAGAAGATGCCCACGCAATAAAGACGGGGAAGGAGTACTATAATAAATGTTACTTCTGTGGAAAAGGCCATTACAGAGGTGAATGCCCAGCAAAAGGAAAAACCTGTGGGAAGTGCCGCAGGACAGGGCATTTTGCAGTTGTTTGCCGCACCAGAGACACAAAAGACTCCATTAATAAGCACGATAGACCTCCAAGATCGGCAAAACCCCCAAGATATAGAAACGCTCACAACATAACAGCACACAGCGACGAAGAAGACGACGACTTGCCAAAAGAGGCATATTTCCATACCATATCAGCAAAATCGCATACTCCAACAGATGCTAAAGAGGCATATGCGGAATTAAGAATAGGGAACAACAGATCCCAAATAAAAATAAATGCAAAGGTGGACACAGGCGCTATGAGCAACCTTATCCCTTGGGAATACTTAAAAAAACTCAAGCATGTACACCTTCAAGACACTCCTATCCGACTAATAGCCTTTGGAGGTGTTCAAATCGACCAAGTGGGCGTATGTCACATAGGAGTCAGATATGGTGACAAGTTCACAAGTACCAACTTCCATGTAGTAAGAAGTGATGGACCCGCGCTACTTGGCCTCCAGACATCTAGGAAACTAGGACTAGTGACCCTCAATTTTACAATAGGGACCAATATACCAAAACAAGACCACACCACTTTACCCGCGGCAGTACAATCAAAACCAGAAGGAGATACGAAAGAAAGAGAACGGATACTCAAGGAATTTGCTGACATATTCGAAGGCATTGGCTGCTTGCCAGGGGAGTACAGCATCAAGATTGACCCGTCAGTACCCCCAGTAATACACCCACCCCGGGTACCAATAGCCTTGAAAGAGATATTCAAAGCAGAGTTAGACTCCCTTGTAGCTCAAGATATTATAACCCCTGTAACAAAACCGACAGCCTGGGTCAACTCTTTTGTATGCGTCACAAAAGCCAATGGATCTGTCAGACTATGCCTGGACCCTAAGGACTTAAACAGGGCAGTGTTGCGGCCACACTTTGTTACACCAACATTTGAGGAAATCATCTCCAGACTTCATGGAGCAAAATGGTTCTCAATAGTGGATGTGAAATCAGGCTACTGGAACATGAAGCTGGACAAAAAATCAAGAGAACTTACAACATTCATCACTCCTGAGGGACGCTATATGTTTAAGCGCTTCCCAATGGGGGTCAAGAGTGCGCAAGACGAATTTCAGCGAGCCATGTTTGAGACCTTTGGGGACATTAAAAATGTCCTCTCAATATCGGACGACACCGTTATCGTTGGATTTGAGGAGGATGGCAGCGATCATGACATAGCACTCAACAAACTCCTAGAAAGAGCTCGGTCTAAGAACTGCAAATTGAACCCGGATAAATTAGTGGTCCGCACGCAAGAAATCTCTTTTTTGGGCCACATTATATCAAGGGATGGAATAAAACCAGACCCAAAGAAGACAGAGGCGATCGTCCAAATGAAACCACCAAAAGACGAAAAACAATTAGCAAGCTTTCTTGGGCTAGCAAATTATTTAAACAAATTCTCGCCACAACTGGCAATGCTGACCAAGCCACTCCGAGATCTTCTGTCAACAAAAACTCAATTCATCTGGACTGAACAGGAACAGATGGCTTTTAACAGCATAAAAGACGAAGTAGGGAAAGCAATTGTGCTTAAATATTTTGATCCAAAAGCGCCAATAAATATACAGGTTGATGCATCATCAGCTGGACTGGGTGCAGCCCTCATCCAAAATGGAATGCCGGTCGCTCTAGCAAGCAAAACCCTGTCGGGGCCTGAGACAAGGTACTCGAACATAGAACGCGAAATGCTAGCAGTGGTTTTTGGGCTGGAAAAGTTCCATCACTATGTATGGGACCAAGCAGTGACAATAATAACTGATCACAAACCGCTAGAATCAATAACCCTAAAGAATCTTGCTAATGCACCACCAAGGTTAGCGAGAATGTTACTTAAAATCCAAGGCTATGATTTCACAGTTAAATATAATCCAGGAAAATCCATTCCCATAGCCGACTGCATGTCCAGGGTGTCACCAATCCCAGGGGAACCAATCAGAGATGTAGACATCAACATACATCTACTTAACGCACACCTGAACGCATCCCCAACTCGCTTGCTAGATATCAAGGCAAAAACACCCAAAAACCCAGTATTAAAACAGCTCACCAGCACAGTTATGTCTGGAAGGCCAGAAAATCGATCCTGCTGCCACTCTCACGTACAAGCTTTTTGGAATTATAGTGACGAAATTGGCCTCCAAGATGGAGTACTCCTTAAAGGCAACAAAATCATCATACCTCGCTCACTTCAACCAGACATCCTACAACAACTACATTCATCCCACCAAGGGATAGAGAAAACCCGCTTACTGGCCCGAACAGCAGTGTTCTGGGTCGGTATTAACAAAGACATAGAGGAACTAATTAGAGACTGCTCCACATGTCAGAAGTACCAACCCAGTCTCCCATCAGAAACACTACTCCAGCACGAGACCCCTTCTTACCTACAGCAGTATGTCAGTACCGACATCTTTACCATGGAAGATAAGGAATTTTTACTGGTGGGGGACCATTACAGCCGCAGCCCTTTCATACGGCGTCTCCACTCGACGACATCAGCTGCAGTAATCCGACAAATGAAGCTCCTGTTCGAAGAACGAGGTGTCCCGGAGGCAGTATTCAGTGACAATGGGCCCCAGTATTCCAGTGCAGAGTTTGAAGATTTTGCCAAATCGTACAACTTTAGGCACACTACCTCGTCACCACTCCACCCCCCAGTCAAACGGGTTCGCAGAAAGGATGGTGGGCGTCTGTAAAAAGTTGTTGTTGAAAGCACGAGAAACGAACACAGACACCCACCTAGCAATGATGGCGTACAGGGCCACACCGCTATCAGCTCAAATCAAATCCCCAGCAGAACTACTGAATGGAAGACCCATGAGGACCCCACTAGTGTCGAAACAACCACTAGGGGATGAACAAACAAAGCTAGAGTTGGAGAAGAGCAAAGAAGAAACAAAAAAGTGGTATGACCGAAAGAATAGCCATCAACACACACAGTTACATACCGGCCAACAGGTTCATGTTCAGGACAAAAGAACCAGACTCTGGGAACCTGGAAAGATTGTGCAGATCGCAGCAGAGCCAAGGTCATATGTAGTAAAATTCGCCAACGGTGGAATCCATCGCAGAAACCGGCAGTTATTAAGGCCAACAAAGGGAAAGGCGGACAACACGAAATGCCAGCACCAACGGAAAACTTGTTGTGGCACACACCGAGTCCCTTACCCTCACAGCACTATCCCAGCACAGGGACCACGGCCAGCCAGTGGTCAACCATCAACCATCTCAAGCACACATCCACCAGTTCCATCAACACCTGCCAAACTACGTAGGTCGAACAGGACGAGCAAACCCACCCAGCGGCTCGACCTGTAACAGAACAAAATGAACTATCTCCCCCACCCCGCAACCTCTCCAGCCCATCACAGCCCAACGTACTTCTCCTTTAATACAGAAGGGGATGTTGTAGTATCAGCAATAGAAATCTAGCTAGCCCTCCTCCCACTCCCTTCCCATATCCCCTCTTCCGGTTTCGGGCTCACCGTCAGCAGTTCTGGTTTGTACACCTAAGTAAATAAACGTGTTTCACTTCAGCCTCCTTGTATTTTCGTCTAATCGACATCAATCAATGTATACGGTTATCACAACAAGTGATGTGTGTGGAAAAATAGAACAAAAATCGCTCAGTGGATGTGAGTACTTTGTCACATTTATTGATGATAAATCAAGATATGTTTGGATTTAGATGCTTAAACACAAAGGAGAGGTTTTTGGGAAATTTGTCGAATGGAGAACCATGATGGAGAAGTCGAGTGGGCACAAAGTCAAAGTGCTAAGAACTTACAATGGCGAGAATACACTTCCAGAGATATGGAATTCTACTTGAAGAAGGAAGGCATACGCCATGAATACACAGTTCCTAAGACACCTGAACAAAATGGAGTAGCTGAAAGGATGAATTGAACATTGGTAGAAACAGTTCGACAATGTTGTCTGATTCAAAGTTGCATAAAAGATTTTGGGCAGAAGCCTTATCAACAGCTACATATGTTCGAAATCGAAGCCCGACAAGTGCAGTGCACAGAATGACACCATATGAAGAATGGGCAGGTTATAAACCAAAAATGAAACATTTGTAAGTGTTCGGATGCAGTGCTTATGCTTATATACCAAAGGATGAAAGACATAAAATGGATCCTAAAGCTAAGAAAAGCATCTTTCTTGGATATGGCACTTGTGTTAAAGGATATAGACTGTACAACACCGACAATTCGAGAGTCTTTTTCAGTCGAGATGTAATCTTTGATGAATCAAAATCAAAAGATGAACGAAAGAATACTGAAGAGAAAGACGGAGACAAAAACATTCTGTCACTGAAATCGAATGTCAGATTATCAGTGAGAATGATGATGACGACTCACAAGAGCTTACAGTGCTACGAAGATCGAGTAGACTGCGGAAACCTCCCGATCTGTATGGTGAATGGGCCACCATCGTTCATGAATTAAATGACCCATTAACAGTGAGAGGAGCTCTTTCCAGTCCTGAGAAAGACAACTGGAAGTAAGCCATGGAAGTAGAAATTGAGTCACTTCGTACAAATGAATTATGGGATTTGGTTGAGCTGCCTAGTGGAAGAAAGGTTATCGGTTGTAAGAAAGTTTTCAAACGAAAATATGATGTTGATGGAAGTTTGGAGAGACAAAAAGCACGACTGGTTGCTCAAGGCTTTAATCAAAAATATGCAATTGACTATGACGAGACATTTTGCCCCGTTGTAAGATTTGAGTCCATAAGAACAGTTATTGCATTAGCAGGAAAACCTGGCCTGAAGCTACATCAGGCAGACATTACTACTGCATTCCTTAATGGGGAGCTTAAAGAAAACATCTACATGAAGCAACCCGAGGTGTTTGATATACAAGGAAAAGAGCACTTAGTCTGTAAACTAAGACGAAGTTTATATGGTCTGAAACAATCGCCAAGATGCTGGAATGATAAGCTTGATAGTCAACTGAAAAAGATGGGATTCCAGCAATTAAAAAATGATCCGTGCATCTATACTCTATCCTCAGAAGGAGAGATGTTTATAGTTTCTGTCTATGTTGATGACCGCATTGTGGTAAGCAAATCTCCAAACATATGTCACGGAATTTATGGAAAAATTATCAGTGAAATTCAACATCAAGGACATGAAAAAATTGTACTACTTTGTAGGTGTTAAAGTTGTTTATCCAAAACCCGGAAATATTTGGATTGGTCAACCAACATATGCAGCAGAAATACTGAAAACTTTTCAGATGGAGAACTCAAGACCTACAACAACTCCATGTGATACTGGAACGAAATTGACAGAAGCGGCTGATGACAGTGAACTGTTTAATAGAGAGGTTTACCAATCAGCAATTGGAAGCCTACTATATCTGTCAACAAGAACGAGACCATATATTGCTTATGCTGTTGGCATGGTGGCAAGATTTTGCTCCCAGCCTACAAAGAAACATTGGACTGCTGTGAAGCATATTATGCGATATTTGAATGGTACCCGAAAGTATGGGCTACTATGCAACAATGACGAAATGAGTAACATCACAGGATATTCAGATGCAGACTGAGCTGGTGATCTGAATGATCGCAAATCTACTTCCGGCTACTTGTTTTAACTGAGCGGAGCTGCCACACAACACAAGAAGCAGTCTGGTTGAAACGTCTTGCTAGTGATCTTAATGAAACCTTGGTTGATGCAATGGTCATCTATGAGGATAACCAATCAACAATTGGCATTGTTAAAAATCCACAGTACCATTGACGTGCTAAACATATTGATATTAATTTTCATTTTATAAGGGAATAAATGGAAATACGGACAATTTAACTGCAATACTGTGCAAGCAACGATATGATTGCAGACGAAAAGACTCACCGACGCAAAACAGTTTGAAAAATTCAGAGAACTTTTGGGTGTCAAACCACTAATTTAATTGTTTGACAGCGAGTGAGAAGGAGTGTTGATTATTTCACTCTCGTCATACATCGTAATTAAGGTGCTAGGGTTATCGTCCCTAATATTTTCTGTTTTATCCGTAAGGTGTCGCTCAGCCCTGACTTCAAAGGACTTTTTTTTCTCTCTCTCTATATTGCCTTCCTTTGACGAGGTTAATAAAAAATGAGTACTTGGTTTTTAAGTAAACACCTGAGTTATGACTTGTTCTGAAAAGAAAAGCTGCTTGCTTCAACACCACAAGATAGGATCGTTCCAATTCCCTTTTTATTATTGATGTCGTAATTATTTCTGCAACAATTTCGGTATCATCGAAACCTGATTGAATGGGGAAGAGGTGTAATGTGTTCTCTCATAGTAGCATCATTCAACATTTGTAGATCCACCATGCGCCTCGGACACCCGTTCTTTTTTCGATCTTTTAAAGAGCTGTAGCAGTGGTATGAGCGAACTATTTTGTATCGATGTACGTTAGATTTAACTGAAATGATGACTTGGCTGTGCGCATGCGTAATCATTCACTCTTTACTGCGTGGGCGTATAACACGGAAACGTGTGGCGAAATTCATACATGTCAACATATTTGGCGCTAAAGACAATATACGGCGTCAATGCAGTTCCCGGTAATACTCTTCTAAGTGATTCTGACTTTCTTCCTGGTTTAAACCGTCTTAATTCACGCCGTCTCTCATCCAGCTGAAACTGATACCCCAAACTGGTGACCTTTGAACGTGAAATAAACTGGTGACCTTTGAACGTGAAATAAACTGGTGACCTTTGAACGTGAAATAAACTGGTGACCTTTGAACGTGAAATAAACTGGTGACCTTTGAACGTGAAATAAACTGGTGACCTTTGAACGTGAAATAAACTGGTGACCTTTGAACGTGAAATAAACGCGCAACTTTCATAAAAAATAAAGATACATTTTTCTTGATCACTGAGCAACACAAATTCGTTGTTTTCATCCTATTAAACAGTTTAAAGACTCACAAACTACCATGAAAAACGTAACTTTCCATCGAATTCAGACAAATATCGTGGATTTACCAGTGCATCGATTCCTACGATTCATCAACCGTCAATATGTACACATTATCATGTTTTTTAAAATTTTTCTGACATGTTATATTTCATTGCTACCCGTTCAGATTTGTGTCATTCAGGTTTTTGTTAACTCTAAAGTATATCTTTTTAAATAATATTTGGTCGCGCTTAAGTCGTGATGATTTAGTAACAAACTACAATTTCCATTTCTATTAATTTAGGATTGAGTCAAGATTTATTGCGATTCTTGAAATTGTATTATTAACATATTTTTTTGCTTTCCACGCTCATTTCGAAATAGTCGCCACGTGTCACTCGGTTTGCTGCTCGTCGGTAATTCAAATGTGGCTGTAATTTCGACCTCACATCCAAGTACAACACCTTTAAATACATATATTTCTACTTCGTCCTTTATTGTGTAGACCTGTAGTTTAAGGATCATAAATGCGCAGTAACGTTTTTTTCTCATATGTTTCTAATATATATTGCGTCTTTAAATTTACTATGAAGACATAATAGGTTCTGATTTAAACTTTCCGCGTGATATTTTACGCGCGCCATTTTTTTTTTTCAATATTCTTAAATACTGCTTCAGTCCATTCCGTCATTTTCTTGTCTCGACACATGATGTTTGCCATTGACGTTAGTTTTGTCGCCAGTTTGAATTTAGGGCACTGTATTTCCATATATTTCCATATTTCTTTCCTTACATCATTCGCTCATAAAAAAGAATCTGTATTTTTAATATTAGTGTCTCTGATTTTATTTCAGTCTGGTGGCTAAACAACAATATTCCTCTTCGATTGGTCTTGTTTTATTTTTACGACTGCTCATTCGGGAATCACATTCCTTTCTTTTCTGTTTTACGATGACCATTAAATCAATCCCAGCCTATTCTTGCGATGGGTGTGTATGGTTTGGACAGATTTGGGCACATTTCACTGTCCACGGCATAGCGTCAGAATGGAAACAGCTAAACCTATCACTTAGTGCATTTCCCGCATCACTGACAGCTACAGTGAAGGATATAATTACATACTCTCAACCACGCCTGTCTTTCTTATGAGACAGTTAACCTGCTGGTACTTTGTCGTACTTCTCTTTCTAGAAGTGTTTTTTCCAAACACTTGTAAACGATGAATTTCTCGGAAATCATTTGCCTACTAAGTTACTTCGTCATATACGCGAATTGGTTGAACCAGCACCTGACCTGGCTTATACAGCCATGTAAAAGGCTATCGATTGTGGAGCTCTACTTCAACGCCTCCCATGGCAAAAAGTCATACATTTGATGTCAGAACTAGATATGTAAAAACCTGCATTGTCTTTGATGGGTATGAAAGTGGTCCATCCATTAAAGACGCGACTCACCGATGACGAGCAGGGGGATCTGTTGGTGTTAATGTATCACTGACTCCTTTAATGATTTTTAAATTGAAAAAGAATGTTTTCCTAGCTAATCAAGAAAACAAACAATTGTTCATCAACTTGCTGGGAAAGAGTTTATAGGAAGCAGAGTGTAAAGTAATCCATGCATCTGGAGACGCTGACGTATTGATTGTGAAGACTGCTCTAGAAGTGGCACAGACAGAAGAAACCATTTTGATAGCAGATGACAATGACCCATTGGTCTTTCTATGTTATAATGCCAATATAAAGTATGGTTGCAACATCTTTTTCACGCCACAACAAAAGGATAGTGCAAAAAGTGTGAAAGTCTGGAACATCAAAGAGATGAGGAAATCTTTGGGAGATGTAGTCTTTTCTAACATTCTTTTCATCTATTCACTACCGGGTTGTGATTCTACATCCAGTGTTTATGAAATTAGGAAGGCAGCATCCCTTGAAAGGTGATAAACAATAGAAACTTCCTCAAACTGGCAGGAGTGTCTGGCAAGGATAGCAGTGCAGAAGAGGTTATTGAAGCTTGGGAGAATACTTTAGTGTGCCTGTACAATGGTAATGATAGGAACAACATCAATCATCTCCGACTGAGGCGCTTTAAGGAAAAGGTTGCAAAAGCTAAAGTATGTTGAGGCCAAATCATTGCCACCAACAAGATCAGCTATTAAATTCCATAGCCTTCGAGTTTACTTCAGAATTCCGGAATTAAAATGTAGAACCAAGCTAAAACCTGACGAGTGAGGAAGGAAACATTCAGATGGTAAATTACAACCAATCAAGACTGACTTGCCAACTGGTCCTGTAAATTTCCTGGCTATAATTAGATATAACTGTACTTCAAGGTGTACTACAGCAAGAAAGATGGCATTGACTGTTTAAACTTGTGTAGTAATTGCAAAGGCTTCCACTACAGCAACTTACCACAGCCAGAAATGTATGATGATGACGTTATCTTTGACTAGTTCTTGACAAGAAATGTTCTTTGCTCCGTTCACGAACTTGTTATGTGGTGGTTATGCAAGTCCCTTGCCTCAGCATTCGACAAACTGACGATTCCTTTAGTGTAAATTGTACTTATTTTGTACATATTTTTTTATGAAATGTCAGGAATTAAGGCTACTTATTCTGTTTTTGTACCTTTTTATATTCATATTCGTATAAGAAATTTTGAAAAAACATGAAAACAAATGAAAAGGACTAGTCATTTTCTGGTGTTAGTTTATCATTAAGCATATAGATACCAATCATTACCATTCAAAACACCTAGAAAATGTCAAGTTGGCTTAGGGTTGGCTCTGTGTGGGTTTTCATGCAAAATTATTTTTTTCTGATTTAATAAAGTTTATTGTCAGCAAAAACGTTTATTTTTGTCAGTAATTGTCAGGAATAATGGACATACTGGTCAGGAATTTTATGTCTCGAAATTTTAATATTGTTAAGTTGGATTTTAAATATGGCGCCCGTTGACTCTTTTCCGCAAGGCTAATTTTGGTCAACGTTTCTTTTATCTGAAAGAGGTGATTCATGCCGAACATCAAAGTTAAAAACCTTTGTTATGAAAAACAATAGTCTGTCAATGCAGCAGCAACATGTTCCAATAATTATACAAGAGAGGAGAGTTGGCATAGAATATGTATTAATCTCAAAGCAAAGAATTTGCAGTACTTAGCGAAGGAAAACATTTTGGATGTATTTAATTTTGATGTGACAAAATAATTAAATTTCTGCGAACCATGTGCAGATAGAAAACAAACGGTTATTCATGCCCAGCATCAAAGTTAAAACCTTTGTTAGCAATTTGTTTGAGGTTCAGCCACATTTCGACTAGACTATATGTGCATTCAATTGTTTTAGGACTTGTAGTAAATGTTTATTTCTTCATTTTTGATCGTGCCAACGTTTGTCAAAACAAACGTTAAATAAACGCACATGAGTTTAACTCTTTTCCTTATTTGTCGACGCACACTGCGTTATTATGAATGTTTGCGTTTTCCCTGGTAACGCGTTTTACTGTAGACTCAGAATTCGAAACGTTCTGTCGAAAAATATATTGGAACTAAACTAAATCTAAATGTTTTACTGAATTTAATTGTATATCTACTTTGTGTGTCAGTCGTCTATTCAAGTAACATTTGTTTTGAGTAGGAAAGCGAGACTAGTTCCCGTTTTTTTCTCTCCATTTTTTGTAGTCGATAATGGAGATATAATTCACTGGAATTACTATTTGTTAAAACCTTGCTTGAAACGATAATGATTTTAATAGAAGTGTCTCTCATGTAGAGACCGACATTTTCATATTTGTTGTGTTAAAAATTGAGTTACTTTCGTTTGGTTAAAGTTATTCGTTGTAAATTCACTTAGTGGGATTAATCAGAGTTGTCTCAAATTAATTGTTGGAGGGGTCAGTTGAATGCGAGAGATAGAACCTTTTATAAAGGTGTCCTTCCTGCGTTACGAGGAGTATATCTTCACCATCTTTAGATAAGAAGTACGCTAAATACTTTCTTTTGAAGTAGGAATTCTAGGATCTATAAACTCCATAGTCCTGATAGATTTTTGGAGGTAACAGTTAAGATTTTACCGTATTTCAGGATAAAACATATTCATATCCAGCACGTGACTTGGGATCTCAAATCCACTGTCACCGGGGTTAGGGTTAGGGGTGTTTCGTCATTGCATGTTTTCGTACATTGCACAATATTGTTGATCCAAACACCAATTGAATGACCTTTTATCTGCTTCAAAGAGTTGGATAAAATAATAATAAGGGGACGCACTTTTAGGCACATAACATAAACAGCAGCGACTGTAATTCGCTTCGATCAATATGAAAGTTTGAGTAACTTTTTTGAGTAGTTATTGGTGTTTTCTGATGACATTTTTTTGGCAATCGACAGATAACCCTAAAAAATGTCTAAGCAGCTTCTAATAAAATGATTATGTGCACGCATTCTTACAAGGTACTAAATATTTGCTTCATCCCTTTGTTAATTTGATAGGTTTTTCGGATTCCATCTGGAGAAAGATGGTATTATTACGACGACGGGATAAATTAGACAGTGCAATACCTTCGATTACTAGGTAATTTATCCAGAGCTCATCGGTAAATCACCTTTTAGCCAAATAGTAATAATAGATGCTTATAAAATGTGTAAATATTAAGGCATTGCTACACCTATCTTTTTATGGATTATTTTTATGGATTCCTAAAGAAAATACAGCTGGTGAAATCTTCTGTAAGTTATGTGGGCGGTGTGCGCGCTATATTGTGATGTCCTTTGCATACCCCACACAGCTAATGTTCCCAAGTATCGGGTCACTTTGATAGCAGATGCATTTCACATGAAACATCTGGTTGGTGGGGGTGAGACATATGGAACGTATTTTGCGCTTGTTTACATAACTCACCATTATAAGTAAACACATCGAAGTGGTGGTTACTATGAGTATATATTCATTTATTTTAGCATTTGCAAATAATTTTGGAGTGAATTCGAATTTGTATTCCAACAATACTAAGACTTTTACCCTGGCGACAGAATTATTGGCTCTGAGAAATACAATATTATCTTTAATATTTTGAATATCTTACAATTGGTGTGTCTGCTGTTTGGTTTCGGGAAGCTTGACGGAAGTTGATTCACACTGTAAAATATTGCTTGTACAAGACGGTGGGTTGCTCTGAGATAAATTATTTCAAACTTCAACACATGTCTCAGATCTTAAGAAAATTATTAAAAATTGCCCGGTGACATATAACAGTTGTTCTGTGATTTCTTTCTTGCGGGAATTGAATAGATCATGCATTGTCACCCATATGGTCATTGCCGCTAGGACGTCCACGGCTTTGTAACCCATGCTGTATATGAAAGAATCTACTTGGACCCTTTCGGGGTTCTCTTCGAGGCCGGACACAGTTTTGTAGCGAGTAAATCTCCTTATTCACGTTGGCTGATCGAATGAGAACGGCTGTGTGGTCAAGACGTTGCTGTTAATTTTGTTTCCGGTTTCTGACTCGGATATTTTTGTTTGTCTCATGTACTCTTTACCTTATGCTACATCATTCTGATTTCGGTTTTATTTATACACAACTTCTGACACCATCAGTTTCTGTTATGCTATTGAATAAAGACCGAAGCAAAACACGTGTATTTCGTTTCACATCCAAGATGGCTGACTTCATTTATTCAACTCTCGTTCAGGTTACAAAGCAGAACGTTAATCTCGTGGTCAGGGGGATAACTCTGTTTGGTTAAAACATATTATAGGTGTTCTTCGCAAGAAAAACTTTTACAAAACAAATATAATTGCTCGATACTGTCATAATTATTATCCAATAACCAACATTAACTTTCTATCAATCTTTTACGCACATAGTAACCATTTCCCCGAATGTCAATTTTCTGTTATATTAAATTCTACTAAAATTGTATCGCTACTCTTCACATGAATGTAAGTTGGGAGAACATATATTTGATGGCTTTGTACGAAAATGAACTCAGTTTATTCGCTATTTTCAAAATGTTATACTCATTAGCATTAACCCAAAAAATCAATATAATCAGTCGGCAACCAATACAACAATAAATATATGTCTGTTGCACGGCTAGCTTCGAAAAAGCAGAATTAAATTTATGCATTGGCGATTGAGTAAAAAAAAATGTACTTAACGAAATTATATATTGTTATCTTTCCATTTTGTTTTAGCTTGCAGACTCAACCATTCTTAGTGTCAGAAGTAAAGACAACATTTTCCCTAAAGCTGCAGAAAAGTAATGCTAACAAAGAATTACTCTTCGTCTGAACTAGTTAGGTCAGTATCACAACAAAGCTATCGACAAGGAACTGGTCAGATCGAATGAAACTCTCGTATCTCCGTAGATGAAACATATTGCTATAAGACACAGCACGTGCCAAAATCTTGTCACAATCGGTTGTCGCTTATTATATTCTCTATTAACAAAAATCTAATAAATTAACAACATAAAAGATTTATAATATATCCGAAATAGAAATGTTGCTGTAGGCTAAATACAATCAATCTCAGAAAGGTTACCATTACAAATAATAATGAAAATAGACACGATTGATAAGCCTTACGCTTGTAAGGTGCCTAGCTCACAAAATTAAAAAGAACAAGAAAGCCAGAAAAACTTATCTTCATCAAGTGTTTGGCTCAGAATTTTCAGAGATTTTAATGTTAGTCAAAGAAAAATTGCCATTTAATTTCTGTGTAGTGCATGACCTCTTAACGTATAAACCAAGTTTGATTTCTCTGAAACAAAAAAAATCAAAATATGATTTTTATCCGGTATTTATTCACACGTGTTAACAGAGCGTATTTAAGTGGAAAAGTAGAGAAACATACTTCAAACATATTTCTTTTTTAAATGTATCTACTCTTTGTCTTTGCTGGGGATGGGGCATCCTACCAGATGCCAGACATTTACCTGCTATTCTAGAGATGCTGAGAGATCATTTTACGATTCAAACTGTCTTAGTGCAATGCTTTTGACATTTTTTTGTAATGTGTGCACCAGGTAAATTGCCGGGTAAGTACAAAATCATAAATGGTTCGGATGATTACTGAAATTTAGCAATAGTATGTGTACGTATGTGTTGCAACCAACTTGGTTTCTGTGAAAGAGATAAAGCACATATTTCACAATAAATTGGTTTCTTCAGTATAACGTTTTACTGAAAAAGAACAACATACTTCACAATTTTGGTTTCTATGAAATATGCTTTCGTATGAGCTAAAACATATTAGACCTTTGTGTTAATGAATAGTCATAAACTTCAGTGGAATATATTCTTCAGTGTTATTATATGCTGCAACTTAATGGATTCTTTTGAAAAAGACGAGTCACATATTTCACAAGAATGCGGTTTCTATCATTTATTTTCATGTGATGTAACGTATTCTTTTTCGGTGTAAAACAGCTACACACTCCACAAGAATCTAATTTCCTTCCAGTATGTGTTCGTATATGACGCACCACATGTGGGTCTCTTGTAAAAAACATACACGGCAAAATAAATATTTTTTCACTCATGTATGTTTTCGCCTGTGTCGTAACATATTTTGTTTCATTCTAAATGAACTAAATAGTTTTATAATATTGTTTCTCTTAAGCATTAACATATTGGATTTGTCTGAAAAAAGAGCAATATACGGCACAGTAATTTCGTTTCCATTTAGTATGTGTTCAGCTATGCTTCAACATAGTATATCTGTTTAAAAATTAAGTGCGATATATCAACAAGAATACTGTTTCTTTCTAAAAACTGTTCGCATGCAACATATTATAATTTATTTTAAAACGAGTACACAAATATTACGAACAATATGTTATCTCTTTAAAATAAATTATTTTCATTTTCTTTCATTTCTTGGGGACGAATTTTGAATTTTGGAAGAATGGCCCATTCTTCCAAATTTCATACGATCACCAACTATTTACAAAATCCAACCGAGAGCTCTTTTCATTATTCTGGCTGTTCTCTTAAGTGCAGTTGTCTGGATTCCTCTTGCGATTGGTTCACCAGGTATACCTGCCAAATACTTTATCAAGTTCTTCTACATAAGTACAGTGGCTCCTATGATAAGTAGAATGATGGAGATCTCTCTGAGATTCAAGTTTCTTTTCATATCATACATTAGACCGTGATATTTTGTTATCTTCTACCTTTCAGCTCTGTTTAGCCTCCCATCATTAGGAACACTTACCTCAACCAAAGTTATCTCCAGTATGCACACGTATATGTCGCAACATCATTTGTTTTGTTGTAAAAGAAAAGCCACACACTTCACAAGAATATAGTTTCTCTCTGGTATGCGTTCGCATGTGTTTCAACATATGTTGTTTTTGTGTAAAAGAAGAGCAACATACGTCACAAGAATATGGTTTCTCTTTAGTATGCGTTTGCATATGTCGTAACATAGTTTGTTTTATTGTAAAAGAAGAGCCACATACTTCACAAGAATATGGTTTCTCTCCAGTATGCGTTCGCATATGTTGACACATACTTTTTTTAGTTGTAAAAGAAGATCCACATACTTCACAAGAATATGGTTTCTCTCCAGTATGCGTTCGCATATGTTGCAACATACTTTGTTTAGTTGTAAAAGAAGATCCACATACTTCACAAGAATATGGTTTCTCTCCAGTATGCGTTCGCATGTGTTGCAACATATGTTGTTTTTGTGTAAAAGAAGAGCCACATACTTCACAAGAATATGGTTTCTCTCCAGTATGCGTTCGCATATGTTTCAACATATGTTGTTTAGTTATAAAGGAAGAGCCACATACTTCACAAGAATATGGTTTCTCTCCAGTATGCGTTCGCATATGTCGTAATATATGTTGTTTAGTTGTTAAAGAAGATCCACATACTTCACAAGAATATGATTTCTCTCCAGTATGCGTTCGCATATGTTGCAACATATGTTGTTTTTGTGTAAAAGAAGAGCCACATACGTCACAATAATATGGTTTCTCTCCAGTATGCGTTTGCATATGTTGCAACATACTTTGTTTAGTTGTAAAACAAGAGCCACATACTTCACAAGAATATGGTTTCTCTCCAGTATGCGTTCGCATATGTTGCAACATACTTTGTTTAGTTGTAAAAGAAGATCCACATACTTCACAAGAATATGGTTTCTCTCCAGTATGCGTTCGCATATGTCGCAACATATTTTGTTTGAATGTAAAAGAAGAGCTACATACTTCACAAGAATATGGTTTCTCTACAGTATGTGTTCGCATATGTTGCAACATACTTTGTTTAGTTGTAAAAGAAGAGATACATACTTCACAAGAATATGGTTTCTCGCCAGTATGCGTTCGCATATGTTTTAACATATGTTGTTTTTCTGTAAAAGAGCCACATATTTCACAAGAATATGGTTTCTCTCCAGTATGCGTTCGCATATGTTGCAACATACTTTGTTTAGTTGTAAAAAAAAACTAGTTCACAAATATATTGTTTCTCTCTTGTATGTGTTCGCATATGTTGCAATATATGTTGTTTTATTGTAAAAAAGGCCACATACTTTACAAGAATATGGTTTCTCTCATTTTTCGGTTCAGTCGAAGTTCTCAGAAATCAAGCGCCCTCTGGGACTAACACCTAATTTCTATATGATACATAGATATCCGTATATTCCATTAATGTTCTCCTTTACTTGTCAAACGTTGACTTAGATAAATAACATAGTGTATAGTGATTCTCCAGAATTTGGTGCAACATAAATCATTCTATAACTATTTTAATGGATTATTCAACAAAACTGACCAATTTGCTGATAATTTAACTATAATTAAGGTTTTTACCATTAGCAGTATCTGTTTCTTTTTCAGTATTTTGCTACCTTAAATTTGAGTTGCGACAAGTATTCAGTTATTTCATGAAACTAGAAAGATCAGAAATACATATACAGTTTACAAGAAAGTTTTTTTCCAATATGTTATCACAAAGTTCGATTTGATGAAAGAATCGAATCACATAGTTCATAAGGGTATGATTTCAGTCGTTTTCTGCTTTTAACTCTAGTTTGATTTTCATCAGGAAATCCAAAAATATATTTCCGTAAGACATTTCCATATTTCAAGTCACCAAGCCAATGAAGATAAATTCAAACTTTATAATACGTTTTTGTCTTATGAATGCTGGATATTCTGCAAATATGTAAAAAAATAAAAGATTATTTTAAATAAAAAATAAAAGAAACGTAAATACATGCAAATCTAATTAGACATTTTGCTCTTATTTGATTGTTGGAATTTCTACAATATAAAAATGTAAAAGACACATTTCAAGAAAAAATGTTAATCTTCATACATGTTCTGTGCAAACAAAATTATTTTTAAATGTTGACAAGATGATGTAACAGTTATTATTAAATGACAAAATTAGAGATGGACTAAAACGCAACGTTGAAGTATCCATCGAGTGTCTAGCATTGCTGATACATAGAGTGTAGTTTTTTTATATCAATGCATATAACAGGTTCTGTGCCAAGGGTCTGTCAGCAGTTAAGTAAGGAAAAGGGAGAATTTGCCTCTACAAAGGAATCTTAATTCACAACATTCTCCACAAAGCATTATCACCGGACAACCAAATCACGAATGACCATTTCGGCATATGTCGACAACATATATGAAAGTGTTGCATCTAAAACTTGCATTTCTGAAATCTTCTTGTACTTTTGATTAGTTGTTCGGATTGGATGGTTTTCTATTTTTGAAACGAGCTTCCAGACGTCCAAAACATTATTACAAGAAGGAAGGTTTTTTTTATCTGTAAGAACTCAGTGTACATCTTCCCACCTTCGAGTATCCATCGGCATACTAAGTGAAAGGCAATTGCATTGTCAAAAGGATACGATAACTGAATGGATAATTTTTCACTGATATATGCTAATGGAGACAATCAGTATGATAAAAGAAGCCGATCTATGCACATGATGTGGGAGGCAATTAGAAGGGGGCAGAGCCTGTGTTACAGAAAATGTCGCTGTCTGTGACACCATGAGCTAAGACAAATACAATGAATAAATTCGAACAGCTTCCACACTGAAATGAAATAGACAAGGAGCTTCAAGTAGATTGCCACTACTACCAGACAAAATGGCCTTTGAATCTGCAATTGCATTTTGTTGATCGTGTATGTCCCTTTATCCGAAGAGAGAAAATTAGAATACTCAAATTCATGGCAAATTTTGGTATTGGTGTTACCTCCTATCGGAGTGCTCACTACCTCACCTTCATCAATTGTGGGATCACAAGGTTTGAAGTCTGGTGACTCTTATAGCGAGATAATTCGGCTGCCTTAGTAAAGTGTCTCAATTCACTTTTATCAGAGAGTGATTTACTCAAAGAATCATGACTGATAACAGCACAAGCATGTAATAGCACCAGCTTGATAAACTTTACAATTGAGCTTAATTATATACATGAAATAAACTAAATGTAGATTTACTGATCTGATACCATGGAATAAACAATTGAGATTTCATGATTTCATGTCATGGAATAAACGCTGGAGATTTAATGATTTTATCTCATAGAATATATACTGAAAATTGAATAATTTAATGTCATGGGATAAACGCTGAACATTTAATGATTTTATCTCATGGAATAAACCGTGGAAATATAATGGTTTTATATCTCAGTGACAAAAGTAAAAATTGTCTATGTAATTATCTTTCAGCATTTTCAAAAGAATACAATATTCCATTTTTTTTTAATTAGAAAATTTTAAAAGAACGATGTTGGGTGAAAATGACAGAAAATTTGAGTTCGTTTCTTCCTGCAAAATTAAAAAAAAACTGGTTTTATAATGTTAAGTTGTAGATCAAGAATACTAACGTCATTATCATCTGTAGCTGGACCCTGTCCTCTCCAAACTCTACAATAAATAGCTTGCTGAATCGTGCGTCCATGATATATGAATAATTGCGTCTGTGTTTCCAGTGTATAAGAATTCTGGGGAAAGATCTGAACAGTATATTTATAGCCCCATAAGTCTCATTTCACTCTTTGCTAAAATATTTGAATCTTCAATCAATCTAGTGTTCGTTTACCACCTCGTTAATGGCAAACTTAATTATGATTTAAGCAAGTCTTTTCCACTAATCTTAATTGTCACCAAGATAAAGTTATTTTCCATTAAAAGTTATACGAAACCTTGTTCAACTAAAGATTGCCATGATGAAGAGAACCCTACCTCAGAGTTCATTATTGAAACTTATCGGTCTTACAGGTAACATAGATTTGAACAAATAGAAATTATTGCCAAAGCTTCTGCAAGAAAGGTGGTCACCCTCTAGCATGCTAGAAAACTTCTCACACCTGCTAGTGTCCAATATGTACAAAAAAATGTACAAAAGTAACAAAAAATCCATGCATTTTTTTCTAAATATAATATACTTATGTATATATATATATATATTTTCTAAAAATTACATTCTGAAAGACAAAATTTAGATTTAATTGAAAAAGACAATTCGAGTCACTGTCAGTTTTCAGCTTACTTGTCTCTGCACTGTAATGGGATTTTCTTTTTAGGTATTGGTACAGCTTTTGAATCTTACATAACCGACTTTTTAGTTGACCTCTTCCAGACGTTAATGTAAATATTTGAAAGATGTTGAAGCACTTTGCTAATTGGAAGGTGTGAGAAGCAGCTGAAAACTTTACCTGTAAATTGATTAAATGTAAAAAATTCCTTACAGGCAGGTGAAAATATAAGAAACATGATTAAACTGAACTGGTACAGCTTTTGAACTGTTCTGTTTACTTTTTTCAGATCCTAAAGCTGTACGAGTAAACCAAAAAAATACAATATATCTAAAATGTTTTTCCTTGATTATGTTAGGTACACTCTTTGGTTTATAAATTTAAAAAACATAACTTAACGAAAAATTTTTTTTAACTTTCCTAAAAAAAATAGTTCATTGATCTTATCAGTCAAAAAATAAATAAATTTCCATAAAGATAAACATACAGTGAGTGTTTTTCTTTCATTATTATTAATGTTAAAAAAACCCTCGTTTTGATTTTCTCCGTCGATTTATGTCTTTCTGCGTCGGTTAAAGTCGGTTTCATTTTGTTCAAAAGTAACTTCCCCGCTTACAAGTAATTGGCGACAACTTTGACGGCCAAATTAAATAACTAAAACAAGTTAGAAATAATAAATTATTAACTGTTTCTCCTGATTTTTGTTTTTTACGAAACGCAAATGAAAGAAAAAGTAAATTGCGTTATAGAATTACAAGTAACAAAAAATCCATGTTTACTAATGCATTCTTTATATATATATATATATATATATATATATATATATATATATATATATATATATATATATATATATTCTTCGATAAATACTGAAATCTACTTAAAATCGTGTAATATGTATATTTTTATTATTTTTTTAAATAGCAGGGGGTAATTCAACTTAATTTAGGTAAAAGTAGCACCGATAAAATGGCAAAAGGAAATGAATAGGTTAAAATGACACGAGGAAAAAATATAGATGAATATCTCACAATGAGTTTATTAAAATCTTGTTTATAATACATCAAGAGAATGCCTGAGAAGTTTGTCAGATTAAAAACAAATTCAGCTACCTCCCCAATAAGATGTTAGTTATTAGGACTTACGTCTGAACACACTGAAAAACTTGAAAACAATAATTATAGGTAAAAAAGAAACAATTCCCTTGATAACAGCTTCCGTCCTTTAAATCGGAAACCGACAAGTGTTTTTTATAAGCAAACTGTCCCTCGTCATGAAAATGTTTTTAGATTTTTTCTTTTAGTTTTATTAGGGAATTTTTTAGGCAGGCTCATAGAGGCTATACAATTATGGTGGGGTGCCAGTTTGTGTTTCATAGGCAAACAAGTGTGATCTGGGGTGTTGGGTATCTTTCCTGGCGGTTCTCAAAAGTAAGGCAGGGGCAGAGAATGTCCAGAGGATTAGGAGCAAAGGCATGGCCAGAACAAAAGCATTCAGAAAGAAGAAAAGTTTCCGATATATTTACAAGTAGTGTTTATCAGAAACAGTCCCTCGTCATTTTCGTCGGATTTAAGTGGGAGGATTTTTAATTACACTAGTTTTAAAACGTGGAAATCAGTCATGCAATCGAATAAAAAATAATTACTTGAGAATATTCTGTATTAGTTATATTATAACTATGATGTTTAATATATTTAAATTTTGTTAAATTTTGATTTATAAAAGAAAATATTCTGTATTAGATATGTTATTACTATGATGTTTAATATATTTAAATTTTGTTACATTTTTATCTATAAAAGAAAATATTAAACTATTTAAAAAATAAAGTATTTAAAAATGTTTTCAATACAAACTATTTAAAAAGGGTAATAAAGAATTAATTTAAAGTAAAACGTCTTCATTTTTCTTGTGTTTAAGTGTATTGTTAAATGTTGTTTTTTTTTCTGTTATTTGGATATAAAATGGAACGTTTTTTTCGAATGTATTTAATGCAAATCATTTTTTTTTCTTTGTACAGGAGAGAAAAATGTTTTTTCTTTAGCTTTTGTTAAGAAGTTTTGAGTGTTTTCTGTGAAAATGTTGTTTTTTTTCATTTTAGTTTAATGAAAAGATTTTTAGGCAAGGGAGGCTTGGCCTGTAGAGACTATACAATGAAGGTTGGAGTGTGCACCAGTTTCTGTTTCATGGACAAACGAGTGCGATCTGGGTTCGTTTGGGTATCTTTTCTGGTGGAGGCAGAGGCATTTTCAGAGGATGAGGAGCAAAGGTATTGTCACAACGTAACATGAGAACCCACTTTTGGGTCAGTTTGTGGCAAATGGAGGCATGTAACAAAATTTTGTTTTCAATATTTAAGAGGGAAATAAATATTTGTGGTGGATGGAAGGGAGTATGGGATAACTAACCTTATATTTGGGGAGTACAATAAAATAATGTGTGAAAAAATATTAATTTTTTTAGCGTAAAATAAAAAAATAGCGTAGAAAATATTAGGGGTTGAGACCTGTTCGAGAGAGGTAAAATGTTGGTTAAGTAAGTTTTTTAATGAGAAATCGTTGATTTAAAAATAAGGGGGTGCTTTTTGACAAGAATTTATTTAAAGAAAAATGTTGATTTTTTTTCTTGTGTTTAAGTGTATTGTCTTATGTTTCTATTTTGGTGGGTATTTGGATATAAAAAGGAAGTTTTTTTTTCAATTTAGTTAACACAACATATTTTTCATTGCATAGAAGAGGGACATGTCTTTTAATTTATACAATTAAGGTGGGTAGTGTGCCTGTTGCTGTTTCATGGGAAAACAAGTGCAATCTGGGTTTATTTGGGTATTTTTTCTGGCGGTGCTCGAAAGTTGAGCGGGGGGCTAAGGCATGCCCAGAGGATGAGGAGAAAAGGCATGGTCAGAACAAAGACATTCACAACAAAAAAGTTTCCTATTTTTTGTTGTTGTTGTTGGGGATTGGGATCCGTCCGTAGAAGGCCTTTACCATCCAGCAACCTTCGAAGGAAGATAAAATAATTGCATGTAAAACCGAACGTTTATCTTTAAATAGTAATGAAATATATTTTATAAGTTTTTATCAGACTCAGGAACCGTGGGAATTGCTTCGACTTTCTCTGTTTTGCTTACATCACGACTACCAATTAATGGATGCTTATTCGGAATTAGCACCAACAGTAAATATTGTTGCTACATGTTATTTTATTGTGGAAAAAACAATTCATCGCCAACACACACACATTGTTTCTGCCCCCCCCCCCCCCAAGAAAAATGTATGCTAAAACATTAAATATGTGTTCTGCACTATATGTAGAAAAAATGACCCCTTCCCACATTTTGGGGGCAGCGACTTCTCCGATCCAACCAAAAATAAACTTAGTTAACCCACACTTCCCTCCATCTCGCACAAATTCGAATTTCTCTCCAAAATATTGGAAAATATTTTATCACACAACTCTAGTTATACTTAAATGGGACTCATTTTTCGTAAAATTTTTATAGGAAAGTGATTCCCCACTATAAGATATTTTAAAAAAAAATCCATTCCTATTTTGCAGATATTTTTTCAGGCTGTTTATATGTAATCACAAAAAAAGTTGAATCTGATTTGTGAGTAGGAGATAAACTACGATGAGTGTTTAAAAAAATACCAAATTTTCTTTGATAATCTTGTAAATCAGTATTTCATTAGAAATAAAAATAACATTTTCTTTGATAATCTTGTAAATCAGTTTTTCATTAGAAATAAAAATAACATTTTCTTTGATAATCTTGTAAATCAGTATTTCATTAGAAATAAAAATAACATTTTCTTTGATAATCTTGTAAATCAGTATTTCATTAGAAATAAAAATAAAATTTTCCTTTGATAATCTTGTAAATCAGTTTTCATTAGAAATAAAAAATAAAATTTTATTTGATAATCTTGTAAATCAGTTTTTCATTAGAAATAAAAATAAAATTTTCTTTGATAATCTTGTAAATCAGTATTTCATTAGAAATAAAAATAAATTATTTTTGATAATCTTGTAAATCAATATTTCATTAGAAATAAACATAAAATTTTCTTTGATAATCTTGTAAATCAGTTTTTCATTAGAAATAAAAATAACATTTTCTTTGATAATCTTGTAAATCAGTATTTCATTAGAAATAAAAAAAAATTTTTTGATAATCTTGTAAATCAGTATTTCATTAGAAATAACAATAAAATTTTCTTTGATAATCTTGTAAATCAGTATTTCATTAGAAATAAAAATATATTTTGATAATCTTGTCAATCAGTATTTCATCAGAAATAAAAATAACATTTTCTTTGATAATCTTGTGAATCAGTATTTCATTAGAAATAAAAAAAAATTTTTTTTATAATCTTTTCAATCAGTATTTCATTAGAAATAAAAATATTTTTTGATAATCTTGTCAATCAGTTTTTCATTAGAAATAAAAATGAAATTTTCTTTGATAATCTTGTAAATCAGTTTTTCATTAGAAATAAAAATAAAATTTTATTTGATGATCTTGTAAATCAGTATTTCATTAGAAATAAAAATAAATTATTTTTGATAATCTTGTAAATCAATATTTCATTAGAAATAAAAATAAAATTTTCTTTGATAATCTTGTAAATCAGTTTTTCATTAGAAATAAAAATAAAATTTTATTTGAAAATCTTGTAAATCAGTATTTCATTAGAAATAAAAATAAAATTTTATTTGATAATCTTTTCAATCAGTATTTCATTAGAAATAAAAATCAAATTTTATTTGATAATCTTGTAAATCAGTATTTCATTAGAAATAAAAATAAAATTTTCTTTGATAATCTTGTAAATCAGTATTTCATCAGAAATAAAAAGAAGATTTTCTTTGATAATCTTGTAAATCAGTATTTCATTAGAAATAAAAATATTTTTTGATAATCTTGTCAATCAGTTTTTCATTAGTAATAAAAATATTTTTTGATAATCTTGTAAATCAGTTTTTCATTAGAAATAAAAATATTTTTTGATAATCTTGTAAATCAGTTTTTCATTAGAAATAAAAATATTTTTTAATAATCTTGTAAATGAGTTTTTCATTAGAAATAAAAATATTTTTTGATAATCTTGTCAATCAGTATTTTATTAGAAATAAAATATTTTTTGATAATCTTGTAAATCAGTATTTCATTAGAAATAAAAATAACATTTTCTTTGATAATCTTGTAAATCAGTTTTTCATTAGAAATAAAAATAAAATTATCTTTGATAATCTTGTAAATCAGTAGTTCATTAGAAATAAAAATAACATTTTCTTTGATAATCTTGTAAATCAGTATTTCATTAGAAATAATAATAACATTTTCTTTGATAATCTCTTAAATCAGTGTTCATTAGAAATAAAAATAAAATTTTGTTTGATAATCTTGTAAATAAGTTTTTCATTAGAAATAAAAATAAAATTTTCTTTGATAATCTTGTAAATCAGTATTTCATTAGAAATAAAAATAAAATTTTCCTTTGATAATCTTGTAAATCAGTATTTCATTAGAAATAAAAATAAAATTTTATTTGATAATCTTGTAAATCAGTTTTTCATTAGAAATAAAAATAAAATTTTCTTTGATAATCTTGTAAATCAGTTTTTCATGAGAAATAAAAAATAAAATTTTGTTTGATAATCTTGTGAATCAGTTTTTCATTAGAAATAAAAATCAAATTTTATTTGATAATCTTGTAAATCAGTTTTTCATGAGAAATAAAAATAAAATTTTATTTGATAATCTTGCAAATCAGTTTTTCATTAGAAATAAAAATAAAATTTTATTTGATAATCTTGTAAATCAGTTTTCATTAGAAATAAAAATAAAATTTTATTTGATAATCTTGTAAATCAGTTTTTCATTAGAAATAAAAATAAAAATTTATTTGATAATCTTGTAAATCAGTTTTTCATTAGAAATAAAAATAAAATTTTATTTGATAATCTTGTCAATCAGTATTTCATTAGAAATAAAAATAAAATTTTATTTGATAATCTTGTAAATCAGTTTTTCATTAGAAATAAAAATAAAATTTTCTTTGATAATCTTGTAAATCAGTTTTTCATTAGAAATAAAAATAAAATTTTCTTTGATAATCTTGTAAATCAGTTTTTCATTAGAAATAAAAATAAAAATTTATTTGATAATCTTGTAAATCAGTTTTTCATTAGAAATAAAAATAACATTTTCTTTGATAATCTTGTAAATCAGTATTTCATTAGAAATAAAAATAATTTTTTTTTGATAATCTTGTAAATCAGTATTTCATTAGAAATAAAAATAAAATTTTATTTGATAATCTTGTCAATCAGTATTTCATTAGAAATAAAAATATTTTTTGATAATCTTGTCAATCAGTTTTTCACTAGAAATAAAAATAGTTTTTGATAATCTTGTAAATCAGTTTTTCATTAGAAATAAAAAATATTTTTTAATAATCTTGTAAATCAGTTTTTCATTAGAAATAAAAATATTTTTTGATAATCTTGTCAATCAGTATTTTATTAGAAATAAAAATATTTTTTGATAATCTTGTCAATCAGTATTTCATTAGAAATAAAAATAAAATTTTCTTTGATAATCTTGTAAATCAGTATTTCATTAGAAATAATAATGACATTTTCTTTGATAATCTTGTAAATCAGTATTCATTAGAAATAAAAATAAAATTTTCTTTGATAATCTTGTAAATCAGTTTTTCATTAGAAATAAAAATAAAATTTTCTTTGATAATCTTGTAAATCAGTATTTCATTAGAAATAAAAATAAAATTTTCCTTTGATAATCTTGTGAATCAGTTTTCATTAGAAATAAAAATAAAATTTGATTTGATAATCTTGTAAATCAGTTTTTCATTAGAAATAAAAATAACATTTTCTTTGATAATCTTGTAAATCAGTTTTTCATTAGAAATAAAAATAAAATTTTATTTGATAATCTTGTAAATCAGTTTTTCATTAGAAATAAAAATAAAATTTTCTTTGATAATCTTGTAAATCAGTTTTTCATTAGAAATAAAAATATTTTTTAATAATCTTGTCAATCAGTTTTTAATTAGAAATAAAAATATTTTTTGATAATCTTGTCAATCAGTATTTTATTAGAAATAAAAACATTTTCTTTCATAATCTTGTAAATCAGTTTTTCATTAGAAATAAAAATAAAATTTTATTAAATAATCTTGTAAATCAGTTTTTCATTAGAAATAAAAATAAAATTTTATTTGATAATCTTGTAAATCAGTTTTTCATTAGAAATAAAAATAAAATTTTATTTGATAATCTTGTAAATCAGTTTTTCATTAGAAATAAAAATAAAATTTTCTTTGATAATCTTGTGAATCAGTTTTTCATTAGAAATAAAAATCACATTTTCTTTGATAATCTTGTAAATCAGTTTTTCATTAGAAATAAAAATAAAATTTTCTTTGATAATCTTGTAAATCAGTTTTTCATTAGAAATAAAAAATAAAATTTTCTTTGATAATCTTGTGAATCAGTTTTTCATTAGAAATAAAAATAAATTTTACTTTGATAATCTTGTAAATCAGTTTTTCATTAGAAATAAAAATAAAATTTTATTTGATAATCTTGTAAATCAGTTTTTCATTAGAAATAAAAAATAAAATTTTCTTTGATAATCTTGTGAATCAGTTTTTCATTAGAAATAAAAATAAAATTTTCTTTGATAATCTTGTAAATCAGTATTTCATTAGAAATAAAAATAATTTTTTTTTGATAATCTTGTAAATCAGTATTTCATTAGAAATAAAAATAAAATTTTATTTGATAATCTTGTAAATCAGTATTTCATTAGAAATAAAAATATATTTTGATAATCTTGTCAATCAGTATTTCATTAGAAATAAAAATATTTTTTGATAATCTTGTCAATCAGTTTTTCACTAGAAATAAAAATAGTTTTTGATAATCTTGTAAATCAGTTTTTCATTAGAAATAAAAAATATTTTTTAATAATCTTGTAAATCAGTTTTTCATTAGAAATAAAAATATTTTTTGATAATCTTGTCAATCAGTATTTTATTAGAAATAAAAATATTTTTTGATAATCTTGTCAATCAGTATTTCATTAGAAATAAAAATAAAACTTTCTTTGATAATCTTGTAAATCAGTATTTCATTAGAAATAATAATGACATTTTCTTTGATAATCTTGTAAATCGGTATTCATTAGAAATAAAAATAAAATTTTCTTTGATAATCTTGTAAATCAGTTTTTCATTAGAAATAAAAATAACATTTTCTTTGATAATCTTGTAAATCTGTATTTCATTAGAAATAAAAATAAAATTTTCCTTTGATAATCTTGTAAATCAGTTTTCATTAGAAATAAAAATAAAATTTTCTTTGATAATCTTGTAAATCAGTTTTTCATTAGAAATAAAAATAAAAATTTATTTGATAATCTTGTAAATCAGTTTTTCATTAGAAATAAAAATAAAATTTTCTTTGATAATCTTGTAAATCAGTTTTTCATGAGAAATAAAAAATAAAATTTTGTTTGATAATCTTGTAAATCAGTTTTTCATTAGAAATAAAAATAAAATTTTCTTTGATAATCTTGTAAATCAGTTTTTCATTAGAAATAAAAATAAAATTTTCTTTGATAATCTTGTAAATCAGTATTTCATTAGAAATAAAAATAAAATTTTCCTTTGATAATCTTGTAAATCAGTTTTCATTAGAAATAAAAATAAACTTTTCTTTGATAATCTTGTAAATCAGTTTTTCATTAGAAATAAAAATAAAATTTTATTTGATAATCTTGTAAATCAGTTTTTCATTAGAAATAAAAATAAAATTTTCTTTGATAATCTTGTAAATCAGTTTTTCATTAGAAATAAAAATAACATTTTCTTTGATAATCTTGTAAATCAGTATTTTATTAGAAATAAAAATAATTTTTTTTTGATAATCTTGTAAATCAGTATTTCATTAGAAATAAAAATAAAATTTTATTTGATAATCTTGTAAATCAGTATTTCATTAGAAATAAAAATATATTTTGATAATCTTGTCAATCAGTATTTCATTAGAAATAAAAATATTTTTTGATAATCTTGTCAATCAGTTTTTCACTAGAAATAAAAATAGTTTTTGATAATCTTGTAAATCAGTTTTTCATTAGAAATAAAAATATTTTTTAATAATCTTGTAAATCAGTTTTTCATTAGAAATAAAAATATTTTTTGATAATCTTGTCAATCAGTATTTTATTAGAAATAAAAATAAAATTTTCTTTGATAATCTTGTAAATCAGTATTTCATTAGAAATAATAATGACATTTTCTTTGATAATCTTGTAAATCAGTATTCATTAGAAATAAAAATAAAATTTTCTTTGATAATCTTGTAAATCAGTTTTTCATTAGAAATAAAAATAAAATTATCTTTGATAATCTTGTCAATCAGTATTTCATTAGAAATAAAAATAAAATTTTATTTGATAATCTTGTCAATCAGTATTTCATTAGAAATAAAAATATTTTTTGATAATCTTGTCAATCAGTTTTTCACTAGAAATAAAAATAGTTTTTGATAATCTTGTAAATCAGTTTTTCATTAGAAATAAAAAATATTTTTTAATAATCTTGTAAATCAGTTTTTCATTAGAAATAAAAATATTTTTTGATAATCTTGTCAATCAGTATTTTATTAGAAATAAAAATATTTTTTGATAATCTTGTCAATCAGTATTTTATTAGAAATAAAAATATTTTTTGATAATCTTGTCAATCAGTATTTCATTAGAAATAAAAATAAAATTTTCTTTGATAATCTTGTAAATCAGTATTTCATTAGAAATAATAATGACATTTTCTTTGATAATCTTGTAAATCGGTATTCATTAGAAATAAAAATAAAATTTTCTTTGATAATCTTGTAAATCAGTTTTTCATTAGAAATAAAAATAACATTTTCTTTGATAATCTTGTAAATCTGTATTTCATTAGAAATAAAAATAAAATTTTCCTTTGATAATCTTGTAAATCAGTTTTCATTAGAAATAAAAATAAAATTTTCTTTGATAATCTTGTAAATCAGTTTTTCATTAGAAATAAAAATAAAAATTTATTTGATAATCTTGTAAATCAGTTTTCCATTAGAAATAAAAATAAAATTTTCTTTGATAATCTTGTAAATCAGTTTTTCATTAGAAATAAAAAATAAAATTTTCTTTGATAATCTTGTGAATCAGTTTTTCATTAGAAATAAAAATAAAATTTTCTTTGATAATCTTGTAAATCAGTATTTCATTAGAAATAAAAATAATTTTTTTTTGATAATCTTGTAAATCAGTATTTCATTAGAAATAAAAATAAAATTTTATTTGATAATCTTGTAAATCAGTATTTCATTAGAAATAAAAATATATTTTGATAATCTTGTCAATCAGTATTTCATTAGAAATAAAAATATTTTTTGATAATCTTGTCAATCAGTTTTTCACTAGAAATAAAAATAGTTTTTGATAATCTTGTAAATCAGTTTTTCATTAGAAATAAAAAATATTTTTTAATAATCTTGTAAATCAGTTTTTCATTAGAAATAAAAATATTTTTTGATAATCTTGTCAATCAGTATTTTATTAGAAATAAAAATATTTTTTGATAATCTTGTCAATCAGTATTTCATTAGAAATAAAAATAAAACTTTCTTTGATAATCTTGTAAATCAGTATTTCATTAGAAATAATAATGACATTTTCTTTGATAATCTTGTAAATCGGTATTCATTAGAAATAAAAATAAAATTTTCTTTGATAATCTTGTAAATCAGTTTTTCATTAGAAATAAAAATAACATTTTCTTTGATAATCTTGTAAATCTGTATTTCATTAGAAATAAAAATAAAATTTTCCTTTGATAATCTTGTAAATCAGTTTTCATTAGAAATAAAAATAAAATTTTTTTTTGATAATCTTGTAAATCAGTTTTTCATTAGAAATAAAAATAAAAATTTATTTGATAATCTTGTAAATCAGTTTTTCATTAGAAATAAAAATAAAATTTTCTTTGATAATCTTGTAAATCAGTTTTTCATGAGAAATAAAAAATAAAATTTTGTTTGATAATCTTGTAAATCAGTTTTTCATTAGAAATAAAAATAAAATTTTCTTTGATAATCTTGTAAATCAGTTTTTCATTAGAAATAAAAATAAAATTTTCTTTGATAATCTTGTAAATCAGTATTTCATTAGAAATAAAAATAAAATTTTCCTTTGATAATCTTGTAAATCAGTTTTCATTAGAAATAAAAATAAAATTTTCTTTGATAATCTTGTAAATCAGTTTTTCATTAGAAATAAAAATAAAATTTTATTTGATAATCTTGTAAATCAGTTTTTCATTAGAAATAAAAATAAAATTTTCTTTGATAATCTTGTAAATCAGTTTTTCATTAGAAATAAAAATAACATTTTCTTTGATAATCTTGTAAATCAGTATTTTATTAGAAATAAAAATAATTTTTTTTTGATAATCTTGTAAATCAGTATTTCATTAGAAATAAAAATAAAATTTTATTTGATAATCTTGTAAATCAGTATTTCATTAGAAATAAAAATATATTTTGATAATCTTGTCAATCAGTATTTCATTAGAAATAAAAATATTTTTTGATAATCTTGTCAATCAGTTTTTCACTAGAAATAAAAATAGTTTTTGATAATCTTGTAAATCAGTTTTTCATTAGAAATAAAAATATTTTTTAATAATCTTGTAAATCAGTTTTTCATTAGAAATAAAAATATTTTTTGATAATCTTGTCAATCAGTATTTTATTAGAAATAAAAATAAAATTTTCTTTGATAATCTTGTAAATCAGTATTTCATTAGAAATAATAATGACATTTTCTTTGATAATCTTGTAAATCAGTATTCATTAGAAATAAAAATAAAATTTTCTTTGATAATCTTGTAAATCAGTTTTTCATTAGAAATAAAAATAAAATTATCTTTGATAATCTTGTCAATCAGTATTTCATTAGAAATAAAAATTAAATTTTATTTGATAATCTTGTCAATCAGTATTTCATTAGAAATAAAAATATTTTTTGATAATCTTGTCAATCAGTTTTTCACTAGAAATAAAAATAGTTTTTGATAATCTTGTAAATCAGTTTTTCATTAGAAATAAAAAATATTTTTTAATAATCTTGTAAATCAGTTTTTCATTAGAAATAAAAATATTTTTTGATAATCTTGTCAATCAGTATTTTATTAGAAATAAAAATATTTTTTGATAATCTTGTCAATCAGTATTTTATTAGAAATAAAAATATTTTTTGATAATCTTGTCAATCAGTATTTCATTAGAAATAAAAATAAAATTTTCTTTGATAATCTTGTAAATCAGTATTTCATTAGAAATAATAATGACATTTTCTTTGATAATCTTGTAAATCGGTATTCATTAGAAATAAAAATAAAATTTTCTTTGATAATCTTGTAAATCAGTTTTTCATTAGAAATAAAAATAACATTTTCTTTGATAATCTTGTAAATCTGTATTTCATTAGAAATAAAAATAAAATTTTCCTTTGATAATCTTGTAAATCAGTTTTCATTAGAAATAAAAATAAAATTTTCTTTGATAATCTTGTAAATCAGTTTTTCATTAGAAATAAAAATAAAAATTTATTTGATAATCTTGTAAATCAGTTTTTTATTAGAAATAAAAATAAAATTTTCTTTGATAATCTTGTAAATCAGTTTTTCATGAGAAATAAAAAATAAAATTTTGTTTGATAATCTTGTAAATCAGTTTTTCATTAGAAATAAAAATAAAATTTTCTTTGATAATCTTGTAAATCAGTTTTTCATTAGAAATAAAAATAAAATTTTCTTTGATAATCTTGTAAATCAGTATTTCATTAGAAATAAAAATAAAATTTTCCTTTGATAATCTTGTAAATCAGTTTTCATTAGAAATAAAAATAAAATTTTCTTTGATAATCTTGTAAATCAGTTTTTCATTAGAAATAAAAATAAAATTTTATTTGATAATCTTGTAAATCAGTTTTTCATTAGAAATAAAAATAAAATTTTCTTTGATAATCTTGTAAATCAGTTTTTCATTAGAAATAAAAATAACATTTTCTTTGATAATCTTGTAAATCAGTATTTTATTAGAAATAAAAATAATTTTTTTTTGATAATCTTGTAAATCAGTATTTCATTAGAAATAAAAATAAAATTTTATTTGATAATCTTGTAAATCAGTATTTCATTAGAAATAAAAATATATTTTGATAATCTTGTCAATCAGTATTTCATTAGAAATAAAAATATTTTTTGATAATCTTGTCAATCAGTTTTTCACTAGAAATAAAAATAGTTTTTGATAATCTTGTAAATCAGTTTTTCATTAGAAATAAAAATATTTTTTAATAATCTTGTAAATCAGTTTTTCATTAGAAATAAAAATATTTTTTGATAATCTTGTCAATCAGTATTTTATTAGAAATAAAAATAAAATTTTCTTTGATAATCTTGTAAATCAGTATTTCATTAGAAATAATAATGACATTTTCTTTGATAATCTTGTAAATCAGTATTCATTAGAAATAAAAATAAAATTTTCTTTGATAATCTTGTAAATCAGTTTTTCATTAGAAATAAAAATAAAATTATCTTTGATAATCTTGTCAATCAGTATTTCATTAGAAATAAAAATAAAATTTTATTTGATAATCTTGTCAATCAGTATTTCATTAGAAATAAAAATATTTTTTGATAATCTTGTCAATCAGTTTTTCACTAGAAATAAAAATAGTTTTTGATAATCTTGTAAATCAGTTTTTCATTAGAAATAAAAAATATTTTTTAATAATCTTGTAAATCAGTTTTTCATTAGAAATAAAAATATTTTTTGATAATCTTGTCAATCAGTATTTTATTAGAAATAAAAATATTTTTTGATAATCTTGTCAATCAGTATTTCATTAGAAATAAAAATAAAATTTTCTTTGATAATCTTGTAAATCAGTATTTCATTAGAAATAATAATGACATTTTCTTTGATAATCTTGTAAATCAGTATTCATTAGAAATAAAAATAAAATTTTCTTTGATAATCTTGTAAATCAGTTTTTCATTAGAAATAAAAATAAAATTTTCTTTGATAATCTTGTAAATCAGTATTTCATTAGAAATAAAAATAAAATTTTCCTTTGATAATCTTGTAAATCAGTTTTCATTAGAAATAAAAATAAAATTTGATTTGATAATCTTGTAAATCAGTTTTTCATTAGAAATAAAAATAACATTTTCTTTGATAATCTTGTAAATCAGTTTTTCATTAGAAATAAAAATAAAATTTTATTTGATAATCTTGTAAATCAGTTTTTCATTAGAAATAAAAATAAAATTTTCTTTGATAATCTTGTAAATCAGTTTTTCATTAGAAATAAAAATATTTTTTAATAATCTTGTCAATCAGTTTTTAATTAGAAATAAAAATATTTTTTGATAATCTTGTCAATCAGTATTTTATTAGAAATAAAAACATTTTCTTTCATAATCTTGTAAATCAGTTTTTCATTAGAAATAAAAATAAAATTTTATTAAATAATCTTGTAAATCAGTATTCATTAGAAATAAAAATAAAATTTTATTTGATAATCTTGTAAATCAGTTTTTCATTAGAAATAAAAATAAAATTTTATTTGATAATCTTGTAAATCAGTTTTTCATTAGAAATAAAAATAAAATTTTCTTTGATAATCTTGTGAATCAGTTTTTCATTAGAAATAAAAATCACATTTTCTTTGATAATCTTGTAAATCAGTTTTTCATTAGAAATAAAAATAAAATTTTCTTTGATAATCTTGTAAATCAGTTTTTCATTAGAAATAAAAAATAAAATTTTCTTTGATAATCTTGTGAATCAGTTTTTCATTAGAAATAAAAATAAATTTTACTTTGATAATCTTGTAAATCAGTTTTTCATTAGAAATAAAAATAAAATTTTATTTGATAATCTTGTAAATCAGTTTTTCATTAGAAATAAAAAATAAAATTTTCTTTGATAATCTTGTGAATCAGTTTTTCATTAGAAATAAAAATAAAATTTTCTTTGATAATCTTGTAAATCAGTTTTTCATTAGAAATAAAAATAACATTTTCTTTGATAATCTTGTAAATCAGTATTTCATTAGAAATAAAAATAATTTTTTTTTGATAATCTTGTAAATCAGTATTTCATTAGAAATAAAAATAAAATTTTATTTGATAATCTTGTAAATCAGTATTTCATTAGAAATAAAAATATATTTTGATAATCTTGTCAATCAGTTTTTCACTAGAAATAAAAATAGTTTTTGATAATCTTGTAAATCAGTTTTTCATTAGAAATAAAAAATATTTTTTAATAATCTTGTAAATCAGTTTTTCATTAGAAATAAAAATATTTTTTGATAATCTTGTAAATCAGTTTTTCATTAGAAATAAAAATATTTTTTGATAATCTTGTCAATCAGTATTTTATTAGAAATAAAAATAAAATTTTCTTTGATAATCTTGTAAATCAGTATTTCATTAGAAATAATAATGACATTTTCTTTGATAATCTTGTAAATCAGTATTCATTAGAAATAAAAATAAAATTTTCTTTGATAATCTTGTAAATCAGTTTTTCATTAGAAATAAAAATAAAATTTTCTTTGATAATCTTGTGAATCAGTTTTTCATTAGAAATAAAAATAAAATTTTCTTTGATAATCTTGTAAATCAGTTTTTCATTAGAAATAAAAATAACATTTTCTTTGATAATCTTGTAAATCAGTATTTCATTAGAAATAAAAATAATTTTTTTTTGATAATCTTGTAAATCAGTATTTCATTAGAAATAAAAATAAAATTTTATTTGATAATCTTGTAAATCAGTATTTCATTAGAAATAAAAATATATTTTGATAATCTTGTCAATCAGTATTTCATTAGAAATAAAAATATTTTTTGATAATCTTGTCAATCAGTTTTTCACTAGAAATAAAAATAGTTTTTGATAATCTTGTAAATCAGTTTTTCATTAGAAATAAAAAATATTTTTTAATAATCTTGTAAATCAGTTTTTCATTAGAAATAAAAATATTTTTTGATAATCTTGTCAATCAGTATTTTATTAGAAATAAAAATATTTTTTGATAATCTTGTCAATCAGTATTTCATTAGAAATAAAAATAAAATTTTCTTTGATAATCTTGTAAATCAGTATTTCATTAGAAATAATAATGACATTTTCTTTGATAATCTTGTAAATCGGTATTCATTAGAAATAAAAATAAAATTTTCTTTGATAATCTTGTAAATCAGTTTTTCATTAGAAATAAAAATAAAATTTTCTTTGATAATCTTGTAAATCTGTATTTCAGTAGAAATAAAAATAAAATTTTGTTTGATAATCTTGTAAATCAGTTTTTCATTAGAAATAAAAATAAAAATTTATTTGATAATCTTGTAAATCAGTTTTTCATTAGAAATAAAAATAAAATTTTCTTTGATAATCTTGTAAATCAGTTTTTCATGAGAAATAAAAAATAAAATTTTGTTTGATAATCTTGTAAATCAGTTTTTCATTAGAAATAAAAATAAAATTTTCTTTGATAATCTTGTAAATCAGTTTTTCATTAGAAATAAAAATAAAATTTTCTTTGATAATCTTGTAAATCAGTATTTCATTAGAAATAAAAATAAAATTTTCCTTTGATAATCTTGTAAATCAGTTTTCATTAGAAATAAAAATAAAATTTTCTTTGATAATCTTGTAAATCAGTTTTTCATTAGAAATAAAAATAAAATTTTATTTGATAATCTTGTAAATCAGTTTTTCATTAGAAATAAAAATAAAATTTTCTTTGATAATCTTGTAAATCAGTTTTTCATTAGAAATAAAAATAACATTTTCTTTGATAATCTTGTAAATCAGTATTTTATTAGAAATAAAAATAATTTTTTTTTGATAATCTTGTAAATCAGTATTTCATTAGAAATAAAAATAAAATTTTATTTGATAATCTTGTAAATCAGTATTTCATTAGAAATAAAAATATATTTTGATAATCTTGTCAATCAGTATTTCATTAGAAATAAAAATATTTTTTGATAATCTTGTCAATCAGTTTTTCACTAGAAATAAAAATAGTTTTTGATAATCTTGTAAATCAGTTTTTCATTAGAAATAAAAATATTTTTTAATAATCTTGTAAATCAGTTTTTCATTAGAAATAAAAATATTTTTTGATAATCTTGTCAATCAGTATTTTATTAGAAATAAAAATAAAATTTTCTTTGATAATCTTGTAAATCAGTATTTCATTAGAAATAATAATGACATTTTCTTTGATAATCTTGTAAATCAGTATTCATTAGAAATAAAAATAAAATTTTCTTTGATAATCTTGTAAATCAGTTTTTCATTAGAAATAAAAATAAAATTTTCTTTGATAATCTTGTAAATCAGTATTTCATTAGAAATAAAAATAAAATTTTCCTTTGATAATCTTGTAAATCAGTTTTCATTAGAAATAAAAATCAAATTTGATTTGATAATCTTGTAAATCAGTTTTTCATTAGAAATAAAAATAACATTTTCTTTGATAATCTTGTAAATCAGTTTTTCATTAGAAATAAAAATAAAATTTTATTTGATAATCTTGTAAATCAGTTTTTCATTAGAAATAAAAATAAAATTTTATTTGATAATCTTGTCAATCAGTATTTCATTAGAAATAAAAATAAAATTTTCTTTGATAATCTTGTAAATCAGTTTTTCATTAGAAATAAAAATAAAATTTTCTTTGATAATCTTGTAAATCAGTTTTTCATTAGAAATAAAAATAAAATTTTCTTTGATAATCTTGTAAATCAGTATTTCATTAGAAATAAAAATAAAATTTTCCTTTGATAATCTTGTAAATCAGTATTTCATTAGGAATAAAAATAAAATTTTATTTGATAATCTTGTCAATCAGTATTTCATTAGAAATAAAAATAAAATTTTATTTGATAATCTTGTAAATCAGTTTTTCATTAGAAATAAATATAAAATTTTATTTGATAATCTTGTAAATCAGTATTTCATTAGAAATAAAAATAAAATTTTCTTTGATAATCTTGTAAATCAGTATTTCATTAGAAATAAAAATAAATTATTTTTGATAATCTTGTAAATCAATATTTCATTAGAAATAAAAATAACATTTTCTTTGATAATCTTGTAAATCAGTTTTTCATTAGAAATAAAAATAACATTTTCTTTGATAATCTTGTAAATCAGTATTTCATTAGAAATAAAAATAATTTTTTTTTGATAATCTTGTAAATCAGTATTTCATTAGAAATAAAAATAAAATTTTATTTGATAATCTTGTAAATCAGTATTTCATTAGAAATAAAAATATATTTTGATAATCTTGTCAATCAGTATTTCATTAGAAATAAAAAATATTTTTGATAATCTTGTCAATCAGTTTTTCACTAGAAATAAAAATAGTTTTTGATAATCTTGTAAATCAGTTTTTCATTAGAAATAAAAATATTTTTTAATAATCTTGTAAATCAGTTTTTCATTAGAAATAAAAATATTTTTTGATAATCTTGTCAATCAGTATTTCATTAGAAATAAAAATAAAATTTTCTTTGATAATCTTGTAAATCAGTTGTTCATTAGAAATAAAAATAAAATTTTCTTTGATAATCTTGTGAATCAGTTTTTCATTAGAAATAAAAATCACATTTTCTTTGATAATCTTGTAAATCAGTTTTTCATTAGAAATAAAAATAAAATTTTCTTTGATAATCTTGTAAATCAGTTTTTCATTAGAAATAAAAAATAAAATTTTCTTTGATAATCTTGTGAATCAGTTTTTCATTAGAAATAAAAATAAATTTTACTTTGATAATCTTGTAAATCAGTTTTTCATTAGAAATAAAAATAAAATTTTATTTGATAATCTTGTAAATCAGTTTTTCATTAGAAATAAAAAATAAAATTTTCTTTGATAATCTTGTGAATCAGTTTTTCATTAGAAATAAAAATAAAATTTTCTTTGATAATCTTGTAAATCAGTTTTTCATTAGAAATAAAAATAACATTTTCTTTGATAATCTTGTAAATCAGTATTTCATTAGAAATAAAAATAATTTTTTTTTGATAATCTTGTAAATCAGTATTTCATTAGAAATAAAAATAAAATTTTATTTGATAATCTTGTAAATCAGTATTTCATTAGAAATAAAAATATATTTTGATAATCTTGTCAATCAGTTTTTCACTAGAAATAAAAATAGTTTTTGATAATCTTGTAAATCAGTTTTTCATTAGAAATAAAAAATATTTTTTAATAATCTTGTAAATCAGTTTTTCATTAGAAATAAAAATATTTTTTGATAATCTTGTAAATCAGTTTTTCATTAGAAATAAAAATATTTTTTGATAATCTTGTCAATCAGTATTTTATTAGAAATAAAAATAAAATTTTCTTTGATAATCTTGTAAATCAGTATTTCATTAGAAATAATAATGACATTTTCTTTGATAATCTTGTAAATCAGTATTCATTAGAAATAAAAATAAAATTTTCTTTGATAATCTTGTAAATCAGTTTTTCATTAGAAATAAAAATAAAATTTTCTTTGATAATCTTGTGAATCAGTTTTTCATTAGAAATAAAAATAAAATTTTCTTTGATAATCTTGTAAATCAGTTTTTCATTAGAAATAAAAATAACATTTTCTTTGATAATCTTGTAAATCAGTATTTCATTAGAAATAAAAATAATTTTTTTTTGATAATCTTGTAAATCAGTATTTCATTAGAAATAAAAATAAAATTTTATTTGATAATCTTGTAAATCAGTATTTCATTAGAAATAAAAATATATTTTGATAATCTTGTCAATCAGTATTTCATTAGAAATAAAAATATTTTTTGATAATCTTGTCAATCAGTTTTTCACTAGAAATAAAAATAGTTTTTGATAATCTTGTAAATCAGTTTTTCATTAGAAATAAAAAATATTTTTTAATAATCTTGTAAATCAGTTTTTCATTAGAAATAAAAATATTTTTTGATAATCTTGTCAATCAGTATTTTATTAGAAATAAAAATATTTTTTGATAATCTTGTCAATCAGTATTTCATTAGAAATAAAAATAAAATTTTCTTTGATAATCTTGTAAATCAGTATTTCATTAGAAATAATAATGACATTTTCTTTGATAATCTTGTAAATCGGTATTCATTAGAAATAAAAATAAAATTTTCTTTGATAATCTTGTAAATCAGTTTTTCATTAGAAATAAAAATAAAATTTTCTTTGATAATCTTGTAAATCTGTATTTCATTAGAAATAAAAATAAAATTTTGTTTGATAATCTTGTAAATCAGTTTTTCATTAGAAATAAAAATAAAAATTTATTTGATAATCTTGTAAATCAGTTTTTCATTAGAAATAAAAATAAAATTTTCTTTGATAATCTTGTAAATCAGTTTTTCATGAGAAATAAAAAATAAAATTTTGTTTGATAATCTTGTAAATCAGTTTTTCATTAGAAATAAAAATAAAATTTTCTTTGATAATCTTGTAAATCAGTTTTTCATTAGAAATAAAAATAAAATTTTCTTTGATAATCTTGTAAATCAGTATTTCATTAGAAATAAAAATAAAATTTTCCTTAGATAATCTTGTAAATCAGTTTTCATTAGAAATAAAAATAAAATTTTCTTTGATAATCTTGTAAATCAGTTTTTCATTAGAAATAAAAATAAAATTTTATTTGATAATCTTGTAAATCAGTTTTTCATTAGAAATAAAAATAAAATTTTCTTTGATAATCTTGTAAATCAGTTTTTCATTAGAAATAAAAATAACATTTTCTTTGATAATCTTGTAAATCAGTATTTTATTAGAAATAAAAATAATTTTTTTTTGATAATCTTGTAAATCAGTATTTCATTAGAAATAAAAATAAAATTTTATTTGATAATCTTGTAAATCAGTATTTCATTAGAAATAAAAATATATTTTGATAATCTTGTCAATCAGTATTTCATTAGAAATAAAAATATTTTTTGATAATCTTGTCAATCAGTTTTTCACTAGAAATAAAAATAGTTTTTGATAATCTTGTAAATCAGTTTTTCATTAGAAATAAAAATATTTTTTAATAATCTTGTAAATCAGTTTTTCATTAGAAATAAAAATATTTTTTGATAATCTTGTCAATCAGTATTTTATTAGAAATAAAAATAAAATTTTCTTTGATAATCTTGTAAATCAGTATTTCATTAGAAATAATAATGACATTTTCTTTGATAATCTTGTAAATCAGTATTCATTAGAAATAAAAATAAAATTTTCTTTGATAATCTTGTAAATCAGTTTTTCATTAGAAATAAAAATAAAATTTTCTTTGATAATCTTGTAAATCAGTATTTCATTAGAAATAAAAATAAAATTTTCCTTTGATAATCTTGTAAATCAGTTTTCATTAGAAATAAAAATCAAATTTGATTTGATAATCTTGTAAATCAGTTTTTCATTAGAAATAAAAATAACATTTTCTTTGATAATCTTGTAAATCAGTTTTTCATTAGAAATAAAAATAAAATTTTATTTGATAATCTTGTAAATCAGTTTTTCATTAGAAATAAAAATAAAATTTTATTTGATAATCTTGTCAATCAGTATTTCATTAGAAATAAAAATAAAATTTTCTTTGATAATCTTGTAAATCAGTTTTTCATTAGAAATAAAAATAAAATTTTCTTTGATAATCTTGTAAATCAGTTTTTCATTAGAAATAAAAATAAAATTTTCTTTGATAATCTTGTAAATCAGTATTTCATTAGAAATAAAAATAAAATTTTCCTTTGATAATCTTGTAAATCAGTATTTCATTAGGAATAAAAATAAAATTTTATTTGATAATCTTGTCAATCAGTATTTCATTAGAAATAAAAATAAAATTTTATTTGATAATCTTGTAAATCAGTTTTTCATTAGAAATAAATATAAAATTTTATTTGATAATCTTGTAAATCAGTATTTCATTAGAAATAAAAATAAAATTTTCTTTGATAATCTTGTAAATCAGTATTTCATTAGAAATAAAAATAAATTATTTTTGATAATCTTGTAAATCAATATTTCATTAGAAATAAAAATAACATTTTCTTTGATAATCTTGTAAATCAGTTTTTCATTAGAAATAAAAATAACATTTTCTTTGATAATCTTGTAAATCAGTATTTCATTAGAAATAAAAATAATTTTTTTTTGATAATCTTGTAAATCAGTATTTCATTAGAAATAAAAATAAAATTTTATTTGATAATCTTGTAAATCAGTATTTCATTAGAAATAAAAATATATTTTGATAATCTTGTCAATCAGTATTTCATTAGAAATAAAAAATATTTTTGATAATCTTGTCAATCAGTTTTTCACTAGAAATAAAAATAGTTTTTGATAATCTTGTAAATCAGTTTTTCATTAGAAATAAAAATATTTTTTAATAATCTTGTAAATCAGTTTTTCATTAGAAATAAAAATATTTTTTGATAATCTTGTCAATCAGTATTTCATTAGAAATAAAAATAAAATTTTCTTTGATAATCTTGTAAATCAGTATTTCATTAGAAATAAAAATAAAATTATCTTTGATAATCTTGTCAATCAGTATTTCATTAGAAATAAAAATAAAATTTTCTTTGATAATCTTGTCAATCAGTATTTCATTAGAAATAAAAATAAAATTTTCTTAGATAATCTTGTAAATTAGTTTTTCATTAGAAATAAAAATAAAATTATCTTTGATAATCTTGTCAATCAGTATTTCATTAGAAATAAAAATAACATTTTCTTTGATAATCCTGTAAATCAGTATTTTATTAGAAATAAAAATAAAATTTTAAACTAAAATGTCGATATTTTAAGGGACACAACGGTAGATACGTCTTAATTATTTAATTACTTGAATAAAAAACATTTTCATTTACTTTTTCTTGATGAAACAGTACAAAAAAATGATCATGAATTAGTTTCTATTTTTGTCGCGATCCAAAGAAAAGATAAATAAAAACAATTAATGTTGCGACTATTGTTATTCTTGAAATTTATTTTCATTGCAAAACGTTATTTACGTTGGCCCTTCAAACACAAGTGGCGTGGATTGGTAAAAACAAAGAAAGGTTATTTAATTCCGATTAAAATCTTATTAAAGATTTCTTTTTAAAATAAAATTGGTTTAATACAAGATTTTTATGTTTTTTGTGATTTCTTGTTTAATCGTGCGCGTCATCTGACGTACGGATGACCAGAAATGACAAATAAAACCTTTTTGTTAGCATTTCTGAATACAAAATTACTATTTGCATGATTTAATGCTACAAACAAGAGACATAATAAGTTCAATGAATTGGTTAACGTTATTATGAACAAAAAAAAACTTTCGGTTGATAAGTTGTTTATTAAAATTAATTCATTAACATTTTATTATTATAGTATATGTTTGTATTTATTTCAAACACTTACATTAATAATAAAATGTGTTTTTTTTTTCAATGTAATATTATTTATTTATTACTATATAAAACTAAAAAATATTAAACAAATGTATTATTAATATTTTTTTTTCAATGTAAATATTATTTATTGGGTATCTTTTACGACGCTCAGCAGAGTAAAAACGCTCAAAAAACAAATATACAACAAATAAAAGTAAATATAGGCTGTAAAAGTTATTTTCAAACTTGCCTGTGGCATTTGTTTGTATTTTAGACCGTTACAACCGCTATTTATTAGAAATCAATAGTTTTGTCACAGGAACATGGGAAAAAAAATGACCGATTTTTTTGGGGGTGGGGGGGCTTTGATAAGAATGAACGTGAATTCCACCATCTTTGATTTTGTGAAAAGTCGTGGGAAAAAAAAACAAGAAAATTTTTTTTTAATCTAATAAAAACCCGTTTATAATACGTAAAAATAAAAACAAATTACATAGGTAAGTAGAAAAATATCTATTCTCGTTGCAGGTCAACTTCACTTGTTGCAAATTTATGTTTTTAACCCCTTTTTCGTTTTTTTTTTTTGGGACCACGTTCGCGACTCTGCTGAGCGTCGTAAAATATACCCTATTTATTTATTACTATATAAAACTAAAAAAAAAATGTATTATTAATATTAAACTATAATTCGAAGGCACATAAAGAAATGCTAAAAAATGGTTTTATTATTTCATTTCTGGTCATCCGTACGTCAGATGTCGCGCACGATTAAACAGGAAGTAACAAAAACATTACAAAAATCTTGGATTTAACCATAAAATCATCATTTACCGACTTTTCTTTTACATTACAAACAATACTTAAAATTAACAGAGACGTATTTTTCATGCAATATTTACCTTTTTATAATTAGCGTCTTCTTGTTCAACTTGACTTCCGAATAAATCAATTTCTCACTCAAATTTCATCGCAACCCTTTTTTAGCCACACTCATATTAAGAATTGATTGTTTCGTATAAAAGAAAAACTTGGAGACGTCGAACAAAATGAAATCGAGAATTTTGGAATAAACTAAAAATCGAAAAATATTAGGAAATTTACTAATCGAATAAATGTAATTAAATAATAAATATAATTAAGGATTTTTATTCTTCAAAATATAAACTAGAAAGAAGGAATATGCCCGTCAATATCGTATCCATGTAGACAAACATGTTAGACATTTGCATTTATTTAATTTTTTTTATTTGTCACAATGATAAAATCAAGATTAAAAAACGATCGATTTTTCCGCCAACGTTGACAGTTGCATCGATTATCTTGAAAATCGACATCTTTAATTCTTTTGGTATTTTATAATTTCCTTTGTTTGCTAAAAATGACAAGATTACAAAAATGAATGTATTAAATAAAAGTGTCTTGTAATTATGAAGGAGAATTCTCTCGGAATGAAAAGGAGGGGGTCAAGAGGGGGGGGGTAAAGGCTATAAAAAAGGGAGAGGGTGTCATTTCTTTGTTTAATTCCTTTTCACATCTTATTCACGTCTGTCCGTGAAACACAACAGGTTTTATTAAAATAAAATCATCATTTATTGATATTTTTTTAAAAAACAAAACACGTATATTTCATGCAATATTTACCTTATTGTAATGTCTGGACTTCCCGATCATCGCCTTCACATATGGTTTCCAAAAGAGCGACAATCAAGGGAGGTAATTTCGTCCTCAAAATCCTTTGTTTTTATTTCAGAGATAGTCTATTTACAATGTAATCGTTTCATGGTTTGTTTATAAGAAACAGATTAAGCAGAAATCAAATTGTAACTTTGCAAATCGATTAGTAATTTCTTTCTTTAAAGCAGATACATGATTGGAAAGAAGAAGAACGGTGCAACTTCGGAAAAGCCTCAATACGGAAAACCGATGATATATAGGTACGTGCAAAATCAATGGCCGATTCCCAAAATGTAAAAATATTTTTAACCCCCTTCCTCTTCACTTATAAATTCACTAAAATTTAGGAAATCAACCAATTGTAATTGCATTTTCAATATTTATTAATCAACAATCAAGGAATATTTTTTAAAATCTTAGTAAAAATGTATTATTTTTTTTAAACAAAATATTCCTTTACTAATATTATATTTTTAAATATTAATAAAACAAATGCATTAATTTCTTTTTGTTTTCATGAAAATAAAGCATTGTAGATGTTAACAATTAAAATTTAAAAAAAATATTTTTTTATATATTACGAAAAAGGCCCCTAAATACCGTATTAAAAAAATCACTATAACTCGAAGAAAAATTATTTTTTTGGAATTAGCAATATTATTATTGAATTAAGCATTGTTTAATCAATATTTTCACCAAAAAATAATATAATTGCAAAAAATATTTAATGTAATTTTAATGATTTGAGTTTCTAGGAAAATAAAAAAAAATACGACATAATTATATTTCCCATTCATATATAAATGTGGCATCATCAGCGCAAGAATCTTTTTTATATATAATCTTGAAAATAAACCAAAAATTGGCAAATTTGAGACCCAGAAAAATAACGAAAAATAGAATTTTTAAAAATGAATCATTTCTACTAACGATTCACTTGGATTGGTATGGTGGCCCTGTTCTGTAATAAACAGGTGGGATTAACCCTCCACACCACTCACTTGTACACCGCCTTCAACATTTTATTTTTTTAGAGATTCAACAATTTCGTTAATTTCACAATTTCTTGTCAATTATTTGGAAAGATTTGTATTTGTTTTGTCCTTTTTTCATTAATAAATATTTAAGTTAAAAACAAATATTTATAAATAAATAAATAAAGAGAATTCAAACATGACATTTTCTTTTCAAAATTGAATTCTATTTATTAATAAATAATTGTTTTAACTTTTTCAATGAATAAATTGTCAGTGTAGTCAGTGACTTTAATTCACTTTTTCACACTTTAAATAAAAAAATACACTTTATTTTAAAAAGAATAAATGTCGTTACGACACGTTACGACACGTTAAGAATAAAGCGAGTAACTAAAGTTTTTAATCATCATGTACAAAAATTGATAAAATTGACGCAGTTCGTAACGTAAAAATAATTTTTAACATTTAAAAAAGTGTTATTTCAAATTCTAAGGAAAAACATTGGTAAATAGACGTCATCAAGAATTTCAGAGTATTACTAAATTAATACCAAGTTAAATATGAACCTTTTTAGTTAAAAATAAAATAAATAAGATCTTAATTGCGTATATTCACAAATATTTTAATTAAATAAGCACTCAATTTTTTTTATAACCTCAAAAAGAATAAAGAAATTATTGGATAATAATTTTTCAACTTCTATAAACTATTACAAAACCATTTTTATATATAAAGTTAAAAATGTTAAATTATGACATTTTTGTCTTCCATATATTTTACATAGCGATAGTCAATTTGTAAACAAAGTCTTTTTCCGATTAAGTGATAGTCAATCGGCAAACAAAGTCGTTTACCAGGTAACTGTGCCGGATTTTACTAACTTTTGACTTTTGGGAGGATAACTTTGCTATGTTTTAGTAAAACGGAGGATTTTTTAAAATTCAGTATCTTATGACTTTAATTTAATAACTATTTTTAAAATAGTTCCCAAAAACTTATATTCATCTTTCAAGGGATTTTTACAAGTAATTGTTTCCAAGTTCAAAATTCACTGAATTTTTGGGGTTTTAGCCTCCGTGATAACATATTTCATTATAATTCCCTTTTCACACGTAAATGTGCAGTTTTTACCCGTTTCCAGATTAAGTTTAGGCTTTTATCTTTCAAACACAATCAAAGTTTACACGGAAACTAATTAAATAATTAATGATAAGCGCTTTTTAATAAGCATAGTCCGTACAAGAGACGGACATTCTTGCACGTACCTAGTGTGTAGCAATAAAATAATCACTAATTAAATCTTTATCTGTGTTATTTTCTTTTATAATATTTAAAATCAACAGAATTTTAAGCTCAGATATTCTTCAATATTTCATTAAACACATCTCATTTGTGTCCTTATTTTTACGGTAGTTTTGCAAATTATCTTAGTTATTTAAATAAATTGACAATTGTACATCTTTTAAAGTTACCCCAGAGTTCATTCGAAAACAACAACACAATTAATCTCAAAACTGTTTTAAAAATAGCATTTAAATGTTTTAAAGATTGAGTGTTTGAAATATCTCTTGTCAATTCCAGTTTCAGAAGAAATGTTAAAACTTATTTAAGCTTCATGTAGAAATTCCATTTATTGTAAATGTTTCATTTAAATAGTTTGTTATCTAGTTTGAAACTTTTCCTACTTGGTTTAGTTCTTGGATATAATCAGGGAGTTTTTTATGGAGGGGGATGATGAGAACTGTTGACACTAGGACTTTGGATTAGTGGGAGGGTTAAAGGAGAGTTAATGCGCCGTTTTCATCCGGACTTATGGTTAGTGGTACGGTTAAAAGATGGTTGTTTTTATAAGCACTCATTAAAACACACAACATATTTTCTTTAAGACCCCCACGCCTAAATTCTGGTTATATGCACTTAAAAAGGAAATGTGTGATCATTTTACATGAAATTTATATGAGAAATTAATTTCATTTGATATAAATTGTATTTTTTTACCAAACATTTTCAAGGTGTTAACACGTACCTGCCTAAATGAAGTAGAATCTCTTTTTTTGACGAGGGGGGGGGGGAGACTGTATGTCTTCATCTACTTTTGATTGTAGATATAATTTTCGTTTAAATTTGATAAACTTCTTAATGTTTTCCCTTTAGATATTTTATCAAAGAATTTCATAAACTCATTGTACGATTTCATCTATCTTTTTCCTTTGTGCTATTTTCCATATTTATCCAATTACGCCATGTTTACCTATGCCATTGTTACCGTGCCACTTTTACCTACGGAATTGTTAACGTGCCATTTTCACCTATGCCATTGTTAACGTGCCATTTTATCTATGCCATTGTAACCATGTCATTTTTACCTATGCAATTGATAACGTGCCATTTTTATCTATGACATTGTTACCGTGCCATTTTTAGCTATGCCATTCTTACATTGCTATTTTATCTATGCCATAATTTACGTGCCATTTTTATCTATGCCATTGTTTACGTGCCATTTTTATATATGCCATAATTAACGTGATATTTTTATCTATGCCATTGTTTCCGTGCCATTTTTTTTATATCATTGTTACCGTGCCATTTTTACCTATGCCATTTGTACCGTGCTATTTCCTCTCCCATTTTTACGTGGACTTTCGATTTTCATCAAATTCATTTGTTATAATCCGCTATATTACGTCCACATATAACCATTCTAGTCATCGATAAAATAGTTGAAGAAGTCATAACAGCAGCGGATATGTTTTATTAAGGGCGATTTGTGACTTTCATACTTTCGTGTTCACTCAGCAGCAAATAACGCCGTTTCTCTTACATTGATGGCCAGAAATAATTTAAAAAAAAACTTTCTCCACAATTAATATTAATTTCAGACTTGTCCAACGAATGTATTACTTTTATTTCGTAATAAAAAAATAATTAACACAATACCGGATCTATTTTTTAAATAATTTATTTGTTTTTTATTTTATTGTTTTGAACAAACAGTTGAAGAAGTTATAACAGCAGAGGATATGTTTTAAGATATCTTTGAAAGGGTGATGGAATTAATTACAAACCGGAAGTAATTTTATATGTTGCCGAGAAATTGGAAATCTCGTAAGCGAAATCTCGTCTGAATTCTCGGTCATGTCTAAAACTAGACTTGTGAAATGCCAAATGTGACGAAATTTCTGAAGTCGTATATTTTATCATCTAAAGAATTTGTAAAGTCGTATATTAATCATATTTTTTACAGAAATGTGTAAAGTCGTATATTAATATTTTTTTAAAGAAATTTGTAGTATATTTTATCATTTAAGAAAATTTGTAATGTATATTTATCATATTTTTTACAGAAATGTGTAAAGTATATTTTTATTATTTGTTTAAAGAAATTTGTAAAGTATATTTATATAATTTTGTTAGGAAATTTGTAAAGTATATTAATCATATATTTTAAAGAAATTTGTAAAGTATATTTATCATATTTTTGAAAGAAATTTGTAAAGTATATTTATATTATTTGTTTAAAGAAATTTGTAAAGTATATTTATATAATTTTGTTAGGAAATTTGTAAAGTATATTAATAATATATTTTAAAGACATTTGTGAAGTATATTTATCATTTATTTAGGAAATTTGTAAAGTTTTTTCAAGAAATGTGTAAAGTCGTGTATTAATATTTTTAAAAGAAATATAGACGCGCTTTTTTCCCCCAAGAAATGTTTTTGAGCAACGGAATGTGATTTTTTTTTATTCAAGAAACAATTTAGAAATAAGTAATATATTTAAAGAATAAACAATGTTTTTGAGCAATTAAATAATGTGTTTCCCCCTTTGAGAATAGGAATAAATCATTTTTTATCAACTAATAGTGAAAATGTGTTTTTCCAAAAAATACATGAAATGTTTATTTGGAAATATGTTTTTTTTGGGGAGGGGGGGGATATTTTGTGAAAATGATGATTTTTGGGAAATATTTTATTAAACGTCTTGAGAATAGGATTTTTTTTTTCAATTAATAGTGAATACATGAAATGTTTTTATGGAAATATTTAGTGAAAATAATATTTTTTGGGGGGAAGGGGAATATTTTGTGAAAATAATGATTTTTGGGAAATATTTTATTAAACGTCATCATAATAGCGTATCCAGTACAGTATATTAACGAATACATTTATTTTAATTCGGCGGCGCCAGGAAATGTCTGCCCCAAAATAATAATGGCAATACGAGTGAAGCTAAAAATAAAGTAAATGTCAATAGTGATGATAAAATGAAATCAAACTTTTTAAAATTCATACAATATTATTTTGTAAATGAAAGAAATAAAATGAGATTTATTCGTTGAATAACAAATAAAATTGATAATTTAAGTAATTAATTCCGAGTTGTAATTTATTCCGAACTTTTGATAAACATTAAATTAAATTTATCCTTTGATAAACCCTAAATTAAATTTATCCTTTGATAAACCCTAAATTAAATTTATTCTTTGATAAACCCTAAATTAAATTTATCTTTTGATAAACCCTAAATTAAATTTATCCTTTGATAAACCCTAAATTAAATTTATCCTTTGATAAACCCTAAATTAAATTTATCCTTTGATAAACCCTAAATTAAATTTATCCTTTGATAAACCCTAAATTAAATTTATCCTTTGATAAACCCTGAATTAAATTTATTCTTTGATAAACCCTAAATTAAATTTATCGTTTGATAAACCCTAAATTAAATAAATTCCTTTGATAAACCCTAAATTAAATTTAACCTTTGATAAACCCTAAATTAAATTTATCCTTTGATAAACCCTAAATTAAATTTATCCTTTGATAAACCCTAAATTAAATAAATCCTTTGATAAACCCTAAATTAAATTTATTCTTTGATAAACCCTAAATTAAATTTATTCTTTGATAAACCCTAAATTAAATTTATCCTTTGATAAACCCTAAATTAAATTTATCCTTTGATAAACCCTAAATAAAATTTATCCTTTGATAAACCCTAAATTAAATTTATCCTTTGATAAACCCTAAATAAAATTAATTCCTTTGATAAACCCTAAATTAAATTTATCCTTTGATAAGCCCTAAATTAAATTTATTATTTGATAAACCCTAAATTAAATTTAGCATTTGATAAACCCTGAATTAAATTAATTCCTTTGATAAACCCTAAATTAAATTTAACCTTTGATAAACCCTAAATTAAATTTATCCTTTGATAACCCCTAAATTAAATTTATCCTTTGATAAACCGTAAATTAAATTTATCCTTTGATAAACCCTAAATTAAATTTATCCTTTGATAAACCCTAAATAAAATTTATCCTTTGATAAACCCTAAATTAAAGTTATCCTTTGATAAACCCTCAATTAAAGTTATCCTTTGATAAACCCTAAATTAAATTTATCCTTTGATAAACCCTAAATTAAATTTATCCTTTGATAAACCCTAAATTAAATTTATCCTTTGATAAACCCTAAATTAAATTTATCTTTTGATAAACCCTAAATTAAATTTATCCTTTGATGAACCCTAAATTAAATTTATCCTTTGATAAACCCTAAATTAAATTTATCCTTTGATAAACCCTAAATTAAATTTATCCTTTGATAAACCCTAAATTAAATTTATCCTTTGATAAACCCTAAATTAAATTTATCCTTTGATAAACCCTGAATTAAATTTATCCTTTGATAAACCCTGAATTAAATTTATCCTTTGATAAACCCTAAATAAAATTTATCCTTTGATAACCCTAAATTAAATTTATCCTTTGATAAACCCTAAATTAAATTTATCCTTTGATAAACCCTAAATTAAAATTATCCTTTTATGAACCCTAAATTAAATTTATCCTTTGATAAACCCTAAATTAAATTTATCCTTTGATAAACCCTAAATTAAATTTATCCTTTGATAAACCCTAAATTAAATTTATCCTTTGATAAACCCTAAATTAAATTTATCCTTTGATAAACCCTAAATAAAATTTATCCTTTGATAAACCCTAAATTAAATTTATCCTTTGATAAACCCTAAATTAAATTTATCCTTTGATAAACCCTAAATTAAATTTATCCTTTGATAAACCCTAAATTAAATTTATCCTTTGATAAACCCTAAATTAAATTTATCCTTTGATAAACCCTAAATTAAATTTATCCTTTGATAAACCCTAAATTAAATTTATCCTTTGATAAACCCTAAATTAAATTTATCCTTAGATAAACCCTAAATTAAATTTATCCTTTGATAAACCGTAAATTAAATTTATCTTTTGATAAACCCTAAATTAAATTTATCCTTTGATAAACCCTAAATTAAATTTATCCTTTGATAAACCCTAAATTAAATTTAGCATTTGATAAACCCTAAATTAAATTAATTCCTTTGATAAACACTAAATAAAATTTATCCTTTGATAAACCCTAAATTAAATTTATCCTTTGATAAACCCTAAATTAAATTTATCCTTTGATAAACCCTAAATTAAATTTATCCTTTGATAAACCCTAAATTAAATTTATCCTTTGATAAACCCTAAATAAAATTTATCCTTTGATAAACCCTAAATTAAATTTATCCTTTGATAAACCCTAAATTAAATTTATCCTTAGATAAACCCTAAATTAAATTTATCCTTTGATAAACCGTAAATTAAATTTATCTTTTGATAAACCCTAAATTAAATTTATCCTTTGATAAACCCTAAATTAAATTTATCCTTTGATAAACCCTAAATTAAATTTAGCATTTGATAAACCCTAAATTAAATTAATTCCTTTGATAAACCCTAAATTAAATTTAACCTTTGATAAACCCTAAATTAAATTTATCCTTTGATAAACCCCAAATTAAATTTATCCTTTGATAAACCGTAAATTAAATTTATCCTTTGATAAACCCTAAATTAAATTTATCCTTTGATAAACCCTAAATAAAATTTATCCTTTGATAAACCCTAAATTAAAGTTATCCTTTGATAAACCCTCAATTAAAGTTATCCTTTGATAAACCCTAAATGAAATTTATCCTTTGATAAACCCTAAATTAAATTTATCCTTTGATAAACCCTAAATTAAATTTATCCTTTGATAAACCCTAAATTAAATTTATCCTTTGATAAACCCTAAATTAAATTTATCCTTTGATAAACCGTAAATTAAATTTATCCTTTGATAAACCCTAAATTAAATTTATCCTTTGATAAACCCTAAATTAAATTTATCCTTTGATAAACCCTAAATTAAATTTATCCTTTGATAAACCCTAAATTAAATTTATCCTTTGATAAACCCTAAATTAAATTTATCCTTTGATAAACCCTAAATTAAATTTATCCTTTGATAAACCCTAAATTAAATTTATCCTTAGATAAACCCTAAATTAAATTTATCCTTTGATAAACCGTAAATTAAATTTATCTTTTGATAAACCCTAAATTAAATTTATCCTTTGATAAACCCTAAATTAAATTTATCCTTTGATAAACCCTAAATTAAATTTATCCTTTGATAAACCCTAAATTAAATTTATCCTTTGATAAATTCTAAATTAAATTTATCCTTTGATAAACCCTAAATTAAATTTATCCTTTGATAAACCCTGAATTAAATTTATCCTTTGATAAACCCTGAATTAAATTTATCCTTTGATAAACCCTAAATAAAATTTATCCTTTGATAAACCCTAAATTAAATTTATCCTTTGATAAACCCTAAATTAAATTTATCCTTTGATAAACCCTAAATTAAAATTATCCTTTTATGAACCCTAAATTAAATTTATCCTTTGATAAACCCTAAATTAAATTTATCCTTTGATAAACCCTAAATTAAATTTATCCTTTGATAAACCCTAAATTAAATTTATCCTTTGATAAACCCTAAATTAAATTTATCCTTTGATAAACCCTAAATTAAATTTATCCTTTGATAAACCCTAAATAAAATTTATCCTTTGATAAACCCTAAATTAAATTTATCCTTTGATAAACCCTAAATTAAATTTATCCTTTGATAAACCCTAAATTAAATTTATCCTTTGATAAACCCTAAATTAAATTTATCCTTTGATAAACCCTAAATTAAATTTATCCTTTGATAAACCCTAAATTAAATTTATCCTTTGATAAACCCTAAATTAAATTTATCCTTAGATAAACCCTAAATTAAATTTATCCTTTGATAAACCGTAAATTAAATTTATCTTTTGATAAACCCTAAATTAAATTTATCCTTTGATAAACCCTAAATTAAATTTATCCTTTGATAAACACTAAATTAAATTTATCCTTTGATAAACCGTAAATTAAATTTATCCTTTGATAAACCCTAAATTAAATTTATCCTTTGATAAACCCTAAATTAAATTTATCCTTTGATAAACCCTAAATTAAATTTATCCTTTGATAAACCCTGAATTAAATTTATCCTTTGATAAACCCTGAATTAAATTTATCCTTTGATAAACCCTAAATTAAATTTATCCTTTGATAAACCCTAAATTAAATTTATCCTTTGATAAACCCTAAATTAAATTTATCCTTTGATACACCCTAAATTAAAATTATCCTTTTATGAACCCTAAATTAAATTTATCCTTTGATAAACCCTAAATTAAATTTATCCTTTGATAAACCCTAAATTAAATTTATCCTTTGATAAACCCTAAATTAAATTTATCCTTTGATAAACCCTAAATTAAATTTATCCTTTGATAAACCCTAAATTAAATTTATCCTTTGATAAACCCTAAATTAAATTTATCCTTTGATAAACCCTAAATTAAATTTATCCTTTGATAAACCCTAAATTAAATTTATCCTTAGATAAACCCTAAATTAAATTTATCCTTTGATAAACCGTAAATTAAATTGATCTTTTGATAAACCCTAAATTAAATTTATCCTTTGATAAACCCTAAATGAAATTTATCCTTTGATAAACCCTAAATAAAATTTATCCTTTGATAAACACTAAATTAAATTTATCCTTTGATAAACCCTAAATTAAATTTATCCTTTGATAAACCCTAAATTAAATTTATCCTTTGATAAACCCTAAATTAAATTTATCCTTTGATAAACCCTGAATTAAATTTATCCTTTGATAAACCCTGAATTAAATTTATCCTTTGATAAACCCTAAATTAAATTTATCCTTTGATAAACCCTAAATTAAATTTATCCTTTGATAAACCCTAAATTAAATTTATCCTTTGATACACCCTAAATTAAAATTATCCTTTTATGAACCCTAAATTAAATTTATCCTTTGATAAACCCTAAATTAAATTTATCCTTTGATAAACCCTAAATTAACTTTATCCTTTGATAAACCCTAAATTAAATTTATCCTTTGATAAACCCTAAATTAAATTTATCCTTTGATAAACCCTAAATAAAATTTATCCTTTGATAAACCCTAAATTAAATTTATCCTTTGATAAACCCTAAATTAAATTTATCCTTTGATAAACCCTAAATTAAATTTATCCTTTGATAAACCCTAAATTAAATTTATCCTTTGATAAACCCTAAATTAAATTTATCCTTTGATAAACCCTAAATTAAATTTATCCTTTGATAAACCCTAAATTAAATTTATCCTTTGATAAACCCTAAATTAAATTTATCCTTAGATAAACCCTAAATTAAATTTATCCTTTGATAAACCGTAAATTAAATTTATCTTTTGATAAACCCTAAATTAAATTTATCCTTTGATAAACACTAAATTAAATTTATCCTTTGATAAACCCTAAATTAAATTTATCCTTTGATAAACACTAAATTAAATTTATCCTTTGATAAATTCTAAATTAAATTTATCCTTTGATAAACCCTAAATTAAATTTATCCTTTGATAAACCCTAAATTAAATTTATCCTTTGATAAACCCTAAATTAAATTTATCTTTTGATAAACCCTAAATTAAATTTATCCTTTGATGAACCCTAAATTAAATTTATCCTTTGATAAACCCTAAATTAAATTTATCCTTTGATAAACCCTAAATTAAATTTATCCTTTGATAAACCCTAAATTAAATTTATCCTTTGATAAACCCTAAATTAAATTTATCCTTTGATAAACCCTGAATTAAATTTATCCTTTGATAAACCCTGAATTAAATTTATCCTTTGATAAACCCTAAATTAAATTTATCCTTTGATAAACCCTAAATTAAATTTATCCTTTGATAAACCCTAAATTAAATTTATCCTTTGATAAACCCTAAATTAAAATTATCCTTTTATGAACCCTAAATTAAATTTATCCTTTGATAAACCCTAAATTAAATTTATCCTTTGATAAACCGTAAATTAAATTTATCCTTTGATAAACCCTAAATTAAATTTATCCTTTGATAAACCCTAAATTAAATTTATCCTTTGATAAACACTAAATTAAATTTATCCTTTGATAAACCCTATATTAAATTTATCCTTTGATAAAGCCTAAATTAAATTTATCCTTTGATAAACCCTAAATTAAATTTATCCTTTGATAAACCTAAATTAAATTTATCCTTTGATAAACACTAAATTAAATTTATCCTTTGATAAACCCTAAACTAAATTTATCCTTTGATAAACCCTGAATTAAATTTATCCTTTGATAAACCCTAAATTAAATTTATCCGTTGAGAAACACTAAATATAATTTATCCTTTGATAAACCCTAAATTAAATTTATCCTTTGATAAACCCTAAATTAAATTTATCCTTTGATAAACCCTAAATTAAATTTATCCTTAGATAAACCCTAAATTAAATTTATCCTTTGATAAACCGTAAATTAAATTTATCTTTTGATAAACCCTAAATTAAATTTATCCTTTGATAAACCCTAAATTAAATTTATCCTTTGATAAACCCTAAATTAAATTTATCCTTTGATAAACACTAAATTAAATTTATCCTTTGATAAATTCTAAATTAAATTTACCATTTGATAAACCCTAAATTAAATTTATCCTTTGATAAACCCTAAATTAAATTTATCCTTTGATAAACCCTAAATTAAATTTATCTTTTGATAAACCCTAAATTAAATTTATCCTTTGATGAACCCTAAATTAAATTTATCCTTTGATAAACCCTAAATTAAATTTATCCTTTGATAAACCCTAAATTAAATTTATCCTTTGATAAACCCTAAATTAAATTTATCCTTTGATAAACCCTGAATTAAATTTATCCTTTGATAAACCCTGAATTAAATTTATCCTTTGATAAACCCTAAATTAAATTTATCCTTTGATAAACCCTAAATTAAATTTATCCTTTGATAAACCCTAAATTAAATTTATCCTTTGATAAACCCTAAATTAAAATTATCCTTTTATGAACCCTAAATTAAATTTATCCTTTGATAAACCCTAAATTAAATTTATCCTTTGATAAACCCTAAATTAAATTTATCCTTTGATAAACCCTAAATTAAATTTATCCTTTGATAAACCCTAAATTAAATTTATCCTTTGATAAACACTAAATTAAATTTATCCTTTGATAAACCCTAAATTAAATTTATCCTTTGATAAACCCTGAATTAAATTTATCCTTTGATAAACCCTAAATTAAATTTATCCTTTGAGAAACACTAAATATAATTTATCCTTTGATAAACCCTAAATTAAATTTATCCTTTGATAAACCCTAAATTAAATTTATCCTTTGATAAACCCTAAATTAAATTTATCCTTTGATAAACCCTAAATTAAATTTATCCTTTGATAAACCCTACATTAAATTTATCCTTTGATAAACACTAAATAAAATTTATCCTTTGATAAACCCTAAATTAAATTTATCCTTTGATAAACCCTGAATTAAATTTATCTTTTGATAAACCCTAAATTAAATTTATCCTTTGATAAACCCTAAATTAAATTTATCCTTTGATAAACCCTAAATTAAATTCATCCTTTGATAAACCCTAAATTAAATTTATCCTTTGATAAACCCTAAATTAAATTTATCCTTTGATAAACACTAAATTAAATTTATCTTTTTATAAACCCTAAATTAAATTTATCAATTGATAAACCCTAAATTAAATTTATCCTTTGATAAACCCTAAATTAAATTTATCCTTTGATGAACCCTAAATTAAATTTATCCTTTGATAAACCCTAAATTAACTTTATTCTTTGATAAACCCTAAATTAAATTTATCCTTTGATAAACCCTAAATTAAATTTATCCTTTGATAAACACTAAATTAAATGTATCCGTTGATAAACCCTAAATTAAATTTATCCTTTGATAAACCCTAAATTAAATTTATCCTTTGATAAACACTAAATTAAATTTATCCTTTGATAAACCCTAAATTAAATTTATCCTTTGATAAACCCTAAATTAAATTTATCCTTTGATAAACACTAAATTAAATTTATCCTTTGATAAACCCTAAATTAAATTTATCCTTTAGTAAACCCTAAATTAAATTTATAACATATTAAATTAATTCCTTTGATAAACCCTAAATGAAATTTATCCTTTGATAAACCCTAAATTAAATTTATAACATATTAAATTAATTCCTTTGATAAACCCTGAATTAAATTTATCCTTTGATAAACCCTAAATTAAATTTATCCTTTGATAAACCCTAAATTAAATTTATCCTTTGATAAACACTAAATTAAATGTATCCGTTGATAAACCCTAAATTAAATTTATCCTTTGATAAACCCTAAATTAAATTTATCCTTTGATAAACCCTAAATTAAATTTATCCTTTGATAAACCCTAAATAAAATTTATCCTTTGATAAACCCTAAATTAAATTTATCCTTTGATAAACCCTAAATTAAATTTATCCTTTGATAAACCCTAAATTAAATTTATCTTTTGATAAACCCTAAATTAAATTTATCCTTTGATAAACCCTAAATTAAATTTATCCTTTGATAAACCCTAAATGAAATTTATCCTTTGATAAACCCTAAATTAAATTTATCCTTTGATAAACCCTAAATTAAATTTATCCTTAGATAAACCCTAAATTAAATTCATCCTTTGATAAACCGTAAATTAAATTTATCTTTTGATAAACCCCAAATTAAATTTATCCTTTGATAAACCCTAAATTAAATTTATCCTTTGATAAACCCTAAATTAAATTTATCCTTTGATAAACCCTAAATTAAATTTATCCTTTGATAAACCCTAAATTAAATTTATCCTTTGATAAACACTAAATTAAATTTATCCTTTGATAAACCCTATATTAAATTTATCCTTTGATAAAGCCTAAATTAAATTTATCCTTTGATAAACCCTAAATTAAATTTATCCTTTGATAAACCTAAATTAAATTTATCCTTTGATAAACACTAAATTAAATTTATCCTTTGATAAACCCTAAATTAAATTTATCCTTTGATAAACCCTGAATTAAATTTATCCTTTGATAAACCCTAAATTAAATTTATCCTTTGAGAAACACTAAATATAATTTATCCTTTGATAAACCCTAAATTAAATTTATCCTTTGATAAACCCTAAATTAAATTTATCCTTTGATAAACCCTAAATTAAATTTATCCTTTGATAAACCCTAAATTAAATTTATCCTTTGATAAACCCTACATTAAATTTATCCTTTGATAAACACTAAATAAAATTTATCCTTTGATAAACCCTAAATTAAATTTATCCTTTGATAAACCCTGAATTAAATTTATCTTTTGATAAACCCTAAATTAAATTTATCCTTTGATAAACCCTAAATTAAATTTATCCTTTGATAAACCCTAAATTAAATTCATCCTTTGATAAACCCTAAATTAAATTTATCCTTTGATAAACCCTAAATTAAATTTATCCTTTGATAAACACTAAATTAAATTTATCTTTTTATAAACCCTAAATTAAATTTATCAATTGATAAACCCTAAATTAAATTTATCCTTTGATAAACCCTAAATTAAATTTATCCTTTGATGAACCCTAAATTAAATTTATCCTTTGATAAACCCTAAATTAACTTTATTCTTTGATAAACCCTAAATTAAATTTATCCTTTGATAAACCCTAAATTAAATTTATCCTTTGATAAACACTAAATTAAATGTATCCGTTGATAAACCCTAAATTAAATTTATCCTTTGATAAACCCTAAATTAAATTTATCCTTTGATAAACACTAAATTAAATTTATCCTTTGATAAACCCTAAATTAAATTTATCCTTTGATAAACCCTAAATTAAATTTATCCTTTGATAAACACTAAATTAAATTTATACTTTGATAAACCCTAAATTAAATTTATCCTTTAGTAAACCCTAAATTAAATTTATAACATATTAAATTAATTCCTTTGATAAACCCTAAATGAAATTTATCCTTTGATAAACCCTAAATTAAATTTATAACATATTAAATTAATTCCTTTGATAAACCCTAAATTAAATTTATAACATATTAAATTAATTCCTTTGATAAACCCTAAATTAAATTTATCCTTTGATAAACACTAAATTAAATTTATCCTTTGATAAACCCTAAATTAAATTTATCCTTTGATAAACCCTAAATTAAATTTATCCTTTGATAAACCCTAAATTAAATTTATCCTTTGATAAACCCTAAATTAAATTTATCCTTAGATAAACCCTAAATTAAATTTATCCTTTGATAAACCGTAAATTAAATTTATCTTTTGATAAACCCTAAATTAAATTTATCCTTTGATAAACCCTAAATTAAATTTATCCTTTGATAAACCCTAAATTAAATTTATCCTTTGATAAACACTAAATTAAATTTATCCTTTGATAAACCCTAAATTAAATTTATCCTTTGATAAACCCTAAATTAAATTTATCCTTTGATAAACCCTAAATTAAATTTATCCTTTGATAAACCCTAAATTAAATTTATCCGTTGATGAACCCTAAATTAAATTTATCCTTTGATAAACCCTAAATTAAATTTATCCTTTGATAAACCCTAAATTAAATTTATCCTTTGATAAACCCTAAATTAAAATTATCCTTTTATGAACCCTAAATTAAATTTATCCTTTGATAAACCCTAAATTAAATTTATCCTTTGATAAACCCTAAATTAAATTTATCCTTTGATAAACCCTAAATTAAATTTATCCTTTGATAAACCCTAAATTAAATTTATCCTTTGATAAACCCTAAATTTAATTTATCCTTTGATAAACCCTAAATTAAATTTATCCTTTGATAAACCCTAAATTAAATTTATCCTTTGATAAACACTAAATTAAATTTATCCTTTGATAAACCCTAAATTAAATTTATCCTTTGATAAACCCTAAATTAAATTTATCCTTTGATAAACCCTAAATTAAATTTATCCTTTGATAAACCTAAATTAAATTTATCCTTTGATAAACACTAAATTAAATTTATCCTTTGATAAACCCTAAATTAAATTTATCCTTTGATAAACCCTGAATTTAATTTATCCTTTGATAAACCCTAAATTAAATTTATCCTTTGAGAAACACTAAATATAATTTATCCTTTGATAAACCCTAAATTAAATTTATCCTTTGATAAACGCTAAATTAAATTTATCCTTTGATAAACCCTAAATTAAATTTATCCTTTGATAAACCCTAAATTAAATTTATCCTTTGATAAACCCTACATTAAATTTATCCTTTGATAAACACTAAATAAAATTTATCCTTTGATAAACCCTAAATTAAATTTATCCTTTGATAAACCCTGAATTAAATTTATCTTTTGATAAACCCTAAATTAAATTTATCCTTTGATAAACCCTGAATTAAATTTATCCTTTGATAAACCCTAAATTAAATTCATCCTTTGATCAACCCTAAATTAAATTTATCCTTTGATAAACCCTAAATTAAATTTATCCTTTGATAAACACTAAATTAAATTTATCTTTTTATAAACCCTAAATTAAATTTATCCTTTGATAAACCCTAAATTAAATTTATCCTTTGATAAACCCTAAATTAAATTTATCCTTTGATGAACCCTAAATTAAATTTATCCTTTGATAAACCCTAAATTAAATTTATCCTTTGATAAACGCTAAATTAAATTTATCCTTTGATAAACACTAAATTAAATATATACGTTGATAAACCCTAAATTAAATTTATCCTTTGATAAACCCTAAATTAAATTTATCCTTTGATAAACACTAAATTAAATTTATCCTTTGATAAACCCTAAATTAAATTTATCATTTGATAAACCCTAAATTAAATTTATCCTTTGATAAACACTAAATAAAATTTATCCTTTGATAAACCCTAAATTAAATTTATCCTTTAGTAAACCCTAAATTAAATTTATAACATATTAAATTAATTCCTTTGATAAACCCTAAATGAAATTTATCCTTTGATAAACCCTAAATTAAATTTATAACATATTAAATTAATTCCTTTGATAAACCCTAAATTAAATTTATCCTTTGATAAACCCTAAATTAAATTTATAACATATTAAATTAATGCTTTTGATAAACCCTAAATTAAATTTATCCTTTGATAAACCCTAAATTGAATTTATAACATATTAAATTAATTCCTTTGATAAACCCTAAATTAAATTTATCCTTTGATAAAACCTAAATTGAATTTATAACATATTAAATTAATTCCTTTGATAAACCCTAAATTAAATTTATCCTTTGATAAACCCTAAATTAAATTTATCCTTTGATAAACATTAAATTAAATTTATCTTTTGATAAACCCTTAATTAAATTTATCCTTTGATAAACCCTAAATTAAATTTATCCTTTGATAAACCCTAAATTCAATTTATCCTTTGATAAACCCTAAATTAAATTTATCCTTTGATAAACCCTAAATTAAAATTATCCTTTTATGAACCCTAAATTAAATTTATCCTTTGATAAACCCTAAATTAAATTTATCCTTTGATAAACCCTAAATTAAATTTATCCTTTGATAAACCCTAAATTAAATTTATCCTTTGATAAACCCTAAATTTAATTTATCCTTTGATAAACCCTAAATTAAATTTATCCTTTGATAAACCCTAAATTAAATTTATCCTTTGATAAACACTAAATTAAATTTATCCTTTGATAAACCCTATATTAAATTTATCCTTTGATAAACCCTAAATTAAATTTATCCTTTGATAAACCCTAAATTAAATTTATCCTTTGATAAACCTAAATTAAATTTATCCTTTGATAAACACTAAATTAAATTTATCCTTTGATAAACCCTAAATTAAATTTATCCTTTGATAAACCCTGAATTAAATTTATCCTTTGATAAACCCTAAATTAAATTTATCCTTTGAGAAACACTAAATATAATTTATCCTTTGATAAACCCTAAATTAAATTTATCCTTTGATAAACGCTAAATTAAATTTATCCTTTGATAAACCCTAAATTAAATTTATCCTTTGATAAACCCTAAATTAAATTTATCCTTTGATAAACCCTACATTAAATTTATCCTTTGATAAACACTAAATAAAATTTATCCTTTGATAAACCCTAAATTAAATTTATCCTTTGATAAACCCTGAATTAAATTTATCTTTTGATAAACCCTAAATTAAATTTATCCTTTGATAAACCCTGAATTAAATTTATCCTTTGATAAACCCTAAATTAAATTCATCCTTTGATCAACCCTAAATTAAATTTATCCTTTGATAAACCCTAAATTAAATTTATCCTTTGATAAACACTAAATTAAATTTATCTTTTTATAAACCCTAAATTAAATTTATCCTTTGATAAACCCTAAATTAAATTTATCCTTTGATAAACCCTAAATTAAATTTATCCTTTGATGAACCCTAAATTAAATTTATCCTTTGATAAACCCTAAATTAAATTTATCCTTTGATAAACCCTAAATTAAATTTATCCTTTGATAAACGCTAAATTAAATTTATCCTTTGATAAACACTAAATTAAATATATACGTTGATAAACCCTAAATTAAATTTATCCTTTGATAAACCCTAAATTAAATTTATCCTTTGATAAACACTAAATTAAATTTATCCTTTGATAAACCCTAAATTAAATTTATCATTTGATAAACCCTAAATTAAATTTATCCTTTGATAAACACTAAATAAAATTTATCCTTTGATAAACCCTAAATTAAATTTATCCTTTAGTAAACCCTAAATTAAATTTATAACATATTAAATTAATTCCTTTGATAAACCCTAAATGAAATTTATCCTTTGATAAACCCTAAATTAAATTTATAACATATTAAATTAATTCCTTTGATAAACCCTAAATTAAATTTATCCTTTGATAAACCCTAAATTAAATTTATAACATATTAAATTAATGCTTTTGATAAACCCTAAATTAAATTTATCCTTTGATAAACCCTAAATTGAATTTATAACATATTAAATTAATTCCTTTGATAAACCCTAAATTAAATTTATCCTTTGATAAAACCTAAATTGAATTTATAACATATTAAATTAATTCCTTTGATAAACCCTAAATTAAATTTATCCTTTGATAAACCCTAAATTAAATTTATCCTTTGATAAACATTAAATTAAATTTATCTTTTGATAAACCCTTAATTAAATTTATCCTTTGATAAACCCTAAATTAAATTTATCCTTTGATAAACCCTAAATTAAATTTATCCTTTGATAAACCCTAAATTAAATTTATCCTTTGATAAACACTAAATTAAATTTATCCTTTGATAAACACTAAATTAAATTTATCCTTTGATAAACCCTAAATTAAATTTATAACATATTAAATTAATTCCTTTGATAAACCCTAAATTAAATTTATCCTTTGATAAACCCTAAATTAAATTTATAACATATTAAATTTATTCCTTTGATAAACCCTTAATTAAATTTATCCTTTGATAAACCCTAAATTTAATTTATAACATAATTAATTAATTCCTTTGATAAACCCTAAATTAAATTTATCCTTTGATAAACCCTAAATTGAATTTATAACATGTTAAATTAATTCCTTTGATAAACCCTAAATTAAATTTATCCTTTGATAAACCCTAAATTAAATTTATCCTTTGATAAACCCTAAATTAAATTTATTCTTTGATAAACCCTAAATTAAATTTATCCTTTGATAAACCCTAAATTAAATTTATCCTTTGATAAACCTAAATTAAATTTATCCTTTGATAAACACTAAATTAAATTTATCCTTTGATAAACCCTAAATTAAAATTATCCTTTTATGAACCCTAAATTAAATTTATCCTTTGATAAACCCTAAATTTAATTTATCCTTTGATAAACCCTAAATTAAATTTATCCTTTGATAAACCCTAAATTAAATTTATCCTTTGATAAACCCTAAATTAAAATTATCCTTTTATGAACCCTAAATTAAATTTATCCTTTGATAAACCCTAAATTAAATTTATCCTTTGATAAACCCTAAATTAAATTTATCCTTTGATAAACCCTAAATTAAATTTATCCTTTGATAAACCCTAAATTAAATTTATCCTTTGATAAACCCTAAATTTAATTTATCCTTTGATAAACCCTAAATTAAATTTATCCTTTGATAAACCCTAAATTAAATTTATCCTTTGATAAACACTAAATTAAATTTATCCTTTGATAAACCCTATATTAAATTTATCCTTTGATAAACCCTAAATTAAATTTATCCTTTGATAAACCCTAAATTAAATTTATCCTTTGATAAACCTAAATTAAATTTATCCTTTGATAAACACTAAATTAAATTTATCCTTTGATAAACCCTAAATTAAATTTATCCTTTGATAAACCCTGAATTAAATTTATCCTTTGATAAACCCTAAATTAAATTTATCCTTTGAGAAACACTAAATATAATTTATCCTTTGATAAACCCTAAATTAAATTTATCCTTTGATAAACGCTAAATTAAATTTATCCTTTGATAAACCCTAAATTAAATTTATCCTTTGATAAACCCTAAATTAAATTTATCCTTTGATAAACCCTAAATTAAATTTATCCTTTGATAAACCCTAAATTAAATTTATCCTTTGATGAACCCTAAATTAAATTTATCCTTTGATAAACCCTAAATTAAATTTATCCTTTGATAAACCCTAAATTAAATTTATCCTTTGATAAACGCTAAATTAAATTTATCCTTTGATAAACACTAAATTAAATATATACGTCGATAAACCCTAAATTAAATTTATCCTTTGATAAACCCTAAATTAAATTTATCCTTTGATAAACACTAAATTAAATTTATCCTTTGATAAACCCTAAATTAAATTTATCATTTGATAAACCCTAAATTAAATTTATCCTTTGATAAACACTAAATAAAATTTATCCTTTGATAAACCCTAAATTAAATTTATCCTTTAGTAAACCCTAAATTAAATTTATAACATATTAAATTAATTCCTTTGATAAACCCTAAATGAAATTTATCCTTTGATAAACCCTAAATTAAATTTATAACATATTAAATTAATTCCTTTGATAAACCCTAAATTAAATTTATCCTTTGATAAACCCTAAATTAAATTTATAACATATTAAATTAATGCTTTTGATAAACCCTAAATTAAATTTATCCTTTGATAAACCCTAAATTGAATTTATAACATATTAAATTAATTCCTTTGATAAACCCTAAATTAAATTTATCCTTTGATAAAACCTAAATTGAATTTATAACATATTAAATTAATTCCTTTGATAAACCCTAAATTAAATTTATCCTTTGATAAACCCTAAATTAAATTTATCCTTTGATAAACATTAAATTAAATTTATCTTTTGATAAACCCTTAATTAAATTTATCCTTTGATAAACCCTAAATTAAATTTATCCTTTGATAAACCCTAAATTAAATTTATCCTTTGATAAACCCTAAATTAAATTTATCCTTTGATAAACCCTAAATTAAAATTATCCTTTTATGAACCCTAAATTAAATTTATCCTTTGATAAACCCTAAATTAAATTTATCCTTTGATAAACCCTAAATTAAATTTATCCTTTGATAAACCCTAAATTAAATTTATCCTTTGATAAACCCTAAATTAAATTTATCCTTTGATAAACCCTAAATTTAATTTATCCTTTGATAAACCCTAAATTAAATTTATCCTTTGATAAACCCTAAATTAAATTTATCCTTTGATAAACACTAAATTAAATTTATCCTTTGATAAACCCTATATTAAATTTATCCTTTGATAAACCCTAAATTAAATTTATCCTTTGATAAACCCTAAATTAAATTTATCCTTTGATAAACCTAAATTAAATTTATCCTTTGATAAACACTAAATTAAATTTATCCTTTGATAAACCCTAAATTAAATTTATCCTTTGATAAACCCTGAATTAAATTTATCCTTTGATAAACCCTAAATTAAATTTATCCTTTGAGAAACACTAAATATAATTTATCCTTTGATAAACCCTAAATTAAATTTATCCTTTGATAAACGCTAAATTAAATTTATCCTTTGATAAACCCTAAATTAAATTTATCCTTTGATAAACCCTAAATTAAATTTATCCTTTGATAAACCCTACATTAAATTTATCCTTTGATAAACACTAAATAAAATTTATCCTTTGATAAACCCTAAATTAAATTTATCCTTTGATAAACCCTGAATTAAATTTATCTTTTGATAAACCCTAAATTAAATTTATCCTTTGATAAACCCTGAATTAAATTTATCCTTTGATAAACCCTAAATTAAATTCATCCTTTGATCAACCCTAAATTAAATTTATCCTTTGTTAAACCCTAAATTAAATTTATCCTTTGATAAACACCTAATTAAATTTATCTTTTTATAAACCCTAAATTAAATTTATCCTTTGATAAACCCTAAATTAAATTTATCCTTTGATAAACCCTAAATTAAATTTATCCTTTGATGAACCCTAAATTAAATTTATCCTTTGATAAACCCTAAATTAAATTCATCCTTTGATAAACCCTAAATTAAATTTATCCTTTGATAAACGCTAAATTAAATTTATCCTTTGATAAACACTAAATTAAATATATACGTTGATAAACCCTAAATTAAATTTATCCTTTGATAAACCCTAAATTAAATTTATCCTTTGATAAACACTAAATTAAATTTATCCTTTGATAAACCCTAAATTAAATTTATCATTTGATAAACCCTAAATTAAATTTATCCTTTGATAAACACTAAATAAAATTTATCCTTTGATAAACCCTAAATTAAATTTATCCTTTAGTAAACCCTAAATTAAATTTATAACATATTAAATTAATTCCTTTGATAAACCCTAAATGAAATTTATCCTTTGATAAACCCTAAATTAAATTTATAACATATTAAATTAATTACTTTGATAAACCCTAAATTAAATTTATCCTTTGATAAACCCTAAATTAAATTTATAACATATTAAATTAATGCTTTTGATAAACCCTAAATTAAATTTATCCTTTGATAAACCCTAAATTGAATTTATAACATATTAAATTAATTCCTTTGATAAACCCTAAATTAAATTTATCCTTTGATAAAACCTAAATTGAATTTATAACATATTAAATTAATTCCTTTGATAAACCCTAAATTAAATTTATCCTTTGATAAACCCTAAATTAAATTTATCCTTTGATAAACATTAAATTAAATTTATCTTTTGATAAACCCTTAATTAAATTTATCCTTTGATAAACCCTAAATTAAATTTATCCTTTGATAAACCCTAAATTAAATTTATCCTTTGATAAACCCTAAATTAAATTTATCCTTTGATAAACACTAAATTAAATTTATCCTTTGATAAACACTAAATTAAATTTATCCTTTGATAAACCCTAAATTAAATTTATAACATATTAAATTAATTCCTTTGATAAACCCTAAATTAAATTTATCCTTTGATAAACCCTAAATTAAATTTATAACATATTAAATTTATTCCTTTGATAAACCCTTAATTAAATTTATCCTTTGATAAACCCTAAATTTAATTTATAACATAATTAATTAATTCCTTTGATAAACCCTAAATTAAATTTATCCTTTGATAAACCCTAAATTGAATTTATAACATGTTAAATTAATTCCTTTGATAAACCCTAAATTAAATTTATCCTTTGATAAACCCTAAATTAAATTTATCCTTTGATAAACCCTAAATTAAATTTATTCTTTGATAAACCCTAAATTAAATTTATCCTTTGATAAACCCTAAATTAAATTTATCCTTTGATAGACCCTACATTAAATTTATCCTTTGATAAACATTAAATTAAATTTATCCTTTGATAAACCCTAAATTAAATTTATCCTTTGATAAACCCTAAATTAAATTGATCCTTTGATAAACCCTAAATTAAATTTATCCTTTGATAAACACTAAATTAAATTTATCCTTTGATAAACACTAAATTAAATTTATCCTTTGATAAACCCTAAATTAAATTTATAACATATTAAATGAATTCCTTTGATAAACCGTAAATTAAATGTATCCTTTGATAAACCCTAAATTTAATTTATAACATATTAAATTAATTCCTTTGATAAACCCTAAATTAAATTTATCCTTTGATAAACCCTAAATTGAATTTATAACATATTAAATTAATTCCTTTGATAAACCCTAAATTAAATTTATCCTTTGATAAACCCTAAATTGAATTTATAACATATTAAATTAATTCCTTTGATAAACCCTAAATTAAATTTATCCTTTGATAAACCCTAAATTAAATTTATCCTTTGATAAACCCTAAATTAAATTTATCCTTTGATAAACCCTAAATTTAATTTATCCTTTGATAAACCCTAAATTAAATTTATCCTTTGATAAACCCTAAATTAAATTTATCCTTTGATAAACACTAAATTAAATTTATCCTTTGATAAACCCTATATTAAATTTATCCTTTGATAAACCCTAAATTAAATTTATCCTTTGATAAACCCTAAATTAAATTTATCCTTTGATAAACCTAAATTAAATTTATCCTTTGATAAACACTAAATTAAATTTATCCTTTGATAAACCCTAAATTAAATTTATCCTTTGATAAACCCTGAATTAAATTTATCCTTTGATAAACCCTAAATTAAATTTATCCTTTGAGAAACACTAAATATAATTTATCCTTTGATAAACCCTAAATTAAATTTATCCTTTGATAAACCCTAAATTAAATTTATCCTTTGATAAACCCTAAATTAAATTTATCCTTTGATAAACCCTAAATTAAATTTATCCTTTGATAAACCCTACATTAAATTTATCCTTTGATAAACACTAAATAAAATTTATCCTTTGATAAACCCTAAATTAAATTTATCTTTTGATAAACCCTGAATTAAATTTATCTTTTGATAAACCCTAAATTAAATTTATCCTTTGATAAACCCTAAATTAAATTTATCCTTTGATAAACTTTAAATTAAATTTATCCTTAGATAAACCCTAAATTAAATTTATCCTTTGATAAACCCTAAATTAAATTTATCCTTTGATAAACACTAAATTAAATTTATCTTTTTATAAACCCTAAATTAAATTTATCCTTTGATAAACCCTAAATTAAATTTATCCTTTGATAAACCCTAAATTAAATTTATCTTTTGATGAACCCTAAATTAAATTTATCCTTTGATAAACCCTAAATTAAATTTATCCTTTGATAAACCCTAAATTAAATTTATCCTTTGATAAACCCTAAATTAAATTTATCCTTTGATAAACACTAAATTAAATGTATCCGTTGATAAACCCTAAATTAAATTTATCCTTTGATAAACCCTAAATTAAATTTATCCTTTGATAAACACTAAATTAAATTTATCCTTTGATAAACCCTAAATTAAATTTATCCTTTGATAAACCCTAAATTAAATTTATCCTTTGATAAACACTAAATTAAATTTATCCTTTGATAAACCTTAAATTAAATTTATCCTTTAGTAAACCCTAAATTAAATTTATAACATATTAAATTAATTCCTTTGATAAACCCTAAATGAAATTTATCCTTTGATAAACCCTAAATTAAATTTATAACATATTAAATTAATTCCTTTGATAAACCCTAAATTAAATTTATCCTTTGATAAACCCTAAATTAAATTTATAACATATTAAATTAATGCTTTTGATAAACCCTAAATTAAATTTATCCTTTGATAAACCCTAAATTGAATTTATAACATATTAAATTAATTCCTTTGATAAACCCTAAATTAAATTTATCCTTTGATAAACCCTAAATTGAATTTATAACATATTAAATTAATTCCTTTGATAAACCCTAAATTAAATTTATCCTTTGATAAACCCTAAATTAAATTTATCCTTTGATAAACATTAAATTAAATTTATCTTTTGATAAACCCTTAATTAAATTTATCCTTTGATAAACCCTAAATTAAATTTATCCTTTGATAAACCCTAAATTAAATTTATCCTTTGATAAACCCTAAATTAAATTTATCCTTTGATAAACACTAAATTAAATTTATCCTTTGATAAACACTAAATTAAATTTATCCTTTGATAAACCCTAAATTAAATTTATAACATATTAAATTAATTCCTTTGATAAACCCTAAATTAAATTTATCCTTTGATAAACCCTAAATTAAATTTATAACATATTAAATTAATTCCTTTGATAAACTGTTAATTAAATTTATCCTTTGATAAACCCTAAATTTAATTTATAACATATTAAATTAATTCCTTTGATAAACCCTAAATTAAATTTATCCTTTGATAAACCCTAAATTGAATTTATAACATGTTAAATTAATTCCTTTGATAAACCCTAAATTAAATTTATCTTTTGATAAACCCTAAATTAAATTTATCCTTTGATAAACATTAAATTAAATTTATCCTTTGATAAACCCTAAATTAAATTTATCCTTTGATAAACCCTAAATTAAATTTATCCTTTGATAAACCCTAAATTAAATTTATCCTTTGATAAACATTAAATTAAATTTATCCTTTGATAAACCCTAAATTAAATTTATCCTTTGATAAACCCTAAATTAAATTTATCCTTTGATAAACCCTAAATTAAATTTATCCTTTGATAAACACTAAATTAAATTTATCCTTTGATAAACACTAAATTAAATTTATCCTTTGATAAACCCTAAATTAAATTTATAACATATTAAATGAATTCCTTTGATAAACCCTAAATTAAATGTATCCTTTGATAAACCCTAAATTAAATTTATAACATATTAAATTAATTCCTTTGATAAACCCTAAATTAAATTTATCCTTTGATAAACCCTAAATTTAATTTATAACATATTAAATTAATTCCTTTGATAAACCCTAAATTAAATTTATCCTTTGATAAACCCTAAATTGAATTTATAACATATTAAATTAATTCCTTTGATAAACCCTAAATTAAATTTATATAGGTACGTGCAAAATCAATGGCCGATTCCCAAAATGAAAGTTTTTTTGACCCCCCTCCCCATTACTTAAAAATACACTTAAATGCAGGAAATCACCCAATTTTACTGAAATTTTCAATATTTATTAATCAGCAATCACGGAATATAATGAAACCATTATTTTTTTTTAAATCTTAGTGTAAATGTATTATTTTTTAAAAAGAAAATACACCTTTACTAAAGTTATATTTTTATATATTAATAAAAATAAATGCATGATTTTTTAACTGTTACTTATGTAAATAAAGGATCGTAGATGTTAACAATTAAAAATTTTTTTTCAAAATATTTCGTATATATTACGAAAAAGGCCAGTAAATACCGTATTAATAAAATCACTTTAACTCGAAGAAAAATTAAGTTTTTGAATTAGCGATGTTATTATTGAATAAAGCATTGTTTAATCAATTATTTCACAAAAAAAATAATATAATTGCAAAAAATATTTTATGTGATTTTAATGATTAGAGTTTTTGGAAAAATAAAAAATGCGACATAATTATATTTCTCTTTCATAAAGGAACGTGGCATCATCAGCGCAAGAAATTTTTTTAATAATCTTGAAAATAAACCAAAAATTGACAAATTTGAGATCCAGGAACTTAACGAAAAAAAGAATTTTAAAAATTGAATAATTTCTACTAACGATGAACTTTATTAGTATGGTAGCCCCGTTATGTAATAACCATGTGGGATTAGCAATCACTCACTTTTACAGCGCAAAATTTTTTTTTTTTTTAGAGATTCAACAATTTCGTTCATTTCATCGTCAATTACTTGGAAAGATTTGTATTTGTTTTGTCTTTTTTTTCATTAATAAATATTTAAGTTAAAAACAATTATTTATTAATAAATAAAGAGAATTCAAACATGACATTTTCTTTCAAAATTTAATTCTGTTTATCAATAAATAACTGTTTTAAATTTTTTTTCAATGAATAAATTGTCAGTGTAGTCATTGACTTTAATTTACTTTTTCACACTTAAAATAAAAAATAAAAGCACTTTATTTTTAAAAGAATCAATGTAATTTATCGTTACGACACGTTAAGAATAAATCGAGTAACTAAAGTTTTAAATCATGTAAAAAAAAAATTGATAAAATTGACGCAGTTCGTAACGTAAAAATATTTTTAACATTTAAAAAATAGTTTTATTTCAAATTCTAAGGAAAAACATTGGTAAACAGATGTCATCAATAATTTCAGAGTATTACGAAATTAAAAACTGAACCTTTTCAGTTAAAATAATTGCGTACACTCACAAATAATTAAATAAGCATTTCCTTTTTTTACAAAATAAAGGTACTTAAATTTGTTTATAACCTTAAAAAGAATAAAGAAATTAATGGATAATAATTTTTCAACTTCTATAAACTATTATTACATTTTTATATATAAAGTTAAAATTGATAAATTATGACATTTTTTGTCTTCCATATATTTTGCATGGCGATGTCAATTTGTAAACAATGTCCTTTTCCGATGAACCTATGGCGGATTTTACTCATTTATCACATTTGAAGGGCTAATTTTGCTAATTTTTAGTCAAACGTGAGATTTATATATTTTTAATTCAGTGTCTTATGACTTTAATTTAATAATTATCTTTGAAATAGTTCCCAAAAACTTATATTTATCTTTTAAGGGATTTTTACAATTAATTTTTTCAAAGTTCAAAATTCATTGAATTTTTGGGGTTTTTGACCGTCGTAATTACATATTTTATTATAATTTATTTTTCACACGTAAATATGCAGTTTTTTTCGTTTAGAGATTAAGTTTAGGCTTTTATCTTTCAAACACAATCAAAGTTTACACGGAAACTAATTAAATAATTAATGATAAGCGCTTTTTAATAAGCATAGTACGTACAAGAAGGCGCCATTTTTGCACGTACTTAAATTTATAACATTAAATTCAGAAACTATTTTATTACGATGTTAAAACAATCACTGAACATTTTGAATTAAAAAAAATATCACATTAAATTATGAAAAAAAAAACAACACTATTACAGTGTTTTTATTTTATTAAATAAATAAATTGGCAATGTTCAAGTACGACTAACTCTAAGCAAAGTTGTTTCCAACCGGAAACGGTGTCCGTTCAAAATTGGTTCCCATAATAAAAACTTCCTGTTTTGGTTAGTTTTGTACTGAATTTTATTTTAAATAATTTATTAGACAAAAATAAATAATAACTGTTAAAATTTTATTTTAAATAATTTATTAGACAAAAATAAATAATAACTGTTAAAATTTTATTTTAAACAATTTATTTGACAAAAATAAATAATCACAGTTACTAAAAATAAATAATCACAGAGGGAAAATAATAAAATAGGTTGTTTCAGAAATCATAGTATTGTCGGATCGCATATATTATATGGCCGAAGTAATTTACTTTTACTTGTCGACGCCAGAGAAACTCCTGCAGGTAGCTATTGAAATGTGCTGCACTTGTACCTCGCATGGACCTGAATTTGTCTTTAGCGTGACTCCATGAGCCTTCAATACGATTAGTGTGGATCGTATTGTCTACGGGATCCACAAAATTATACGTGTGGTTTACCGCATCATGGTTAGGTAGGGCATTGTAGGTCCTGCCAACCATTCCAACGTTTTCTTTTCTCCATTTGTGTCCATTAGTAACACTTGCAAGGAGATAGTGCGCAACCGACATTCATCTGCGGTTAGTACGTCTTGTACGATATAATTCATTATCATAAAATACAAAAGAAATAAAACCAGAAAATTGACTACAAGAAACTAGAGAAAATTAAACTAAAGAATACCGGAAGTTAAGTACGAAGTTTATTATCGGGTACGGATGACGGCGTAACACCGTAGCAGCGCCGCAGAAACTGCTCTTACAGTTAGTCGTACTTGAACATTGCCAATAAATTTATTAAAATGTTTTAATCTATTGTTCGTTTCGTTACTTTCGGTTGATTATCTGTCTGCCCGGTCTTGAAAGTGGATTGTCAAAATTATTATTCAAAATTGAAACAAATAAATTCAGTTGTTTCCTCAAGTGCACAAGTGACACATATTTAATTGATTGAATAATATTTTCCTCTGTAATCAAAGAGATCGACACAATTGCGAAATCGCTGTGTTTTATGTCTATTTAAATTTTCTGCGAACCTTCATTTCCGGTCGCCATCTTGAATTTACACTTACACCCGTTTTAACTCGAACACTAACATCATTTTATTTTCGAAAGATTATTGTCGATTCTTTAAAGCAGCTTATAAAAACGTAAGTATTACTTAAATTTCTTTGTTTTACGATTTTCTAAAAGGTATGCTATGAATTTTCTAAAAATGAAAACAAAATGTGTTCATTTTAATTCATATTAATTTGAGACTTTTCTATCATCATATTCGGTTTAAACAAACAAATAAAAAGACGATGCCGAAAATCATAAACTTATTGATAGTGAAGCATGTAAAACTTCGGTTATAGTTGAAGTAAATATTCAGATACAATTAACTGTTTGAAGTGAAATGAAAAGCCTGTGAAAAGTGTTCCTTCGCATTATACTTTTAGTAATTATGCTATGATATTAATACATTTGATTAATGATTTAGATGTTTGGAAGAAAACAATAAATATGCTATTATAATAATAATTTGTTTAATTATTTTTTTTAATGTTTTCACAAATTGTTTTTATTTATTTAATGTCTTCATAAACTATTTTCGTTAAATAAATCCTTGACCCTATAAAACTAAGTGTGGATTGTAAGATTTTTCTCTGGAGTTGTATTTGTCACTTTTACTTAGCCAAAGACAATAATTTTTATTATTGTCATTGATTTTTTATTGGCAAGTTGTAGCTTAGTTCAGAGTGAATTAAAACACTTCAAGTTAAGAAAAATATAAACCCGATATATATTAAAAATAGAAAAAAGTCTAAATTAGATAAGTAAAAATAATGCCTCTTTCAAAATTTTTTGGACTAAAAATTGAAAACCCAATCGGTTATATGTCTCGATTCACCGCTGACTGGCCAGGAAGTGAGTGCTCAATTTTAGTTTTATTCATATAAGAAAAGTGATATCCCACTCTAAAATCTAAAATATTTAAAAAGAATTTTATTCCCATTTTGCATATATTTCTTCAGGCTGTTTACATGTAATCCCCCCAAATAGAATCTGAATCTTTTTAGGGATTAAAAACTACGACGGATGTGATAAAAATTTGCCCAAACATTGTTTTGTTTGCAAAAAAAAAGTTATATTTCTATGATTTGTAAAAAAGGATATTATTATTATTATGATGCGTAGGTTACAAAAGATTCCCAGACAAAAACTGACCGGGCAAAAGTTTAAAATCAGACAAAAGTCAATCATAATAAAATAAATGAAATTTTACAAAAATATGAAACAATTATATTTTTACATTCAATTTTAGATAATTAGTATTAATTTTTGAAAATGTTTTTTTGTTGTTGTTTTATCACACATTTTAATTTTATTGAGAAATATGTGAGATTTCTTAACCAGAGATTTTGTGTGAAATTAATGCTCAGAGTTTAGATTTTCAGTGAAAATGTTTGTTTTTAAGGTATGATACAATATATTCAAGACGATAACTGTTCCAAATTTCGACCTGTGTTACAGCAAAAATAATCCCCATTATATTTTTGCCGGTTTTTTTAAATTTATTATTTTTTTACAATTTTACAAACGATAAATCAAACGAATGGAAATATATTACATTTTGAATTTTATCATTTGTATAACAAATTAAACATCATAATAATGACGTATTGTCGTTTCCTTCTGGTGGTTTTTGAAAACGATTATTTTCAACAAATTATTTGATATTACCAACAAATAATAACATCAAATGAAAGTTAAACTGAAAATTTTTAAAATCGTCAAAATTGAACTTGACAAAAATATAATAGGGGCTTATTTTGCTGTAACACCGATCGAAATGTGTGACGTCACATAAATCCGCCATAACTCCATTATTATCTTCAATGCAACATCTGACATTTTTAAAAAGTAAAAATATTTTGACCATCATAAATTTCCCAGACTTTGAATTTTATTTTAATACAATTTTTTTGGCTAAAACCAAGTAAAATATAAAAGATAATCTAATGATCTCTACGCAACAATTGAACCAATGTTTTTCAATCGGTTTTCTTCTAGAATAGTGGCACTTTATTAAAAAATGTTTTTCTTGTGTTTACTAAAAGAGAGAGCTAATTTTAGCACAAATAACTTTGGAATTTAAATACAGTACGATCATGTTGACGCACTTATTCTTGTTCGATCATCAAAGTTAAGTGACGTTGAGCCTAGCCAGAAGCAGTTGGGTACCAATTTGGGAATAGCCGGCACTATATATGGGAGGAGCGACAACTTCCAGCGAATTATACTGTCATGAAGATGTATTTTACATGTATAACCTGTTAATCGATACATGTGAACAGAGTGGAACAAACCCCTTTCCCTGGGTTAAGTTTTGAATCATGTGTTGATGCTCGCTGGAGAGAGTATGGTACCGGTTTTTGTTTGTTAAATAGTAAAATGTCAGTGATGTGTGAAACATATGCCTCATTTATCTACATGTGAATATTACCTACAGATGCGTTGGTCCAATCATGTGCGGACTGACCAAATTTGCATAAAAAACGTCTTATCATATAATACGTTTGACATATTACTCTACTTTTTTATTTGTCTCGGGGCAACAACATGTTTGGGTTGTAGTTACTTTCCAGGATATTGTGTTGTGTACTTGCATCCGTGGAGAAATCTTTTTGGGTGTTTGTGATATTCTTGTTTTATGACATATGCCTTGATTTGATTGTGGCTGATTTGTTTGATATTGTTATTCATCAACCTCCATCAGTGTGGGGACTTCCTTCTGTTCCAAGTCTTCCATTTTTATTTTCTCTAGGCGATATCTGCATGTTCAGTCTGTTGCCTAGTGCGTTTACTAAATTTTTGCAAACAACATGTGTATGAGAACTGCAAAAAATGTCAGATTGTAACGAATGTTTACGATTGAGAATTTTATAGATTTTCCCAACGACATGTGTATGGGCTGACTTGCTACTGTATCTGAGCAGATGAAAAAAATCTTCGTCAACAAAGTGAGCTACTTCATTGTGTCACCTTTTTTCCAGGTGTCTTTTGGCCATCGCTATTCCCTATACTGATTGATTTTATCTTCCTCCATTTGTTAATTCAATATTTGCCTTTGAGGACTGAAAAATGATACTGTAGCATGCATAACATAATTGCTAGAGACATGTCTATATCTTTGATGGACATGTTATGTGTCAATAGGGATCTAACTAAGCTATGATGGCAGAGGCTGTAATAGCCATCACTACTGTCCACTAGTATGGTGGGAGTAGTACACTGACTGTGCCCTTTCTAATACTCATATTTTCAGGAACATATACTCCTCAGAATCGAACAGACGATATGGCTTCTGAAACACTGCGCAGAACTAGTTTTGTAGGTGCACATGCGTCTATGACATTCTCATGCTGCATATCTATCTTAATATATTATATAGTGTTTTCCTTGAAGCTTCAAGAAATTCGTCGAAGTTTTTTTAATATGCCCCAAAGTTTTTGGAATAGGAATTTAATGTTCGACAGTGGCATCAAAAGTTCCCTAAGGTTCTGTTATGTTGCAAGTTTTTTGTTGTGCTTCTGTCTGGATAATACTTGTATATAGACTGGCACAAAAAGAAATTGACTGGCATTTGCTGGCATGTCATTGATGTCCTAATCTGCTGGAAGGAGTGACTCTTTTCCTAGTTGTTTTTGTATAAGTATGTTATTCTCTATTATTTTGACTCATTTTAAGCAGTATAACGCTTCCTTCATAGTCTGAAATAAGCGATTTTGGCTGGCTGTTCAGGTTGAGAATAGTGGAATCATTTTCTGTGAGTGCAATGAACACTTTTTCGTTTTGTTATTGCTCGTATGTGGATCTTTACTGGCTGTTCAGGCCGAGTTTTTATAAAGTCTTAATGAAACAAAGTAGTGATCAGTAAGGTCTATTGGCACCTGTATACATATATAGCACATGGTATTCCCAACTGGTTATCTTTCTGGTACTGACCAGGCTCAACGTTGCTTATCTTCGGTGATCTAACAACAACCGGTGTGTCAACGTTATTTTGCTGTATGTATGTCAATGTGATTATGCTGTATATAATATCAATTGGCACCGGTTAAATAGTTGTGCTATGTGTCACATTCTGGTCATTGTCCTGTTTGACTTTGTTTTTTAGTCATGCTCGATAATATTTACCCTTCAGTTACCTCTGTCCAAACTGCCAGGCCGTCTTTCTATGACTCTTCTTGTGCCATTGTTAAAACGTAAGATTTCTCTTTGAATATGATTATATTTTTATACTGTTTTAGATAACATATCTGATTTCATGCAATGTTCTCCACATTCCTTATCATCACACAATAAGCTAGCAAGAAGGCCTCATGATATGAGTGTGAATTTTTCATATCTTGTACAGTTGTTACTATTGTGCGGTTTAGGAGGTCTTGGCTTTCTTGAACCATCATCGATAGTCCATTAGATAATATGACAAAGTAATCTAGAGATTAAGTGTTGTGTTACTCGTCGGTTCTAGATTGGATCGTATATAGATTCGTTAGGATTGTGAACTCTTACAATATTAGAGTGTGCAACATGCATCATTTGAACACATTGGCCGTAACTATCTTTATTTGGGCAATTTGTGTGAGAGAAGTATAGGAAGCCATATTCCTGAGTGCCAGCTTACAGTTGTTCATGTGTTCAATGGTCGGTTTTTTATGTAAACTGAAATGATAAAAATGTTTTTAATGTTGTCTGTTCCTGAATCCATTTTTGTCTCAGATTAATAAACAAAACACCATGAAATACTAACAATAATATGTTATGGTTTTGAATAGATAAAGTTTTTGTGATTGAAATAAATTAAAATATCTCAAATTTTTTACATGAAAAGGAAGCATGCATGTCTCGGAATAAACAAACTCTCTGTGAATAAATAACTATTCCAAATGTACTTATCTTTTGAAAGAGATGGGCGCTTGTCACTGAGGAATTAATATTTCTACAATTTGAAAGTCATCAAATGTTTAATTACATGGTTGAGATTTCGAAAAAGGCAATGGTTTGCAAAATCGAGAGGACAGAAATCTCTACTAGATAAAAATGCTGGTTCTCTGATAGAGTTTACAATACAATGTTTGAAAACATCTTTTTCAAAGGTTGATTTCTACTCTTGGTTTAGACGATGCTGAGCGAATCTTATTACTTTGAGAATAGATAATAAGCCGACTCTCAATAGGGAGCTTCATTGCACGAAATTACTCACCCTTTCAGGGGGCTGAATCAAAAACCTAAATTTATTTTACCTGAGAATGTATATGAGAACAACGGAGGCTTTTCCTATGGGCTTTGAGCATAAGGTAATATAACGATCAACATTCCTCATTTCATATTTTCTTTTCTTTTACGAATAAATATAGAATTGTATCCTTTATGTCTCAACTATTGTGGCGCTTGTTATTTTTAACCTTTTATTATTGGAAATCTATAGTCTTTTCACCAAGGTGTAAAAAAAGATTTTTGATTGACTATTCCAGATTTTTTAACAAGGAAAGTTGGTTTAGAATTTTCTATTTCTATGACAAAAACAGTTTGTTTTCGCGCCAGAATAATGTGAATATTAATTATTTATCATTGAAAATGAACGACAAAATATTTCGTTTTTTAAAATTGATTGCATTAAAGTATAAAGTATGTTAAAATGTTTTGATAACATATTTGTTTTATTTACAGATTGAAACTATTATGGAAAAAGACGGTTGTTTTCAGTTCTACAAGAATTAAGAAAAGTCTGCATCAATAAATAACTGCGATCTTATTTTTCTCTATGTACGTTTATTATTATTTTCAAAAAATTACTGTTTAAGAAACAATGTACAGGAAGTTTGGACATAAATCTTTTATTTTGTAAAATGTGCAAATCAATATTTTGTACACACAGAGCAGGTGAATATCTTGTATCTTATAGGATGCTTAATCTCCAGCAAAATCTTGTAGAAAATATCGATACTAACTCATTGAATGCATATTAGACTCATCAGTCTTGATTACTGAAAGGCAAAATACACAAGAATGGTGAATGCATATACTTGTCAACTACGTAAAACTGGATTGTCAGTGAGTTCTATTTTCAAAAGAAATAAGAAAGACTCGCATGTGTCAAATAATATTATTGAATATTTTGTTGATTGTATGTTCAGAGTCCTCGTCTGAAAAATCACATGTAAATACACAAAGGTTAAAAACCCTACCTTTGTAATGTTTCTGAATGTGTATGTTCACATAGCTTCAATGTAAAAATGCACATGTGAATACAAACCGGTGAGATGTTGCCTCAAGTACCAACACTAAGCTGGATACTCTAACCGAACTAGATGAGTTCTTGTCCTGGAATCCGGTAAGACAAAAAGACCACAAGAAAAATATACTGTAACATAATGAACTGATCAATTAGAGAGAGGAAAATTGATGTTCTTTACTTCTATGCTAATTCAACATTTGAGAGGTTATGGAAAGCTTTAATTGAACTCTCAGATATCTATATATCTCATCTAGAGATCTAGTGTTAGTCCCAGGAGAGGCCACTTGTTTTCTGAGACCTTACACTAAAGTAAAATGAACCAAAATAAGAAAAGATTCGCTTGCAAAGTTTGTGGAACAGAATTTTCACAGTGTGCCGATCTGACAGCACACTTGCGAATACACACAAGTGAGAAACGATATTCTTGTGAAGTTTGTAGAACTAAATTTTCAGGCAGTTCTATTTTGAAACAGCACATGCGAATACACACAGGTGAGAAACCGTATTCTTGTAAGGTTTGTGGTACTGCATTTTCACAAAATGCAAGTTTGAAATGGCACATGCGAATACACACAGGTGAAAAACCTTATTCTTGCAAAGTTTGTGGAACTGCATTTTCACGCGATACAAGTTTAAACAGCACATGCGAATACATACAGGTGATAAACCCTATTCTTGTGAAGTTTGTGGTACTGCATTTTCACGCGATACAAGTTTGAAACAGCACATGCGAATACATACAGGTGAGAAACCCTATTCTTGTAAGGTTTGTGGTAGTGCATTTTCACACGCTACAAGTTTGAAACAGCACATGCAAATACACACAGGTGAAAAACCCTATTCTTGCAAAGTTTGTTGTACTGCATTTTCACACGATAGAAGTTTGAAACAGCACATGCGAATACATACAGGTGAGAAACCTTATTCTTGTACAGTTTGTGGTACTGCATTTTCACATGATACAAGTTTGAAACAGCACATGCGAATACATACAGGTGAGAAACCCTATTCTTGTAAAGTTTGTGGTACTGCATTTTCACATGATAAAAGTTTTAAACAGCACATGCGAATACACACAGGTGAAAAACCCTATTCTTGCAAAGTTTGTGGAACTGCGTTTTCACAGCATCCCAATCTGAAAAGGCACATACGAATACACACAGGTGAGAAACCCTATTCTTGCAATGTTTGTGGAACTGCATTTTCACAGCATTCCCATCTGAAAACTCACATACGAATACACACAGGTGAAAAACCCTATTCTTGCAAAGTTTGTGGAACTGCATTTTCACAGCATCCCCATCTGAAAACTCACATGCTAATACATACAGGTAAGAAAGATCACATGCGAACACACACTGGGGAGTTTGAATTACCTACTAGACACTATCCTCGAGTGTCTTCGGTCTCTCTGTACAAGGATTTGTCAGGACAACCTGACATGAGGATACTTACCCCTACAAGTAAACCTACAAGTAAACCCTGACCAAATATTCAAATTACATAGTATCCGCAGCACAAATAAGATCCCCTCGTACAAGGAATAGTGCATCTTCTCCTAGTGATGTTACCTCAAGTAACACCACGTGCTGGATACTCCACCAGACTAGATGAATTCTTGTCCTGGAATCCAGTAAGACCAACAGACCACAAGAAAGATATACTATGACATACTTGACTGGTCAGTTGGGGAGAAGAAAAAATTATTCTTAACTTTTTTTACTAACTCAATGCTTGAGAAATAAAGGAGAATTTTAATAGAATACTCGGGTATCTATGTATCTAATATAGAGATCAAGTGTTAGCCCCAGGAAGGGGCACCTTGATTTCTGTAGAACTATGACTGAAGTAAAATTAAACATTGTGAAAAACCTAATTCTTGTAAAGTTTGTGTTACTGTTCCACCAGACTGGATGAATTTTTGTCCTGGAATCCAGTAAGACCAGCAGACCACAAGAAAGATATACTATGACATACTTGACTGGCAAGTTGGGGAGAGAATAAATTTATTATTCTTAACTTTTTTACTAACTCATTGTTTGAGAAATAAAGGAGAATTTTAATAGAATACTCGAGTATCTATGTATCTCATATATAGATCAAGTGTTAGCCCCAGGAAGGGGCCCCTTGATTTCATAGAACTATGACTGAAGAAAAATTTAACGTTCAGTGAGAAACCCTATTCTTGTGAAGTTTGTTTATTGCATTTTCACATAGTGCCAATCTGAAAAGTCACATCAGAATGCACACAGGTGCAAATTTTGTGCAACTGCATTTCTCCAGCTTGCCACTTGAAAAATTCACATGCGAATACACACAAGGAACAACATCTATCCTTAAGACAGCCCTCGGATATAAATTATACTCATAGAGAAATTAAGTGTTAGCTTCAAGAGGGGGCCCCTAAATTCAAATGATAAAAAAGCGAGAAACCCCTATCTTGCTAAGTTAACTAGGTGAATGCTTGTCCTGGAATCCAGTAATACCACACAAAAGATATATTATAACTTAGTTAACTGGTCAGTTAGACAAAGGAAATTTAATGTTATAAGTGTTTTACATACTCAGTGTTTAGTAGTAAACGAGATCTTTAATGGAATATTCAAATATCTATGTATCTCATATAGAGTACAAGTGTTAGTCCCAAACAGATGATAACAAGTAATAGTTTCGCCATTCGTCAAAACCTAAAAGTTTAAGGCATCTGACCTGATGTTGTAAGGTTCTGCTTTAGGACGACTACTGCACAATGCAAAATAAAATAATGTGTATACATTTCCACTGGACCATCCATCAAACGAGTTCCTCTGATATAGCATCAAGTTCTTGGAAAATATACAAAAAAGAATTGTGGCAAATAAGTCATAAACCACCCAATATGACTATACAATCTTAACAGCTACATACTTTGAAAATGCAGCTATTAACCTGACATAGTTATGTGAGACAAGAGGGAGAGATTAATGTGTTTTTCCGAAATAAAATTATTAGCTCAGCAGTAAAAAGCACAAAGGATTATTGATCCAGTAAAATATCTATTAATAAATTCCTTGTACAAGAATATCCAATTTGGTATGTGTTAGAAAGTAAGCCACCTTAAATGTTTTAATGTACAACTACAGTATAAAAATAGGGAAAAATGTATTCATTGAAATATTAAAATTCGTAATAAAAACATCCATTCATTATTATGGACATTTTCTGTGTGTGTGTGTCTGTCTGTTTGTCGGTCAATCACAATTTTTGATGAAATATCGAAACTTCTTTTAGAAATGGAATATAATGCATTCATACTAAATAATAAATTTCCAACAAATAAAATGGATACTATGACTGGAAATCGAAACCTTGAGATCTTCAGTCTGATGTTATGTGAACTGAGTGATATAGATTTTCTTATGAATAGATCTAAAAAAATAATGCATACGGCACGACATATGTGACTTTTTGAAAAATAAAATTCATTGTTTTAATTAAAATTTATAATAAAAGTGTGAGAAATTGACCTGATCTTTCATTTTTAAAAATATTGGTCCGGTGCGAGGCCGATTTAATTGTCTAGTATACGTTTGGTCAAATTAAAACATACTTATCTAACTCTGGTTAATGTAGTTTCAGAATATATCTTTTTATGAGGGTCTTTCTACACACCCTTGTAGCAGTTTGTGACTTATTAGTATTCTATTGACGTCCGGCATGAATGCAGACCTCCGCAGTAGCCTGGAGAGGACTGGTGATGGTATTATGTAATAATTCGTCATTTTATAGAAAAGAGTTGCAGAAGCTATAGAATGATATATAATTCCTGAAGGGGATGGACGATTAATATTTCTCAAAGCGCCGTAAAGTAATGAAATACTACATAATAACATTAAAATCGCCTTTCATGTCGCCCCTTATTATTCTTTTTCTGTGTCCCCAACAAAATTAATATTACAAAAATGTGCCTATATTCCCTTCGAAAAAATTTGAAAATGAATAAATCAGCTTTTTTGTGTAGTTTCCAAATAAATGCTAGACATACACACGGGATATTGTTTTTTTGATTTCTTCGATTTACCTAAACCTCTCTTATATTCCGATTTAATGCCACAACTCGATTTTATTTCTTGAAAACAATAGAGTAAATTGTAAGAGTGCGGAATAGTTAACAGACGAGAAGTAGTAAACAAAAAACAATCACGAATGCCTCATACTAAACGCATTAAAATTGAATTATCAACCGACCTGTATACTTTTAACATGCTGAACCTGCTTTAAAGTGTTTTATTTCAATATTTGTAAGCTGTCTTTACGATACACGGGAAAAAATATTCACTTGCCATTTTAATGTTGGGGAGCTGGATTCTTGAAAATTTATTAAAAAGATCGCTTACCCTTCCACTGACTGTAAGTACGCAGGGGGGGTTGAAACTCAGGCTAAGGGTTAGTGGTAGTGTGGTGTTTGGTAATCAACAACAGTCAATTGTGGTGGTTGTAAAGTATATTTTTCTTTCTCTCTTGTGACCTCTTTTTTCGTGTTTTTTTTCCGTAGAAAAGTTCGTTGTTTGCTTTTTTTTTTGTAGATGTCTTTCTTTGTTTTGTTTTTTTTTTTGTGTAGAATTTCATCTCATCGTCGTCGCCAGTTTGTGGTGTTTGGTAATAAACAACAGTCAATTGTGGTGGTTGTAAACATAGCTTTATTTAACAAGGGTTATAACAACATGTGTCTATCAACGGTCGTAATCTCTCTATCTATATATGTCCCTAGCTCTCTCGCTGCTGCTGCTGCTTCCTGCTCTCGTACCGATCACGTTGGTACGTGATCTTCGACACTACAGGTAGAATACGAAAACTTTACATGAATTTAGCCCTTGCCAACAGTTAAGCGACAAGCAGCCATTTGTGTTTTCTCCTGTGTGTGAACATTGCTTTGAACGAAATCAAATTTTCAAATGAATAAATAAACCACATTTTTTGCACATTGAAAGTATGCAGGTCGGTAAATAATTGTATTCAACTGCGTTTGGAATAAATAATTTCTCGTTGTTTTTATTTTTTATATTTTTCGGCTGCTTGCTCTACTTTTACCAAATGAGTAAATACTTATTTTAAAAATATGAGGGTGACTTAGGCCCTATTCAAAACAAGAGGCTAAAGAACCCAGCCCACTACTAAAAAGCTTAGAAAAGTCGCTTTTATTTGCTTGAAAACAACAAAGTAAAAATTTGTTTTAAAATAATGTATTTTAAAGAATGGGTGCTGAGCCCGTATTTAAAACTCATGGGGAAGTCCCACTTCTGAACGATCCTAACTTTCTGTTACTGAATTGTACTTTATTTGTGTCATTTTTTTCTATCAACTCACTTGTGCTATTTATACTGGTGCCATTTTTACCTGTGCCATTTTCCCTCGTCTATTTTTACTGTGCAATATAGCAGGCAGCTCTACCTGTGCTGTTACACTTGCTGCTGAAAATGTTTTACTATTGGAAAATATTTATATCACGTTAATAAAATTCATTAATAATACAAGATTATGTCCCTCATTGAACCAAAGAACACTCGATACAACTCGAACGGGAATACATGCAATGACACTAAATCTGCAACCCCTGTCTATAAGGTGGCTAGCTTTACATTTGTCGGTATGCTCTGGGGTACTCAGTAAAAATAGAACCAAAAACAAATGGTACGGTATAAATGGCAGAAATTAATAAATAGAAAAATGACACAAAACAAAAATAATTTTAAAGATTGTTTATTATATTTTCATGAGTTTAAAGTACGGATGATCAGAAATGATAAAAACTTTTTTTAAATTTATATTTATATTTGAGACTTGACAAATACATTTTATTAATAATGTTAGTGTTGGAAATAAATACAAAAATATGATTTTGTCACCTGTTCAAAAATAAGAACGGAAGATTTAGAATTGTATTTGTATTATAATACAATAAGTTGTTAGCAAAACAAATTATAAAATATGTGTTTTTATTTTTTTATTGAAAATATAATACAAAACGTTAATAACTAAATGTCTTCTTTTTATTGATAAAAACAACGTTTTGAAATGTCTTTTATTTTGTGAAACAACAACATAATATATGTGTTTTGATTTTTTATGGAAATATAATAAAATAGCTTAGTATTTTAATAGTAATTTTTAAAACAAATATTTTATAACAATTTAGTAACAATAAAAGTGAAACGGCAACATAATCTAAAGCATTTAAAAAGAATAATAAAAACGTATACAATAAAGAATATTGCCGAAATAATTTTGTTTTATTTCCTGCCGCCAGAGAAATTCTTGAAGGTAACTGTTGAAGTTGTCAGCGCTAGTCTCTTGCATTGCTCGTAATTTATTATTTTCCGTTGTTATTTTTGAACAGGTGACAAAATCATATTTTTGTATTTATTTCAAACACTTACATTATTAATGAAAATGTATTTGTGAAGTCTCAAATTAATATTAATTAAAAATAGATTTTTTATCGTTTCTGATCATCCGTACTTTAAATTTACTGCATGGTAAACTGGAACTCAGCGCAGCAGTGTAATCTTCCTTAGTGCTGAAAAATGACACAAGGCAATAATATTTTGTTAATAGAAAATTATGTTCAGGAGGGGCAGGGCTGGTTTAATTCCCATATATTTTTAAATAGGGACTACCCCTTGCAATATTTTGAAATTAATATTTTTAAACAAATATCTACTCTGTAGATTTTAAGCAAATAAAATCGATTTCATTACATTTGAGGGGCTTGGATTCCTCGTCTATAGGTCCAAAATATGGATTAACCCCGTCCCCAAGTCTACTTTTGAAAATTATTGGTATTATTATTGGTGAGCACCCTCGGCTATATCCCCCCTCTCCCAATAAACAATAACATTCAACCGTTTATGCGATAACGTGTAAACACCCTGAAACGCATTGGGGGAAAATAATTTAGAATTGGGTATCAGTTTTTCATATACATATAACATAAAATGATTACCCGATTTCTTACCGGAAAGCGTTTGAATAGCATGTAGCCGTTTTAGTTAAATAATATATGTAACGATGTTTTTATTTTATTTTGTTGGGGTGATGGGTTATAGCCACCCGAGGTTATTGTTAGCTGTAGGTTTAAACGAGGTATTTCAGCACTGTTGCTATCTGGACATATGTTTAGTATTTGTATATAAGGGAGAGTTTTTAGAGGGGGGGGGGGTAATGTGAGCCATTGACAGTGATGAGGTGATGAGAACTGGTGACACTAGAACTTTGGATTAGTAAGAGGGTTAAAGTGCTGTTGTCACCCGGACCTAAGGTTAGTGGTAACGTTCAATGAGGGTTGTTTTATACCCACCCCCCACCCATTAAAACACACAACATATTTTCCGTAACACCCCACGCCTAAATTTGTGTTATATGCACTTACAAAGGAAATATGTGATCATCTTACATCAAATTTATATGAGAAATTAATCTCCCTAGTGTAAATTTAATTTTTACACTAAAGGTTTTCAAGATTTTCACACATAACCGCCTAAATTAAGTAGAATCTCTTTTCTGACGAAGGGACGGGACTGAATGCATATTTTTGTATAAATACACATTTTTTATAAATATTTATTTTAAAAAATACATTCATTTGAGCATTTGTAAAAAGGAAAACATACTCTGACGTTTATTTTATTTAATTTATTTCATATTTATAAAAAAATATTTTCATTATTATTTATGTAAATAAACATATTTCAATGAAAGAAATAACTTTTCAGATGTTCGTCTGTGTCGACCTACATTTTCGTATGTTCAAAATACACAATACAGTTCTAAGGGGTCCAGCATCCCAGTCTTTGCCTGACTACCTTGTAGAAGGGGTTAGTTTATTGCTAATCAACTGCGGCATCCCTACTGGGTAATGCCGACGAGTCTGTCCAATCATTTTTTGTGGCTCAGTGTGCTTTTCCTCTACGGCACTGGCTTTTCAACCCTTCGTTTCTTTCTTGTTACCGCCATATCCAAATAAAATTGACGAGCAATATTTGGAACCACGTCTCTCTTGACGTCATCGAATGATACCACAATGACTTGACTTGTAATGCTTAAAATAATAAAAGGAAAAAAATCAGGCACTTCTGCCGTATATATGAAGCAGCTGCCGATTAAGAAATCGAAATTAAAGAGTTCCGTTTTTTTCTCTCTCCAAGTACCATTCATTCAGAATTCACCGGAAGTTGAATTTAGTATTTAGAAAATGGAGTTAAATGAGATTAATCTTCGAGACATTGGTAATTTAATGAACCAGCCGCAAAAAACAATATATTTTTTACAGGCACACCGCCTGATTTCTTAGGGTTTAGGGTTTTGGGTTAGGGTTAGGGTTAGGTTTTTTTATTTAAAAATTAAAAAAAAAGGAATTGTTAATTGTTTCTTGTTACCCCAAAACAAATCAGTCTTGCATTTTTTTTATGTTGTAAAAAAATCACTTCCGGTTGAATTACCTCCCTTTATTTTCAGTAGAAGGACAGAGAATCTGCTGCTGCATATATACGGCAGAAGTGCCAAAAATCATACCATCCTTGTTTAACTTAAGGAAGAGAGATTTTGTATCAGTATGTAATCGCTCGTTTGTTTACCTTTTGAACTTCCGGTAATTATCTGCCCTTAGATTGTCGTCACTTCCAGTTCCCTTTGTAATGGCGTCCTATGTAAATAACATCCGTATTTATTTACTCTCCGTCTCTGTTTGTTTTTAACCCAAGCCATCCTCGACCGGTGACAACACTACAAGGACGAAATTACCCTTGATTGTTGCAGTTTTGGAAACCATAAGTGAGAAGACGATTCATATGGAAGCCATTTCAATAAGGTAATGAAAAATACGTATCAGCTATTGTTGTTTTGTTGTAAATGTTTTAAAAAAGCGATAAATGATTACTTTAGTTTAATCAAATATGTTGTTTTTGATGTACAGACGTGAATAATACGTGAATAGGAATTAAAAGGTTTAAACAAAGAAATGACTCCCTACCCGTTTGTTTTTATCTACGCCGAGGCTGACCTTAGAGTGAAACATTACAAACTACCCTTTTAAAAATTAGTATTTCACATCGAAATTTCCAAGGAATCGATTTACTTAGGTTAATTTATTCAGTGTTGGGGTTAATAAATGACATGCTTTCATCCTGATCGCCACTCAGGACTTAACATGAGTCACTACTACCCGAGACTTTGGGTTAGTTTTGGAGTTCATGTTTAATTGTCTCTCCACGAGGGAAAAAGTTAGACCAAAGTTGTTCTTTTCTATGTAAGGGATATCAAACTCCCCAAAAGGGGGCACTGTGAATGAGACAAATATATAAATTGCCCAGTCAAGAAGGATTTCTCTTATTATTATTAAGGACAAAACATATCCAACACTTTGATCCCAGCAAGAAGGTAAATAATGAAAGTCTGCTAGTGTTAATGAACGTCATGTTTGTTTGTTGTTGTTTTTATTGTAATAAAAATAAAAATAATAATAATAATAATAAAAATAAAAATAATAATAATAACAACGTTTAAATACGCGGGGAAAGCGAGAAACTACTGGGTGCTATTGAATAACTAGATTTATCACCGTGCTATTTCACTGAGGTACCATGAAGTTACATTTTAGCCTTTTCATGCCGAGAGAATCCGCCTCTTCATAATTAGAAGACAAAGTTATTTAATAAATTTATTTTTGTAATCTTGTCATTTTTAGCAAACAAAAGAAAATAATAAAATACCAAACGAATTAAAGATGTTGATTTTCAAGATAATGGATGCAACTGTTAACGTTGGCTGAAAAATCGATCTTTCTTTTTTTTATCTTGATTTTATCATTGTGACAAATAAAAGAAATTAAATTAATGCAAATGTCTAATATGTTTGTCTACATGGATACGATATTGACGGGCATATTCCTTCTTTCTAGTTTATATTTTGAAAAAAAAATAAATTTTCATTCGGTCAAATTTTTCTTATAAAACAAAAACTTGGATGCGATCGAACAAAATTTAATTGAAAATTTTGGAATAAACTGGAAATCGAAAAATATTTTAAAGTTTAATAATCTACTAAATTTAACTAAATGAAAAATATAATTAAGGATTTTTTTTTCAAAATATAAACTAGAAAGAAGGAATATGCCCGTCAATATCGTATCCATGTAGACAAACATATTAGACATTTGCATTGATTTAATTTATTTTATTTGTCACGATGATAAAAACAAGATAAAAAAACGATTGATTTTTCCGCCAACGCTGACAGTTTCATCCAGTATCTTGATTATTAAACTTCTTAATATTTTTCGATTTCCAAAATTCGCGATTTTATTTTGTTCGACACATCCAAGTTTTTATTTTATAAGAAACAATCAATTTTTAATATGAGTGTGGCTAAAAAATGCTTGTGGTGAAGTTTGAGTGAGAAAATGATTTACTCGGAAGTCAAGTTGAACAAGAAGACGGTCATTACAATAAGGTAAATATTGCATGAAAAATACGTCTCCGTTAATATTAAGTATTGTTTTTAATGTAAAAGAAAAGTTGGTAAATGATGATTTTATTTTAAAAAGAAATCTTTAATAAGATTTGAATCAGAATAAAAGGGTTTAAACTAAAATAACCTTTGTTTGTTTTTACCTATTCACGCCACCTGTGTTTGAAGCGCAACCGTGAATAACCTTTTGCAATAAAAATAAATTTTAAAATAAATTCCAAGATCACAAAACGAAATTTTAATGCGTATTGACCATTGCGTCCCTTCAAAAATCGACATTTTCTATTATTCTTTTTCATTACTCATGAAATACTGATTTACAAAGAAAATTTGGTATTTTTTCACACAAATAGTAGTTTATCCCACAAGAAAAGATTCCCACATGAGCATAGAACGCACTCGTTTGTCCATGAAAAGGAAACTAGTGCATGCCCCCACCTTAACGTTATAGCCTCTATGGACCCCTTCCTCCCTAAAAAATAATTTCATTAAACTAAAAGGGAAAACACACTAAAAAAAACCTTTCACACAAAAACTCAAAACTTTATCCTAAAAGAAAAAAATATTATTATTGTTGTTTGTTTGTTATGCCTCCTTTGACTACTTTCTAAATTCAGCTGTTGAAAAATTAAACTCTTATTACACTATCGATATCCAGATCAAATTCTGTCAAATATTTCATTTGACTACTTTCAAAAGTGCCCCTCAATTTCTCCCTCCTACCACTTTCACAGAATTTATCCAACCTCATCTTAAACTGATCCACGTTATTGCTGTTCTTAATCCGATCTGGAAAATTATTCCAAAAACATTATTCTGTGAGCAAAACAAAAAAACTGGTTAACAGATCTAGTTTTTGAAAACTGCCTTGACAATAACCTTCCAGATCTAGGAGAAATACTAAAAAAAATGCCCACCATAGTTAGAAATGCCATTAATTATCTTGAAAGTCTCAATCATATCACCTCTCATTCTTCTCTCCAGCAAAGTAGTCAATCCCAATTTGTCCAATCTCTCCCTTTAACTGCACTCCTTTACTTTACTTATTAGTTTTGTCACCCTTCTTTGTATGCCTTCCTGTTTCAATATTACATTCCAATTTCCATGTCTAGTCGATTGAGCCCAGGCATCGGTGCAGTATTCTATATGAGGTCTTATTAGAGCTTTATATATCCTTAACACAACAGTTGTCTCCCTCGAAATAATATTCCTAACAATCCACCCGATCATTCTATTTGCCCTCGATACATGTGCCAAAAATACTTTGTGTTAAATAAATGAGAAAACCTTTTTTATATCCAAATAACCTTAAAAAACAACATCAAAAACATTAAAAATATACTTAAACACAAGTAAAAAATAAATATTTTTCTTTAAATAAATTCTTGCTTACCCTTTTTTAAATAGTTTATATTGAAAACATTTTTAAATACTTTATTTCATTTAAAAATAATTTAATACTTTTTTATGAATAAAAATGTGACAAAATTTAAATATATTTAATCTCATTGTAATAACGTATCCAATACAGAATATTCCCGATTAATTGTTTTTATTCGATTGCATGACTGATTCCCATGTGTTCAAACTAGTCGAAATTAAAATCCTACAACTTTAATCCGACGAAAATGACGTGCGACTGTTTTCTGATAAACACCGCTTGTTAGTTTCTAATTTTAAGGCCGGAAGCTGTCATCATATATATATTAAAAAAGGGGTACACACATCCTTTAGAAAACGTTTTTTGAATTGTATTATAGAATTTTGAAAAAAGCAAGAAACGTTATTTTTTCAATATATTTATAAAATTAAGAAAATCATAATATATATATAAAATATATAAAGTTCCGAATACGTTCGTCGAACACTCTCGACTAGTCTTCTATCTGTGCCTGCTTCTAGGTACATATAGATCTTAATTTCCCTATATTATGTGACAGTTTCCGTGGGCCGAGTGGATATGGCTTACTCTGTGTACCGGGTTCGCACCTCCCGACAGTCTGAAATTGTTACTTCCCTGCACTGATGAGAGCAATAAGCTTGAAACGCTAGCGTCTGTAGGTATAAATAATTTAATATTTATTTACAAATATTATACTAAGCCCCTTTAAGAAATTAAAGTTGAGCACTCTCGGGGAAGTTAAAAATAGACTGTCAAAAAGCTCTAATGCAAAGTTCCGAATACGTTCGTCAAACACTCTCGACTAGACTTCTATCTGTGCCCGCTTCTAGGTACATATATATCTTAATTTCCCTATATTACGTGACAGTTTCTGTGGGCCGAGTGGATATGGCTTACTCTGTGTACCGGGTTCGCGCCTCCCGACCGTCTGAAATTGTTACTTCCCTGCACTGATGAGAGCAATAAGCTTGAAACGCTAGCGTCTGTAGGTATAAATAATTTAATATTTATTTATAAATATTATACTAAGCCCCTTTAAGAAATTAAAGTTGAGCACTCTCGGGAAAGTTAAAAATAGACTGTCAAAAAGCTCTAATGCAAAGTTCCGAATACGTTCGTCAAACACTCTCGACTAGTCTTCTATCTGTGCCCGCTTCTAGGTACATATAGATCTTAATTTCCCTATATTACGTGACAGTTTCCGTGGGCCGAGTGGATATGGCTGACTCTGTGTACCGGGTTCGCGCCTCCCGACCGTCTGAAATTGTTACTTCCCTGCACTGATGAGAGCAATAAGCTTGAAACGCTAGCGTCTGTAGGTATGAATAATTTAATATTTATTTATAAATATTATATATATATATATATATATATATATATATATATATATATATATGTCGTAGACTTTCGCCGATAAACAGCATTTTCAATGAGTTCATTCTTTTCTTTCTTTTAAAAATGTTTTCTCTTTATCCTGCTGGTGTTAAAAATCGCAAGTCAATCTCCTCGTTGGTCCCAAAAGATTATTCTCGTCTGATCTTGTTGACGGATTTGAAGAAAGTGAAATCGTGGATGTGTTAGGCGTGGGTATGCAGATTTTAATTGAAAAAGGAGTTTCACAATCCTTTGAAAAACGTTTTTTGAATGGTATTATAGAGTTTAAAAAAAGAAATGTTATTTTTATCATATATATATATTTATTAAATGAATTAAATCATTTTTTTTCATAAATATATGTCTGAGACTTCCACTTATATACGGCATTTTCAAAGAGTTAATTCCTTTCTTTCTTTTTACCCTCTTCATCTTGCTGGTATTAAAAATCGCTGTATATCAGTGAAAGTCTCAGACATATATTCATGAAAAAAAATGATTTTATTCATTTAATTAATATATAAAAAAATGTTTCTCTTTTCACAAAATTATATATATATAGTCTCGGAAGTTTCTCAACCATTAAAACTATATAAAAAAAAAATTAAAAAAATATATAAAAAAAAAAAATAAATAAATAAACTTATAGTCTCAAGTCTTCCAGTGGAAAATCACTCATGTAAGTCAATTTATTTTTTACAGTTATTATATTAGTTAGTTTCTAACACTATTTTAAGGGATCATCAGTTGTTTACCATGAAAAACTGTTTCGGGAATTTAAATATATATATATATGATTATTTTTATTTACACAGACATGTACAAAATCTGCGACACTGGCATGTCGATGTTATCGATCAACAGTTATTATAAACTGAGATCTCATCAGGATCTTAATCTTAGATCATATTTGGAAAGAATGAAATGGGAGAAAAAAGAAGAAAAGAAATTTAAAATTTCAAAATTGGGGAAGTCACGTGATTGGGACCGTTAAGAATCAAAATGTTAAAATCAAAATTAAAATCCAAATATAAAATAAAATATAAACCCGGTTTAAATTCTTTGGATTACTACCCTGTGGATGTTTTACCTGGATTATATATATATATATATATATATATATATATATATATATATATATATATTTGTTGTTCTTGTGGTTTTGACGATAAGTAACTGTATTGCAGATACTGGTACATTTGGCTTTTCTCGGCCGTGTAGAGTTTATTTATATAATTTTGCACGATTGTCAAAGACGTGTGTATACATATATATTTATTTATTTTATTCATGAAATAGTTATCTTCTGACACGTGTTTTGTCATACCGCGACTGTTCAGAGTGAACTGACTATGGCAGGTCTCGAAACCCAAACACGGAAACTGTAGTCGAGTGCTCTACCATCAAGCCATGAATAAACTATACACAGCGTAGGAAAGCCAAATATACCAGTAGCTGCAATACAGCTAGTTATCGTCAAAACAAGAGCAACAAATATTAAATCATAAAACGATAAAAAATAGTCACATATTTCAGACAGGGCTCATAAGTAAATGGTAGAGCCCTCTACTACGGTTTCTATAGTCGGATTTCAAGAGACCTGTCATAGTCGGCTCGTTCTGAAGAGTCGCATTATGCCGAAACACGTGTCAGCAGATAACCATTTATATATATATATATATATATATATATATATATATATATATATATAACATAAAATATAATAACACGAAATCACATAATTGTCAGCAGATAACCATTTATATATATATATATATATATATATATATATATATATATATATATATATATATATATATATATACATATATTAGAAAGGATGAATTAGTAAACCTGGATTTTTTTAATTTCTAATTCTATAACAGTTTACTTTTTATTTTCTCTGCGTTTGTTTAAAAAAACAAAAATCAGGAAAAAACAGTTAATTATTCGATTTAACATTTTTTTTAAATAAATAAACCAAAGATTGTGTAGAGATTACATTACAAATACTTTTGTTTTTTTTTTGGTAAAGTTTTAGGATGTGAAAAATGCGAGAGTTAAAAAAGAACAATGGTGCACAAGCTGTACCCCTCTGGTTTAATCAGGTTTCTTTCATTATCGCCCACCTGCAATGAATTTTAACATTTAATCAATTCACAGGTCTAAGTGCTTAAACATCTTTCAGCTGTTTACGTAAACGTCTAGTAGATGCCAAATATAAAGTCGGTTTAAAAGCTGTACCAATAGCTCCAAAATCTTAATAACGATTCATAGACAGCTAAGCTGAAAAGTGACAGTAACTCCAATTATCCTTTTTCAATTAAATCTCATTTTCTTCTTTCAAAACATAATTTGTAGTGTTTATTTACAAGGAAAGAACGCAATTTTCTAAGTTAACGAACAGAAAAATGTTATTAATTGAATTTAATGATAATTTTAGAGTCTTGATTTCTATCTCTACATTATGAGACGATGTCGAATTAGGGTCTGGACCCAGATCCCAACATTCGCGATCAACATCCTTCTCTTAGGGTTAATTATATTCTGAAATGAAGGCATGGTTTTGTCTTAATCATTGTCAAGCAATCTAATTGTTTCTTCTATCATGTTCAAAAAGATGACATATATTCACTTTTTTCACAAAGACTTCATTTTATTCTCCATCTTTACCATAAGAGTAGTAATCTTTCTTAGTGAAACGTAATAGTTTACTCAAGCCAAATTATACCTTCCTCAACCACCAATTGTTCATGTCCACAAAGTTACTTTTATGTTTTGCCCTTCCTAAACTTTTTGTTACTTTTTGATAGACAAATTGAAACCCCTTCCAAAATCTTTTTTTTTCAAAATATTATTTGTGGATAGTTTGAAGTCAGACATTTTGACTAGGATAAAAGTGTAGTATCTGTTCTCTCCTCAGTCAGAGGAGGAGAAATGCTTTTTCACTAAGTGAATTTTGTGTTAGCTAGATATCCCTCACAATAAAAACAGAACTTGTTTCTAGCTTGTCTGTTGTCTGTGATAAAGTAAATACAAATTATTATATTTTTTAAAGTGGTGCTATTGTTTCTATGAAGAAAGCAACCTGACACTTTCTCTGTTCTGTTTTTCATGTTTTGCAAAGATTAAAATGACTAATTAGATAAATCGCTTATGTGTTATGCCCCTTAAACATCAGCAACCATGCACAATTAGAAGTGAACCTGATTTATGGAGACGATCAGCATCAGAAATCAAGAGTTGTAAGACGAATGAGTAATCATCATGTGTTTCAATGAATTGATAGTAGTGGCAATGATGTACGTATCTGTAAAAAAATCCATTTGATGTGCTTACAGGAGGTCGGCTATCGTTTACTCAGGCCAGTTTTTGTCCAGAAAGATCCTGTTGCAATGAACTTTTCAATCTAACAAAATATATTGAAGATGTTTATGAAGAAAAACTGATAACAGGAACAGTGTTTGTTGATCTAACAGCTGCATATGATATGGTGAACCATAAGACACTATTACTGAAGGTAGTTAAAATGACTAAGAACGCAGCAGCTTGCAATATTTTTGAATCACTGCACACCAACCGGGAGTTTTTCATTGAAATGGGTGGAAAGTGGAGACCTAAAAAAATGGACTCAGTTCTTGTGCCAAATCTTTTCAACATATATCAACCAATGACCAACCTGGATTTGATGAAATCTGCAGATTCATCTATGCAGATGAGGTTTTAAGGTCAGATCCCCGGTTTGAATTTGCTAGTTTTGTCAGCAAGTTGTCCATTGTAGCAACTTTTCCTTTATCTATTTGCTGTGCTTTTTGAAGGATAGGGTTCTGGCCAGTGTAAAATCCAAGTAGAAAGGAAAACTGACCTTGCCATTTCAAGTGATGTTGCTTGTTGCTGCTGGTTTCCATCTGGTATCCAACCATTACCCCTGTTCGGTTCAAGGTCCTGGCAGATCCGCTCTATGTACAACATGTTCTCTGGCTTCTTGGTTAGCTTCGTTCAAATAGTCATTCAAGTCATTTCATCTGTCACTGAAGTAATTATGTGACCGTGCAATATCAATGCACACTATGGTCATGAACTGCTTCTTGATAAAAATCTGACTCTTGGCCGAATACGAGGTGTATTCTGTTGTTTTCCTATTTGTTTTGGGATTCAATCATGCTCAACAAGCAACTGCCGTTGTTGAAATCCCAGACATAAAATAGAACACATCCCTCGTGTCTGCAGTGATGGAATAAATTGTACTGATGAAGAGTTGATGCACAATGATAGATTGAGTGACATGAAATAAAATTCTACGATTTGTTCTGTTGAAATTATTCAAACTACATTGAAGAAATCATAGCTGTGGAAACATTGGATAACTTTGGATTTGATGACTACTGTCCAGATCTATTTATGAAACCGTAAAAGTATTTTTCGGTAAAATCTTTTTTTATTAAATATGAATTTGGTTTCTATTGTTCTCAGATAATCACAAGAATACATAAAAATGTAAGTATCATCTCAAACTAATACTTTTCAATTACCTGCTCATTATTTTATTTTTGAAAAGTTTTGAAGTAGTGTTTTTCACTTTTTGTAGAATAATTTAATTTTGACTTAAAATCATTTGATTTTTAATTAGATTATTTTAGCTTCACACTTATATTTATGTTTTAGTAAAAAGACGTAAGATTTTATTTTTGTGTGAGAAAGATATTAAAACATTAAAAAATTAGACTTATATAAATACATTTTTAACAATGAGAAATAACAAATCACATTTTTTCATTATGTAAAACCAAAATTAATTCATTATTTTTACAGACTTATTCCAGAAGATCTCAACTGCATATATCTATAGCCAAAAACCTCAACCAAAGCTTCATGGCCTTTACAGAAAACAGACAGCTTTAATGTTTAAATATTTTTGAAAAACAGGTAATTATTTGAATTTGTAAACATGTTCAGTATTTATTATTTCTTTAATGATTATTGTAATTGCATGTGTTTATTTCATTTTTTTTTAAATCGCAGATTTTTTACGGTCAATTAATTCGAACATCACGACATTTATTAACATTCTACTCCGAAATTAATAGTTTATGTTGATTTTTAACAAAAAGATGGACCTTTGAATGTTTGAATGAGATAAAATGAAAACATAGTTTTAAAGGACTTCGAGATAAGTATTAACAAAAATGGGAACATTAATATTTTTAAAGGTTTTTATGCATTGGTTTTTATTTAAAACAAAATACTATTTTAAATTATATAAAAATTATTGTCAAATATATTTGTACTTCAAATAGCTCGTGTTTAATTTGTGAAAAGATAATAAAAAATGATGAAAAAATAAATAAGATAAATATTTTTCATCAATGATTGCTTCATAAAAATCTAGATCCAGAATATTTTACTGACCGAACATAATATTTACTAAATCATATTCTACGATATTTATTGTTATTCATATAGGGGTTTAGATAAAAAAATATGCAAAATATGCCATAGGATTTGAGTATTTCAATTGAAATTATAAAGAATTTTTATTTAATTAGCATTGAAAAATGAAATTATCAAAAAGGAAATAATGACAATAAAATTTAACAAAATAGGAATAAAAGCTATAAAAATAAGGGAAAATAAAATTTTAAAATGAAGCAAAGAAAATACCAAATTGAAGTTGTACACAAAAGGAGGAGTTCTCAAATTACACTCAAATTAAATTTGGCAAAAAAAGATATTGTATAAGAATTTAAGAAACTAAACGAAAATTACTAAATATAAAAAAATTAGTTGTGAATTTAGAAAGTAATAAATTAGAAATTGCCATGAAACGAATAAAAGAAATAAATAAAAAATAAAAAAGTGAGATAATTACAATAAACATATTTGGAAAGGATTTTTATGAAAATGGAAAATATTTAAAAGAATTTAGGGGCTTTAGAAAAGAAATCTCAAAGATAAAACTAGAAGGATAAGAAGAGAAGTATAAAAGGGGAATATTTAAGAATTTCATTTACAAAAAAATATTCCACTTGTACATTTACAAACTAGAAAGCATTCTTACTTTCTCTTGAAAGTAAAACAAAAAACTAAACTACTATAGATACAACTATGTGCGTTAGTAAAAAAATGACCACATATTAAAATTGTAAGTTGAGGTTATACAGAAGAGTTTCGGATTCAAGAATATATTCGACATTCTGTGAGTAATATTTTACTCAGTTTATGTCTTTTAAATACTGATTTCATATTTAAAAAGGTAAAAAGTTTGAATTTTACCTTTGTGAGTAATATTTACTCAGCTTATTTCTTTTTGATACAAATTTCATATTTAAAAAAGGTAAACAGTTTGAATTTTAGCCTCATATATGTAATCGTTATCTAGTACGAAATGAACTAAAATTACTGAAGACAAATTTAATTTTTAATTAATAAAATAGAAATTTCCATGAAACGAATTAAAAAAGAAATTCAAGAATGAAAAACTTAGATAATTTAAGTGAACAAATGAGAAAATGACATTTTTTAAATAGAAAATATTTTCAAGCATTAGGGGCTTTAGTAATATCGAAGATAAAACTCAAAAGATAAGCAGATAAGTAAAACAAATGAGAATGATCTTGTTTAGAAACAAACATGTTGATTCAAGAATATATCCGACATTTGATGAGTAATATTTACTCAGTTAATGTTTTTTAATACTAATTTAATATTTAAAAAGATAATTTAAGAAACGAACGGTTAATTTTCGCAATTTCCATGAATGTAATCTTTATCGAGTACAAGGTTGCAATATTACTAATAAAAGAAGTGTTTCAAATCTATTAAAAATTATTAGATTTTGATACGATTTTATTTATTTTAACTTTAATTCATCCCAAACAATACAAAATACTACTGAGGCATAGGGCTCTACTGTGAATTAGGGGACATATTTATAGGGACATTTTAATTGTGCTGTGAGATGTCTGTTCACATTTCGTTTAAATTTCTGTATGTTGATATAATCAGAAAAATAAAGCAGGGAGCGAATACCAAAGAAAGTAGAGTAGAAAGCTTTCTGGCATCTGGTGCCCTCTATATCGAATTCAATTTCTAAGTGTTCAGCCATTGTCTTGTATATGTCTGCATTTGTTTGACCACATGTTCAGAATAGAGCATCGTGTAATAACAAATATACCCATCTCAGACACAATTGCATCAGGGTTTTCGTTAATGTAACTCAAGACTAATAAAAGTCCTTGGCTAATTTTATGTCGTGTTGTTTAGATGTACGGTCCATGAAGACAATCTGGATCTTTCTTTTGATTATGTGAAATACTTGTTTACTAATACTATATGAGAAGACCCTCATGTCAGACATTGTCAAAAGGTTTGAGAATATCAAGCACTACCACCCAAGCTTCATCTGCCTTGTCAACTGAATTAAATATGTATTCAAAGATGATCATAAGGATATATGCAGTAGAACGGGTTTGCTAAATCAATACGGTTGGTCATAATAAAGTTCATCATTAACGAGGTGGTTAATCAGCTCAAGATTGATCGAAGATTGAAATATTTCAGCAAAGATTGGAACGAGGCTTATGGGGCTATTATTATGCCAGTCACTTCTTTCCAAATAATTCTTAAACACTGATAATACAGAGGCAATTACGCAACTATCAGGGAAGCAAAATGCAGCAAGGCATTTATTGTAGAATTTGGAGAGGACAGGGTCCAGCTACTGATGATAATTACGTTAATATTCTTGAACAAAAACTTAACATTACATAACAAGTTTTCATATTTTCAAGGAAGAAACTAAAATGTTCTCTTATTTTTTCACCCAACATCAACATTTTAATATTTCTAATTTAAAAAATAGAACTTTATATTTTTAGAAAATGCTGAAAGATAATACCATAGACAAGTTTTACTTTTGTTCTTGAGATGTAAAATCATTGTATAGCAACTGTTTATTCCATGATATACAATCATGAAATCTCCATTGTTTATTCCATGATATCAAATCGTGAAATCTATATTGTTAATTCCATATCAAATGATGAAATCTATATTGTTTATTGCATGATACAAAATCATGAAATCTCCATCATTTATTCTATGATAAAAAAATCATGAAATCTATATTGTTTATTCCACGATATAAATCATGAAATCTATAGTGTTTATTCCACGATATAAAATCATGAAATTTATATTGTTTATTCCCTGACATAAAATCATGAAATCTAAATTGTTTATTCCATGATATAATATCATGTAATCTCCATTATTTATTCCATTATATAAATTATAAAATCTATATTGTTTATTGCACGATATAAAATCAGGAAATCTCCATTGTTTATTCCATGATATAAAATCATGAAATCTATATTGTTTATTCCATGATATAAAATATTGAAATCTATATTGTTTATTCCATGATATACAATCATGAAATCTATATTGTTAATTCAATGACATAAAATCATGGAATCTATATTGCTTATTCCATGATATAAAATCATGAAATCTATATTGTTTATTCCATGATATCAAATCATGAAATGTATATTGTTCATTCCATTATATACAATCATGAAATCTATATTGTTTATTCCATGATATAAAATCATGAAATCTATATTGTTTATTCCATTATATAAAATCATGAAATGTATATTGTTTATTCGATTATATCAAATCAGGAAATGTATATTGTTTATTCCATAATATCAAATCAGGAAATCTATATTGTTTATTCCATGATATCAAATCAGGAAATGTCCATTGTTTATTCCATGATATAAAATCATGAAATCTATATTTTTTATTCCATGATATAAAATCAGGAAATGTCCATTGTTTATTCCATGATATAAAATTATGAAATCTATATTTTTTATTCCATGATATAAAATCAGGAAATGTCCATTGTTTATTCCATGATATCAAATCATGAAATCTATATTGTTTATTTAATGAAAGGAAAAATTGCAAAAACTACCAGAATTTTATATTTTTGTCGATCATAATGTTTTTATACTGATTTTTGTTTCGTAAATATTTTTTTTAATTAATGAAGAGTTCTTATTCTAGAATATTTTTCTACGGAGAAATCTTTTTTTTATTAACAAATAGTGTAAGTAAATGAATAAATGTACTGTAATCACTTAAAACGTATTAGTGAGACTGCAAGCACCGTCCTTAGGAGTGACCATGTGCCAATAAACAACGTCTCTTACAGTGCATAACTTCTTAGCCACAATTAGCTATGGATTGATCTGTCTATCAAGAATGCCTTCAGTTCATATGCAAACCAGAAATGCAGTTTGCCACCCCAGCTCTCACTAAGCTTTCTGAAGTTCTTGCTGTTACATGCTCCTGTTGTTATCAGTAAAGATTCTTTGGGTGAGTCACTCTCCAATAAGTTGAATTTAGACACTTTACTAAGGCAGTATAATTCTGCCGCCATAAGAGTCACCAGACTAATAACCTTGTGAGTCCACAATTGATGAAGGTGGGGAAGTTAGCATCACCAAAGGAGGTAACACCAATTACAAACAATTGATGAAGGTGGGGAAGTTAGCATCACCAAAGGAGGTAACACCAATTACAAACAATTGATGAAGGTGGGGAAGTTAGCATCACCAAAGGAGGTAACACCAATTACAAACAATTGATGAAGGTGGGGAAGTTAGCATCACCAAAGGAGGTAACACCAATTACAAACAATTGATGAAGGTGGGGTAGTTAGCATCACCAAAAGAGGTAACACCAATTACAAACAATTGATGAAGGTGGGATAGTTAGCATCACCAAAAGAGGTAACACCAATTACAAACAATTGATGAAGGTGGGGTAGTTAGCATCACCAAAGGAGGTAACACCAATTACAAACAATTGATGAAGGTGGGGTAGTTAGCATCACCAAAGGAGGTAACACCAATTACAAACAATTGATGAAGGTGGGGTAGTTAGCATCACCAAAGGAGGTAACACCAATTACAAACAATTTATGAAGGTGGGGAAGTTAGCGTCACCAAAGGAGTTAACACCAATTACAAACAATTGATGAAGGTGGGGAAGTTAGCATCACCAAAGGAGGTAACACCAATTACAAACAATTGATGAAGGTGGGGAAGTTAGCATCACCAAAGGAGGTAACACCAATTACAAACAATTGATGAAGGTGGAGTAGTTAGCATCCTTAAAGAAGGTAACACCAATTACAAACAATTGATGAAGGTGGGATAGTTAGCAGCCCCATAGGAGGTAACACCAATTATAAACAATTGATGAAGGTTGGGTAGTTAGCACCCCATAGGAGGTAACACCAATTACAAACAATTGGTGAAGGTGGGATAGTTAACACCCCATAGGAGGTAACACCAATTACAAACAATTGATGAAGGTGGGGTAGTTAGCAGCCCCAAAGGAGGTAACACCAATTACAAACTTTGACATGCATTTGAGTATTCTAGTTTTCCCTCTTTTTGATCGAATGTGCACTGGATCAATAGACATACACTATTTTAAAAATGCAATTGTAGATTCCAAGGTCATTGTCTTCTAGTTGCGGCGATATTCTGTAAGGTTCTCGTCCATTTTAGTGTGGCCGCTGTTCGAATGAATTAATATATTTGTCTCAGCTCATGGTGTCACTGGCAGCGACACTTACTGCAACATAGGTTCTGTTTTCATTCTAATTGCATCTAACAAGTCTTCTTTCAACAGTCATAGCTTTCAAGTCTTCTTTCAACCATAATTGCTTTACGTCTTCTTTCAACCGTCATTGCTTTCAAGTCTTCATTTAACTGTCATTGCTTTCAAGTCTTCATTTAACCATCATTGCTTTCAAGTCTTCTTTTAACCGTAATTGCTTTACGTCTTCTTTCAACCGTCATTGCTTTCAGGTCTTCATTTAACCATCATTGCTTTCAAGTCTTCTTTCAACCGTAATTGCTTTACGTCTTCTTTGAACCATCATTGCTTTCAAGTCTTCTTTCAAGAGTCATTGCTTTCAAGTCTTCTTTTAACCGTCATTGCGTTCAAGTCTTCCTTAAATATTTATTACTTTCCATACCTTATTGAAAGTTAGCCAGTGCAAACAATTTACCATTTTTATTACAGTTCTTCTCGCCGTTATAACTATTACAGTCGATCCTATGTCGTTTACTTCAGGGGGTTGGCTTTGCCTATTACGATTGGCTTTAGTAAGAACTTTGTATGTGCGTCATCAAACATCTTAATCACTCATATTGAGAATAACTTGTTTTCAATGACATCTGACTGACATGTAAAGCATGGCTACTTTCTTCATCAGTTTCTAAATTATATGAAACCGATGAAATGAATGCCAACATTTTGTACACGTGTATAACCGAAATGCTTAAGCTTTCCTTAAAAAATCAGTTAATCACCAAATGCCACCACCATTGATACGTATGATATATAGTTTTATCAGATTGGAAATCAAAAAACGACTCTTATTAAATTACATAATATTTGGTCATGTGAAAACACATTTTCTTAAAGAAATTGAATTTTAAAAAAATACAATTAAAAATATTATGACTTTAAAATGTTGGCGCCTTTTTTGTTTCTACAAATAACGTTTTATTCTATGTTGGTTTATTCAAAATTATATTCAAACATATACCCTCATTCGGTACAATTAATATATAGAATAATGAAATATTTTATGACATATGTGAAAAAGATGAATCGTTTTATGGCATATCAAACTTTCGTGGGTAATTTTGGGGATATGATATATTCTCCAATTTTTTAGTGTTCTCAAATATTTATAGATTACTTTGTGTAACGAACTCTTGCACGTTACATATGTTTGTAAATTTGCTGGCCTAATCTGGTTAGTCAGATTCTGGTGCTCAGTAAAATGTGCCCATTCCTATATTTCTGGTGAGTATATTATTATATAGTTATGTAAATATATATATGTTAATATAGAATATATATTATTATAGAATATATAGAGTATAATATATAATTATGATGAGTTAAAATAACCAAAGAGCAATGACAAAGAACTACTGAATTTATTATATAGTTATGTAAATATATATATATGTTAATATAGAATATATATCATTATAGAATATATAGAGTATAATATATAATTATGATGAGTTAAAATAACCAAAGAGCAATGACAAAGAATTGCTGAATTTATTATCTGCATTTAGATACATAAGTCAAAAACTGTTTCAAATCAAATGGGATTACAACTTTTTATGGTTCTCAATAAAAAATGATTTTTCTTAAATATTATTAAAAATAATCATTTTTAAAACTACGAAAACTGTAAATTATAAAAACAAAATTATTACATTTTGAATCACATTAATAGAGTTTTGTAGACTTTTAGTGCCATATTATGTAAAAAGAACAGTTATTCATGTTATTAATGTAAAACTATTGCAACAAATTTCCGCATTATATTTTAAATTTTATCAATAATTAATTTCAAAACTTCTTCATAAAATTGGACATAACTTCAAGGTTGCCTTTTAGCAAACAATGCTGAAACCTATCCTTAATTTGGTCATTTAATAATAACCGTTTCGTTATCTGCTCAACATATTTAAAATAATTTTGTTTGCCCAGAACATGTACAGAAATTAATATGTTTTCTTGAAATGTCTTTTAGATATGTTATATTTGCAGAAATTCCAACTATCAAATAAAAAACAAATGTTTAATTTGATTTGTATGTATTTACGTTCCTTTATATTTTCTTGAAATCTATCGTTTAATTTTCTTTTCATATTTTCAGAAAACCCAGCATTCAAGAAAAACTAGTGTTATTAGATTTTAATTGATCTACATTGGCTTCGATACTTAAAATATAGTAACGTCTTATGGAAATATATTCTTTAATTTCTCGATATAAATTAACTAGAGTTAAAAGCAGAAAACAAGAGAAATCATTCCCTGATACACTATGCAATTTCTTTCTTTTATCAAATCGAACTTTGTGATAACATATTGAAAACAACTTTCTCGTCAAGTGTATATCTATTTCTTCTCTAACCAGACTTATGAAATAGTTTAATACTTGTTGCAAAGTCAAATTTCAGCATCCAAAATACTAAAAAATAAACAGATATTGCTAATGGTAAAACCGTAAATTATAGTTAAATTATAAGCTATGAATTGGTAAGTTTTGTAGAATAATCTATTCCAATGTTTATACAATGATTTATGTTGGACACAATTTTGAGAAGCTCTCAACATTGTGTTATTTATGTAGTGTTTATATAGCATTTCGATAAGTGGTAAAATATTCACTGAATATATCATTTATGTTGTATTTACACCGCTCGGCATAGATCGAAAATACTTACCGCTCAATTTAAAATCCATAGATCTAATACTGATTTGCAACACAGGGTCACATAACTCTCTCTCTCTCTCTCTCTCTCTCTCTCTCTCTCTCTATATATATATATATATATATATATATATATATATATATATATATAGTAGCATTTACAATTAAACGCAGGTAACTTTTTTCTAAAACATGACAGAAATATCAGTCCAGTCCCCATTACAAACCACTACTAAACTTCAAATCCATCGGAAATAAAAAAGTTAGATGTTTAAAACTTAATTCCACACAAGTAAAATACATAAACATAAATTGTACCAAAAAATCACTGATTTTTTTTTACATAGATAATGTTCTATAAATCTGATACTGAAGAGCTACCATATTCTTGTGAAATGTGTGACTTTACTTTTACACAGAAAACACATATGTTGCGACATATACGAACACATACTGGAGAGAAACCATATTCTTGTGAAATATGTGGCTCTTCATTTACAACTAAACAAGATATGTTGCGACATATGCGAACACATACCGGAGATAAGCCATATTCTTGTGAAGTATGTAGCACTTGTTTTTCAACTAAGCAAAGTATGGTGCGACATATGCGAATGCATACTGGAGAGAAACCATATTCTTGTGAAGTATGTGCCTCTTCTTTTAGGCAGAAACAAAATATGCTAAAACATATGCGAACACATACTAAAGAGAAACCATATTCTTGTGAAGTATGTAGCTCTTCTTTTACAACTAAACAAAGCATGTTGCGACATATGCGAACGCATACAAGAGAGAAACGATATTCTTGTGAAGTTTGTTGTTCTTTATTTACAACTGAACAAAAAATGTTGCAACATATGCGAACGCATCATGGATGGAAACCATATTCTTGTGAAGTGTGTGGCTCTTTTTTTACAACTAAACAAAGTATGTTGCAACATATGCGAACACATACTGGAGAGAAACCATATCGTTGTGAAGTATGTGGCTTTTCTTTTACAATGAAACAACATATGTTGCAACATATGCGAACGCATACTGGAGAGAAACCACATTCTTGTGAAGTATGTCGCTCTTCTTTTACAACTAAACAAAGTATGTTGCGACATATGCTAACACATACTGTCGAGAAACCATACTCTTGTGAAGTATGTGGCTCTTCATTTACAACTAAACAGAATATGTTTCAACATATGCGAACACATACTGGAGAAAAACCATATTCTTGTGAAGTATGTGGCTTTTCTTTTACAACCAAACAAAGTATGTCACAACATATGCGAACACATACTGGAGAGAAACCATATTCTTGTGACGTATGTGACACTTCTTTTACACAGAAACAACATATGTTGCGACATATGCGAACGCATACTGGAGAGAAACCGTATCTTTGTGAAGTATGCAACTCTTCTTTTACTACCAAACAATATATGGTTATACATATGCGAACGCACACTGGAGAGAAACCATATTCTTGTGAAGTATGTGGCTCTTGTTTTACAACTAAACACTATATGTTGCAGCATAAGCGAACGCATACTGGAGAGAAACCATATTCTTGTGACGTATGTGGTTCCTTTTTTACACAGAAACAAAATATGTTGCAACATATGCGAACGCACACTGGAGAGAAACCATATTCTTGTGAAGTATGCGGCGCTTCATTCACAATGAAACAACATATGTTACGACATATGCGTATGCATATTGGAGAGAAACCATATTCTTGTTAATATTTGTGTCTTCGTTTTTAAAAAATTCAAACATCTACTGTAAAACAAACAATATTCTTGTGAATATATCACTAGTACCTTTTACACATAATATATGTTGAAGCAAAGCTGAACACATACTATAAACAGAAACTATATCCATGTGAAGTATAGTTTTTTTTATACAAATCCAATCTGCCGATTCTTAAGAGAAATTATATTATCAAAGTATTTCGTTAATTGAGAATGAAACCGCATTTGTTGCAACGCAGGCGAACACATACATGAGCGAAAGTATATTTAATTGTCTGTATATAGTTCTATTAAATGGACCCAAAATGTGGTGCGTCATATGCGAACACATACTGGATGTAAACTATATTTTTGTACAGAAAAAATACGTAACGTCAGATGAAAATAAATAATAAAAATTACATTCTTGTGAAATATGTCGCTCATCTTTTTTAAAGAAATCCAATAAGTCGTTGCATATAATAAGATTGGAGAATATATTCTTGTGAAGTTTATAATTATTCATTCACACTATATTTTAGCTCATACGAAACCGTACTTGTTAGAAACGAAAATGTGAAGTATGTTGCTCTTGTTCAGTAATACCTCATACTGAAGAAACACCACTTTATTTTGAAATATATGCTGTATCTCTTCCACATAAACCAAGTTGTTTGTTAACACATGCGTACACACATTATTGCTAAATTCTAGATATCATACCAGTTATTTATGATTAGGAATGCACCAATTATTACAAGAAATGTCCAAATCATTGCAATAAAACGGTTTGAATCGTAAAATAATCTCTCAGAGTCTCTAGAATTGCAGGTGAATGTCTGGCATCTGGTAAAGAGAACGTAAAAATAAATAATATTTTTGAAAAGTAAAAATGTGAAAAAGACATGATATTTTTGTAAAGTATGTGGCTCTACTTTTACACTTTAATACGCTATGTTGACACATATGTGAATACATACTTTATAGAAATTATTTAAAAAGAATATTTTGATCTTTTTCAGAGAAATAAAACTTTGTTTATTCATACGAGATAAGAGTTGGCATTTACTTTGATCTTGACAATATCAACGCAATGCAAAGCTAAAAACTATTTTAAATAAAATATGTGGAGAAATGTTTGTTGATATTTTCATATTTTTTCAGAGAAATAAAACTGTTTATTCATATGAGATAAGAGCTGGCATACAATACAAACTTAAGTCTTGACAATATTAACGCAATGCAAAGCTAAAACCTATTTAAAATAAAATATGTGGAGAAATGTTTCATAAAACATTTGTTTAATAACACGAAAATAAAGTTACTTGAAACACTTTAACAAATATGAGTATGCTCTTTCGGACCTACCATGATAAATAAGTTGTTTTATTTAATGAAAAAAAAAGATGACTTCTAAAATCATATTCTCAAATATTATTTTAATTCTTTCCGACAGAAATAAAATAATCTGCCCCAAAATGTTTTGCTTTCTTTATTCATAATTTTATTTTTCTATTTCATTTACTATATTTGTACTATTACCAAAATTTATTGCAATAACTTTTTAGTAAAATTTTCTATATGTACATTATACTCGGAAAATTGGATAATTAGGTGTAAATTTATTTATATTGGATAGAACACGAGTATATGTCATTCATTTTTATTTAATTTGTATGAAGAAATAATAGTTGTTTGATTTTCTGTAATTAAAGAAAAATTTATTCTGAGACGAAATCGATTTGAAAGACTGCTGTGTTAGATTTTTAACTCATAGTACTATTGAAATACTCCATTTCCAGCTGATCCCGAATTGGCTAAGGAAATATAGCTGTTCAATATTTTATACAAAGATTACATCAGTGAGAGCCAAAATCATTTTTCCATAATAACATTTCTGTGGAATTACATTTTATACTTATGAGGTAAGTTTTGTTGAATATAGTAGAAAATGAAAATGAATCTGATTTTTAATGTTTTTATCATAGTTTATCCTTAAACAAGGCAGGCCGCCATTGTATACGTAAGGGGTTACTGGGAATTAGGGTGTAAGTTTTGGGGGTCCTACTAAGTTGTGAGTTGTGCAGTGATCTGTCTGTTTCAATCAGTTTTAAATTTCAGCATGTCAGTACAGTCGGGGAAATAGAGAGTCGGGAAAGAGTTTCAGAGGTCAGCAGCACGAGGAAAGTTTATTTTAGTCGTGTCTTTTTACATGGGGTTGTGACATCATGAAAGCCTACCGGTGATAACTGTAGCGTCCCTTTCCATGCACGACATTGCACGTACAGTTACCCACGGTATTATACAACTGTTGATAGACCAACTTTTCTTAGCGCTACCTAAGAGTTAAGGCTCATGTACTAACAGTCGGAAACAGGATCCAGACAATATGTCTAACCTGTACCCTCAACCTGTTGGAACAAGAGCGACCCAGACTTATCTTGTGAAACTTAATGATGAAAAAACTTTCCTCAAGTTTCCCAGATAGAGAGGTAGCGTTCATTGTCTTAGTCAGGAAACAAGGCCATGGACTGGGTGTCATTGTTACGTCCCAGCGCCTGGCTAATAGACAGAGAAGGAGTATAGAAGCCGGGCGATAGACCGAGCCTTTCTACTTGTGCAATTTTAAGTTTGCAAACCGGATATTTTGTTCCAGCCTTAGGAAGGCTGTCAATCAAGACTAGGAGGCCTCCCTCCCCCACGGTTTGCATCCAAGACGTTAGTATCAGTGACACGGTTTTTATATACGAGTTTTCCTTCTTATAGATGGATGAACTGACAAGAAGCTATTGAGGACCTCCATAGTGAGTGTAATGAACTTAGCTGATTGTTGGGTTGGTATAGTGTATTTATGTCGAGGGGGTACTAGAGCAGCAAGTTCATCGGAGCACAATTCATTGAAGTTTTTGTAAAACAGGCACAAGCATGTAACATTGCAGCGATGAGACAGAGACTGGAGCTTAGTGGATAGTGAGTGACCTGTTTAGTTATCGACGCTTGTTTAACCTTGTCTAAGAGGGAGATGACAACCTGGATCAATATTTTGGTTAGGAAGTATTCAATTATAGTAAATATTCGTCCGGTAATACCATGAGTGCATTTTTATAAGAAGTCCTTTATGCCAGAACTTGTCAAAGGCTTTGAAGATATCAAGCGCTACTGACCTAGCTTCACCTGCCTTGTCCAGTGTATGATACATGCGTCTAGAGATGACTGTTAGGATATCTGCAGTAGATTCTGATTGCCTGAATCCATACTGACGGTTAAAAAGAAGTTTAGTATTTACAAGATGCCGGACTATCGCTAGATTGATAAAGGATTCAAAGATTTTCGCGAAGATCGGGAGTAGACGCATGGGGCGATAATTCTGAGGATCAGTCCTATCGCCAGAATTTTTGAAGAGTCGTACACAGGTAATTTTCCAGCTATCATGGAAGCAAGATTCAGCAAGGAATTTGTTGCAAAGTGTCTGTATTACTATTACTGGTATGAGACCATACCCACAAGCGTTGGAGGTGTCAAGACTTGAGATGGGATGATGACCAGGTTTGCAAGTGTGGCTTAGGTCCACAATAGGAATTTAGGGATGGGGTGATTTGCTGAATCCAAAATGAAGGCGAAACGTTAGGTAAGTAGTTCAGCCTTATCAGTTGCCGTGCAAACCACATCATTGTGTTTTGATAGCGGAGAAATTGTTGATTGTCCATTGTTAACCACACTATTGTAGACTTTCTAGAAATCGCGAGGACCTAGCTTCTCTGGCTGAATGCCTTTTCTGGTTATCTCTGTATACCTTTTAATTGCGTCACCTATCACTACTTTACAATTATTTCTTGACTATACATTTTTGTTCATTCGCAGTTAACTTATGGCGGCCAAATTGTCGGAATTCTTGCTGCCTCAGTGCAATAGCACTGCACATTTCGAGGTTAACGATTGAGGAGAGGGGGTTTGCTTACGAATTTTCGCATGGGGACATATGCTTCAATGTCAGGTTTGACACATTCGGTAAACACATGATAAGCAGCAAGTGAGAAGGTTTCACTCATATGGCCTCGCTGATGTGATCTCTGAAGGATTTAAAATCAGCCTGTTCATAGGATCTCGTCGTTTTTTAGCATCGGCTTATCAGCTTAATGGCGAGTTTTTAGAGTGATATAAATCATTACCATAATGTGATAAGCATTCCTGAGCCGGCTATGGGCGTTTTTCACACAAGCCTCGAACAATGATGTCAAGAACAGGTTAAGTAGTGAGGCTTGCTGGTCCACACAATCAGGGATGCGGGTCGGGAAAATGACTATTTGTGACAGGGAGTGCTCTAAGGAGAAATTATACGTAGACATACCAGCTAGAGAAGCACATACTTTCATGGGTGTGTGAAATAAAATTCATAAATACATGCATTTGGCCATTCCAGTCAAGTGAAAGTGCTGTATCTATGCTTTCAGAGAAAAAGTTAAGCAGACTACAGTCCTGGCTCTAAGAAGAACGGTATAAGAAATATAAGTAGCTAACACTGTGTTGTAAGGTCAATCTAAAGCATATGTAGGCTTGGTCAACTGAGTCTAGCCTATGTTCTCTAGTCAAGGGGAGGGAGTTCCGAACATAAACTCATAGCCTGTGCATATGTTTGTCAGAGATTTTACTGTAGAGTGGGAGGTATTCAGTCACGTAAAAGTGGTGTGAGGGGATTGAGGATTGAAGATTTATTTAATAAGTGAAACAAATCTACAAACCTCAATCTATATATCCGGGGAGTTTGTCACGAAAAAGGTTTCTACGTCATTAGCCTTGGTTCTAAGTCCCCGACTATTTGTGAATGCTAACCTAAAAGGAAAAGGCGAAGATGTTTTTGGTGTTTGGTTTAGGTTTGATTTTTTATTTACTTTGTAATGTCATGTTTGTTTTCACATAGAGTCGCGAGGGCAAAGTGGGTGCTTGTTTGGTGCCAATAAGCTCAAACAACCAGTCCCTTAGTCGTGACTTTGTACATGGGGGTTGTGGCCCCATGAAAAGAAATAACTGTAGAGTCCCTTTCCATGCATTACATGTCACGTACATTTACCCACGGTATTATACAAATGTTGACATAGCAACCTTTCTTAGCGCTACCTAAGAGTTAAGGCTCCTTTACTAACAGTCGGAAACAGGATCCAGACAATCTGTCTAACCTGTAATCTCAACCTGTTGGAACAAGAGCGACCCATACTTATCTTATGAAATTTAATGACAAAAAAACTTTCCACAAGTTTCCCAGATAGAGTGAGAGACAGCGTTCATTGTATTAGTCAGGAAACAAGGCCATGAACTGGGTGTAATTGTTACGTCCAAGCAATATTTATAGCATTTTTGAGAAACACATTTGCATAAATAGAGATATAGAATATATACATATGTAATCTGTCCAGTGTAAATAACAGATTAATTTTTTACAGCTTAAGTAGCTAAATGTCATTTATTTGCTAGGAAATCGTATCTCGCTCATTTTAATTATTTTAAACACCTTCTAAATGATGAAGTTTAGAACAATAATAAAATAATAATCTGCCAACGTAACTTACCGTGTTTCCTAGAATACGTATTCAAAAATTCATAACCTTCCACATACATATTATTTACGTACACGTGCATGCACAAGTCTAGTTAAAATTTTATTACATAATATAACTCAAAGGTTGATGTAGAGCAATCCATTTTTCTATTGAATTTTTTTGTGTGTTTAGCTTATTTTCAAAGCTTTTTGTAACCGGGTTTTAATTCCATATAAGAATTAAATAAGTTTTTATTTAATAATAATGGTTCAGCACTTATCAAGACAAAAAGTCACTCGAGGATAAAGATTAGTGAGGTTTTAAATTGGCAATGCCGGGTAAATACAGTTTTTTTTTGTATTTCTTTTGTTTCTTATAACCCCCTACTCAAAAGAAAAATGCCCAATGGCATTTGGAATTGCGTTGCTGATATCCATATATTATACTAAAACTGTGTGAATAAACGCTCGTTTCTAAAACTTTTTTTATATACTTTAACATAAAATACATGCTAAAATATTATTTAGTTATGAGATTTTTATTGTTTAAAACTTTAAAAAACTTTTCTTACTTTTATAACAAACACTTTCAATGTACACTTCTCACCTACGTCTACAACAAGGATATCCGAAAGTGCTTCGGCATTGCACCGATTGAGGGCAAGATGAAGAAATGTTCTTTTAAAAATTATTTAAATTACAAACATTGTAATAAAAATATTTTTTACTTGTATTAAAAAAGTCGATTCTTTATTATTGAAAAATACTATCAAACAAAATCAAATTGTAAAATAGTTTTGAACAAAAAAGAATTATCCGACCTCATGCTGACATGTATACAGACACGCGTGGAAAAGGTTGGATTTATTGGATGCAGGGAAAATGAAATGCGTTTTTGGAAGAGGTTAGTTTATTTAAAAGGTAATTTGCAATCAAATAGAAATGAAACTAGTAGCATTAAAGTAATAAGGAAGATTCTGAGAGAAAAAAGTAGCAATAAAAAATGAGAAAAAACAAGGGTCGAATGGAATGTAATAAATACAATAAACAAGTTGTAACTATGTAAATATTTTTCAGTTTTTTACATAGCAAAGATAAAATTGTGTTTTAAATATGAACAAGTTAGTCTCATTACAGCGAGAAGAAAAAAGTACTTAACCCGAACTAATTCTGAAATGGAAAAAGAAAAACGTGCAGTAATTTATTAAGTGAAATGTGTTGTTAGAATTGGTTACTTTATTTAATAGATAATTTGCATATTGCAGTTTATGAATTAACTGGATTTTCTCTTTGTTAATTTTTTCGCTCGGATGCCTTCGGTTTCTCTAGACGGGGTCGCACTGCTGTACTGTACCGCTGGACTGAAGTCAAGTGTTGAATTTGACGGCATTCCACTTTTCTGCTATGTGGGGAAAAGTGATCCATATTTTTTCTGTGGTTACTAACCTTCAATTTGTAAAATTGCGGGAGTGAATTTCCTGAATAACATCACCTCCCCTATGTGTCTATCTGAGTCGACTCATATCTCCTCACATTGTGTTGCTAGTTTAAATTTAAGGCTTTATTTTTTAAATAAGGAGAACATTTGCCAACAAGTTCCCTCTTTATTTTCCTCACAAATAAGAAAAATGTAACACTAAGAGTAGGACTTGTAACTCACGAACTCAACAAAGAACTCATGTGATGAACTACACAATGCAGATTCTTGTTGATGTGTTTTGATGACATAAGAGATACAAAGGTATTCACAAAATCAGGATTCTAACAGATACACTGGAAAGTTTAACTCGACAAAACAGCTGGGAACATGACCACTTTCTGAACACCGATACCACTAATGTCAATTATCATTTAGCTTGAACCTTTGAAAAAAAGTAATTCGAATAGCTTAAAATATGAAGGATTTTCCAACGCAGCAGGTGATTTGGTAATCAATGTGACAAAACAACAAGAAAATGAGAGGCGGCATCACAAACTATTCTCAGAATGATGTACAATAGAAATATATTGCAAGCCTGGGAAGCTTGAGATGGTTCTAGACGCAATTACTTTAAAGGATACAACAGCAAAGATGGTATAGGTGGCAAACGAGAAAATGTCAGAGCAATTACCAACGTTACATGACCAGACATCATGGGATCCCCGCAGATTTCTGGATATGAAAGATTTCTGTAATGAAGTATATCAAGCAGTTTGCTGTGAAATGTCTATTTAAATACAATACTATCTTGCCAGGTTTTAGACAATCAAATTGTGCCGAATAAGGTGCAGTAAATTTTGCCACACTGCTTCCGCGACAGTGTAGACCTGCTGATGTAAGATCTATTCTTAGGGATGCTGAATCTCCATCATACTGCATAAACTAAAAGGTTCAGCACAATCTCAGCTCAAAGTTGTTTTTGTCGAACAAGGTCGACAATTACAATTGGATAATTAACACACGCATCACTATACACACTCGGTTGGAAGAAGGAGCAGGGAAGGCTTAGACACCATGACGCAGACTAAGTGCAAAACACTCTTTATCAGAAAATCAGCTGGTAAGGCAGAATTACATGTGTAAGGTCCAACATAGAAGATATCTGAGACGGAAATTCAGTTCGGAGATAAATAAATACATAAAATACATATATAAAATGTTAAAAATCCAAAAAACGAGGGTTTGTGAACAATCGAGTAATTATCTAACTTACCTAACCGAATTTATTTAACATCATTATCTGGCGGCTGTGTCTGGGTCATCGCTTATATAAGAGATGCGGAACAGGGGTTCGGCTCCCAGGACGAAATCTTTCCGATTAGGTAAAGTCCGGCATAGGCAGCCAATTGAGATTGAATATTTTGTTGAAATTATTCAATCAATAAAAAGTGGTTCAACCAATAAACATCAAATTCCTTCCAGAGATCGTTTCCTGCTGCTGAAACAAGGGTTCCTCAAAAGTATTTAAATTTCAGTTTAACAATTTCTTTCGGTAAAATCTCCCTTGAAAGGGTTTTAAACCGGCTACACATCCCAATTAATTTGAATCTTTCTCTCAAAGACACTAATTATGACGTTTTCATGAGTTTATTTAAACATCATTTTGTAGACATTCTTTTTTTATTATTAATGAAACATTTAACACATTTTAGACTATAATCCTAAATTTTACCAACACTTCAAACATGTAAGTGATGTTTTTATCTGGTATAAATGCTGATTTGTCTCAACTTAAATCATTTATTATTTAAAAGATTTCAGAACTCTTCTGGCTTTCAATAAATTGGCCAAATCATTCTTTTCAAAATTACCTTTTATATTTCGGAAAGAATTGATCCATGAATCAAAACTAATCAAATGATTTTTCTAGTCAAACATGAATTTCATTTGAAAAATAATTGCCCAAAGTTTTAAACATTATTCGAACGAAATCGTTTGTGACTTGCCCTGTGAGTGTATGAGACACAATCAATATTATGCCACTATTTTAAACATGAATTTAATTTGAAAAATAATTGCCCAAAGTTTTAAACATGATTCGAACGAAGTCGTTTGTGACTTGCCCTGTGAATGTATGAAAAACAATAAATCAATATGCCATTATTTTAAACAGATTCCGCAACCCATGTGAGCGGATCTTTCAAAACTCCCTTTCTCCTTTTTCTCTCCTCGCTCGATCATACGGACGCAGAAACTGCTGAATACATTTAGTAGCCAACTGGCATGTCTTTTAGTACGAATGTTATTCCCACCGATGTATCAGTGTGTCATAGCTGGTTTGTTTACCTTTTAAACTTCCGGTAATTATCTGCCTTAGCCTGTCCCCACTTCCTGTCCTCACTTGTAATTGCGTCCTATGTAAATAAAGTTTATGTTCATTTACTCTCCGTCTCTGTTTGTTCTTAATCCAAGCCATCCTCGACCGGCGACAATACAACATGGTGTCAGAAGGGGCATCCATGGACACAATAATGTTTTTTCAGAGAAAATCACAATTTATAGTGATATTATTCAGGTTTAGGTGACATTACACTCGTATCCGGAAAATACGCACGTGCGCACAGCTATACGCCGAGGTAAGAGGAACGTGACTCTACTGTTTTGTTAATTTCTCATCATGGACACCCCCCATACATTAGCACCAAGGATAGACTGGTCCAGTCCCAACTTGGGAAAAGAAATGGACATTTTTTACGTCCGGCCACATGATATTTTGTTGAACCACTTCGTGGCGTGAACGACGACGTGAAAGTAAATTACCTCCTTTTGTAGACTGGTGTCGAAGGGCAGGAAATTAGCGACCACTTCGTTTTTCAGACGGATGAAAGTAAAAATGTGGACAACTACATGAGATATTTCAAGAATTATGTCAGTCTTCAGTCAAATTTCCGGGTGTCTCGATACCAACTTTTACAGAGTCGCCAAGAGGAGAATAAGCCAGCCCACTCATTTATAAAGATCATGAGGCAAATTATAAAATTGACGAATATACCCCAATAGTCGAAGATACAAACTTGGTGGACTTATTTATATTTGGACTAAACTTCAAGTCAACCCAAAAGTCACTGTTAAAAGAAGGTATGGGTTTATCAATAACGACAGCCTTACATATAGCAGAAACTGAAGAGGCAACAATCAAACAGGTGGAGGCAATCCGGACTCCACTTAAGAAGCTCAGTGCACGTGCTGTCACAAAAAATCGTGCCCCGAGTATATACACATATGTGGTTTTTGTGGTAGAGGTCACCATAAAAGAGAATGCACAGCCAATGGTACGACCTGCCTAAAATGAAGAAAAACGGGTCACATTGCCATAATTTGTCGCTCGGCAGAGAAAAGCATATGCAAAGAACAGGGTATCAGGACGGGAAGCACTCAAAGATACTCCAACAATACAAGTCGAGACAGTAAAATCCACACAGCCACCCAAAAGGACAGTGAAGATGAGCCTGAAAATGGAGGACTCTGTTTTCATTCTGTAGAATGCGAAGTTCCATTCGATGCAACAAAAGCCTATGCAAACTTAAGAATAGGCAACAAACTAGCCTAGATAGAGATCAAAGCAAAAATTGACACAGGAGCTATGAGCAACCTGCTACCCCTGAGTGTGTTCCAGTAATTATTTAAGGTACCACTGCACAAAACACCAGTGAGACTATTTGATTTGGAGGCTCTGCGATAGAGCAAGCAGGATCATGCATTCTGGGAGTGAAATACGAGGACAGATTCACTAGTGCGACATTCCATGTGGTTAAAACCAAGGGGCCGATACTGCTTGGACTACAAACCTCCAGAAAGCTGGGCCTAGTGACTTTCAATTTGGCAATTACCACGGATGATCCACTTAAGAACCAAAAGAAATGCCAGTCTGAAATGAGCACGAAAGGAAATCCTATCCCAAGAGTGAACCCCAAAGTACAGGAACAGATTCTCCACAAATTTTTAGATGTATTTGACGTCATTGAATGCCTGCCAAGGGGATGTGCGATAAATGTAGACCCAACAATAGCCCCAGTTGTACACCCACCCGGCGAGTCCCTGTGGCCTTAAGGGACAATTTAAAAATTGAGCTTGATTCACTCGTAAATAAGGGTATCATAACTCCAGTGACCAAACTAACCTCATGGGTCAACTCAGTTGTCTGCGCCACAAAGGCCAATGGATCAGTCACGAAATGTCTAGACCCCAAAGACTTAACAAGGCCATACAGCTACCACATTTTGTGACCCCCCACATTCGAAGACGTGATCACAAGGCTACAAGGTGCAAAATGGTTCACCACGATAGATGTCAAATCTGGTTACTGGTAAATGAAACTGTATGAGAAATCAAAGGAATTAACAACATTTATCACCCATTTGGTAGATACATGTTCAATAGATTTCCAATGGGAGTGATGAGCGCCCAGGATGAATTCCAGCGAGCCATGTTTGAGAACTTTATACATTAAGAATGTTCTCTCTATCTCCGATGACACAATCTTGTACGGCTTTGAAGAAGATAGTAGCGACCATGACCAAGCACTTAATCACCTCCTTCAAAGAGCTAAGGAAAGGAACTGCAAATTTAACCCAGAAAAGTTGGTGGTACGCACATCAGAAATACCATTCTTTAGCCACATCATATCCAGAGATGGTATAAAACCAGACCCCAAAAAGTTGGAGGCGATTGCCCAGATGCAACCCCCCCCCAAGGATGAGAAACAGCTATCCAGCTTCCTTGGACTAGTTAATTACCTCAACAAGTTCTCGCCCCATCTCTCAATACTGACAAAGCCATTACGAGACCTGTTGTCTAAAGACAATGATTTTGTCTGGTAATCTCAGCAACAAGCAGCATTTGACAGCATCAAAGAAGAAATCCAAAGATCTGCCGTACTGAGGTATTTTTACCCAAAGACACCAATCATGATATTGTGTATTTTAAACATGAAAATGACGGTCACATAAGAAAATCTGAACAGTTTTATTCTTTCATTAAAGTATTTTTATTTACATAAATAATAATGAAAATAGTTTTTTTTATAAATATGAAATAAATTAAATAAAATAAACGTATTTTTAACATACTTATTTATACTAAAATGTGTATTTATACAAAAATGTGCATTCAGCCCCCCCGCCTTCGTCAGAAAAGAGATTCTACTTTATTAAGGCGGTTATGTGTGAACATATTGAACACCTTTAGTGTAAAAATAAAATTTACAATAGGGAGATTAATTTCTCATATAAATTTAATGTAAAATGACCACACATTTTCTATTAAGTGCATATAACCAGAATTTAGGCTTAGGGGTTGTTAAGGAATATATGTTGTGTGTTTTAATGGAGGTTATAAAAACAACCCACCTTTAACGTTACCACTAACCTTAGGTCCGGGTGACAACAGCACTTTAACTCTCCTTTAACCCTCCCACTAATCCAAAGTCCTAGTGTCACCAGTTCTCATCACCTCATCACTCCTCCATAAAGTCCTAGTGTCAATGGCTCACATTACCCCCCCTCTAACAACTCTCCCTTATATCCAAATACTAAACATATGTCCAGATAGCAACAGTGCTGAAATACCTCGTTTAAAGCTACAACTAACCATGACTTCGGGTGGTAATAGCCCATCCCCCCAAAAAAATAAAATAAAAACATCGTTACATGTATTATTTGACTAAAACGACAACATGTCATTCAAACGGTATCCGGTAAGAAATCGGGTAATCATTTTATGTTATATGTATATGAAAAACTGATCCCCAACTCTATATTATTTCCACCCAATGTTTTTCAGGGTGTTTACACGTAATCACATAAACGGTTGAATCTTATTGTTTATTGCGGGAGGGGAGATATAGCCGAGGGTGCTCATCTATAATAATACTAATAATTTTAAAAAAATAGATTTGGGGGCGAGGTTAATCCCTATTTTGACCTATAGACGAGGAATCCAAGCCCCTCAAATGTAATGAAATCGAATTTATTTGCTTAAAATCTAGAGAGTAGATACTTATTTTAAATATTAATTTCAAAATATGGAAAGTGGTAGCCCTATTTTAAATTATAGGGGGAGGGAGACCAGCCCTGCCCCATCTGAACATAATTTTCCATTATCAAATTATTCTTGCTTTGTGTCATTTTTCTGCACTCTCGAATATTACACTGCTGCGCTGACTTCCGGTTTACCCTGCAGTAAATTTCAAGTACGGATGATCCGAAATGATGAAAAAAAACTTATTTTAATTCATATTAATTTTAGACTGGACAAACACATTTTCATTAATAATGTAAGTGTTTGAAATAAATACAAAAATATGATTTTGTCACCTGTTCAAAAATAACAGCGGAAAAGAATAAATTACAATCAATGCGAGGGACTAGCGCTGATAACTTCAACATCTAGCTTCAAGAATTTCTCTGGCGGCAGAAAATAAAACAAAATTATTTCGGCAATATTCTTTATTCTATACGTTTTTATTATTCTTTTTAAATGCTTTAGATTATGTTGCCGTTTCACTTTTATTGTTATTAAATTGTTATAAAATATTTGTTTAAAAAATTACTATTAAAAAACTAAGCTATTTTATTATATTTTCATAAAAAGTTAAAACACATATATTATGTTGATGTTTCATTAAATAAAAGACATTTCAAAACTTTGGTTATATCAATAAAAAGAAGACATTTTATTATATTTTCATGAAAAAAATCAAAACGCATATTTTATAATTTGTTTCTATACAACTTATTTTATTATAATAAAAATACAATTCTAAATCTTCCGTTCTTATTTTTAAACAGGTGACAAAATCATTTTTTCATATTTATTTCCAACACTAACATTATTAGTAAAATGTATTTGTCAAGTCTTAAATAAATATAAATTAATTTTTTTTTAGCATTTCTGATCATCTGTACTTTAAATTCATGAAAATATAAAAAAATCTCTCAAATTATTTTTGCTTTGTGTCATTTTTCTATTCATAATTTCCTGCCATTTTTACCGTACCATTTGTTTTTGGTTCTATTTTTACTGAGTACCCCAGAGCATACCGACAAATGTAGAGCTGGCCAACTTATGGACAGGGGTTGCAGATTTAGTGGTCTTTGCATGTATTTCCGTCCGAGTTGGATCGAGTGTTTTTTGGTTAAATGAGGGACATAATCTTGTATTATTAATGAAATATTTTATAATAGTAATGAATTATGAATCAATTTTATAAATACTTTCCAATAGTAAAACATTTTCAGCAGAAAGTGTAACAGCACAGGTAGAGTTGCGTACCATATTACCCAGTAAAGAACGACGAGGGAAAAATGACACCGGTAAAATGGCACAGGTAAAAATGGCACCAGTAAAAATAGCATAAGTGAATGAATAGGAAAAATGACACAATGCAAAAACAATTCCGTAACAGAAAGTTAGGATCGTTCAGAAGCGGGGCTTCCCCTCGAGTTTTAAATACGGGCTCAGCACCCACTCTTTAAAATAAATATTTAAAAACAAGTTTTTACTTTGTATTTTTCAAGCAAATAAAAGCGATTTTTCTAAGTTTTTTTAGTAGTGGGCTATGTTCTGTAACCTCTAGTTTCAAATAGGGCCTAAGTCCCCCTTATATTTTAAAATGAGTATGTATTCATTTCGTAAAAGTAAAGAATTCAAAAAATTATTTTAAAAAAACATCGGGAAATTAATTATTCCAAACACAGTTGAATACAATTATCTACCGACCTGTATACTTTCAATGTGCTGAAACTGTGTTTAAGTTAAATTTGATTTTTTTCAAAGCAATCTTTACATGCAGGAGAAAACACAAATGGCTGCTTGTCGCTTAACTGTTGGCAACGGCTAAATTCCTGAAATGTTTACTTATTCTACCCCTAACCATTAGTCTAAGTTTTACACCCGCTGCGTACTTACGGTTAGTGGTAGGGTACGCGATCTTTTTTATAAATTTTCAAGAATAAAGCTCCCCAACATTAAAATGGCAAGTGAATATTCTTTTTCCCGTGGCTCGTAAAGACAGCTAAAAATATTGAAATAAAACACTTTAAAGCAGTTTCAGCATGTTAAAAGTATACAGGTCGGTAGATAATAAAATGTTAATGCGTTTAGTATGAGGGTTTCGTTGTTGTTGTTTGTTTACGACTTCTCGACTGTTAATTATTCCGCACACTTACCATTTACTCTATTGTTTTCAAGAAATAAAATCCAGTTGTGGCATTAAAGAGGAATATAAGAGAGGTTTAGGTAAATCGAAGAAATCTACAAAACAATATCCTGTGTGTATGTCTAGCATTTATTTGGAAACAACACAAAAAGCTGATTTATTCATCTTCAGAGTTTTCTCGAAGAGAATACAGGCACATTTTCCCCTATTTTTATAATAATGTAGTTGTACATTAAAAACATTTAAGGTGGGTAAATTTCTAACACATAACAAATTGGATATTCTTGTACAAGAAATTCATTAATAGATATTTTACTGGATCAATAATCCTCTGTGCTTTTTACTGATGAGCTAATATTTTTATTTCGGAAAAACACATTGATCTCTCCCTCATTACTATGTCAGGTTTACCAGCTGAATTTTTAAAGTATGTAGCTGTAATGATTGTATAGTCATATTGGGTGGTGTATGACTTATTTGCCACAATTCTTTTTGGTATATTTTCCAAGGACTTGATCCTACATCGGAGGCACATTTTGATGGATGGTCCAGTGGAAATGTATACACATTCTTTTATTTTGCATTGTGCAGTAGTCGTCCTAAAGCAGAACCTTACAACAGATCAGATGCCTTAAACTTTTAAGTTTTGACGAGTGGCAAAACTATCACTTGTTATCACCTGTGTTTGGGACAAACACTTGATCTCTATATGATATTCATAGATATTTGAATATTCAATTAAAGATCTCGTTTACTTCTAAACATTGAGTATATAAAAACTTATAGCATTATATTTCCGTTTTCTAACTGACCAGTTAACTAAGTTATACTATATATTTTGTCTGGTATCTTGGGCTTACCGGATTCCAGGACAAGAATTGATTTAGTTAACTTAGCAAGATAGGGGTTTCTCACTTATTTATCATTTTAAAGAGATCAAGGGGCTCCCTCTTTAAGCTAACACTTTATTTCTCTATGAGCAAAATTTATATTCGAGGGCTGTCTTAACGATAGATGTTGTTCCGTGTGTATTCGTATGTGAATTTTTAGATGGGCACACTGGAAAAATACAGTTGAACAAAATTTGCCAGAATATGGTTTCTAACCTTTGTGTATTCTTATGTAATTTTTCAGACTGGTACGCTTTGAAAATGCAGTTCTACACACTTTACAAGAATATAGTTTATCACTTAATGTTTAATTTTACTTCAGTCGTAGTTCTCAGAAATCAAGGGGCCCTTCCTGGGACTAACACTTTATCTCTATATGAGATACATAGATACCCGAATATTCTATTAAAATTCTCCTTTATTTCTCAAACATTGAGTCAACTCTGTGTATTTGCATGTGACTTTTCAGACTAGCACTCTGTGAAAATGCAGTACCACAAGCTTTACAAGGGTTTTTCCCTTTTTTATTTTTCTTATCTTTCTTTTTTTGCTGGAGATGTGACATCCTATCGGATGCCAGATCATCACCAGCTATTTCAGACAATCTAGCCTAGGGATCGTTTTAAGATTCTAACCGTCCTTTAAAGTGCAGTTGTTTGTATTTCTCTTGCACTCGGTTCAGCAGGTATACTCGCCAGATAGCTATTGAAATTATTCTTCATTAGTCCTGTTTATCCTATAATTACTGGTATGATGCAGATTTTCCTAAGATTCCAGTTTTCACCTGTGTGTATTCGCATGTGCTTTTTCCAACTGGCACGCTGTAAAAACGTAGTAGCGCATACTTTACAAAAATATGGTTTCTCACCTGTGTGTATTCTTATGTGACTTTTGAGACTGGCACTCTGTAAAAATGCAGTACCACAAACTTTACATGGAAAAGGGTTTATCCACTGTGTATTCGCATGTGCTTTTTAAAAATGTGACTTCTGTAAAAATATAGTTCCACAAATATTACAAGAAAAGGGTTTCTCACTGAATGTTTAATTTTACTTCAGACGAAGTTCTCAGAAATCAAGGGGCTCCTTACTGGGGCTAACACTTGATCTTTATATGAGATACATAGATATCAGAATATTCTTTTTAAATTATACTTTATTTCTCAAGCATTGAGTTAGTAAAAAAGTTAAGAATAAAAAATTTCTTCTCTCCCCAACTGACCAGTAAAGTATGTCATAGTATATCTTTCTTTTTGTTAGTTGGTATTACCGGATTCCAGGACAAGAATTCATCTTGTCTGGTGGAGTATCCAGCTATGTGCTGTTACTTGAGGTAACATCACTAGGAGAAGATGCACTATTCCTCGTATGAGGGATCTTATTTGTGCTGTGGATACTATGTAATTTTGAATATTTGGTCAGGGTTAACTTGCAGGGGTAAGTATCCTCATGTCAGGTTGTCCTGACAAACCCTTGTACAGAAAGACCGAAGACACTCGAGGATAGTCTCTAGTAAGTAATTCAAACTCCCTGTGTGTATTCGCATGTGCTGTTTCAAACTTGTATTGTGTGCAAATGAAGTACCACAAACTTCACAAGAATAAAGTTTTTCACCTCTGTGTATTCCCATGTGCTTTTTCAAAGAAGAACTGTGTGAAAATTAAGTTCTACAAACTTCATAAGAATAGGATTTCTAACCTGTGTGTATTCGCATGTGAGTTTTCAGATGATGATGCTGTGAAAATGCAGATCCACAAACTTCGCAAGAATAGGATTTCTCACCTGTGTGTATTCGCATAAGCTTTGTCAGACTGTGATTGTGTGAAAATGCTGTTCCACAAACTTTGCAAGAACAGGGTTTCTCACTTTTTTTTTTATTTTTCTTTTCATTCATTTGCTGGGGACGGGGCATTCTTCCAAATGCCATACGATCACCCGCTATTTACAGACTCCAACCGAGAGCTCTTTTCAGGATTCTGGCCGTTCCCTTGAGTGCAGTTGTCTGGATTTCTCTTGCACTTGGTTCACCAGGTATACTTGCTAAATACTTTTTCAAGTTCTTCTTCATGAGTCCAGTGGCTCCTATGATAACTGGAATGATAGAGATCTCTTTGAGGTTCCAGTTTCTTTTCATATCATACATTAGACCCTGATATTTTGTTATTTTCTCCCTTTCAGCTCTATTTAGACCCCCATCATTAGGGACACTGACCTCAACCAAAGTTGCCACTCTCTCTCTCTTGTTCCATATTACAATGTCAGGTTTGACAGCTGCGTTTTCCAGATAGGTAGCTGTGGGGATTTCATGGTCATAATGGATGGTGTATGTCTCATTCCCCACAGTTCTCTCAGGTAGATGTTCCCAGTGCCTACTGCTACATCTGATATTCAGTTTCTTACAGATGGTCCAGTGGAGGTACCTGCACACTCCATTATTGTATGTATTCGCATGTGCTGTTTCAAATTTTTATCGCATGAAAATAGTACCAAAAACTTTACAAGAATAGGGTTTTTACACCTGTGTGTATTCGCATGTGCTGTTTCAAATTAGTATCGTGTGAAAATACAGTACCACAAACTTTACAATAATAAGCTTTTTCACTTGTATGTATTCGCATGTGCCGTTTCAAATGTTAATTATGTGAAAATGCAGTACCACAAACTTCACAATGAATAGGGTTTTTCATAGGTGTGTCTTAGCATGTACTTTTTAAAACTAGTATCGAGAGAAAATGCAGTACCACAAACTTTGCAAGAATAGTTTTTCATTCTTAATGTTTAATTTTACTTTAGTCGAAGTTCTCAGAAATCAAGGGGCCCCTTCCTGGGGCTAACACTTGATCTCTATATGAGATACATAGATACCCGAGTATTCTATTAAAATTCTCTTTTATTTCTCAATCATTGAGTTAGTAAAAAAGTTAAGAATAATTTCTTCTCTCCCCAAACTGACCAGTCAATATGTCATAGTATATCTTTCTTGTGGTCTGTTGGTCTTACCGGATTCCAGGACAAGAATTCATCTAGTCTGGCGGAGTATCCAGCACGTGGTGTTACTTGATGTAACATCACAAGGAGAAGATACACTATTCCTCGTACGAGGGGATCTTATTTGTGCTGCGGATACTATGTAATTTGAATATTTTGTCAGGGTTTACTTGTAGGGGTAAGTATCCTCATGTCAGGTTGCCCTGACAAACCCTTGTACAGAGAGACCGAAGACACTCGAGGATAGTGTCTAGTAGGTAATTCAAACTCACCTCTTTTCATTTTTTATTTTTCTTTTCATTCATTTGCTGGGGACGGGGCATTCTTCCAAATGCCATACGATCACCCGCTATTTACAGACTCCAACCGAGAGCTCGTTTCAGGATTCTGGCCGTTCCCTTGAGTGCAGTTGTCTGGATTTCTCTTGCACTTGGTTCACCAGGTATACTTGCTAAGTACTTTTTCAAGTTCTTCTTCATGAGTCTAGTGGCTCCTATGATAACTGGAATGATAGAGATCTCTTTGAGGTTCCAGTTTCTTTTCATATCATACATTAGACCCTGATATTTTGTTATTTTCTCCCTTTCAGCTCTATTTAGGCCCCCATCATTAGGGACACTGACCTCAACCAAAGTTGCAACTCTCTCTCTCTCTTGTTCCATATTACAATGTCAGGTTTGACAGCTGCGTTTTCCAGATAGGTAGCTGTGGGGATTTCATGGTCATAATGGATGGTGTATGTCTCATTCCCCACAGTTCTCTCAGGTAGATGTTCCCAGTGCCTGCTGCTACATCTGATATTCAGTTTCTTACAGATGGTCCAGTGGAGGTACCTACACACTCCATTATGTCGTGTTGTATAGGAGCCATCTGCCAACATGATTTTGCAACTCGATATCAGGTGGCTCACACTCTCCACTTCAGTGTGGCAAAACCTGCACTTGTTGTCCTGACTGAGACCAGCCATCTTTTTAAACTCATTTGTCATCAGGCCCTGGTCTTGTGCGGCCATTATAAGCCTCTCCTGGTCGTAGTGGAGGGCTCCCCTTCTTAGCCAGTCCAAGGACCCTTCCTTATCAATATAGTCCTTGGATAGTTCATCGAGGAAGTATGTGGCACGTTTCTGTCCTGACAACTCATCAATGCACCTGTTCTTAAAAGTCTGGGTGTATCTCTTGCGGCTCTTTTGGGCTATCTCTGTGGCAGGATTGCTTTGTGTTTCTGCCTCATCTATATGACAGCCTTGTCCAAAATGCTTGGCCAACTTAATGATGGAATTTGTTTTGCTGGCTCTTGAATCTTGGTGTTCACGTACCATTGCTAGGCTGGGGTTTAAGGAGCTTCTTAGGTACTGTATTCGCATGTGCTGTTTCAAACTTGTATTGCATGAAAATGCAGTACCACAAACTAAGCAAAGAATAGGGTTTTTCACTTTTTTCAGTTTTAACTTAGTTCATCTATAGAGATCAAGGGGCCTACTCTTGAGGCAAACTCTTGATTTCCCTATGAGTAAAATTAATATCCGAGGGCTCTCTTAAGGATAGATGTTGTTCCTTTTAGGGCTGCTATCTTTACTTCCCTACAATTTCACCTGTGTGTATCTGCATGTGCCGTTTCAAACTTGTATCATGTGAAAATGCAGTACCACAATCTTCACAAGAATAGGGTTTTTCACCTGTGTGTATTCGCATGTGCTGTTTCAAACTTGTATTGCGTGAAAATGCAGCACCACAAACTTTGCAAGAATAGGGTTTTTCACCTGTATGTATTCGCATGTGCTGTTTCCAACTTTTATCGTGTGAAAATGCAGTACCACAAACTATACAAGAATATGGTTTCTCACCTGTGTGTATTCGCATGTGTTTTGTCAGATTAGGATGCCGTGAAAATGCAGTACCACAAACTTTGCAAGAATAGGGTTTCTCACCTGTATGTATTCGCATGTGCTGTTTCAAACTTGTATCACGTGAAAATAATGTACCACAAACTTTGCAAGAATAGGGTTTCTCACCTGTATGTATTCGCATGTGCTGTTTCAAACTTGACTCGCGTGAAAATGAAGTACTGCAAACTTTGCAAGGATAGGGTTTTTCACCTGTGTGTATTCGCATGTGCCGTTTCAAACTTGTATCATGTGAAAATCCAGTACCACAAACCTTACAAGAATAGGGTTTCTCACCTGTGTGTATTCGCATGTGCTTTGTCAGATTGGGATTATGTGAAAATGCAGTACCACAAATTTGACAAGAATAGGGTTTTTCACCTGTGTGTATTCGCATGTGAGTTTTCAGAGTAGAATGCTGTGAAAATGCAGTTCCACAAACTTTGCAAGAATAGGGTTTTTCACTTGTGTGTATTCGCATGTGCTGTTTCAAACTTTTATCGTCTGAAAAGGCAGTACCACAAACTTTACAAGAATAGGGTTTCTCACCTGTATGTATTCGCATGTGCTGTTTCAAACTTGTATCACGTGAAAATGCAGTACCACAAACTTTGCAAGAATAGGGTTTCTCACCTGTATGTATTCGCATGTGCTGTTTCAAACTTGACTCGCGTGAAAATGAAGTACTGCAAACTTTGCAAGGATAGGGTTTTTCACCTGTGTGTATTCGCATGTGCCGTTTCAAACTTGTATCATGTGAAAATCCAGTACCACAAACCTTACAAGAATAGGGTTTCTCACCTGTGTGTATTCGCATGTGCTTTGTCAGATTGGGATTATGTGAAAATGCAGTACCACAAATTTGACAAGAATAGGGTTTTTCACCTGTGTGTATTCGCATGTGAGTTTTCAGAGTAGAATGCTGTGAAAATGCAGTTCCACAAACTTTGCAAGAATAGGGTTTTTCACTTGTGTGTATTCGCATGTGCTGTTTCAAACTTTTATCGTCTGAAAAGGCAGTACCACAAACTTTACAAGAATAGGGTTTCTCACCTGTATGAATTCGCATGTGCCGTTTCAAACTTGTATCATGTGAAAATGCAGTACCACATATTTTACAAGAATAGGGTTTTTCACCTGTGTGTATTCGCATGTGTGCTGACAGATTGGGACGCCATGAAAATGCAGTTCCACAAACTTTGCAAGAGTAGTTTTTCTCATTTTTGTTCATTTTACTTCAGTGTAACGTCTCAGAAAACAAGTGGCCTCTCCTGGGACAATCACTAGATCTTTATATGAGATACAGTATATTTTTCTTGTGGTCTTTTTGTCTTACCGGATTCCAGAACAAGAACTCATCTAGTCTTGTTAGAGTATCCAGCTTAGTGTTCGTACTTGAGACATCTAACCGGTGTGTATTCACATGTGAATTTTTAGATTGAAACTATGTGAACATACAAATTCAGAAACGTTATAATGGTAGGGTTTAACTTTTGCATACTTACATATGATTTTTCAGATAAGGACTCTGAACATACAAATCAACAAAATATTTAATAATATTATTTGACACATGCAATTTTTTTTTGATTTCTTTTGAAAATAGAACTCACTGAAAATTCAGTTTTACGTAGTTGACAAGTATATGCATTTACCATTCTTTTGTATTTTTCCTTTCAGACATCAAGATTGATGAGTCTAATATGCATTCAATGAGTTAGTATCGATATTTTCTACAAGATTTTTCTGAGGATTAAGCATCCTATAAGATACAAGATATTCACCTGCTCTTTGTGTACTCTCATGTCTTGTCAAAGCAGATTATGGCAACAATATTGATTTGAACATTTTACAGGATAAAAGATTTCTTTCCAAATTGCCTGTATATTGTTTCTTAAACAGGAATTGTTTGAAAATAATTATAAACGTACATACAGAAAAATAAGATGGCAGTTATTTATTGATGCAGACTTTTCTTAATTTTTGTGGAACTGAAAACAACCATCTTTTTCTGTAATAGTTTCAATCTGTAAATAAAGAAAATATGTTATCAAAACATTTTAACATACTTTATACTTTAATGCAATCAATTTCAAAAAACGAAATACTTTGTCGTTTATTTTCAATAATAATTAATTAATATTCACATTATTCTGGCTTGAAAACCAACTATTTTATCATAGACATGGAAAATTCTAAACCAACTTTCCTTGTTTTAAAATCTGGAATAGTCCATCAAACCTCTTTCTTAACACCTTGGTAAAAAGACTATAGATTTCCAATAATAAAAACTTTTAAAATAACAAACGCCACAATAGTTGAGACATAAAGGATACAATTCTATATCTATTCGTAAAAGAAATGAAAAGACGAAATGAAGGAATGTTGATGGTTATATTACCTGATGCTCAAGGCCTATGAGAAAAGCCGTCCGATTTTCTCTTATATACATTCCAGCTTAAATGAATTTAGGTTTTTGATTCAGTCCCCAGAAAGGGTGAGTAATTTAGTGAAATGAAGCCCCCTATTGAGAGTCAGCCTATTATCTATTCTCAAAGTAATCAGATTCGCTAAGCATCGTCTAAACCAAAAGTAGAAATCAACCCTTGAAAAAGATGTTTTCAAACATTGTATTGTAAACTATATCAGAGAACCAGCATTTTTATCTAGTTGAGATTTCTCTCTCGATTTTGCGAACCATTGCCCTTTTCAAAATCTCAACCATTTAATTAAACATTTGATGACTTTTAAATTGTAGAAATATTAATTCCTCAGTGACAAGCTCCCATCTCTTTCAAAAGATAAGTATATTTTGAATAGTTTTTATTCACAGAGATCTTGGTCATTCCAAGCCATGCATGCTTGCTTTCCATGCCAAAAATTTTAGATATTTTAATTTATTTCCATCACGAAAAGTTTATCTATTCAAAACGATAACATATTATTGTTGGTATTTCATGGTGTTTTGTTTATTCATCGGAAAAAAATGATGGATTCAGGAACGGATAACAACTTTTAAAACTTTTTTATCATTTCAATTTGCATCAAAAACCGACCATTAAACACATAATCAACTGTAAGCTGGCACTCAGAAATAGGACTTCCTATACCTCTCTCACACAAATGGCCCGAATAAAGATAGTTACGGCCAATGTGTTAAAATGATGCATGTCGCACACTATAATATTGTAAGAGTTCCCAATCCTAACGAATCTATATACGGTCAACTCTAGAACTGACGAGTAACACAAAACTTAATCTCTAGATTACTTTGTCATATTATCTAATGGACTATCGATGATCGTTCCAGAAAATAAAAATGGAAGACTTGGAACAGAAGAAAGCCCCCACACTGATGACGGTTGATGAATAACAATATCAAACAAATCAGCCACAACCAAATCAAGGCGTATCATAAAACAAGAATATCACGAACACCCAGAAAAGTTCTCCACGGATGCAAGTACACAACAATGTCCTGGGAAGTGACCACAATCCAAACATTTTGTTGCCCCGAGACAAACATATTATATGTCAAACGTATTATATGATTAGACGTTTTTTGATGCAACTTTGGTCAGTCCATACATGATTGGACTAACGCATCCGTAGATAATATTCACATGTAGATAAATGAGGCACATGTTGCACACATCACTGACATTTTACTATTTAACAATCAAAAACCGGTACCATACTCTCTCTAGCAAGCATAAACACATGATTTAAAACTTCACCCACAGAAAGGGGTTTGTTCTACTCTGTCCACATCTATTGATTAACAGGTTATACATGTAAAATACATCTTCATGACAGTATATTTCGCTGGAAGATGTCGCTCCTCCCATATATAGTGCCGGCTATTCCCAAATGGGTACCCAACTGCTTCTGGCCAGGCTCAACGTCACTTAACTTTGGTGATCAGTCCAGAATAAGTGTGTCAACATGATCATACTGTATTTAAATTCCAAAGTTATCTCTGCTAAGATTAGCTCTCTCTTCTAGTAAACCCCACAAAACAATTGTTGTGTAGAGATCATTGGATTATCTTTCCTATTTCACTTTGTTTCAGCAAAAAATTGTATTAAAATGAAAGTCAAAGTCTGCCAAATTCATGATGGTCAAAATATTTTTACTTCTTAAAAATGTCAGATGTTTTATTAAAGATAATAATGGAGTTATGGCGAACTTATGTGACGTCACACATTTCGATGGGCGTTACAACAAAATAAGCACTTTTTATATTTTTGCCCATTATTACGATTTTTTAATTTTCAGTTTAACTTTCAAAATCACATTTGATGTTATTATTTGTTGATAATATCAAACAATTTGTTGAAAAGAATCATTTTCAAAAACCACCAGAAGACAAACGACAATACGTCATTATTATGATGTTTAATTTGTTATACTAATAACAAAATTGAACATTTTGTAATATATTTCCATGCGTTTTATGTATTGTTTGTAAAATTGTAAAAAAATCATGATTAATAAGTAAATAATTTGTTGAAAATAAATTATTATTTGAAAAAAATAAAAAAATAAAAACGGGCAAAAATATAATGGGGATTATTTTTGCTGTAACACAGGTCGAAATTAGTAACAGTTATCGTCTTGAATATAACCATTGTATCATACCTTAAAAGCAAACATTTTCACTGAAAAAATAAACTCTGAGTATGAATTTCACACATAAAATATCTCGTTAGGAAATCTCACATAATTTTCAATGAAATTTAAATGTGAAACAAAACAACAACAAAAAAAAAACATTTGCAAAAATTAATACTAATTATCTCAAATTTAATGTAAAAATATAATTGTTTCATATTTTTTTAATTTTAATTTATTTTATTATGATTGACTTTTTTGTCTGATTTTAAACTTTTGCCCGGTGAGTTTTTGTCTGGGAATCTTTTGTAACCTACGGATAATAATAATATATTCTTTTTTACAAATCATAGAAATATAACTTTCATTTTTGCAAATGAAACAATGTTTGGGTACATTTTTATTATCACGGCCGTCGTAGTTTTTAATCCCTAAAAAGATTCAGATTCTATTTGTGGCGGCGGGGGGGGGGGGGGGCGATTAGATGTAAACAGCCTGAATAGGTTTATGCAAAATGGAAGCAAAAAAAATTCTAGTTTAGATTTTAGAGTGGGGGATCACTTTTCTTACATGAATAAAACATAAAATGAGCAGTCACTTCCTGGCGAGTTAGCGGTAAATCGAGACATATAACAGATTGGGTTTTTAATTTTGAGTCAAAAACCTGGGAAAGGGGCATTATTTTTACTTATCTTATTTAGACTTTTTTCTATTTTTAATAGATATCGGGTTTGTATTTTTCTAAACTTGAAGTGTTTTAATTCACTCTGAAATAAGCTACTTTTTGCCAATAAAAAAAATCGATGACGATAATAAAAATTATCGTTTTTGGCTAAGTAAAAGTGATAATAAAAACTCCACAGAAAAATATTACAATCCACAGTTGGTTTTTTAGGGCTAAGAATGTATTTAACGAAAAGAGTTTATAAATACATTAAATAAATAAAAACAATTTGTGAAAACATTTAAAAAAAGAATTAAGCAAATTATTATTATTATAGTTATTTTTTTGTTTTCTTGCAAACATCTAAATTATTAATGAAATGTATTATTATCATAGCATAATTACTAAAAGTATAATGCGAAGGAAAACTTTTCACAGGCTTTTCATTTCACTTCAAACAGTTAATTGTATCTGAATATTTACTTCAACTATAACCGAAGTTTTACATGGGTCACTATCAATGAGTTTATGATTCTCGGCATCGTCTTTTGTTTTGTTTGTTTAAACCGAATATTTTGATAGAAAAGTCTAAAATTAATATGAATTTTTAAAAAAACACATTTTGTTTTAATTTTTAGAAAATTTATAGCATACCTTTTAGAAAATCGTAAAACAAAGAAATTTAAGTAATAAGTACGTTTTCATGAGCTGCTTTAAAGAATCGATAATAACATTTCGAAAATAAAATCATCTGTTAGCGTTCGAGTGAAAACAGGTTTAAGTGTAAATTCAAGATGGCGACCGGAAATGAAGGTTCGCAGAAAATTTAAATAGACATAAAACAAAGCGATTTCACAATTGTGTGGATCTCTTTGAGTTCAGGGGAAAATATTATTCAATCAATTAAATATTTGTCACTTGTGCACTTGAGGAAAAAATTGAATTCATTTGTTTTCAATTTTGAAGAGTTACATGTAAAACAGCAGCGATAATCCACATTCAAGGCAGGGCAGACAGATAATCAACCGGAAATAACGAAACGAACAATAGATTAAAACATTTTAATAAATTTATTTATTTGATAAAAGAAAAACACTGTTATAGTTTGTTTTTTTTTCATAATTTTATGTGAGATTATTCAAATTTAAAATGTTCAGTTATTTTTTTAACATCGTAATGAAATAGTTTTTGAATTCGATATGTTATAAATTTAATTTAGGGTTTTTCAAAGATATCTTAAAACATATCCTCTGCTGTTATAACTTCTTCAACTATTTGTTCAAAACAATAAAATAAAAAAACAACTAAATTATTTAAAAAATAGATCCGGTATTCTGTTAATTATTTGTTTATTACGAAATAAAAGTAATACATTCGTTGGACAAATCTGAAATTGGTATTAAGTGTGGAGAAAGTTTGTTTTTTTTCCACATTTCTGGCCATCCGTATAAAGGAAACGCCGTTATTTGCTGCTGAGTGAAAACGAAAGTATGAAAGTCAGAAATCGCCCTTAATATCCGCTGCTGTTATAACTTCTTCAACTATTTTATCGATAACTATTGTTTAAAATGGTTATATGTGGACGTAATATAGCGGATTATCACGAATGAATTTGATGAAAAACGAAAGCCCACGTAAAAAATGCGACCGGAAATAGCACAGTGCAAATGGCATAGGTAAAAAGAATTTAGGAAAACTCGTCACAGGAAAATTGGTAAACGGAAAATTGGTAAATGGAAAATTGGTAAACGGAAAATTCGTCACTTTTGGCCAAGTAGGAAAATTCGGCAATTATCGAATAAATATCGATTGAAAATAGATTTTAGAACCGTTTTTACAGGAGATATACTTGTAAATACGAGGCTACCCACCTCCCCAGTGGAGAACATTTTTTCATATTATTTTTTTGGTACTTGTGCAGTTTACGAACCGGGCTATTTTTTAGATAAGATTTTCAAGTTAAATTAAATTTTTACTTCAAAATCACTGTGAGAAAAAGTGGTTAATCTATCGTTTCAAAACTAAAATGGCAGACAATGAATTGGCTGTATTTTTCTGATTTTTTTGTTCCGACCATACAACGATTTATTTGAAAGAAGAATTTCTTTTTTAAGTATTAAATAAAGTTGTTAGTTAAAACAAGTTTTAGGCAAGATGAAATAAAAACACTGAATTAGTTAGAAAACAATTTTGCTTTTTTAAATACATGGACATTTTCTAAGAATTTAAAGCCAGTTACTATATAGTTTATAAATTCCTTTCAAGTTTTGCAAACACACGAAGTAATTGATGTTTTGTCAATTAAAATGGCTGACTTGTTTACGAATAAATTTAAATGAATTATGATGGATTTCATCTCGTAACTTAATTACGAACCAGGCTTGAAATAATAACATTATTTAGACAACGATTTTTTACATGAGGAGAATGGGGAGGGGGGTGCTTTGTTAACTATTCTGTACTTTCACGTAACGATTTAATAAACGGAAGATATCGTAAAAATTGAATTTAACTTGAAAATTTTATGTAAAAAATAACCCGATCCAAACCTTTAATTTCGTAACGTAATTACGAACTGGGTTGAAATAACATTATTTAGAAAGCCATTCTTAACATGGAGTGAGGGGGGGGGAGGTTAACTATTCTGTACTTTTACCTAACAATTTAATAAACAAAAGATATCGTAAAAATTTAATTTAACTTGAAAATCTTATCTAAAAAATAGCCCGGTTCGTAAACTGCACAAGTACCAAAAAAATAATATGAAAAAATGTTCTCCACTGGGGAGGTGGGTAGCCTCGTATTTACAAGTATATCTCCTGTAAAAACGGTTCTAAAATCTATTTTCAATCGATATTTATTCGATAATTGCCGAATTTTCCTACTTGGCCAAAAGTGACGAATTTTCCGTTTACCAATTTTCCATTTACCAATTTTCCGTTTACGAATTTTCCGTTTACGAATTTTCCTGTGACGAGTTTTCCGGGCACCAGGTAAAAATGGCACGGTAACAATAGCATAGTTAAAAATATCACGTTAACAATTGCATAGAAAAAATAACACTGTTTGGTAAAAAATAAAATTTATATTAAATAATGGGATTAATTTCTCATATAAATTTAATGTAAGATAATCACACATTTCCTTTTTAAGTGCATACAACCAGAATTCAGGCGTGGGGTGTTAAGGTAAATATGTTTTTAATGGGGTTATAAAACAACCCTTATTTAATGTTACAACTAACCTTAGGTCCGGGTGGCAACAGATTTTTAACTTTCTATTAACCCTCCCACTAAACAAAAGTCCTAGTGTCAAAAACTCTCATAACCCCCCTTCCCATAAATATTCTCCCTTATATGAAAGCACTAAACCTATGTCCACGTTGCAAGTTCCCAAAAAGCTCGCTGAAACCTACAACTAACCATACCTTCGGGTGGCAATAGCCCATACCCCAACAAAAGAAAACAAGAACATAGTTAAATATAAGATTTAACTAAAACGGCTAATGTCGTTCAAACGCTTTCCGGTAAGAAACCAGATAATCATTTTATGTTATATGTATATGAAAAACTGATCCCCAAATCAAAAGACTAAAATATTTTCCCACATTGTTTTTCAGGGTGTTTACACGTAATCGCATGAAAAGTAGAATCTCATTGTTTATTTGGGGGGGGGGGAGATTTAGCCGATGGTGCTCATCTATAATAATACAAAGAAATTAAAAAGTAGATTTAGGTGCGAGCCTTATAACTATTTGGAGCTATAGAGGAGGAATTCAAGCCCTAAAATATAGTATAATCGATTGTATTACTTGAAGTCATGAAAGGAAATACCTATTTTTAAATATTAATTTTAAAATAGTGAAAAAGGTAGCCCTTATTTACAATTATAGGGGAAGGAGACCAGCCCTGACCCATCCTGAACATAATTTTCCATTACCAAATTATTCTTGCTTTGTGTCATTTTATTAATTTCTGCCATTTTTACTATTTGTTTCTGGATCTATTTTTACTGGGTATTCCATGGTATACAGACAAATGTAGAGATGGCCAACTTATTGACAGGTGTTAAAGATTTAGTGGTCTTTGCATGTATCACCGTCTGAGTAAGATCAAGTGTTCTTTGGTTAAATGAGGGACATAATCTTGTATTATAAGTGAATTTTATGAACGTGATATAAATATTTTCCAATAGTAAAACATTTTCAACAGCAAGTGTAACAGCACCGGTGGAGCTGCCTGCTATATTGCACAGTAAAAAAGACGAGGGTAAAATGAAATCGGTAAAAATAGCACAAGTGAATGAATAGGAAAAAATGATACAAAGCAAGAACAATTCGGTAACAGAAAATTGGGATCGTTCGGAAGAAGCGGGACTTCCCCTCGAGTTTTAAATACGGGCTCAGCACCCACTCTTTACAATCAATATTTTAAAACAAGTTTTACTTTGTTGTTTTCAAGCAAATAAAAGCGGCTTTTCTAAGTTTTTAGAAGTGGGCTGGGTTCTTAAACCTCTAGTTTTCAATAGGGCCTAAGTCACCCTATTATTTTAAAATGAGTATTTACTCATTTTATAAAAGTAAAATAGAGTAAGAAATCGAAAAAAAAAACGAGAAATTACTCATACTAAACGCAGTTGAATACAATTATCTACGACCTGTATACTTTCAAAGTGCTGAAACAGATTTTCAGTTATTAATTTCAAAATTTTATTTCATTTGAATGAATCCTTAAACACGGGAGAAAACAGAAATGGCCGCTTGTCGCTTAACTGTTGGCAAGGGATAAATTCCTAAAAGGTTTACTTATTCTACCACTAACATTTAGCATGAGTTTCAAACCCCCTGCATACTTACGGTTAGTGGTAGGGTAAGCGATCGTTTTTACAAATTTACAAAATGGAAGCTCCCGACATTAAAGTGCCAAATGAATATTTTTTCCCGTGTATCGTAAAGACAGCTTAAAAATCATTGAAATAAAACACTTTAAAGCAGTTTCAGCATGTTAAAAGTATACAGATCGGTAGATAATTAAATTTCCTGCGTTTACTATCAGGCATTCGTAATTGTTTTAAAGATTTAATTAGTTCCACTTTTATAATGATTAAATAGTAAATTGTTTTCAAATGAACTCTGGAGTCACTTTAAAAGATGTACAATTGGTTATTTATTTAAATAACTAAGATAATTTTTCAAATATTTAATATAATTAGATCCTACCTACCCAAAAGAATGATCCAGGTTGTCCTCGACAGCCGTTCATCTAAGCAACATGACGTAAATGATGGTGTACCCCAGGGACTAAATCTTGGACGTCTACTGTTTTTGATTTTCACAAACGACCTCCATAATTCCATTGAGACTGAGAAAAGTATATTTGCTGACGACACAATGCACTACTCCCGTCATGTAAACAAACCGAATGTGCACATATCTAAGGCAATGGCTGACTCCTTAGAAAATGACCTCCACGCTGTAGTGGATTGGGGTCATAAATTGACGGTAACATTTAATGCAGCAAAGACAAAGCTCCTTTCCTTTAATAACTTCAAGAAACCTTTCCAACCAACGATTGCCATGGCAAATCAAACCCTACCAGAGAGTTCGACATTCAAGCTCTTCGCCCTAAGATTCACAGGTAACATGAATTGGAATAAATACAGTGAAAACATTGTCAAGGCTGCTGCAAAGAAGGTTAGCTCTATCTACTGTGCTAGTAAACTCCTCACACCTGACATTATCATATATATCTACAAAGCCACCATCCGCCTATGCAATGAGTATTGTTGCCACATCTGGGCTGGCGCATAATCCACTAGTCTCTCCCTCTTGGACAAGGTCCAGAAAAGGACCCCTACATAATAGATCCCTCACCATTCGCCCAGTTTCAGCTCCTGTTCCATCGCCATAATGTTGCATCCTTGTGCCTTTTTTGCAAGTACTTCAATGGATTGTTCTCTGATGTACTTGCTGTACTAGTGCCTCAGTCGACGTAGACCAACACGGAACTCAGCCAAGTTCCATCCATTCCCAGTGGAGATCACTAGATGCTGAAAGGCCTTCTACTCCAATAGCTTCTTTTCCCGTTCTTCCAGCCTCTGAAGTATTATTGGGTAAAGAATAACAAAGGCTTGGATGAGGAGAGATTTTACGTACGTTTATTTCGTGAGGTTATGGAGACGTTCAACCCCTAAGTAGTTCTTATGTGTTAGTACGCAGATGGTTAGTATATAACTAAACGAGGATTTAGTCTCTCTTTTCCACCTCATCGGACCAAGCGAGTTATCTCTCTCTCTCTTTCTGTAAATGTTAGATGCATTTATTGTAAATATAACATGCTTGGTTAGTATCTGTAACAGAGAAACAAACACGCGTGTATGGTTCTATTGGGTTGTCATCTTGAGAAGTGGTTTCCCTATCTTTATTGTCAAGAATGGGGAGGGAACTACGTCATAGTGTGACATCCCTCTTTTTTTACGGAAAGTGATGTCTACCTATTGGTTGAATCTTTTTTTTTGGGGGGGGGGCTTTACGGCATGTCCAGACCTAGTGACTATGCCGGTTGGCGTATTGTTCGCGTTCGCTGTGTTTGGAGATTGGTTGGTGTTGTGCTGAGGGGTTTCGGTATTGGGGTTTGTGTATTGTTCACCTGACTAGAGTCTTCAATCAGGTGCCTACGGTTTCTGCGTACGACTTGTCCGGTTGGGGTTTCTATGATGTAGGACCGCGGTTAAGTGCAGGCCTGTGTAACGACTGCTGGGGTCCATTTTCGGGTATCCAGGTTCTGTACAAGAACCTGCTGACATGTTTATCATGCTATGATTTCTGCACGGATGGTCTCTGGTACAGGCGGTCCCTAGTTTCATCCCTTCTGGCATTGTTGTTTGTGCATGTCGCAAGGAGATTGTTGATCAGCTTCCGACCACACAGTAGTTCTCCAGGGGATGGAATGACGTGGTCGATGGGTGTTGATCAGAAACACAACAAGCTCATGTCTATATCTCGGCTGCTTAGCATAGCCTTTCTCATGGCTAGCTTGATTGTCTGAATGCATCGCTCAGCCATGCCATTCGACTGTGGGTACCTGGGAGATGATGTCATGTGTTCGAAACCCCATTCCTTAGAAAATTCCATGAAGAGACATGAGCTGTAGTGTGACCCGTTGTCGCTGATGAGTCTTTCTGGGACTCCTTGTTCCCCAAATATCTGTTTGGTCAGGTTGATTACTTCCTGACTGTGATTTCATGTGGCATGAGGGTTTCGGCACCCTGGGACCTCTGGTGCTCTTGGCATAAGGCACAGTGCTGGACTATCTTATCGGTGTCGCTGTTTATGCCACTCCAGAAAACGCAGCTTTTAGCTCTCAGCTTGCATTTTTCACTTCCCTGATGACCATAGTGAATTTTTTCGAGTATATCCACTTTCGTTGTGTCGGGGATTAGTATCCGGTCACCTTTGAGTAGGACGCCGTTTTCAACAGAGAGTTGATCTCGATAGGACCAGTATGGTCTTTGTGTAATTCTCTGAGAGTCTCAAGCCAGCCTTGCAGAATTGTTTCTTTCAGGCTGCATAATGTTGGGTCAGCATTTGTTGCTTGGCGGATCTTCGCTAATTTCTTCGGTTGAGAACTGCACAAAGTCTACCTTCAAGTCTAAATCAATGACTTTTTTGTTCCTTTTGTTGGGAAGTCTTGATAATCTATCCGCCAGCAGCATCTCCTTACCGGGTCGATATTTTAGGACCATGTCGTATTCCTGCAGCCGCAATAGCTTTCGTTGGAGACGAGGGGGTGCTGCTGTCAGGTTTTTAAGGTTGATCATCTCTAGGTGTTTGTGATCGCTCTCTACTTGGAACGAACACCCATAGATGTATGTTCGAAAATGTTCGCAGCCAAACACAACTGCTAAGAGTTCTCACTCGATGTTCGCGTAACGCTGCTCTGTTCCGGGTAGAGATTTTGAGGCAAACGCTATGGGGTTTCCATCTTGTAGCAAAGCTGCCCTTAAGTTACTGGA